>VHKM01000355.1:340000-1059779 GCA_007210695.1 Neogobius melanostomus
TTTATCTATTTTTTGGAAATAAACTTAAAAAGGTCTCCTGATCTTTCATATGAAGAAAACTGCTCCTGACTCCTGCTCATTAATATTTCATAATATAGCCTTCAATTGGGCCCATTAAGATAAGGCAAGACAACCCTTTATTTAAAAATTAATTATTTGTTTTAAATATTCCTTGTCTGCTCTGAAAAGTAAAACTTCTTAATTAGCCATGGAGTTTTCACAAGTGTTTTAGTTTTATCCTCATGCCTCTGCTGTGATTGACAACCATCTCCATGGAGACTTAAGGGGAAAGGGGCGGAGTTAAAAGGGAGCAGACCCAGGGAAAGTCTGTTTTAACGGAAGAAATCTCCACCACGCACTCTTAAAACACAACATGCGGCCTTTGTGAAGCAGCAGAGATCGTCAGAAAGTCGCTGGCTTCTCCACTGGTGTCATTTTGCTACGGAGCGTCTAAAACGCTGCTAAGTTGGCCGCACGCCGCACGTGAGGTGGACATGGAGCGGCAGACACGATTTGACGATTTAGCCATTTCCCACATCGTCTGTTTCTAAAAACATGAATTAATTGAATTAATTCAATTTATCGCCCAGCCCTAGTTCATATGTACAATGGCAGGACTTCCCATACTTTATATGTCGTAAAGTACAGTAAAACCGAATAGGTAAGAGGTCTTAGCCAAAACCGGATGTGCGGCAGCATCTGAATATGGCTGTCACTGAATAAGGAGGTAGGGAAAGGAGCCTGTGTGCTTCCTAACATGTCCTTTAGCGTAGGGACCTCTGGTGGTTCCTCACCAGCGTTTCGGAGCTAT
The DNA here is from genome assembly GCA_007210695.1 of Neogobius melanostomus. Classification (NCBI taxonomy): domain Eukaryota; kingdom Metazoa; phylum Chordata; class Actinopteri; order Gobiiformes; family Gobiidae; genus Neogobius; species Neogobius melanostomus. The sequence continues at coordinate 340,812 of VHKM01000355.1, forward strand.
GTGCCATCCCATAAGCCACCATGCCGCCACGATCTCCCCAGTTATTCCAGTGATGCCAGATGTAGCCTACAGGCTGTAGGGTTTATATAGTACTGCTTCTTGAACACAGCAGCAGTTTGACTTAAATGAAGTCACAGATTGTGATTATGTTTGATTAAAATGTAATTAAAGCCATCAGCTTTGGAGAAAATAGGAGCGTTGTGCAAACGCAGCTGAAGCTCTAGTTCCTAACTGCATAGGGATCTCACGGTTGACCTTATCATGTGACAAAGGAATAGGAGCTAGATTCAGGGCTTGGGAGCTGTCGTTTGAGGAATTCGGACTGAGCCTTACTTTCCCGCAGCTCGTACTCGGTGAATCAGAGCTGCTATTGGTTATGTGTGCCGATCATATGGGCTGTAACATTTACAGCAGTGGTTCCCAACAGTTTTTCTCTCAAGTCCCCTTTGTGCGTGCTGGATTCACATTGTGCCGGTTTATACTATTTAAAAAAACAAAAAAAAACAAAAACAAAAACAAAAAAGTACATTAATCTCCCCCCTCTCTCGTCTCCAGGTTTCCTACCTGACATGGGGCGTGCTGCAGGAGCGAGTCATGACCCGCTCATACGGCGCTCAGTCGGCGGAGGACAAGGGCGAGCGCTTCCAGGACTCCCAGTTCCTGGTGTTCATGAACCGCATTCTGGCCCTCACTGTGTCCGGCCTGTGGTGCGTCCTGTTCAAACAGCCGCGGCACGGTGCCCCCATGTACAAGTACTCTTTCGCCTCGCTCTCCAACATCATGAGCAGCTGGTGTCAGTACGAAGCGCTCAAATTCATCAGTTTCCCCACGCAGGTGCTGGCCAAAGCGTCCAAAGTCATCCCCGTCATGCTCATGGGCAAACTTGTGTCCAAAAAGAGCTACGAGTACTGGGAATACCTGACCGCCGTGTTGATCTCGCTCGGGGTTAGCATGTTCTTACTCTCGAGCTCGACCAATAAGCACCCGTCCACCGTCACCACCTTCAGCGGCGTGGTCATCCTGGCCGGTTACATCGTTTTCGACAGCTTCACGTCCAACTGGCAGGACAACCTTTTCAAATACAAAATGTCGTCGGTGCAAATGATGTTCGGGGTCAACCTGTTCTCCTGTCTCCTCACCGTGGGCTCGCTGCTCGAACAGGGAGCGCTATTCACATCCATCTCCTTCATGGCGCGCCACTCGGAGTTTGCCTTCCACGCCGTCTTGCTCTCCATGTGCTCGGCCTGCGGTCAGCTCTTCATATTCTACACCATCAATCAGTTCGGCGCGGCGGTTTTCACCATCATCATGACGCTGCGCCAGGCCATCGCCATCCTCCTCTCCTGCTTCCTCTACGGCCACGCGGTCTCGCCGGTCGGGGGCTTCGGGATTTTTACTGTGTTCCTGGCACTGTTCCTACGGGTGTACGCGCGGAGCCGCATGAAGGCCAGCCGCAGGTCAGCGCCACCCATGGCACAGAAGGTGTAAGAGACAAGCGAAACACGGTACTAAAAAGTAAACTAATGCCACGTTTTTGGTGGTACTTTTTGACCCCCGTCTTTTGGGGTTTGATTTTGTTTTTTACGGTACAGCAAAGGGATTTTATGTTAGGGGATATAAAGAGGTAAATGTACCGGAGGAGGAGTTTGAGTGCCTGAGTCTTATGTCAAATGAAGCCTTGAGTTTTATGTTTTATTTACATTATGTTGAATAGCTTGTGTTAACAGTAGGGATGCACCAGAGCGAGTCCGGAAAAAATACACGAGATTCCAAATTTCCGATACTGAACAGATACCGGTTTAGGCTTTCACCATTTTAAAAATACAACTTTCCCCGACTATGGGCATGCTGTACCTAATTGTAAAGCTCTACCTGTAGAATTCAATCGTTGACACTGTTTTACAGTCCGTAATTGCAGTTTTGATCGCTGCGTAAAATACTGCAGCTTGCAGCGCTATGCTAATGCTAGCAACTAATCAAGCTATGACGAGGTCACACCAAAAGTAATGAAATAGATTTGGCCACAGTTGACGGTCTAGGTTTGTATTTTGATATAACAAAATTGTAATGCATAAGTTGTTTAATGAATTAAAGTGATAGTCTGGAATTCTAAATGTTTTATAAAATGTGCAAAATCGACCACATGGTCTTACATTTTGATGTAAATTAAGTAATAATATATACTTTTTCTTTTTTTTGTAAAGTCCCTCCTTCCCGGATCTCAGCAACTAATCCGAGTCTAGTATCCTCCCGCATGGACAAATGAGATGAGCTTTTCCAGTAAACCAGCCTGTCAGGCCCAATCAGGAGGGAGGGGGGAGGAGCTTGATCGTTAACCTTTTACTCTCCTCATTTTGCAAACTAAGGGCTTTCTGGTTAACGAAGGGAGGAATTTCATTACATTGAAATTTCACTCTCTCTCCTCACTTGGCAAACTTACAGACTATCACTTTAATGTAACCTAATAACCGGTCATGGAGGACATTTACCAAGCGTTTGCTCGTGTGCAAAATGATCAGCCCGTTCAAAAGTGGATCCACAGCTGTGACATTTCTATATCAGATATGGGGCCCTAAAACTGTAATACAGTGGTAAATTAGGTGCAGCATGACCACAAATTGCTATTTAGCATTTGTCTTGATAAATGACCCTCTTTGTGTAGAAATGTTGTGTCTCCATTACAGGAAACCGCTCAATATGTAGCATCTCGTTTGCAAAGAGGACTTTTAAAACATTTCTCCACCACAATATTGAACTAGAGGCTCTTTAGAATGGTATATCACATGAACACAACCTATTCCCTTTTTCAGCTTTTGACAGTACTTTCAAGTTGGATGCACCTCGAAAAAGCACTTTCCTTTTACTCTTGATCATTTCAGGCTCCAATTGCCTTCACTACACATCTGTTTGTTCAGCAATAGGGACACGTTTGGGAGGAAAGGTTTGACTCGTGACATTGTTTACATAATCTTATACACATTTTTAATAGAGCTATGAATTTTTATAGGATGACTCGGCTATTTTTCCCCCTTAGCAGAGGTGGGTAGAGCGGATAAAATATTTACTCAAGTAAGAGAAAGTAAAAAGTCATGCAAATAATGACTTAAGTAAAAGTAGGCAAGTATAAACTGTTTTGAATGTAAAAGACATTGACCTTAATATAAAAAGAATAAAATAATGATAGCATTCAGATGTTTCTTGAAAATGTATCTTAAAGGGGTTTTCTTTGCAAAAATGTACTTTTTAGAGCATTTTTATTTTACAAAGTTCTCTCACCAAATACAGACCTGGAGCGATGTTTGGAGCCACTTGCGCATCTTTGAGTAGTCTTCAGATCATCGTGGCAACAGTGTATCTCTTGCTAAACTTAAGCCTCTCACTGCGAAGTAAACACTGACCGACATGACCCGTCATTGTTTGTAAACAGGAAAAAAAAAACGGGTATAGGGCTTTTAAAGCTACAAACTATACACACTTAAGTCATTGTTACTTTTATTACTGACAGTGGAAAGAGATAACAAATATTTTAAATTAGCACTGATACTTCAAAACGATTAGTAGCTTTCTTTGAAAAGTTACTCAAATAAATCTGATTTCTGCCCACCTCTGCCTGTTACAAAAAAACCAAGTCAAACGCATCTCAATAAATTACAATATTGTGAAAATAAACACGTTATTTTATTTATTATTTGAATGTACATCATATAGACATTAACAGAAAATGTATTATCTGTATTTCATTTAAATTCAGTTTATTGAGACGCACCAGTTCTTTTTTGTTATTTTAGTATTAGTTTACCGTTAAATGTTCCATGTACTGATGTAGGTTTTCAGTGTACAAGCTACTTTAGAGTCGTTTTACTGCCGCATTTCATGTTTTACTAAACGTTTTACTAAAGCGAACACTGTAAATAGAAGTGTAAGAAAGACTTTATGGACTTTTGTAAGCGCTCTTCTTATGTGAATGTCTGGGAGACTGAAGTCGGGCGACGCAGTGCATTAAAAGATATAAAGTGTGTCTGTTGTTTTAATATTTTTGTCTGAGTTATAATAAAAGATGAGTTAATTGAAGACATGGGGTATGCTGTTTGTGTTGAAGTGGAAAAATACAAAAGTATGGAGGCACTTTTACTTCTACATCTACATACACAATATAAATGAATCTGGTCGGATGGCTTGTCAGAGTAAAAGTAATAGACAAATCAACCTGCATTTAATGAGTTAGCTCAACCCAACTTGAATTGTACACTGCAAAAAGTGATCTGAAATAAGTAATTTTGTCCTTCATTTGAGAGTCTAATTTCAAGAAACCGGTCCAAGGGGCAAGATATTTACACTAAAATTAAGATAAAAGAAATCACCGCACTTAAAACCAAATGAAAAATCTTAATTTACTTGAAATGAAACGGTTGTAGGTGTTTTATCTTAATTTAAGACACTCAAATGAAGGACAAAGTAATTATTTCAAGAAAATTTTATGTCAAGATTTTTTTTACAAGATACCTTTTTGCAGTGTAGCGGTAAATAAACATTTTAAGTAACAATTACAAAGTAATTTTATTCAAAAGAGTCTCCAAATTAAAACTACTACCAATTGAAGTCTCGAGACTAACATTTTCAGGTGATTTCTGTAATTAGGAATATGGGAATCACCAATTTGTTAAACCATTTCTGTGTATCATATTCCATGTTGCTCTATCTTTGCACGATTTGACAGATTTTTATGCCCTTCCTCCTGTAACTACCACCCTCACGACTGAATGGAACTGGCTACCCTCCAGGTTCTGCTTATTGTACGGGGGATTTCCCAACTGTAACAACGTTTGGGCCTCTATTGATCTCGACAATATTTCAAAATAAACCAAGGCCTAAAGAAAAACCCATTTGTGTCATTTGAAAGGCCGCAAGTCATTAAGTCATATCAAGCGAAACTTAACAGTTAAACAAAGTGACGAGTTGGTATTTTCCGGCTTGGCTTTGAAAACTGCAAGCCCCTGTCTGTGACCTTCCGACCTGTAGGACACGCCCCCTCGCTGATACTGCACCAGTGGGAGAGGTGATGCTGTTTTTAGTGGGTACATGGTGTCTGTTACTTTCACATTGCATAACATAACAGGCTACAGGTGAAAAAAAAGTCTGAATCTATCATAGACCCTTTAAATCCACACTGCGGAGCAATTAAGAAAAGTATAAGAAAACAAAGCCTAATTCCTCTCACGGTTCGAGGTATAGTTTTTCTGTGAGTTATTTTGTACAAGTAGTTTTATTTGTCTCTTTAAACTACGATTACTGTATTTCAACTGAGAATCTTAAGACTACAGACGATACAGAGCTTTTGACCAAGTGCTCTTCCACTGAGCCACGGTCACCTAAAGGCAACACTGTTTAAATAAAATGAATCTGCGCAAAATGATCACTGAACACCACAGCGTTAACTAAAAATAATGACTGATGGCAATAAGCTGTTCTCCAGCCAGGACCATGTTAAAGGTACTGAACCTTGAAACTGACCTTACTCAGTGGGTTCAAACTATTGCCCATGACTCCAACCTCATTATGGTAGCTGAGCATGCTGAGGAATGGCCTAGTGGGAAAGGTGGTGCTCATTGATAACCACTCTCACAGTGGGAGTTTGAGGGTTTGATCCTGGTTCAGTGTCTCCTCATTGTTGGATATGCCTCAGTATTTATGAACTATATAAGATCATAGCCTAAAGCTCCAGTTCATCTGTCAACTTGCACATCATACTTGTATAGGCGAGATTTGAACTTACAACCTTAAGATTACAGGCGACAGAGCTTCTGACCAAACTCTCTACCACTGAGCTACGTTCACCTGCAACAAACTGCTTTGTAAATGTAATTAATGTGAGCAAAATGATTCGTGAACACCATCGACTTAACTAAAAATAACTCAGATACAGTCAATAAGCTGGTGTAGTCAAATAGTTAAGCTGCAGTGCAGTTAAAAGTCTGTGTCCCATCTTGATGTTGTGGGTTTAAGTCTTGTCTGACTTCTGCCTGCCTGGTCAATCTGAGCGCTGTAGATCTTTTGGGAGAATGCAATAGTGAAAAAGTAGTACACAGTACTTTCATATTTGCTCATTTAATCCTGCAATATAATAACGCAGGTACTGTTCATTGACTTCACACACGTTACAGAATACGTGCGTCTGTGTGAGAGCAGGAATTGAGTCCACAACCTTTGGATTACAGATGGCACGCTTCTAAACAAATGCTCTACTCAATGAGCTACTGCCATACTCAGCTCTGCAAGATGAAATGTCATTAATCTGAGCAAAATGAATTGTGACTGTGCTCAAAGTTAAATAAAAACTTCTGGTAATGGTAATGATGTTTGCTTCTCTGGTCCAGCAGTTAAGTTGCAGGGCAGCAGAGAATCGCTGTGAGTTTCACTCTGCTCTGTGGCCAGCAGCTTTTTGTGATTCATAGTAATGGTAAAAAGAAAACCTAGACTGTAGTTGGATTTGTTCGAGCACCCTTCAACACTGCATGTCCTGGTCCAGAACATGCTAACCCAGAACCTCTGGCTTCGATCAAGCTTTCTACAGTGTCCCACCCAGGAGGCTCCTGTGGCACAAATCACACTGAAGTAACTATAAGAATCTTACTATGGAGTACTCATTGAGAGAAATATAAGTATTTTCTGGGGGTATTTTCCAAACCCGGAAGACAAGACTCTTCGATTCAGTTAACTCCGCCCCTCTCTCTACAGTATTATAAATATAAATATCGCTGCAAAAAGTGAAGTTACTTCACATAATGCAGTTATAAGGAGTTGACATGTGCAACACAGTTTCATAAATGGCTAACACACACGTTAACACGCGTTTTGATTGACTCACCGCTCAGTCTGGCCTCCCATCATCGGGTGTTTATGTTATGGCCCTCGCGTTGGTTATAAAAGTTAATCCACTTTGATTCTGGCCAAGGTTCAAGCATCCATCAGGTTGGTTGATATAGTAGCTAGCTTAATCCCGGAAAGAAATTCTAACTTCTGGCAAGGGCACTCTTGACTAGTCATGTTGAAGGTTGACTAGTCCTCTCGTAGCCAAACCATGGATCTAATAGAGCCAAACACACATCCGTGACATTATTGTTGGGTAAGATAAAAGAACAGACGGTGTCCAGAGTAGGTTAGAAAGAGCTCAGTCTTCACAAGCAAGCCTTCTCTTCGGATCCTCCGGGGGGGGGGGGGGTGTTTATTTACTCTCCCGGGACAGCACAGACGCGTCGGATCAGAGTTCCTTTTATTTATCTCTTACAACAAAAATGAAAAAGCTGTTTTATAAATTAAAATAAGGCCGTAAGGCATTACATTACAGACGTAGAGCACTTCCGTTCCTTTCTGAGGTCACAACACAACTCAGTGGTTTACCAGGAGAGGGCGGAGCAGCTGCTCAGAGAGCAGGATTCAGGAGGATTACTTAGAACTGCGTGAATGAAGCCAAAAACCGCTCTGGGGGTGTTTTTGATAAGGAAATAGCATAACATGGCTAAAAGCGCCAAAAAGCGACACAGGTCTTCTGAGTTCTCTGCCACTGAGCTACTGTCACCAAGACTGCAATCTCCAACAATATAACTAAAGAAATAGAAATCACACGCAGTGGTTTAAAAAGTCCCATGTCAGAAGATCAATCCTCCTGTGTGATTGTCATGTAGTTTTGAGATCATATGATGAAAATATAATTATTCTTTTCAGTAACTTCACAGACTTTAAACCTGGGTCAAGGGAATTCAGTGTTGTAGGGCAACAACCTGTCCCTCTTTTGGTTGTACTGCACAGCCTTAAGAACTTTGTCCCACCAATTTAGATAATGTCCCACTTTTCCAATGTTTCAAAGTGAATTCTAGCTTCCAAACAGAAAGGTAATGTCACTTGTTCATTTTAATCGAAAGCCTCAGTAACTCACCCACCCACTGCTTTTCCACCGGACGCCTTTGTTCTGACATTTTCCACGACCACAGACCACAACCCCCTCCTGGTGTGGGCTCATTGACTGCACCTCTCAACCGCGAAACTTCCATTGTTGTGTCATCGCAGAAATGTCTACTTGTATTTAAATGTCAATCAAAATCAAAATCAAAATAGATCTATAAAAAGGTGGACACCAGTTGTTAAATATAAAACCTAAACCGATATTGTTTTATAAAAGTGTGGTTGCCATCTCCTGAGCCACCTTGCAGGAAAAATGTTTCACCAGGGACTGCACACAGCTTGAAATGCTTTATCTGGGTACAGAAGTAAAAACAAAACAAAACTACATAAACCACGATCCTCTGCATCTGCAAAACAATTGTGCACTTTCTCGAATGGTTGCAGAATGTTTAAGTTGGGTCTGACTGTGAAAGAAGGCAGCTTTTACTTTATGTTACAGCTCCATCTGCTGGTGACCGAAAGTGGGACACCTAAAACATTCGGGGAAAGGCGAGGATTTTACAAAATTTGGAACCATTTTACCGTAAGCCCATCATTCCTCCTCATGCCACACTGTGTGCCAAGAGTTCATGAACAACCATTATAAATGAAAGGTCTTGAACCGGGGGTGCCCAAACATTTTTTCCCCCACATATTAAGGATATACAGTACAATATGGAGGGCCACAGATCAGTAGTCAGTGCGTCTCAATTCAAGCCCGAGGACCCCCAAACATTAGTCGGGAGGGTTTGGCCCCCAAAGCAGCACCTCAAGCACCAAATAGAGCAACTAATTACCAAGTTTATTGGGTAATGCCTTTGGTACAAGTGGCAAATTGTCTTAAAAAGAAAAAGGTTTGCCCAGTCGCAGACCAAAGTCAAGTCTTGGGAATGGGCAATTCATCTATGAAATGTGGACTTGCTCATGGCACCAATACAAGTTTTAACAGATACAAAATGGCCATATTGTAAAAATTCTATTTCATGGTTCACCGTCATTGGGTTCACCATGTTCGGTTTAAATGTGTGGCCTAACCATCATAAATAAGGGCGCAAACAGTAAAATTAAGGGCATTAGATCTTTTAATTTTCTGCAAAACAAAGACTTTAACACAGACATGGCCTGGACTCAGGCAAATGACTCTTGGTCCTCTCATGCAGCGTGCGGCGTTGCACTTGAGCAGACTGCCCCCTTCAGGCCTGGAATGTACCATCTCTCCTCAGCTCGGCATTAAAACTCAGTGCAACAGGATTTTATGATAAAACAATGAACTTTACAGCAAAACAGTGTCCAGAGAAACGCTCCCCCACATTGGTCCATCAGACAGGAATGACTTTATGCATTTAGGGATGAACAATTGGAAAAAAAGCGACTAAATGGTTTGAAGCTTAGTCAACCTCCTCCATACGTGACGCGTCCTCCTCCAGGTCACCCTCTAGTGGTGGGATTTCATCTGGGACAGCGGCAGAGGTGGTCTCTTCTATAGGCATGTCATCATCGTCGATACCTGCGCAAAACACCAAGGTTATGAACAGGAATACAAGATGTTAGTGTTGTGGCATTCAAATGTTTTGGGGCAGGACCCAAAGACCTTAATTTTAAACCTTGTAAAAACACTAATAGTTGTAGAATCATGTGTTGGCTGGATTGGAGTATTTAAGAACAAGCATTCTAGAACCTCTTCACATCAGCATGTAGGTCTGGCAAAATCTGGCTGTATCCTCCCCGCATGTACAAAAGGAACCCACTAAACCCCTCACCGAAAACCTGTGAAGTCAGTTCACACAAATGAGTGGTGCATGTGAGGCTAGTCTTGGAGTATGTGCATAAAAACATAAACATGTTGATAGCAAGGACAATCTGAAAAAGTTGCCTTCTGGGGAGGTGGATGATTTCAACATTGGGTTGAGGGAATGGAGCTTTTACGAGTCAGAGATTAAAAATATTTTGGGCAAGCCTGCAGTAACTACATTACTGTTGAAGAGGAGGAATAGGAGGTGAAAGTCCTGAAAAGTAAGAATAACCAGGGACTAAAACAATTTAAGCCCTTACCTAGGCCGAGCTTGATCATGCGGTAGATGCGGTTGGAGTGGGTCTGGGGGTCGTCCAGGGAGAAGCCGGAGGAGAGCAGCGCCGTCTCGAACAGCAGGATGACCAGGTCCTTCACCGCCTTATCATTCTTGTCCACGTCAGCCTTCTGCCGCAGCGTCTCCACGATGGGGTGGTCTGGGTTGATCTCCAGATGCTTCTTGGCCATCATGTAGCCCATGGTCGAGTTGTCACGCAGCGCCTGGGCCTTCATGATGCGCTCCATGTTGGCTGTCCAGCCGTAAGTGGACGTGACAATGCAGCAGGGCGAGGACACCAGTCGGTTGGACACGGTCACCTGAGGAACACCGACAAAGTGATAGAAAGTTTGACTTAGTCCTCAAAATGCATCTTTTTTCTAGTCAGAATTGTGCAACTCTCAAAAACTCCATCTTGAGGCAATTAAAAAAAATAATAGAATATCAAACAGCCGTCAAAGACTTTAGAGCTCGACATATGAATAGGGTTAGGAGTTTGACAATCCCCTTCCTACATCAAACAACTTTGTCAATTAGTGTTCAAATCATGCGGCAAAATGTTAGAGTCACCACCAATCGGAACATCCAAGTCAAGCAAACTTATCGCTGTAACGATGAACATGCAAGTCACCCAACAGGTATTTTTAAAGAACATTCAAAGTCTCAAAACTGCACTTCTGTTAAGATTCCAGACAACAGAACACGGAATCGAGGCTTTCCATTAACTCACCAGAACATAATGACTCGCCCTGTCGCAATGATAGAGGCAATATTACATTTATCAAACAGAAGTCATCTGCTGTATAAAGTGTCACTCAACAGAAAACTGTACAGCATGCATTTAAACAAAGACTCCAGCCTGTAGTCTCAGGAGCATCTTTCACATTCTAAGGCTTTAAGCCCAGGATGACGGGACATTTGGTCATCTTCATTTTGACCTGCTTTAAAAAAATAAAATAAAAGTCTAATGAATTTACTTTACAAAACCGCGAGTATAGAAAAGATAAAGGCATAATCTTGAAACCCAGTTCTGAACGCCGTGGGTCCTTGCTAAAAATAAATGCTTTTAAACAGTTGGTCTCATGATCAATGATGAATCCTGATGCTCTTACAGGACCCACTAAAAAAAAGGTAGTCAGTTTTATGGGGTACATACCTTCTCCACTTTCTTGTCGAGGATCTCCTTCATGAGCTTGCACAGGTTTTCAAACTTAACCTTGTCCTCCTCCATCTTCTTTTTCTCCTCTTCGTTCTCGGGCAGCTCCAGGCCCTCCTTGGTGACGGACACCAGGTTCTTTCCATCGAACTCCTTCAGCTGCTGGATGCAGTACTCGTCGATGGGCTCCGTCATGTACAGCACCTCGAAGCCGCGCTTGCGCACACGCTCCACGAAGGCAGAGTTGGCGACCTGGTCCTTGCTCTCACCTAAACATCAGTTACAGTAAGGTTTATAGCGTCAACAAGACGACGTGGCTTACCGGCTTTATTGGACCGCACAGTTTAGGGCTGGTTACCTGTGATGTAGTAGATTGAGTTCTGGTTCTCCTTCATGCGGGCCAGGTACTCGTTGAGTGAGGTCATCTCGTCTCCGGACTGGGAGCTGTGGTAGCGCAGCAGCTCCGACAGCTTCTTGCGGTTCTGAGAGTCCTCATGGATACCCAGCTGCAGAGAGACAAGAGTTAGGACTGTAGAAAAGGGCTGCTGTATTTTCCTCCGAGTGTTGCGTTTCCTAGACGTCTACCTTCATGTTCTTGGAGAAGGCCTCGTAGAACTTCTTGTAGTTCTCCTTGTCCTCTGCCAGCTCGGCAAACAGCTCCAGGCACTTCTTGACGATGTTCTTGCGGATGACCTTCAGGATCTTGCTCTGCTGCAGCATTTCTCTGGAGATGTTCAGGGGCAGGTCCTCAGAGTCCACAACGCCTCGGATGAAGTCTGGGCACAGGGGAACGCACAAGTGTCATTTGACCAAAGTATAAATAAAAGATACCCTTAACCACACCGATATTTAGCCACATCGCATGTTTAATCAACTCACTGAGGTACTCTGGGATCAGCTCCTCGCAGTTGTCCATGATGAAGACTCTGCGCACGTACAGCTTGATGTTGTTCTTCTTTTTCTTGTTCTCAAACAGGTCGAAAGGCGCGCGGCGCGGGATGAACAGCAGTGCACGGAACTCCAGCTGGCCCTCCACAGAGAAGTGCTAAGAAACATACAGCAACATGTGAGCGTGGGGAACAAACATACCTTTGAACGTAAACATGAAAGCTTTTGCCGTCATAAATAAAAGGGCACAAATATTCATGAACTGCTTTAAAAGATGTAAAACTTTGTCCCCAGGGTACCATATTGGCCATCAAATCTTTCAACAAGCATTGTTTAGAGCCAGTTCTCGTAAACGATGTTCCAGTAAAGCACTGGTTTGAACAAGCTCTAGTCCAAGTCTATGTACTCCAGAGCCAAAATGCCTCTTGCAAATTAATGCTAAAAAGTTACGGCACATTCACACGCTCACCTTGACGGCCAGGTGATCCTCCCAGTCATTGGTGAGGCTCTTGTAGAACTCGCCGTACTCCTCCGCTGTGATGTCATCAGGGTTGCGGGTCCAGATGGGCTTGGTCTTGTTGAGCTCCTCCAGGTCCATGTAGTGCTCCTTGACCTTCTTTTTCTTCTTCTTATCCCCCGCCTCGTCCTCCTCCACATCCTCGATCTTCGGGGCGTCGCCATCCTCACCTTCCTTCTCCTGCTCCTCCTCGCCCTCTTTCTCCTCCTCTGCCTCGTCGTCGCTCACCTCCTTTTCGCGCTCCTTCTGCACCTACAACCACAAAAAGCAAAAGGCTACAATTCTGTCTGAGTCGTGTCAATGATATTCAAGAGCCGGTAGTTTAAAGTGGACATGTAGCTCAGAATGGGGGGGGGGTTGGGTTAAGCTTACATGGAGGGTGATGGGGTAGCCGATGAACTGAGAGTGCTTCTTCACGATTTCCTTGATCCTCTTCTCCTCCACGTACTCTGTCTGGTCGTCTTTCAAATGCAGAATGATCCTTGTGCCGCGGCCAATGGACTCGTTCACTGCAAAAGTATACAATTTCGAGGGAATAACACCTTTTATCTTAGAAAATGGGGCTTTTAGAATTTGAATTCAAACACACAGCCGGTCTGCAGTAACCTGGCTGGATACGCACCGGTGTCGTGCATGACGGTGAAGGAGCCTCCTGCCGAGGAGCTCCAGATGTACTGCTCGTCATCGTTGTGCTTGGAGATCACAGAGACCCGCTCGGCCACCAGGTAGGCGGAGTAGAAGCCCACGCCGAACTGGCCGATCATGGAGATATCAGCGCCAGCCTGAGACAAAGAAAAGGTAAAGTGTGAGTAAGGTTACAACATCTTAAAAAGCCCATTGTTTAAAATATTAAAGATTTTTAATGAATGCATTCAAAGTTTACACCTTTGAAGCATTTTAGCAAAGACGCAAGCACATCCAAATGTAATACATGCGCACCTGCAGGGCCTCCATGAAGGCCTTGGTGCCCGACTTGGCGATGGTTCCCAGGTTGTTGACGAGGTCCGCTTTGGTCATGCCAATACCAGTGTCTATAATAGTGAGGGTCTTTTCCTCTTTGTTGGGGATGATTTCGATTTTGAGATCTTTGCCAGAGTCCAACTTTGAGGGGTCCGTCAGGCTTTCATAACGGATTTTGTCCAAAGCCTTAACAAAAAAACAAAACAAAGTTACTATGCGCTAGTAGTAGTGGTGCACGTATTACTGAAGATACTGATGAAGAACTTACGTCAGAGGCATTGGAGATGAGCTCCCTGAGAAAGATCTCCTTATTGGAATAAAAGGTGTTGATAATAAGGGACATAAGCTGAGCGATCTCTGCCTGGAAGGCAAAGGTCTCAACTTCGGAATTTTCATCGGCAGGCATCTACCAAACACAGAAGAAAAGAGTTCAACTTGAATAAAGGCTTGTGTTTGCATTTAGACTTTCTCAAAGCGTTCAACACCATCATTCATTCACTACATGCACAGCTGCCCTGGGGTGGACTAACAGAAGCAAGGCTGTACACATCTGCTCTATCCAGGACTACCCTGAAAGAGAGATTCGTACACTCAGTGGCACTAGCCTGGTTAAATAAATAGTTACAAACCACACACACACACAGGCAATGTGGGTGTCGTGTTGCTCAAAGACACAGTCAGCACCAGAGGGGAGATGAAATATAAATTAAATACACAAAAACACCTTTACTTTTAAAGTTCTGCCCAAATAAGGATTTTAACAAACGGAGCCAGGCAGTACCAAGGGGGAGCAGAAACTACATAATATTCCAAAGAACCAATTTCCATGATTCTTTAATCTTAGGACTTAAACCCAAATGACTAAGTAAATAGCCCACACTGGTTTCCAACGCTTTTGTTTGACAATATAGCAAATCTTTATTAAAACATTTTAAACATGGCCACAGATCCGTTTTCCGGACGCTAAACCGGTTCTTGAGCAGAGGCGGAAGTACTCGCCAGATACAACATGGCGCAAAGCGGCAGACAATGGACCCCAATGCACGTGTTTGTGAACAAGAAGTCAGGTTTATGAAAAAAAAGAAGATTTTGGGATTTGAGCAACAGAAACAAATGTATGCGGCTAATGTGAAAAAAGCCCAATTCAAACGCCACGTGTACAACCGCTAATGTTAAAAAGGTCAGTGAATCACGAGGTTGCATAACTCCTCACACGCATCCGAAAATATGGATGATACGCCAACTATCATTTGGATTATGAGCAACCATTTAACAAACTAGTTCACTTGGTGGTAGAATATAAGATACAGTCATCCTAATGATTCTTTAGAATGGAGTAGCTAATAACCTTTTATTTCGTTTACTTATGGTTGATGTGGGACAGCCATATATCACAGGGCCTTAATTCAGAATACAGCTAAGAACATCGGGACACAATGTCACCAATGGCCCTCAGTACACCTGCACACCAAGGCTGGACACTCTACTGCAGAGCAGTGCCGCATCCCAGTCATAGTGATGCTAGCCATCGTGCCTGGCTAGCACTTACATGTAAACAAAAGGATACTCCCAGCGACACAATAGATTCATAAATGTCGTTTTCTCCTTGGTAATCCGTCAATATTATATAAAAATCTCCACCAAGATAGATATTGAGCAAAAGGGTGGACTTCCACATATTAACATGGCCATCTATGACACATTACATCGTGTTCATATAGGTAAACTAATGTAAATAGAAAATGCGCACTTACGTTGTCTGTTTTTGATGGTTAAACTGGGACCAAAAGCGTTATCCCTCTGCTCTCTGACGCAGGGAAAATGAAAGAGACTTCCGTTAAATAGACCGGAATCTTTATACACATGGCTTCAGCGGGCAGGCATATCCCTCCGCGGAGCACCTTCCCCCATTCATTATCGGTCAAACAAAGAATTAAGAAAAATGGAAAATAACATTATTTCTCATCTAGTTGTGAATAGTGATTGTGATTGTCCAGTTCAATTTTCAATGTAGCTATCTAAAATGATATCGAATTACGAAGAAATGG
This sequence comes from Neogobius melanostomus, assembly GCA_007210695.1. Taxonomy (NCBI): domain Eukaryota; kingdom Metazoa; phylum Chordata; class Actinopteri; order Gobiiformes; family Gobiidae; genus Neogobius; species Neogobius melanostomus. The sequence goes on from VHKM01000355.1 coordinate 356,385, forward strand.
TTAAAAGCAAGTGCTACTGTTTAAATCAAGTTTGTTTTTTGAGCGAATATACGATATTTACATATGGTTCTGGTTTTAAATGAAAGGTGCAGTATTTACTTAAAAACAGGGTTTACTTAGGGGGTCTTGGTAAGATGGCGGAAGGATGCCTCGAATCTGAGACGCGGTGGTTCGTTTGTTCCAGCACCTTCCATGAAACCCCGCGTGCGCCCCAGACATGTCAGACACGCGCAGCTGCCGCACAAACGCCTAGCAACCACAACAGAAACCTTGGAAACGTAAACTGTAGCATCAAATAGCATGTTTTATCATTATTCACAGAGCTAACCTCCCTATGAATGAAAAGTGTTGTTTTGCTAATGATTTTCAACTAAGTGTTAACAATCGTTCGTTAAATCATGTTTCTGCTCAGGAAATACTAATCCCTCATGGATTTACCTCAGTCTACGATTTTATGGTGGTAATTTTTTTAACATTTTATGTTCAGGGCGCCTTGGTAAAAGAAAATAAAAGGTTCATTAAAGACACACTGTGTAACATTTTTGGACTATACTGTTGCCATGAACACAGAACATGCTCCCAATGACCAGCTCGACACAGAAAATGCCATTTCTGTAGTGGGTATTTGGATGAAAAACTAACCTAGAGTTTATCCGTGTAATGTCATAAGAAAATTAAGTGGCTATCTCTTCAATGTAATTGTGTTATTCTTTGAATTATCCCTCAATAGGTTGCGTTCACGTTATAGAATTCTATTTCAGTTGGAGGGCAGGTGCCAATACAACTCTATGGGAGAGAAACCGTTTTTGAAAGAAATTTCCAAAAAGAAAATGTCCAAATGTTTACTCTGATCATCACGTGACAGTGATTGGATTCACAAACCTGACATGTGAATTTTATGGCTGAAAGTCCTTTCTACTGGCCAACATCAAGCACATGTTTTTGAATATTGTCTCCACTTTTGGATGCCTTTGTGAGGAAATAATTAGACATATGTTCATATGTGCTGGAAGATATGACTTTGAACTTTGTGACAGCTTTTGTTTCATGTGAATTGGCCCAGTAATTACAGAGAAATTAGCAATGATTTAAGACCATAAATCTGCATTTTGAGCGTTACTATGGTTACGGCCATGGAATTTTCAGTTGCCCTCCACCTCAATTTTAAACTATGGGCTCTTTAGAATGTTGTGATGTCACGTGAACGCAACCTATTTGACGTTCCATCTAATGTTAATTAATTTGAGGTTCCATTTCTATTTTAGATTTAAATAGAATCTGCATAACCTCTATTTAAAGTGCATATGAGACATTAAACACAATTTTTGCTAAAACATAGTTACCACGATTATATTTAAGATTTTGCTAAAGACTGCACCCAGATTTCTTTAGTTTGGCCATTTCTGTGATGTTTATAGTTTCACTTTCTTATTGGACACTGACAGGAAGTGACATAGAAGTTTAAACTGTTGCCGTGCCAACCATGTTTTTTTTATTTTATTTTTTTTTAATTATTTGTATTGGCATACAGGACAAGAACATTCATACAACACATAGACAAAGGAGAAACACATGGGGTCACAAATAACAAAAGGTAGATGGAACAGGATGTACAAACAGTTGAGTGTTTTGTGTGTGAAATATTGGTGTGGGTGGAGTGAATGTGTGCGTGGATGTATTATGAAACAAAATCATAAGATATTGAAGGAAAAATAATAATAAATAAATGAAGAATAAAAAAAAAAAAAAAAAAAAAAAGAATAATACAAAAAAATATTCTTATTCTTATTATTATTATCATTTAATCTTAGTTTTAAACTACGTTATATATGCTATAAATATCTATATATTAAATTATACAGCAGTAATCATAGTAATTCAGTAGTGACATCAAATAAATAATACTAAATATTTAATTTATGTATATTATAAATATGAAAAATTATTAGGGTCAAGTTTGTGAGGGGGGCAATAATTGCATTATTATCCTTTCTATGTACATTTTAGATCCAGCAAGCCTCGCCCCTTCCATCCGCCTCTGTGTCCTATTTCCTATCTTTTTGAGTGTTTATTATTTTCCTTTTTTCTTTCTTTCCTTTCCCCCCTTTCTTTGTAAGCCTATTCTTGTGTGGTGCATTAAAAACATTGTTGCATGTGGTGCATTAAAAACCCACAGAGTTACAAGATGCTACAATGGAATTGATCAGGCCACTGGATTATGTAGTATTTGTTTCTTTTCATTACATCTTCAAAGAAGGTACTTGAGTCATCTTCAGTACTTGGTAGTTGAGGTCTCCAAACGTTTCGCCTCTCATCCAAAAGGCTTCGTCAGTGAACAAGATTACACTCAGCACACATCGTAGATAAACACCAGTTGGGAGGAGTTGGGGTTGGCCCGGCTCCTCCCCTCTAATCACAGCTACTCTCACCTGTGGGTAAACACCTTTGAAGTAGAGCGTCTGTAACGACGATCTTTTCATTACATTAATAACGTCATGACTCGTGTATAACTTATCTTATTTGTTGTTGGGATTCTTCGTTTTGTTTAATTTTATTAAGTTTTATTGCACCCCTCTCTTCTCTCCCCATGTAACGATATTCATTGCTAAGCTATTGATACTACTGTACTATATTATAATAACCATTACAATAACCATAATAACAACAGTCAAAGAATAAAACTACTAACAGAATAAAGTATAAATACCAATAGAATAAACTATAATAATAATAATAAAATAAATAAATAATAAATAAATAAATCACTAAATAATAAATACAAAAATAATACAAAGTACAAAATAAACAAAAATAATTAATACATAAAAAAGGGGAAGGGGCATGGGCCAATGGAAGGAATGGGAAGACATATTTAGGTTTATATAGTGGTAGAGTGTAGCAACGTTGTAAGAGGTGACCAGATGCAGAGAGGTTCTGTAATAGGTTGGTTTGAATCATTTTGGAGTTTTTGTATTGAGATATGATCATTCAAAAGATTTTTCCAGAGTGCAATGTTTATGTTTGACCTTGTTTTCCAGTTCATGAGGATAGTCTTCTTGTTGTGCCAACCATGTTAAGTCAATAAGAAATGAGTGAGTCAAACTGCTATGGAATGTTACCTTCTTCTATGTCACTTCCTGTCAGTAGCTTAAAAATTCAAATAAAAAATGAGCAAGCATTTTGAGGAAATGAGCATGAGACATACCAACACAAAGTTATAGTCATGTGTTCAGGAGACGTGAGCCGTTTATAGCAATGGCACACATTTGTACATTTGACGTATTTTTCAAAGATGAAAATGTCATAAAATAAATGCTTGTATTTCAATTGTAGAAGACATAACCAGTGTTCCATTCAGCCCCATTCATAGTAATGGTCCCAAAGTATATGAAATGAACATGGCTGCTCAATCTCCTCCTACGGAGCTTGTTGCTTAACACCACGCTCACACTAAGCGGCAAAAAAACGCTTTTCGTTGCTCAGCTCGTTCTAATTCCTGCAGGAGCACGTGGAGGTGGGTTTTGAGACGCAGCATGAGGCACAGGTGTCTGTCAGATCTTGTTCTGTGGCTGGTAGTCGCCGCCGGAAATGGCTCTGTATTTGCATATCGTTGGATTGATTTCAACTCTATGCAAACGCCGTCGTCGCTCTGTATGCCCACTCTGTAATTCCGGTGGCTTCTTTCTGTTTGCCAGGCAGCATAGGGAATGAATGGAAGCTCACCGCGCTACTCACTTCCACCACTGTTAAGGCTGATTTATAGTCGAGCGTCCGGTCCCGCCCACCGCAGCCCCGTCTGCTTGACGCAAGCCAGAATCGTGTAGCTCCTCTGCCTTCACGTTATTATGTTTATTTTAAACATTTTTTTAATAACATAAAAAGTGAAAACAGAAAAGCACTAAATCATAGGAACAATATATTCATGAAAAATAACTTCAAAGAGGGAGACTGAAGGAGTTTGTTGTGTGTTTCCTTGTTTTGCGAAAGGATCAACCAATCACGGCACTTGCGTTCTGCTGCACTTGCCGCGGAGTCACTTTGTGCGGCAGGTGCACGTCAGCGGCAGGTGCAGCTGTCGCGAACTCCCTGATTGGCTCCCACGTGCGTCCAGCACGTAAACGCGGAGCTGACGCTGAAGTAATCAGCCTTTAGTGTGAGTGCGGTGTAAAAAAGCAGGAAGCCTCTGGACCGATGACGAGCCTCCATAGTGCTCCAGAGCCTGTCATAGTTTTAGGCTTCCACTTTTTATTGCTGTTGTACAAAAAAACAGCACCTGGCCCAGCGTTGTCACATGGGTAACAGCAATAAAAAAATAACAATCTTTGGAGCGAGGCTTTTGATCAGTGCTAGGGAGGTGTAAAGTTACAATTGGAATCCTGTGTCTTTTGGAGTCACCCCTGAACACCAGAGGGTGGTATTACAGTAATGTCAGCTCCCCGCCATGAGGACTAAAGAGAAGGGCTTTCCTCACCCATTGGTAAAATTCTACGCGGCGTGGCTTTAACGAGGCTCCATTCTAAATTAAAACACATTCACACACATTAGTGATTGCATGTAATGGATTAATGTGATCTAGTCCAAATGAGATTAGTAGCCAAAAAAGGCCAAGTAGAAGTAAAACGTAGTGACCCAAAGGGAAAAAGGACAAAAAATAGTACTACCGCTGATAATATTGCAACGTTTGTGTCAGTTTTTACAAGACTCATTTATGTTTGGGTTGTAATCTGACAAAATTTTAAATCTATATTGCAAAAAAATACTCAAATTAGATAAAAACACATTCACAAAAAGATACGAGAATTTGTTTGTTCATGTTAAAACACTTAAATCTGTTTTTACAAAAATGGACTTTTATTCAAATGTTCACCAATACAAAAACAAAGCATCCTTCTTAATCCTCCAGTTGCTCATATTCTTTTAGTGGTTATGTGTGCTTCAAGCTTGCCGTTCTCAGCCACATCCTAGGGGAATGGGTGTGGTCTGAAGACAACCACCTGTACGTGCCAAACCTTATTTTAGGAATGTGAAAAGAAAGCTCAAAATTAGAAGACAAAAATAGTTTGTGGTTGGTTTACTGGAAACAAACTTATTGATCATGTATATTGACCTAAACAAAGCAACAAAAATGCCATGAATTTTCAAGTGTCAGTAAGTGTCCTTCCAACATTCAAAAAAAACTTTATTTACAACAAATGGACATGGCAAGGTGAGCACCTGAATATGGTAGAGTTGAATGCGCCTGAGTTTGCAGATAAAGTAAAATGTGCAAATGTCCAAAGATGAACCAGTTGTTGAGGGTGACATGATGGCGCTCCTTATTTTACAAAATCTTCATTTACATCACTTATTTTACAAGTCCGATCTTCTTTGCCTCGGTTTCATAAATAAGCAGTCTCCACATTTTTACAATAAAGACTTCGGCTTCTTCATCGAGAACCTGACGGAGAAAAGAAAGATTGAAATTACATTAAAACACCAGAATAATTGGCGTACAGTCAATCTACTTCGATCATGAAATGTCTGCATACAAAATGCCAGCAGAGATCGCTAGTCTCCATCACAACATTTTAAAACAATTTGGCCTTTACTGAACCAAGATGGTTCCACTGTGATTCAAAATATTTCTGGTATCAAAAGGAGTAGGTTTGACCCACCATTAGAAAACATACAATAATGTTATTGTACTTGTTTGAGGGGGTTTTCACACTGGCTCTGATAGAATAACATGAAAACAACCTATTTCAGTTGGAGGGCAGGTGCCAATACAACTCTACGGGAAAGAAACAGTTATTGAAAGAAATGTCCAAAAAGAGAATGTCCAAATGTTTTCCCTGATAAGTATTTCATAGTGATTTGATTCACAAACCTGACATTATTTTTATGGCTGAAAGTCCTTTCTACTGGCCAACATCACACACGTTTTGAATAATGTCACCACTTTTGGACACCTTTATGGAGGAAATAATTAGACCGTAATTCATACGTGCTGGAAGATGACTTGGAACTTTGTGATCGTTTTTGTATTATGTGAATTGGTCCAGGAATTATAGAGAAATTAGCAATAAACTAAGACAAGAAATCTGCATTTTGAGCATGGAATTTTCAGCTGCCCTCCACTTCAATTTTAAACTACAGGCTAGAGCTGGGGAAAAAAATCGATTCGATTTAAAAATCGAGTTGGTAGGTCAAATCGATTCATATTTAAAAAAAAAAAAGCTCTCTGCCCCCCTCTCTGAAGAAGGTCCTGCTGTATAAATGTGCCAAGAAGAACAGAGCCCACCTCAGGATTTTTTGTTTATTAGCTCAATCGAAATACAGCAATAGCCATGCTGCCTTTGCTCTGCCCAATCCCGTCAGACCTTGGAAGCTACGCAGGAAAGGGCCTGGTTGGTACTTGGATGGGAGACCGTTTGGCAACACCAGGATGCCTGGTGAATGTAGTGAGTGAGTTAGTGGTTGGTGGTGGTCGGAGGGGCCAATGGCACTGACTGCTTGCCTCGCTTCCGTCAATCTAACCCAGGGCAGCTGTGGCTAAAATAGTAGCGTACGACAGTGACAGTGTAGCGCTTTGAGAAACTTGGTAATATAGGCTTGTAAAGTGCATTACAAGTGCAAGGCATCATTATTAATACAGTATAAATAATTTGGATGTTTAACAATCTTTGTTGCACACTGCACACTAACTTTTCAGTTAGAGAAAGGGTTAACCTTTGCAATTTTGTTTATGTTGATGCAGTTTCATTAAATAAAATAAAAAAATAAAATAAAAATAAAATATATATATATATATATATATATACACACATACATACATACACACACACACACACACAGTTCGTCGTTATTTTGTTAAAAATGGGGAGAAAAATCAATTCAAATCGTAAATTGAGTTTTTATAAAAAAAATATAAAAAACGAGATAGTATCTCATAATTACGAGATAATCCACTGAGGAAAAAAAATAATTCGGAAAACAGATTTTTTTTTCTTTCTTTTTTTTACTGACTACAATGCTCCTTCGTAAGCTCTACTACAGGCTCTATAAAATATTGTGATGTCATGTGAACACAACCCATTAGGTCGACCTAAAAGGTGCTCTCCCCCTAGAGTGGCGGTCCAACTGCAGCACTTTGGGCTGAACTGAATCGGGGGGTGTCGGAGTGACTCTTGACACACTCTGGGCCGGAGCAGGTGTGGTGTGAAGGCGGCCAACCTCCAGCCAAACTAGGTAAGCTTTCATTCCTCTGTTTGGATCACAGAGGGGGCTTATTTTTAATGAATAATGCATGCCAATTGACCTTACGCAAAATCACGCCCCGAAATGGCAATTGTCCAATCAGACATCCTAGCAACCGTTATTATGAAGCTAGGTCCCACATGCCGCAGGCCTCCAATGCAAAACAATGGGACATACCAGCAATGAGCAATAAGCAGATGCACTTTTTTTTTTTTTTTTTTTTAACTACTAACCACCAAAAAACCTACCAGACAAAGAAGAAGCAGCAAAATGGTGAAGCGATCTGGCTATGGAGGGTGTAAATCGGACACTAGGTACCACAAGAGTGCGTCTGGGGAGCCCAATTATTTCCCTTCCCAAAGCGAAAACACAACCTGAGCACTGCCTACAATGGATCAAACAATGTGGACGGCCTACGCCCCGCTAAATGTCTCCAAAAATAAACAAGCATACGTCTGCTCTAAGGTTAGGCTAGGGCTTAGTCGCTAAGCTAACACCTTAGCATGCCAACATCTAGCTACTGACAGTCACATAACGTTACACAAACTGGCACTGGAGCTGTAACTTTACCTGCGGCGGTGAACTTTTACAAGCCTACAGTCTCACGTTTGTTTGTCTCCCTTTATGATAAAAGTACTGTGTATTTTGTCACGGTCCTTATAACTGGTTGTAGCTGATTGTCACTGTGGCACCTGTAGGTTTAACTAACTTTTGTGCACAGGAGAAATGCACAAGAGAAATATTCCTATTTTTAGAAATACTAAAAAAGTAAGTGGATGCTTACCGGGCAGTACAAGAGCACGACTGGTCCACAAGGCTGTGCTGTTGCATTTAAGGAAGAAATCATAGAGGTTTCTCTGATATTGCTGGAGACCTGTCTGTTTGCTGTAGTGTCAATAGTCCTTTATCCTTCGTTGGATAGTTTAATATCTTGAATATATCCCTACACTGCATACTGTGACAATGTTTTGCCTCGATCTGGAAGATATCGCGGCGGTATTGCTCCAAAAAAGGTCACTGACACGCATGGCAATCTGTTGCGCTGGTCGTGTTTGACCATTTGTTTGCCGGGCATAGCAACAGTAACTAAGGGGGCGGGGCTCGGCAAAAGGTCAATAGGTAGCGTTCACGTGACATCACAACATTCTAAAGAGCCTATTGTTTAAAATTGAGGTGGAGGGCAACTGAATATTCCATGGCCGTAACCATAGTAACTCTCAAAATGCAGATTTCTAGTCTTAAATCATGGCTAATTTCTCTAATTCCTGAGGCCAATTCACATGAAACAAAAACTGTCACAAAGTTCAAAGTCATATCTTTCAGCACATATGAACATAATTATTTCCTCACAAAGGCGTCCAAAAGTGGAGACAATATTCAAAAACATGTGCTTGATGTTGGCGAGTAGAAAGGACTTTGAGCCATAAAATTCACATGTCAGGTTTATGAATGCAATCACTGTCACATGATGTTCAGAGCAAACAATTGGACATTTTCCTTTTGGAAATTTCTTTCAAAAACTGTTTCTCTCCCATAGAGTTGCATTGGCACCTGCCCTCCAACTGAAATAGAATTCTATAACGTGAACGCAACCTATTGGATTACTACTCTGACAAGGCAAAATGGATCAACTTTAAGTGGCCGATGGTGCGGCATGTGAATGCGGACTAAACTGAGTAAACACAGTTGAAACTAGAGCTGTCTGGAGTCTGCAAAGCACTTCAACATGTGTGAAAACACCTTAAGTGCAAGGAAACCCACCCACCCAGTTCTAGGGAAAACATGCCTACTGCACTCCCTGGGAAAGATCAAGGGTATCGAACCTGAGACCTTCTGATTGAGAGTGCCAACCACTGCGTCATTGTGAAGTATGTATTTGGTAAGGGAAACTAAAAGATAGTTGAACATAGTAGGCCCTTGAAGTTATCTGTTGTAATGTTAATACAGCAGTACTCACCATAGCAACATCATCTAGAATACTTTGTGGCATACTATGGGCCATCACCTAGGAAAAAAACGGTGTTAAATATTAACAGTCCATTGACAAATTTAACAGAGCTTCCAGTCAGAGTACCTTTGAACAGACAAAGTCCACTAACGTTGGCTCCTCCTCTCCGATGTACTCAATGATTTTCTTATTGATCCAAGGGCGAACGCGGCGCTCCATTAATGTCTAAAGTGGGGAAGCAACAAAATGTGTTCTTAGACAACAAGGCAAAGAAATTTAATCAGCCGAACGTCTAGTCAAATACTGGTCATCTTTCACCTCAGCCTTTGATATTAAAAAAAAAAAAAAAAAAAAAAAAAAAAAAGCTCACAATTTTGAAAAAGAAAACTACGTATCTGATCAAACTGATTAATAGAGTCATCTGTACTAGTTTATGGAGAAACGCCGGGTGTACACTGCATAATTTTGGCCGACTTGAGACGAAATACGCATCGTGGAAAACATCTATCGTAGTGAGACACGGAAAAAGATGAAAAATAGTGCCGTCATATGACCAAAGGCGAGTTGAAACAGATATTAAACAGTGTGTGAACTTTTGGACCATCCTCTCACTGCAACTGATCTGTGCCTGAAGTGTCAGCAGCAAAATAAAACCAGCAGCACCACTATCTAAAAAACGACAAAGCCCAGGCATATTGCTTGCTTTCTGCGAAAATAAACACCACTAAAAGAACCCCCAACCCTCACCGAGTCCACCATGGCCCAGTCCAGCGGGTAGGAGAAGAGCTCCGGTTTGCCCGTGGGGATCTTCTCGATGAGGCTCTTGATGTGCTTGCGTTTCTCTTCGGAGTTGGCTCCCTTGATGTTGGAGAGCCCGGCACCGTCCACGCCCAGGCTCTTCTCATCGTCGTAGTCCAGGGGCACAAGCTTCCTCTTCCTGGGCTGCTCGTCCGTCTCCTCGTCATCGAACTTACCGAACACGCTGTCCACGGGCAACTTCTTCCTCTTGCCCACGTTCGGCTGGCCGGGACTCCCCGCGGAGCCTGCAGCGACATGTGGAAAATGTCAAAATGACAGGGCTTGTCAAGTGGACGTATGATGCAGATTTAAAAAACGTTCTTTTAGGTACCTCAGCACTGACATTTGAAATAAATCTACACATCTATGCAAAGAAAAGGCCGTAAGGATTGAAAGACTTGGCATTTCAGGATTTTAAATTGGATCGGACTATGCAGGCGGCAGTGGGAATTACATGATACACGGTAATGAAAGTTTGATTTGTCTACTGGTAGTAGGCATCGTGAGCAGGGCTTATATCAACAAAAAATATAAGAGGAAACCCTGTATTTTGGTAAGCTAAATAAAAAAAAAACATATACACTGCTCAAATAAAAAAAAAAAAAAAAAGGGGACACTTGAACTACACAATGCAACTCCAAGTGTTCCTTTTATTTTTGTATGACTTGTGTTGTTCAAGCGTTCCCCTTTATTTTTTTAGCAGTATATATATATTTGGGGGAGTCATAGCTTCTCAGGTTCTGTAATGGATTTTGCGCTTTAAAAATGTGTAAGGCAGTTTCTTTCCACACTATAACGGAATAAAAATGAGGAACTTAAAGAGCACTTGAGCTGTAGAAGAAACGACTGGAGTGAACCAGGTTTGTTTTCTAAGAGGGATTATAACATGGCTAAAAGATTAATCATGTTCCATGATACGCCTTGTTTGTTCTACCGGCCTCCGACAATAAGGAAAGCACGTTCTCCTTGTGGACCACTGACCCAGTTTGAGGCTCAGTCCGATCTTAGGCCGGTTCTCGTCCTGTGGCAGGGCGTCCGGGGGAGAGTTCTCGTGGGGGATGATGATCCCGCAGGGCGACTCCTCCCCAGGGGGGCTGTTGGGGGACACGTTGCCGCTGGCCGAGCTGACGGAGGGGGCGGCTGTGATGGGTCTCATGGTGGGTTTGAGGCTCGGTGGCTTAACGTCCGGCACCTCCTCGTGGTCGTAGTCGTCGTCCTCGCCCTCCTCCACCTCATCGTCTGAGGGTGGGTGGGGGCGGGGCTCCCCTCTGTCCACCTCCCCCCTGCTCTCCCCTCGGTGTTCGCGGTGCTCCCGGCTGTGGTCTCTGCTGCGTTCTCGGCTGTGGTCCCGGGACGACCTGTGGTGCTCACGCTCCTCTTCCGGCTCGGGCTCCTGGATCAGGGGCGGCTGCCGTAGACGCTCCTCCTCTTCCTCCTCCATCTGCACCACAGACAAAAAGCTTCAGCTGACATGCATGAATGTGTCTAATCCAATGCTCAAAAAATGATCAATTAATCTGAAGCAAGTATGACTAGTTTGTGTGCGCAGGTGATTTTTGTATTAGTTCAGCAGTTTTGATCAGCCTTCTCCCTCAATCTTGAAACAGAAGCAGCAATATTTTCCAGAAAATGAATGACTAGCAGCATATCTAAATTGTACAGTCCTTATCTGTGTCCAGACAAAGGCGCGTGGTCAGTGGTGATGAGAAGCTGCAAGACAGACTTCCTAATGACCTTCAAATCCGCATGCTCCTGTCGTCTGATCACCCCCTGCTCTCCCTCCTCCTCCCCCTGGCCCGCTCTCCCCTCCCACTCACCCTCCGGAGCTCTGCGTCGGGGTCCGGGTGGCCCTCGTCCAAAAGCCTCTGTCGGATCTCCTCCAGCTCCTCCTTCTCCCTCTTCCTGTCTCGCTCGTCTGCCTCCGTCTCCTTCTCGTGGTCTCGGAGGCGTTTCTGCAGCGCACTGCCCCTGCAGGTCGCACAGAGGAATGGCGAGGGTGTCAGAACAATGGGGCAGAGAGGTGTGGCTGGTGAAAGCATGTGGGGTTTGCACATGTTTTACTAATTATCCAGCTTAATAATAATAATGGATGGAAAGGATTTTCTAAATGCTGAAGGATCAGGTGAAATTCTCTGGACACCTCTTGAACAGCACCTCACGACATCAGCAGGTGAAAGGCGTTTTGAGCCCTTGAGAACAAGTGACTGAATATGCGGAGTTACTGAACATGAATCACACATTAAACTGGGGTGGGAGTTTATGAACATCTCACATTTCCATCACGATTCAGCGACGATGTGGGTCAATGCTTAACCTGTCTATTCAAAAATAGCTTTGTACCAAAATGCAGAACTCATGGATGAAGCAATGATTTTAATTTCACACCATTTAAAATTATGCCTTATATGCACATTTTAATTCTTCAGTTATTTAACTAGTTAATTCTATTTATCTTAATAACTAATATGTGTTTTAACTGACCAATGAGTAGGCTAGAAAATAAGGAAAATAATAATTTGTAAATGATTTCCCAAAGTAGGTTTATAAAACATAATACAGCTTCCCCATTTGGCTCATGGTAATAATTTGGTCAAAAGTGAAAGTAAAATCAGCCGATTTCCACATGCTTGCATTTTAACTTTCACTCAGACGGACCACAGTTTGCACTGAGGCAGCGATGTGCATTTTTGATATTTTTCACTAAGCATGAACAAACGCGCACTGACGTCATCCTTTTTGGGGGGATGTAGGCTAATTATGGACACACGGTTTCTTCCTAACCTGCAGCGGGCACCGGTGAGTAAACACATAAACCGTATTAATGTAACTGGAGCTACACTCATCCTTTCTGAGGCAGTTAAACATGTCAAAATGTTTATCCAATGTACTGGTAAAGCGCTCCAAGTAGTGACCAGGAGACAGGTTTTTAGTTTTTGCTGGTTTACCTGTAATACTTTGGGTCATCTCGGTCGTCGTCGTAGTCTTCGAGAAACTCTTTCAAGCGCTTGCCTTCTTTGACCTAAACGTAGAAACCAAGTTAACCTCATGGACAAACTCACTTTGTGTAAATCCTAATGAAAGTGCTTTTCTCTTGCCATTTCTCGCTTGCGTTCGTCCTCCCTCTCGGCTTCTTTGGCATAGTCCCGGGACTTCTTCCGCTCCCGCAGCTCCCAGTTTTTCAGTCGCTTGGGTCACAAAAGGAAGAGTTATGTTTTTGTCTACTCATTGGTAGAATGATTTAGCGGTGTAGTAAGAAAGGCCAACCTCTTGATAGGCTGCTTCCTTGTCCCGGAGCTTCCTCTCCAGTTTGCGCCGCTCGTAGGCCTCTTCTTCGTCTTCAGGGTCACGTTTCTTCTCCCGGTCTCTCTCCCGCTCTCGACTCACCTCTCTAAAAAACATACCACACTCATGAGACTTATGTACTTGAATGAAAAAATATAAACTGTCTGATCTACAGGCAGCTGCCAGTCAGTGGTTTCAATGCAGTTATAATGCCCGAAAATAGGTTTTAATGCCATATAGCTTCATATGAATTATAGTTATCTTATAAATCAAATGGACAAACCCCCCTCCTTGTTACTGTGATGCGTGTGTGGTGCTCGTCTCCAACACTGACCTGGAGCGGCTGCGCTCGGTGCTGCGGTCTCTGCTGCGGGACCAGTCTCTCTCTCGTTCCCTCTCCCGGGTACGCCGCTCCTTGTCTCTCTCCCTCTCGCGCTCCCTCTCGCGCTCTCTCTCGCGCTCCCTCTCCTTCTCACGCTCGCGGTCCCGCCGCTCCCTCTCACGCTCCCGCTCCTTCTCCCGCTCCCTGCGCTCCCGCTCGAACTCCAGACGTTCCTTTTCCCGCTTGTCTTTCTCCTCCTCCAGTTTCTGCAGAACAAAACGCAGCAGGGTTTGAGCCGGCGCCACGCGGGGGAGAGGAGGTGGCATTGCAAAAACTACATTGAACAGATCAAGTGGTTTCCAGGTATTACATAGCTGATAGATGTCTTTACGCTTACAAAACAACTAACCACACAAAGCCCTGAGCGGAAGAGCATTGTTTTTTCTTTCTTCTAAATGTAAAAAAGTGTGAGCGTTTAGCAATTATCCAACTGGAAACCACTTGCAAATGGATAAAGAATTCAGTGAAATGCATTAATTTAAAAAAAAAAAAAAAAGAGAAAAAGGTGCTGCTTTTTCTCTGCTCCTTTTTAGTACGAGAACAAGACAGTCATAAAACAGGCGTCAGTCTTTGTGGAACTAGTTGGTTTTGAGACTTACAGGTGTCGAACTACGGATTCTGGCCTTCGCTGCCCTTACAAGCCTGTTTAGTTAGGCCTGGGAGGAAAGCAGGTCACATGGTATACAAGGGAGAAACGGTTATGGGAGTCTTTGTCTTTGCTCATGGTACAGCAACAGATCATCACAATGTTACAACACAGCTTTTCGTTCAACAGCATTTGATACAAAGCTTTTAAAAAACGGTCACATTATTTCTGCAAAGGTAATTAAAAATGGAGAGAGGGGCTTACCCATCGACAGCCTTCTTCAGGAGCGCGCCAGGACTTCACTTACACACGCACACACACACACAGAGGTAACGGACACAAGGCTCTTACATTGCAGGATGAGCTTTACTAAGGGTTTCGTACTCAAACGGTAATTCACTACAATATAAAAGCCTTGTGTTTGAAAGGGAAAAGTGTATGAAACAAATGACGAGAACAAGGAAATATGGCAAAGTGAAGGTGGTGTTTGTCAAACGGACAGATACTTAATGGAACTCCATTCTGGTTCTGTACTCACCTGTTCATGGGACGGCACAGACAGACTATTTTACTTGTCAGGAGTTTTTAAATTAAACCGCACTTGCGCAACACAGAATGCTCCTTTCCATCAAGTTTAGTCAATGGGCAGCTTCAGGAAAATGTGTCAGCTAAGAGTTTTGAACCATATTTTTGTATTTTTGATTAACTTGTGCAGGAAAAACTGTGGGACGCCATTGTTTTCCAAGAAATGTTGATGCAATGCTTGTTTGAATCCAATTTAATGCTTTTCAATGGCATTTAGGGACGTAATTTTACCAGCAATAATTTGATGACTTTCCAAAGCTTGGCAACGCCCCATGGAAACGCTGTGATCATTTTACAGCATATTTTGCATTATTCGGCTGTTTATGGCCATATTTAACCACCATAAACAAAGCATTTCCCCCCAAGCAGTAAATAACCTATTTTCGATCCTTCTCAATTTGGTGTTCCATTAGCTCCAACCTACTGCATGAATATAGTTTTAAAGGGAGCATGACGCTTACCCTCAGTGCATCCAAAAGCCTTGCACAGTCGCCCATGTAACTGAACAATGCAGGTGTGATGCCGCGTGAGAATCATAAAGGATGCGATCATGTAGTTCTGTGATGGGGTGCAGAGATGAGAACACAGGACAGAGCACAGCAGCACAGACAGAGCACGTACCTCCGGGTCTTCAGAGCACATCCTGCTGTGGAGAGGGCACCCCCCCTCTAAACATGACAACTGCAGCCAAGTCACTGCAGCGGTTATTCAGTCAACACCATCAACGACATACCATTATCTTACAGAGGACTCACACAGGTTCACCGCTGCCTGTTCTGAACGACCCAGAGGGCCTTTCACAGACGTTAGGACGTCGTTTTGTTTCAATCTGTGGCTCGGAAGGAAAAAAGTCAGGATTTTTTCAAAGGATTTACTTTAGTACAAATATGTTCTGCGGCTGCCCCTGTGCAAGTCCCCACGAGGGGGGCACCCAGCGTATGTAGAGAAAATAAAGTCTGATACTTACATCCTATCCTGGACACTTTTCCAAAGCTCTGAGATTCATCTTGCTTTAGTCACCATATGATCACTATCATAATGGTGGGGTTTAATGAATAGATTAGCTTTACGTAACTTCACATTGTCTCCATGCATTTGTGTGATGAATGAAGAATGGATCTACAATAGCCACACTAAATTACTAGATTACTTAGTAGTGAAAAAAACTAGCTGGTACTGTCTATTTGTAATGCCTTAACACTGAACAAGCACTTTTTTTAACATATGCTAATTTCCTGAAGCCTGTGTCATTTTGCAAAAGTTGTAGCTTGTGTTAAATGTAAAACAACTAAATTTGAACTATGTGAGCAGCTGCTTTCCAAAAACCTGTAATTAACAAAATCAAACAGGCCCATTTACCTTGTGCGTGTCACGAAATTTACTAATTTCTCTGGAAATTAGGTCTCTCTTGTCCTCCTCCATATCGATTGTGTTAATGTCGTCCTAAAGCGAAAAAGAAAACTAATTATAGAAACAACTATTTTTCATTTTTAACTGTGGTAATGGCTGGAATAGTTACAGCAAATACCTCTTCTTTTTCTCCTTTCCTTTGCGTTTGCGCCGCTGTGAGTCGTCTTCCGATGATCGGGCATTGAGCTCTGCGGCGTACTCTCGCATGAGGCCGTCAATGGCACCTTTCACAATTTGATCCTTCTGCTTTGTCTCCTCGTCGAGCTGCTCCTCTTCGTCAGCTCCACTCTCAGACTTCTCTTTCTGTAAAGATTTAATAACATAGGTTTTACTCTATATATGGCCATCCTTTCTGCTTTTGCCTTCTTCTTGTACCACATTAGCAGGACAAAGTAAAACACCTTTTGGTCTCACAGTTAACAAAATTGGAACCATCTATTTGGACCATCCTTTGACCAGTGCTTTGACTGAATTTGAAATCTTCTTTAGATCTTATTTATTATTGTCCGATATACCCAGCATTAGGTCTTTAGCCTACTAAATGCATGTGCATGTTTGGGTTGATAAGAGAAACATACTGAGAGAGAGAGATCTGAGCCACTGTCTGAGCTTTACAGACAGTGGAGACATTTCAGTTATACTCTGAAACGCTTTCGTTGCAGGGGAATGCTTTTGTTGCGTGTCAGCAGCCGCTCTGTGTCTTGTCGAGGTTAAACTGTTGTCTTCTATAGGCTCCACTTCAACAGGCTCTGAGATATTTAATCTGTAAATAACATGGACCTGCACTGAAATAACTTTCACCTTCTACCGGCAAGAAACCCGCGGTCATGTGCACGCGCTCCTGTGCATATGCTCCCTTTGAAAAACATGGCGTGTGCATTTGAAACAACTTTAGCTCACACAGTGTCGCTCACTGAACTCACTAATGATGTTTCTGATCATCACAGGCTCCATCACTGTAGAGCAGAGACAGTATCATTTAGGCTCAGTCACAGAACATTTGGATCAACTGTACAACAAATTGGTACTTCTGTGAGCTGGTCTGTCATTTGACTTGTACTTGAGTAATGATAATTTATAGAAAAGGAGGCTTTCTGCTACATATTATGGTACATGAGGGGTATTACGTGGATTTTTACTGTTTGTATTTTGCCTGGTTAAGTTACATAGCACACGCGCCTTTAACCCACTCCATTTTATTGTTTGCACTGTTTTGTATTTGTATTTAACCTGTATAGTGTAGTGACTGTGTCCTACTTTGTATTTTATTGCACTGACCTAAAAACATGTACAATAGGCCAGGATGAATGAGAGTGTGTTTGAGAGTGCGCATGGGGGACGACGGATGCAAATTAGCCCAAGGCTACAATCCGGTGTGGCTTGTTTACATGCATGAGACCCATGTATGTTCATTAACATGCACTGTCCCGACCAAATAAACCAATAAAATAAAAAATAAAAATAAATGTTTTATTGTCTTAGGGAGACTATTTACATCTGTCCAGGGACTACGGATGAAAAATAGCCTTTTGGCTAACTCGGTGCATTTACAGAAATGTTGATTAATGTACACGGTCCCTGTCAAATAAATAAATAAATAAACCAGAGTGAGCATGCAATACACAGCGCTAAACTTTCACCTCACTCAGCAATACAGTGCTGACCCGTTCCGGCACCTCGCGGTGCAGGGGAGGGTTGGAACACCGGCCCGGAGCTGCAGTCAGAGCGCAGCTACGCAGGTGACAAGTTTGCAGGCCTGTTCATGTGAGTCACAGCCTGACAACGTGGCTCTGGTCAAAGACAAGCTCCCGGAGGATCGAAACAAACTGTAGTGTCAGGTGCAGCAGCACATGGATCAGCTGTCGATGTGTTTCTCCGCTTCAGTCTGGCTTTTTCCAAGGTAAATAAGATGAGGACTTCTGCGTGACGTATACTAAATCCTTCACTACACCGTATAGCACTAAAGTCAAAGAAATTAAACTGGCTGATAGGAAGTCTGACACGGAAGCATCTGGCTGGCTTGTTCTTATGTTTACATCACGGCAAAACAGAGACGTGGCCTACGGAGATGATGTCAGACCTGAGGATATTTGAGATCATGGACAATGATTGAAAACTACCGCTCTATTGGATTATATGGAAGTATGAGGACAGCATGAGGACCCTTGAGTGTTCAGTTGTCTCTTGCCTACATAAAATATCTTTATATTCACAGTGTTTCCTCTAGGATTTTTTTAGCAGTGGGGGCAGGCCTGCTGAAATCACCCCCCCCTCCCCTCCCTAACGGTACTCTGATCGGTACTATAATAGAAAAATATATAGGTAGATTGAGACTACCGTATACGTAGGCATTAATCCTTGGTCTATATTATTTATTTATTACTCTACATTTCATTTCCACTTTGCAAATACACTTAATATATGGGAGTTAAAATACTTCACTTGCATTGCTATTTAAAAAAAATCATTATTATTGTCTAGTAAATCAAGGCTGTTGGTTAGATTTGGCTGTAGCTCTGGGGACTGAGTCCAAATGAAAACTTAGGCCGTTTCTCAATCCCCAGTATGCATACTCTGTACTTGTGAACTCCGGGGTACGGACTTGCGGGTGCAGACTTGGAGAACGGACTTGAGGAGTTCACAAGTGTGGACTCGGCTATTTCAGCGTTTGGAACGAGTGAACTCGATGACATCACAGGAAGTAGCTCATGAACATGGGGCTGTGAGCTTTTATAACATTAAACAACCTCATATGAAATTAAAAGGGTGAGACACTGCAGGCAAAGTGGACAGATGTTTTCAAAGACATCAATTACAAACTTTTGCTGTAAACAAAAATAACATTTTAGTCAATTTCAGTCAATTTCACATTATTTATACAATTATAGCCTACATAGATAAGGCATTATGTGTAAAGTAATTAAAAATATCTGATGTGCAACTGAAACAATAATTAAAAAAAAATAGGTCAAATATTATTTATTAATTTGTTTGGGGGTTGCAAATTATTCTGAAAAAAAACGAACAAACAATTTAAACTTTAAAATATGAAACTGTTTTGGAAGTTCCCACATAAAGATTTGTCTGCAGTGCCCCCTTAATAATACAATGTAAACATAAAATGCATTTGTCCTCAATAACCTGTTCATGACGATACGACTTAATATTGCTGATCATTATGAGAAAATGAAAGCACGACCAAGTTGTTTTAACACTTCTGCTCAGAAAACCATCTTGAGCTGGAGACACTTCTAAAGACTCTTAAACCGGTTACATCTCCACATTTATTTACATGCGCACGATCAGCTGTTGATCAGCTGGAGCGCGGCTCGGTGCGCGCGGAGGAGGGGCCGCCGCAGGCGGAGGCTCGCGGTGATCCACGTGCTCAAAGCGAAACGGATTGTGGGAAATATAGCTGGCGGAGAACGCACAAGTCTCCTCTGATGCATCCTCAGTAAAACGGGCGGAGCAAGTTCTCATCCGGGGATTTCCAGCGGACTTGCTGAGAAGCGAACTTTGAATTGGAACAGGACTTGGGCCGCGCGTGATGACGTTTCACGAGTCCACGAGCACACAAGTCCGTACAAGTGCACAGATTGAGAAACGGCCTTAGTGTCTGTTCAACACAAAGTCGTTACGTTTAGCTTTTTTACCGCGGGTTAGCGGTAGCAGCTCGCAACACCGCGTGTCTTTCCCGCGCGCACCTGTCTCGCTGCACACGGCTGCAGAGGGGAGACAGGGCAGTGGCAAAGCGCAGGGATGGGTGGACACCCTCACTTTTGTGTGGGGTAGGGAGGATGAACAGATCCGATGCAGCGAACGCATCCATGAGGGCGGAGTGATTATTTGAGCGCAGTAGCCCCGTTAAGAAGACCGTTAAGGCTGGAGCTTATCGGTCTGGGTGGACCGGCACACGTGAGCCCCGGGGCCGTTATGATACCGGGGTTCGGTACCCATCCCTAGTCAACTGTCATTCACGCTTTGATAGAAATATTCATATCCTGGCTGTTTATTATTGCCGTTTTATTTTAGTCACATCACATTGATCGTCCCTCGCGTATCTCTGGGCGCCGATAGAGTTGTTTATCCTCCTTTATGTTTTGAGAGGCTTTTCAAAGTAAAGAGCGAGGTTTTTTTCCAGCGGCGAGTGGAGAAGTCGGCGTCTAATTTGGAGTTTGCAGACTGACTTTAGCGCCCGTGTCAGTGTGCTTTTGTGTTAAACTCCGCGGTGACGTTTTTGGAGGAGCTGTTAAGTTTAATAGTCGACTCAGAAGAAAGCTAACGTTTTCACAAAAACCTACATCAACACAACAGTAGGCTATGTGGAGTTAAACTGGACTGCACCAATAACCTCTGAATAGTTCTACTTGTTAAATTGAGCAGCAGCCAACGGGGCTGCCAGGGTTTCCATCCTTTTGGCCAGTTTGAAAAGCAAATGGCCGGTAAAAATGATTTCCATCGGCCAAATTGGCAGACAGTAAAAAAAAAAAAAAAGAAAATATGGAGGAAAATATAGAAACATATTGAATACAACATTTGACCTAAGTCAGTGACTAACATGACAAACATGACAATATATTTCTATCAAAAAAAGTTTCGATTTACAGCCTTAGCCCATTATACAAAGCGCAGTTGAAGCGCCTTCATCGCTCTCTGGATATGTTACGCTTTTCTCTTCGTGCTTCGTCACATTTTCCAAGAAAACGGCGAACTACAGGTACATTTACTTTTATAAAAGTGTCTTAAAAACTCAACAGCTAATACATTCGATTAGGATATTCTGTAAACTCGTGTGTGTTGAGTCAGACTGACGCGCAGTCCCACAGCGGCTCTTCCTGGGAGAGTGGCCGGGTTTAGAGGCGCTTCCCTTGGTCAATCTGCGCAGACGCCTGGGCTTAGTTTCCGGTGTTTGGAGCCGCTCTTGAGCGTGGCAGAGCTGGGTCCGGGTTTATCGCTCGAGACTGACTTTTGATGACTTTAGCATTGTTGATTTGTCCCTCCATAATATTTCAGCGGTGAGAGACGTCGCTAATTTTACACCTGAGGCCACGTTAAAGCGTGGAAGGGCATCTACAGCCCAGCCCTCGCTGTGCAGCTGATGCGGTCAGATCTGGTCGTAGATTCCTTTTGTCTGAGTTAAAGTGCAGATGAGTGGGATACGTTCGCGTGGCACCTGCTAGCGGCTAATCGTCTCCACACGCACAACTTTATGTTTGGATTTGAGTTTCATTAGAAATAGCCGTGTTTTGGACCCACTAAAGCACTCGTATAGCGCTCTGTGTAAATGTAGATTGTTATTGATAATAAGCCACATTCATAGGCTCTATATTTTTAATGGCCGGTAATTCTAGTGAATGGTCGACATTTTAGGACCCAGCCGGCCAAAGTGGCCGACAAAAAAGTCTAGCGGAACCTCTGGGGGCTGCATTATGTCGGCAGGATCATTTAAAGGCAACCGCGACTAATGTGCGTCTGCCCCATTTCTTTTTTTGTCCTTTTCCATTTTTGATACAGCGGCGGCAGAAATGAAGGAGCGGCGGCCCGCCACTCCTTAATTAACATAGAGGAAACACTGATTCATACCCCATTTTTCATTTTCTTCTTCGCCTTCCACTCATCCAGCTGAGCTTTTGTCTTCGCGTCCACTTTGACCAGTAGATTTTTTTCTCCGACTGGGAGGTCATGTAAAAGCCGCAAGGCTCTGAGTGTGGACTCGGGCTCCTTGTACTCACAAAAACCAAAGGCTGAGGAGAAAACAGCCACTTTTAGGACACTAAATCAACATCACTTTTAGCACCGTTTTTGTGGAAAAGTCCATTACTGTGTCAAATTACTCTTATCAAGTGAAAGAGAACTGACCTTGAAGCTTGCCAGAAGCACCTTGTACCCTCTTCCAGCTCAAGACAATCCCACATTTCTTGAAAGGAAGAAGATGCTACGTTAATGAAAACACTTGAAAAAGAACTGCACAAGGTTTTCCCCGTGTCTTACTGCAAGTAGCTGTCTGATGAGCATGTCAGAGGCCTTCTCGGAGATGTTCCCCACAAAAACCGTCGTGGTGGGGCCGCTGTCTTCATCTTTGGCTCTCACTGCCTGTAGCTCTCTCTTGGGCATGGGAGGTTTACTGACCACCGGTAATGAGGACACCATGACTGGGCCTGAGGTCATGATGCCCATGTGAACTGGGATCATTGGAGCTCCTGGAAAATAAAAAGATTTAATAGTGTTTCCGAAGAGAAATCTTAATGGAAGTTAAGTTTGGTACCTGAAGGAAAGCTGGCATACTGTGGGGTATGCCCGGAGGGGGCAGGAGTGGCCGATTCAAATGAGGGGGGAATGACATGGTGGGCGTTAACGCTGACCTGAAGCAGAGTCGAAAACACGTTAGTTTAGATATTTCAGGATACACATACATTTAACGCCATTAGACTTTGAGAGTCGACAACATACTAGAAAGAATCCTGTTTTAATCCACAATACGCAGATTGTGATATCAAATACTGCTACAATGGTAAGGTAAAGGTAAAGTAAGATTCTTTGGTGTGTACAATGACGTTCGTCCAGACTTTAACTTTATAATTTGTGTTAAAATCACGTCAGAAATTGCAGTGTAAGCCCAGCTGGCTTAACCTGAAGCAGTGTTATGGAAAACTAACGTACATCTGTGTAATTTACTGAAATAAAAAGAACACTACACATTTAAAACAAGGGGGAAAATCGGCGAAAAATCACAAAGCACGCTACAGTCAGCCGGCTATGATAAACGCGGTCAAGCTAATGCTAGCTCCTGTTACCCAACAAATCCACGAAAGCAATAAAACGCAACAGTCTGCTGTTCTAATTAGACTTTAGATATGTTTTAGAATACTTACCCAGTACCGTGTGGTATTTGAGGGCCTAAAATCGCCTGAAATATATAACATTAAATGTTACGAAAGGCCTGAGACATTCGAATAGCAAGAAGGCTAGTCATGGGCCTGAAAGTCCAGCACGCAAGCGCAGTACACGCAATACGGAGGAGCGCTTGTTTTGTTGTTTGCTCCGCACCGGAGGATATTGACCAAAATCTATGGCTGCGTCCGAAATCATCAAATTATAGCCTCTAAGTAGTAACACTAGCAACTAATCCTTAACCTTTTATGGGGTCAACTGTTAGATCTCTATGCAGTTAAGGCTCTTTTCCACATGCAGGCGGGTGTCAGCCGAATGGGTCTTTCACCCGCTTTGTCGAGCTTTTCCATAACAAAGGCCAGTGCCAAACTGGTCTGACCAGGTATAGGTTTTGGGACTGACCTCTGGCTGTGGCCAAAGCGTCTGATGTCTGATGTGACGTGAACAGACTGCTGGCCTCTGATTGGCAACGAGAGAGTGGACAGCCCTCACTATTGACACGCAGGTCATATGGATTTAATATTACACAACATCATACAGCTGTGCTAAAAAGGGATTTTGCCGATAATAGCATTTTTTGTTTTGTTTGAGTTTTTATTTCGAGCTACAACGAGTCACAAAGCCAAGAAAAGAAAAACAGAAGAATATATATACATAATAAAAGAAAAAAAGAAAGTAAAATAATTTATATTCTGGCTCGAAAAGGAGTGGGAACAAGACAAGCTTATTGACTCCCACCCCTGTTCATAAACTTAAATAACAATTAATAAATAACAACACTTCATATTTCTTACCATCTTACAAACAAAACAACTATCAACCGAGTTGGTTACATATTAACAAATGCAACACTGCATTATTCCAGGTCAACATTCACAGTATCTCACACGCTACAACCAGTGTATTATTTCTGTCTCCCATAGAGAATTCATTACCATGTTGGCATTACCGTTATTCATCATCACCATTACAACCCATATAGCATTACTCTGTATCAAAGTGTTTGAATGATACATAAAATACTCCACTTTTATTCATGAAAGGTACAGTAATCGCAGACTGATTGATGCTCATGATAACAAGAATAGTCTTAATGATATGTGTTAAAAGGGATTTGGGCTTTTCTTTTTTTCTCATTTCTGTGACTGGACCTGCTGCCAGAGGGGAGCAGCCCCCGAGCAACCGGACCATCATTTGTTAAGTGTCCTATACTATGCATTAAAAGAGAGAAATTTTAGGAGTCTGCTGCCAGAAGAGGGTTTCCTCGAGCTGCTGGCCCCCACATGTCTGCCCTATACTACGG
Source organism: Neogobius melanostomus (assembly GCA_007210695.1). NCBI lineage: Eukaryota > Metazoa > Chordata > Actinopteri > Gobiiformes > Gobiidae > Neogobius > Neogobius melanostomus. The sequence continues at coordinate 380,806 of VHKM01000355.1, forward strand.
GTTATGTTGAACCGCTGTTAGCGCAGCTTTAGCTGATGTTAGCATAACATTTGCATGTAGCTTACCTTCATAGTTGTATTTAGCAGTTTCTTTTCTGTTTTAATAGAGCTTGGCTCCTCTGAATGATTCCATAACTCACACCAGAAGGCAGCATTTGTCCACATTTGTTCTCATCGCGGCTTACAAAACGTTTAATGACGATCTGTACAGCGTGCGCCTCTGTGCGGCTCCGCCTACAACAAATGCATGTGTGTGTGTGGTGGAAACAGAAAGGTTTGCGGGCTAGTGTCGATACATGCACATAGATCGTGGCGTGCGCGGCCGGTTCGCGCTATGTGGAACGACGGCTTTAGTGAACTAGAGCTTCAGCAGCATTTGCCCAATTCGACCGTCCTTACCAATGGCCGCTGGCTGCTCTGCTTTATGACCGCAACACTGGAGGCCGCCATTGCTCCGCCATTGTTGTAGTACCTCCATATTGCCGCTAGGCCCCCATTGAAAAGCATTGGACTTTAGACACGGTAACGCCTGGTTTCTATTTTTTAAACACTTTCTATGGCTACATATTCCTCCTGAGATAACGCTGGGTTAGTCACAAAAAAAGAAACCAGGCTGGTTTTGTAAAGAAAATTTTTTGAAATCTCGTACTAATGAGGGTCGGACTGTTAGCATTGGAGCTGCGTGAGCTACACGTCACGCAAGGGCCGAGTCTACAGTGAAGATCCCGCCCTTATGCCCTTTTTAGGAACATGCCTCGTCAGAGCAGGGGAGGAGGAGTCTGTAAATCTGCCATGATTTCCCCCTCGAACGTGGTCATTATGGTAAACGGGGAGGAGTGAGGAGTTGCCTATTCTTTTTAAAGAGTACCTAAACGGGCGTGCCAAAGCCTTTCCCCACCCGTAAACAAAAGTCAAAAATTGCCACGAAAGAGGCGGTCTCTGAAGATTGGGGGTAACATGCGAGGGGTGAGTGTGGGCGGTGTGTGGGCCTTTGCATTGGCACAATCACAGCAGACAGATTACGTGGGAGGGACTTGGTTATATACCACAGGTACAGGGGCAGGACAATGGGCAGGATAATGGGAAGCACCTGATGACGATGTGTGGAGCTGGTGCGGCTTATGACGTTCTGTGGAGGCCGTGGACACTCTCCAGCCAATCAGGAAATTGTCATTTAGTAGCAGAGTTAATCCTGAAGGGGGCGCAACCCATTCGTTTTCAGGCCAAAGTTAGGATTTAACACATGTTTGCGCTATAATGTCAGAATAATGTCAGGGACCAGTGGACAACACTATGAGACACCCACTGAGACAGTTTATCAGTAAAAAAAAAAACTTGATTTGGTGTTTAGTTGCTCTTTAACGGTCTATGGTCCTTACCCAGGGGAAGGGGAAGTGACATCATCAACAGCTACTGTTCTTCTTCTTTAAGGTCATTGGCGGGCAAACAAAACCGCATGTCGCCACCTACTGTATTGCATATGCAACAACATAGTGTCCAAATAAAGACATTTAAGGAGAAAAAAAAAACAAAATAAGCATTACATTTCCCTTTAGTTATTTTATCTCAACAGCTGTTTCATAAAGCTACAGTATGCAAATTAGCCATGCGGCCTAAGTTTCTACTAAATGAAAACAAAAGCACAAACTGCCTTCATTTAAGCCATTTACTGAGGCGGCTCTTTAAAACACTGACATGTAAGTATTGTCATTGCACAAGGGTACAATTAAATAGTTAGTTCAGGTGTCAGTCCTGAGCTGCTGCGGCTGAGCCGCGCTGCCACTGTGTGTCAACCAGTGCTTAATTTGATCTCCCGTTTGGGGGATTGCATTCCCCCAATTCTCAGTTTTTCAGGGTAATGGATCCGGGAAATATTTAGGAGGATCCGGCAAAGATTTGATCTGATAATGGTGTTTAATGACAGTGTTCCGGCAAATGTTTTGGCCTGTTCCCTGAATCCATAACATCAGACCAAAAGTGTTCCTGAAAATACAAATTTACAAATTAAGCACTGGTGTCAACCTGACCCATATGACCTTGGAGGTTGGGGAAACTGTAGCACCTCGAAGAAACCTGGCTGCCCTCTGTCTCCTCTGATCTGAAACGGTGCACCGCATTCTGGGTTTGTCCGTGTTTCAGAGCGTAGTGTCCTGCACTAGTCAGCTTCCCCACCTCCTCCTTCCTCTTCCTCCTGCAGCTCCCTCCGCTCCACAACAGTCTTTCACCATCTCTTGGTGCTCTTGGTGCCTCTTCATTGTCTCAGAAGAAGAAATGTGTAATCAGCCAAGTGTTGGTTGATTATTTGTCTCAGGCAGCAGACCTGTATTATGGACTGACTCCACGTGAGATTAAGCATATGACAGCTTAGAGAAAGAGAGACATTGTTCTTTTATTGAAATAAACCTCTTTTTGAATCATATCACATGACGTGGCCTCTGTTTTTGCTTCTTTTGTTTAAGTGTTACAACTTACCCCAGCATGTGTTACAACCTACCCTGGTAGTGGGGTAGGTTGTAACACAGGACCACCATATATTTGACATCAACTCATGAGATCTGTGATAATCTTGCAGAGGTTTGAAGTATATTTGTAGTTAACAAATGTAGGTACTTTGTATAAAAGTTTGAGAACTCTAGCTCAAAAATTCACTGAGTTACAGGTGCTGAAGCAAAAAGTGTTACAACCATACTAGGTCTCCCTATATATATTATTATTTATTTTTATTTAATGTGCGCCTGTCAATCAACAGTGGTTGCGCATGAATCGCTCGAGGGTGGGGCCGAGGGGGTGGGGGGATTGGACAGAAGCCACTACTTTCTCCGAGCTGCGTGACGTCACGCGCGCTGCGGCGTGCAGATTTTTTTCTTTTTTCCCCTGAATTTATTTATTGTTATAAAAGTTTATTTTATTAAACAGAACAACAGTTTTTGCACTTTTACAGGCGTTTTATTTGACATTTAAATTAAAATTAAAACTATCATTAAAAAAAATCACTCCAGTGTTAGCTCAAAGACGTGCAGAAAGTAGGTCAGAGCCCGGTGTCCGAAGCGCCAGCAGAATGAGTGACTACATCTGCTAAAAGTTCGCTAAACTCCGGGAAAAATTTATTTCTGCGATAAAGACCGACCAAACTCATGAGACAGGGGACTAATTATGGATAAATACAAGTCAGATATGTTATATTTAACATGGATTTTACATGAATCTGAATGGCTTGTATTATTCGAGAGGAAGCTATCGGTCATTTAACAGCTCAAAGGTAAGCAGCTAATGCTAGCATTTTTCACCGTAACCGTTTATATTTAAGTCATATATTCATGATAAATACGCAACACACGATTGAAACAGCTGATTTCATTCAGTCGTGTTTAGTTCAAAGACCTGTCGCTGTCAGGCGTTCTTCTCCGACTCTCGCAATGCATTGTGGGCTATATTGACCCGTTTAGTGACCACATCTGCTCACTACTTTTCAGAATGCATTGTGAGAAATTTTGAGTGCACTACTTTTTTCTCTCTGGACATTCGGACGCCCCTACAAAATGGCGTGACCACTATATAGTGCACTATATTAGTTAGTTAGTTAGTTAGTTTATTGTTTATTGAAACAGGGACAGTGTACAAAACCATTAGTCTTTACAAAAGAAGAGATGATTTGTACCAGATTTAGCAAAGTAGCTATTTTCCATCTGCAGTCCCTGGACAGGTGAGTACAAAAACATTACAATCTATAAATCTAATCTACAATAAAATCACTATATAAAATACATTAGTTTTCTGTACACTTCTAGAAATAGGGATATAGGGAATAGTGTGGACATTCGGACACAGCCATAGTTTGCATTGAGGCTCCTTTCCCTAACACCTTCCTAACTGGCAGCCCAATTCGGACGCTTCTTATCATGGCGGACACTGACGCACATCCGGTTTGGTGTAACGCCAATAATACACTGCACGCGCCTTTCAGAGCCGAGCGCCCTGAGCGGCCGAGCTCTCTCGCGCAGAGCGCGTACATGTACACTGCAGGCGCGCGCTGAGAAGCGCCACGCTGTTAGCTCCACCTGTTTCTTTGTGTAAGGCCTGTTTCAGACTGCACGCGGACCCCAGAGCCGAGCGCCCTTTCTAGCCGAACTACCTCGCGGTGAGCGCATGTATTCAGACTGCCACGGAGCGCGGGCGAAGAGCCTGGAGTAGTATTGGACTCAAAACAACTCCTCGTGGTTCATTCTAAAGCAGCACTATTAAATATAAGATAGGAATACAACTGATATGCCTCCTTAAAGTGCAACATGTGTTTTATGCATATGAAAAAAAAATCTAAATTTAGTAGTACCTGGAAAATGATGTTATTAATGCGCCTAAAGTTATATTTCTTTATGTATTCCAAGTACACGATTGGATAGACGTGAAATTGCTTCATAAAAGTGATTTTTGCACATTTGGTGCTCAAAGTCGCTTCGCTACGCAGCCTACACGCCGAAAAAATGCGCTCGAGTTCCATTTTTGGTTTCAGGAGCGGAGGCGGCAGCGGCGCGCGCCGATTCCCTGCGCGCCGCCTCGGCGCCGGTCTGTACACAGAAGAGCTTTCTCATTTGCACAACAGGACGCGACTTGAAGCGCAGCTTGCGAATGCACGCGAGAGGGTTTCGAAGACGAATTCGTTCACGAATTCGTGTGCGGTGTGAAACAGGCCTAACAGTTGAACTGAACGCATGTCTTGCGTTTTTTTTAACTAAATACAGCCATCACATCCAACTATAGTCCGCAATTGACTGCCAGTCTCGTTCTGCTCTTTGAGGATCCTTGTAATGAGGATGTTTTGTGAAGTCTACAACTCTAGAAATTGCTCAATGGCATCAACTTGATGTCATCCACCTTCACTGCTTTCCTTTTGGGAAAAGTGACGAGGCCCACAAAAAATGATCAGCCGAGTGACTTGAGGGAGAGTCTTGATGTGAAAAATTACAAGGTAGTGCAGCTATACTGCCATATGTCAGGTGATATTCCTCTCTTTTTGAAATAAGCACCCAATACTACTACTACTAGTATTACTAATAATAATTATCACAATAAAAAAGCGTACTAATAATCTTAAACTTGTATACACTCATACAAATGATTATTTGTATGAGTGCTTAGATTGTCCTACATTGTATGATTGTCCTACATTGTATGATTATAATCATACAATGTAGGACAATCGTTTATTTCTTTAGTAATAATGTTTTTCATACATTTTCGGACAGAAATCGGCTTCGCACCGCGAGCCGCAGACGAGGAAAATGCGCTTGGAGCGCATTTTTGACTTTAGGAGCGGAAACGACTGCGGGCTGAGGCGCTCAGCTGCGCGCTGCCTCGGCTGCAGTGTACACACACGAGAGCGCGCTCATCTGATTGACAGGGAGCCAACTGAAGCGAGCTTTGCGAATGCACGCGGAGAGGCACTGCTTGTTTCGGACGCAGCCTCTGTAACTTTTGAAGTAATTTCTATAGTAGTAGTTAGTTACCAGATGGTACCTTTTACTTATCATATACGTAAGTTTAAAAAAAAAGTTACTTGTTCCACAGTGAGTAATTGGCAAAAGATCTACGTGACACATAAAATAGATTTGTTTTATTCTTAAGAATTTATTCGTATGTTTTTTATGGCATTTTTTATGGCCTCTTTTGCTTCTCATGATTTGTCACTACTGAATTGTATATCAGACTTAGCCTGGCTAACGCCAGACTAAAATCACAAGTGATTGTTCATAGCCGTTTATTGGGCGCTACGAATGTCTCTCCTGCGTCTGCACGTAGCCATAGCCAATGGTATCATGGTATCAGATGACGTATGACGTACCTGCTGTAAACTTTTGAGCTAAACTATTTAGAACACGTTCTAAAGCTTGATCGAAAGATGGCATCGCGTCTGCTGCTGTCATGTTGGATCCGTAAATATTTTTTTTTTTTTTTTATCCCTAAACTAACTACAAGCTTCCGTATGTCAAATAGCGCGTCATCGTCTTACCGTCCCTCCTCGTTCTGTGATTGGTGCCCAAATCCATGGAAAAATGTCGGCCATGGTCCCCAGGCTGTTGTGAAGTTCGAAAAGATTCGAGCGCACACAGCAGTCTGGCGTTAGCCAGGCTATATCAGACTTGTATCCACACTTTACTTTTTTGTGCTCAGTACTCAACTAGCATTTTCCACAGGTACTTTTTTTCCTTGAGTAACTATTTTAATCACTACTTGTTACTTCTTGAGTAAAATGGTTTCATAGTAACGTTACTCTTGTTTTTTTACTCTACCCACCTCTGGTTGTGGCAGGCATGTGTACAGCCAAAACAGTGAACGCCACCTGTTGAGCTGCCCTTAGCGTCAGTACACCGTTAAAAGCACGTTTGTACATTTATGAGGATTTTTCAATGATGAAAATATCTGTCATAAAATAAATGCTTGTATTTCAATTTTATTTATTGGATAAAATTCTACACAACGTAGCTTTTTAAGTATAGGGTAAGAGTAACGTCCTTGCAAAATAATTTTACTCAAGTACTTTAGTATCAAGTATGCGTGCATGGAAGTCTTGTTTCAGTATTATAATTCTGAAAAAAACACAACGTAAATGTGTTTTATGTCACATGAAGCCTTTGCCGCTTAAAGATTTACTTAGTGTGTTTTTTTAAACTCAAGTACAAGTACTCGAAGCTACTTGATTGAGACTCTACTTTAAATTCCGTTTAGCTTGTACGTTTTGATTTTTTGTTTTTAAATTACATTTACAAAAAAAACTCACACAAGTGTTAAAAAGCAACACAAGAGACACATTTGAAAACTTCCAGAAGTTTATTGGCGCCATTTTGAGAGCTACACATGTAAATAGATCTTACCAGTAAAAACTCCGGAACAAAAGCAGCATTTGTGTCAATGCAGTTGTAATGAAAATGCTGAAGTGAAGGCAACTGCACATAAACAGCTTTAGTTATTTATTCCAATTCCTGTACTTAAAATAGCCTATATAATTTCTTGCATTATGTCCATGTTGGTGGTAAACGTGGAAACTCAACTTAAACCAGGTGTTGGCCAAAGAACAAAGGCGCACAAGGTGCTGAGGACTTCTGGTTCCAGACATAAATTTCTCATTCATTTTTCCCATAGAAATGTACTAAGACCGTTTAAACTGAAAGGGACAACAGAAGTTAAAGAAAATTAGAGGAAAAATATAAAAAACCTGAAAATATGGCAAAATGCTCTTTAAAAACAAGTTTTTTTTAAATAGGATTTCTGATAAGGATTTGATGAAAAAATATCTTAAATCAAACTTTTAAACTTCCAATTTATAATAGTAAATTCTTTTGAAAAAGTCTATTTGAAAAATGAATAGGGGCTTTACAATCCGAAACTGAAGTCCCTGCTCGCTGTTGCGCTGCGTTGACAGTTTGCATTGTGAGGCTGACATGTGGGACCCAGGGACCACATGCTCTGGAGTATTGGAGTATTACTACTTGTATCCAAGTCTTGTTAATCTTCGGTCTTGGCCTCCATCTCCTCTGCGTCGTCATCTCCGTCCACCTCGGCGTTCTCTCGCTCCAGTCGCTCCAGTTGTCGGGCCAGCTCCGTCTCGTCTGTGTCTGTCACCACCTTCGGCTGAAGGAGGACATTTACAAGTCAAAATGGTTTTAAGTTTAAGGCCCTACACTTGATTTTTCTGATCACAAACAATGACAGAGCAAACCACTAAACTAAAATGTTAGTTGTGGTCCAAACTCATTCCGAACTTTCCTAACATATGTGTAACATCCCAATTCTTCACATAGATGATTTAAAGTGATGAGTCACTTTTCAGGGGTCACTCCCATTGGAGTGTGGCACACAGGAACAGCGGTCAAAAGATTTGGGCCAGAGCTGGTGCCACCCTGATATAACCAAATGCCCCAATACTGTTAGAAAATCTGGGACATGCCCCCGTTGATCAGACTGAATATTTAAAAAAAAATTAAATGAATCAAGACCAATATAACAAATACTTTAGATGGTTAAATGTACATTTTAATATTCTATACTTAAGTAACAAACCTATCTGCCAATTATTTTCTGTGTCACACAGTAAAAGGATTACCTCGTCTGCAAGCTAATATCTCGTGGTATTTGTGCATTCACAAACACATGAGAATCCATCCTGAACTGCTCCCACCTTCACCGTTTAGGACCAAACCAAAAGTGGTTTGGGCCAAATAGATATTAAGCATGCAACGATGATATGATGCTACACAAACACAACATTTTTCAAAACCACATATTGAATGGATTTTCAGTGTTCTTAATCCAAACAGCAGCAAATGCTGCTTCAAAAGGGAGTCCTCACATGTTATCCCAGATTTATATCAGTGAGAATATTATTGGCACTGTTAAATCAATCTGGCTCTCACCAGGTTAGTAAAAGGAGGGACAAAGGCGTACCTCCATTTGTATATTAAAGACTCCTCTCTTCTCCTGAATCTTCTCCTTTATGGCGGCCATGGCCTGGTTGAGGACTGACAGGCCCTCTGTGCGCTCCAGAGTGGTGGTGGTCATCACGTACCGCGGGGGAGCGATTAGGTTGATCTAAATTGTAAAGCATGAATCAGTAAATTATCTTGTTTCTTTGCGTTTTTCCTCATTTTCAGTGTAGTGGAAGTTTGCCAAGCTTCTGGCTGAAATGAAACCACAATTAATAATAGACACCTTTACCTTGATTGGCATGTTTTCTGTGGAACAGCAGAGTCCTGCTCTCAAAGCTTCCTTCACTGCATCGATGCCCTCATAGCCGTAGCAGGCCACCTCAATGTCTGCAACACAACGTTCAAATTCAGTAAAGTTCCCCTATGCATTTGTAGGATGGTGGCTGTACCTGCTCTGATCTTGACAGCCTGTGGAGTGAGCCTCCTGTTGATGTTGTCGATGAGCACATTCCGCTCCTCTTCCGACAGCTCCAACCCATCCAGGATTGAAGGGTCTCTGGAGGAAAAGGGAAACAGCCAATCAATACAGAAGACCACATTTATTTCAAATCATCTGCATTCATCTTCCAGCTTTCTGAAATCAGCATTTATCCCATACAAAATGTGTTAACTGTGTTTTTAGTGACAGGGCTGTTCTAGCTCTAGCCCAACTCCTCAATGTATTATTACCAGCCTGATACCATTGTAAAAAGCTTTGATTATAAGGCAAAACTAACTGGCACATGCATGCTGCCTTCATCGCAGCCTCATTCTACACACAGAATCCTTCCTTTCGTGCTCAAATAGGGCTGTGCCATTAATCACATTTTATTTCAGTTAGCCCCTCCTGGAACCGCCACCTTAGGCCCTGTCCCAATTCAAACCCTTGCCCTCGCTTTGAGCCCTTCCCCTTGATTTGCGCGTTCCCGCGGAGGGGTAGGGTGTCCCAATACTTAGGGAGCAAGAGGAAGTGGCTATCTCCCCTTGAAAAGGCCCCTCCGCAGCGAGTCAGGTCAGGAGCAGACTTGGGGCCGAGGGAGTATAAACATGGCGGCTACCGGTGGAAGCGACAATTACTAATGTAAGAATATATACGCAAATAAGCCTGTAAAAATTCTGAAATGTGTTGGAATATCTTAGTTAGATGTATATGCAATGGACCTCTAAGTTATAGTTTGAAAGTCGCTATTTGACGACGTTCGTAAAAATGCCGAGTGCTTCGCCAGAGTCTGCCCGTCAATATACACTGACGGCCGGGTGTGTGTCCCGGTGCACATGTGGATGTTTCGTGCTTATTCAGGTTCTCAATCTACTGACTCAAGCTTTCAGTAAACAAAAATGGTCTCAAGCTGAACTCTTTCTCCTGTGAGGACTGTTGCTTGTTTACGTTCTACTTATGTGACACAGATGATTATTGATCATCTTAAACAGTAATGCATCACGTTTAATGTCGTTTAGCAATAGACTGAATGTAAACTATACGATCTGAATGTGTAGGTCGTCTTGTTTTTAGACACAATGGTAGTTGGCAGCTAAGTTGAGCCAAGTGCCAAAATTAAACGAAACAACATACCTGAAACATCCCGACCGTCACAAACATACGGTGAACGCGTCTGCTGTTTCGTATATTTCCTCTCCGTTGATTTATCAAACGTAGATAAATCAACATGGCACCCACAAGAGGCAGGAGCTACTTATTTCTTGTCATTGTAGTTTATGTGTATAAACTCTGTATTACCGCTATCTACTAGACGGGGGTGAAATCAGACATGTCGATGTTGCGCGTGACGTAAGGTGCACGTTCTTCGCCGCAATTTGCATACTAGTGTTGTCCCATTCCTTAGAGGAGACTCTTCACTTGCACTTCCCTCACTGAGGGACTCTAATGTGGAGGGAACTCATAGCGAGTGTTCTCAGAGCAAGTGAGAGAAATGGGACTGGGCCTTAATGTGGTGGAGGGGTTTGAGCGCCTGAATGATCCTGGAGGCTCTGTTGTCGGGGGCTTACTGCCCCGGGTAGGGTCTCCCATGGCAAACAGGTCCTAAGTAATGGGTCAAACAAAGAGCGGTTCAGAAGCCTCTTATGAGAGACCAACAGGCCCGGGCCTGTTGGTCTCTCGTGAGGCCGTCCTTCTGTGGACCCACCACCTGCAGGAGGAGCCATAGGGGCTGGTGCAATGTGATTTGGGCAGCGCCAACAGCTGCCCCCACGACCCGGCAACAGACAAGTGGAAGAAAATGGATGGATATTTCAGTTGCCCAACATTGCCAAAATTACACGACACAGAAAAAACTCAACCTGTTAAAAGCACGTTTATACGGAGCCCGCCAGGGGACATGACGAGAAATGTTTTTATTGCGTCATTTCGCAATACTTTGCAAAATAACGCAAAGGTTTTGCGATAAAACTGAATAATTATTGCGAAATAACGCAATAGTTTTGCGAATTAACGCAATAATTATTGCGAAATAACGCAATCATATTTGGGTAGAGAACGAGGCCGCTTACAGCGTCTACGGCGACTCTATACGCCATCAACCTCCACACACAATGGAGCATGAATGGGGGAAATTAATTGATCTTTATTTCGAATTGGGTTTAAAATACAAAGAATCAAGATTAGTGCTGCCAACAGACATATTAATGTAGCCTAAGTGAAAGACATCTTATTGTATTATGTGGAAGCTGTACGAGGTGTTGGAGGGTGTCCCAGAGTCATAAGAGGCGATCTTAGGACAGATTTCAGATTAGCACAGCCAGGCCCCGAGATCAGGAGAGAGGGTCACTCCCCTGCCGATGTCTAGCTGATTGTGGAGGTGTCATCCCCAGATTCCTGTGTTGCGCAGCCCAAGTCCCATGGACCTCATAGCCACATAATACGTACAGATTCAGCACCTGCAACTTTCAGTCAGTCTCTGCACAAAACTGGCCTGAATTTACGATCAACTATCCACCAACCCGGGGTGAATGTTGTCGCGTGTCCCCAAATAGCTGCGTAAAGGCGGTGCGTCTTTACGCATCTTACCCACTGCAGCTGCGCTAAGTGTCATTGGCACCAGCACACGGACAGGCACCAGGTTCGTCCCGAAATGCTCCAGCGCTTCCACCCATCCCGTCAAGGAGCGTTGGCTTCTCTTGAATTAAAAGTTTGGTCTATCTGAGAACGAAAACGACCATCTCCCTGCGCGCAACACCTTTGCCTCTGGACTATTGTGCACTCTTTTGGTTCGGGGATTACCAGCGCCCAAGTCTGTACTAAATGCTGAACTTATGAATTCTTCAACTTGTCGTAAAAGTCAATATGCCAGATAAAGTTAGGTCCTCTGAAAAAGACTTCTTTGAAGTCTCCTGGCTTGCCTTCTGGACACACTGTTTGGATCCAATTCCCTGAGGATAATGCACGTCTTCCTTTCTCCTGCCTAAACCATTTTCTCTGCGCTTGGCGTACATCCAACGGTGTCTGCTGTCCAGAACCGTGCACATAACTGTAGAATTCTGGTTATGGATTCAACCAGAACCGCCAGGTCGAAGTAGCCTATTCCTTACGCCTTGAGTGCCCCCTTTGCCATTTAGCCTACAGGAATACCATGTTGGCCAACACTAATCTTAACTCTTTGTAATTTAAATCCAATTCGAAATAAAGATCAATTATATTCCCCCATTCATGCTCTTGACGGGATGGGTGCGCGCTGGAGCATTTCCAGACGATCCTGGTGCTTGTCCGCGCGCTGGTGCCTCTGACACAGCGCTGCTTCAGAGTGGGGAAGATGCGTAAAGGCGCACGTAGCTGTTTGGGGACAAGCGACGAAATTCACGGGGTGGGTGGATACAGTATGATCGTAAATTCAGGCCAGTTGTGTCAGCTAGACATCGGCAGGGGAGTGACCCTCTCTCCTGATCTCGGGGCCTGGCTGTGCTAATCTGAAATCTGTCCTAAGATCGCCTCTTATGACTCTGGGACACCCTCCAACACCTCGTACAGCTTCCACGTAATACAATAAGATGTCTTTCACTTAGGCTACATTAATATGTCTGTTGGCAGCACTAATCTTGATTCTTTGTATTTTAAACCCAATTCGAAATAAAGATCAATTAATTTCCCCCATTCATGCTCCATTGTGTGTAGAGGATGATAGCGTAGAGTCTATACGCCGTAGACGCTGTAAGCGGCCTCGTTCTCTACCCAAATATGATTGCGTTATTTCGCAAAACTTTTGCGTTATTTCGCAACTTTGTGAAATAACGCAATAAAAAAAAATCTCGTCATGTCCCCTCGCGGGCTCCGTACGTTTATAAAAGCACAAGGAAAAGTAATTGTTTTTTTTGTTTGTTTCGGACGTTTGTTATGTTAGCCAGTAAATAAAACAACATTCTGGTAATAATCTTTTGAACGATTATGGCTGAAATATTTGTGCCAATTTCTACAATCAAGCTCGGATCATCCCAGATAGCCTATTGGACTTCTGAATACACGGTCCTTTCATTCCATACAGTACAAGTAATCTCTGGACTCACGACACTGCCTGTTTGAAGACATCGTAGGCTCCGTATCCGGGCCGTTTGTACTTCTCATCAAAGACCCAGGCTGTGCGCTGGTACAGGCTCTCCAACTGCTCATCCTTAGTGTACTCCAGCACCTCTGCCACGTGCCGCAGGATACTGTACACCTGCAATCACACGGCCACAACAGGATCAAACGTCTAGATGGAAGATACTTCACAGCACTTTGACAGGACTGTGAGGCTGAAAGTCAGTCCCTCAACAGACTGTGGAAAACAATGATCCTCATACAAGGAAAAATATTATTGCTGAGATCTCAGAAAATGATTAACACACGATAAGAAGAAAACAAATCATAATACACAACAATGGCATTACTCACAGTTTTAGATTTAGTAAATTTATCTTCACACTTGATGGCCTCCTCTGGAGACACTCTTCTTTGGATAAATCAATGTATCCTAGAAACAAGAGGAAAAGTTTTAGCATTCATTTACTTTGCAAATCTGTGATCTGAACAACATTAATAGACTGCCACACGGGTGTAAAAGACAGACTCCCCGAGTCTTACCCTTCTCCTTGTCCACCCTGATGACCACCACACATTCGTTGCGGCCGATGCGGATGAGTTTGTTGATGGAGCGGATACGTCGCCTGGACAGCTCACTGAGCAGGATCATGCCCTCGATGTTGTTGTACTCTAACAGACTGACATAGGCGCCCATCTCCGCGATGGAGCGCACATTCACCATCACCACATCCTCCACCTCCGGAAAACGGTGCTGATAGAACCGACAACTCAGCCCCGGCATCGCTGCACACAAAGCATGTTCAATCAGTGACATTTACAAAATAATAAGCATTGACAATGTGTAACACATCAGCTATCTGTGTTATTCCATGAATAGGTGCTGTATTTCTATTTACATGATTGTTTGTATAAACCAATGACCTAACGATTGTTAGTATGTGATGCAGTTGTTGACCTATATCAATGGTTTGTATGAGCGTTTGCAAAATAAAACTTTTTTTTTTTACATCACTTTGCGTCCCCTGGAAAGCTTGTTGACATGAGTATGATCAGGAATGGCAGATAGTGCTCTTGCCTCAGTCATAAGGTCTCACTTTCGATAACCAGACGTGTGTGACGTTTACATAGGTTTCCTTCAAGCTCCCCGGTTGCTATTATCACTAAAAACATGTACAATAGAGTAGGGTTCAGTATAGGGGTGTAACAATTCATCTATTTAATCGATGTCGATGTTATGTCTTCGATCCGCTACATCGATCGGCGCTCGACTAGTTTGCATTGATCCTGGCCACACATCGATCTACATCGCTTTTAATTAATAATGATCGATTTGTATCGCTATATTGGAGAAAAACATTAAATCAAAATACAATTACATTATTTTTGCTTAAAATATTGGGCTAAATGTTACTTTATTCAACTTTTAGCCCGTTTATGGTGACGTTGCGTCATCATCGAGCGCCTGCAGCGGCCAGGGGGCGCAGGGGAATTACGTCAGAAGCAACAATAACAGAAGCACGCTGTTTGTGCGTTCATCGAAGACGCGTTTATTTTTGCAAGAAAGATGATAATCATCAGACAACGGGTCGCTGGTGGTAGACTGTATAAATGCCAAGGGAAATATAACGGCAGCCTGACAATCATACTTTTAAAAGAGCCTCCACATCAGCAGCATCGAAGAAAAGAAGAGCAGCGAAAAGCTACAGCAGCCAGGTGAGCGAGTTCTGTTTCGGGTCTAAAGCTGAGTGTACACAGCAAGATATCCTTTTTCTTATACGATTTTTAGATGTTACATGGCAAGACGTGGTGATTGTAAAATTAACGAACCTGCACAGGCCTATGGGTCAAAGTTTGAAGTCTGTCGTAGCATTTTAGGCTACGGATGAACTGGTGGTGCTCGCCAACTATGTTTATGAGAGAAACTCGTCGAAAGTAAAATGCAGGCTGTTAATAGCTGGGTATTGTTGCTTTTGGCTCTGGCGATGTGCTGCTAGTGTTGCGTTTTGTTGGCATTGCTGTTAACAGAGGTTGTAGCAAGAGGATGAGGCGCTCTGCGTTCAGAGTCCATAATATAGACCTGTCTGTGTGTGAGACCCGACGGTCAAAGTTGTGCAGTGTACACCCAGGTAACTTTGTTAGGTAACTTGTAATGTGACAGCAGCCATTTATTTTTCCTGTCCCACTCACTGAAAAGCTGTACAAGCTGTATTTGTGGGCTTCACTCAAGAAGATGTAAAGCCAAAAGAGGAGAGGTCTTAAGGTTAAAGGTATCCCACCAGCACTGGCTCTAACTGAAAATAATCTGGAGAAAAGATTATGCTGTAACTAAAAATATATGCAGCTCTTTATCTTAGCTGTTTATTGCACTTTTGTGAATGTATTTGTCCACTGTTGTTTGATTCAACAATCAGCAAATCTGAAGTGAATTTTTAGATAAAATCCGGTGCAAATGCCTTCTGTTGTATTTATGTTCAGTTACTTGTAATAATTATTGCTTAATTTGCTGAAATTACAATGTTAAAAGTATCGAATATTGTATCGAAAATCCCCCCCCCCCCCCCCCCGACAAAGATGTATCGTTTTACATTGAATCGTTTGGCCTCAAATCGATACGTATCGGTCAAAAAACGTATCGTTACACCCCTAGTTCAATATAAATGTGATGGTGAGTGCAGGACATCAGATTGAAACCAGCCCTTGCCGATAATCCTATGTGGCAGATTTACATGCACAAGTCTTGTGTCATGTGTTCATTAGCGAGGACTGTCCAGACCAAATAAGTAAATCTATCTTTATTTTATGGTCAGACTGCACAATATATTCCAAGATATTGTATTGTGATATTAGGTAATGCAATATCCCTATCGCAAGAAGTCACAATATATCATAACATAATTTAGTTCAATTTTACCCTTTTTTTATCCTGATTTTGTGTTTTGATTACTTCTGAGAGCTGAAAACTTGCAATTTGTGTTTAAAAAGAATGCAACATGTCAAAATGGTCAAGTAAAATATCACAATAATATTGTTATTGCAATATTGCACTACATATAGCAAGTTACTTCAATATCGTGCAGTTTAGTTCATACATTGATTTAAATGGAACATCCGGTATGGATACCTTTGTAATAAGTATTCAAACGTCTAATTTGACTCCCTTTGGTAGAAAAAGCAAAGAAAAGAAAAAAAGTAAAGTAGAATAAATTATATGAAAAATTATACTTGTTGCTTCTGAAATGCCAACTGACAGGATGCTAGACCCTTCCCTGAAGGGGACCAGGACCATAAACCGTTACGATTATGAACCAGTGTGTAGCTGATGTGAAAACAGAAACTTTAATTGATGGATGATTGTTAAATGATCCATTTCCCTGCACAGAGTATAACTTTAACTAAAACGGCTAACTATTATTATCTGTCTGATAAACTGACAGTGTGCCGTATAGAAGCGGAACATTACAAGACAATTGTCCACATTTTCAGAGATTTCCTATGAATGGGATGATGCAATTCAGCAGAAACAGACTCCCCTTTCAGTTTAGGAGCGTATGTCACATCTCCGTACCTCGATTTCATCTCCATAATTAAATAAATGTCAATTCTCAAAATGCCTAACTAGACCACAGATGAATACAGCTTGTGTTTTTTCCATCCACGTTTGACCCACACCGGCTCCAGCTCAGCCTCACATGCGGCACATGCACTGCTGTCGCGGGGTTAGCATTTAGCTCGGAAGCTAGCACCCCATCACTGATAACCTACCCCCTAAAACAACAACACCAACCCAACAAAACTCACCTGTGACATATATTTAGCCTCCTTTGCGCTGGAATGGTCCGTGTTGTCGCTGTTTGAACGTGTTTTGGTGCAGATTTTCGGTCCGCTAGCTCACGTACATGGGTGTGCTGCTAACTGTGAGCTAACTCTGCGACCCGGAAGAGATCGTGGGAGCGGATCGTGTCGCGGAAGGTATTTTCACTGTCACATGACCGCGCACCAGCTGACCATCACGGAGAGGCGTCGGACTGATCACGAACATCCATCTACGCTCCTAATCCGGCACACAAACAGATTAATTTATTGAATGCACGCGTAATACTATATGCTAGGAGTACGCTTGTTTGCCCCGTTTTAGTTTTGAATAGTTGTAATCTATTTCCAAGGACGTTGTCTTCGACCAAAGGACAAGAAGATGTCCTCGAAAGACAGGATCGACGTATTCCCCTCTAGAATGTAAGCTGCTTGCTGTTAGCTTATGGCTAACCCTGTATTATTAAAACCATGTTAAAATATTACCATATGCTCTTACATTTGAAAGCGCATATTATTAATAAAGATGAACGGAGGATAGGTCAGATTTCTGGTAGAATTTGCCTTGAACTGTCGAAATGCTGATCTTTGGTACTGATATGTGGTTAAAGGCACTGTATATTTTTCTTGTACTTGAACGACATCTGTTTCGGCCTTTTTATGTTCTAAATTCAGATATTTGTAGAAGGAAAACACCTTGCATCTCACTATAAAATGTCTATAAAATGTCAATTTCTAGCATGTCTGGTAAGGCTGAACGATATTGAAGTAAGTTGCGATATGCGATACGGCGAAATGGTTCAGTGAAATATCGCTATAATATCGCGATATTTCACTGAACCATTTCAACACATTTGATTCTAGTTCTACTAGTTTTTCAGCAAATTGTGCCAAATAAGACTTAAAAAAAACATTAGTAAAAACAAGACTAAAATTGAACTTAAATGGGAAATGTTTAACTAAAACTGAACTTTTACACATTTATAAGTTCAAAAAATGTGTCGATCTCAGTCCAATGAAGACTCAAGTGATGTTGCGATATACTGTGGGTTCTAGCAATACGGATATTGCATCACCAAATATTGTGATACGATATTTTTTGCGATATATTGTGCAGGACTAATGTCTGTGAATGTGACCCTGAAAAGTTGGGAAACGTGCCTATAAAATGCCCCCTGTGAAGAATTGGGATGCTATAAATATTTTACTGTAGGAAAGTTAAGAATGAATGACAACTAACATTTTAACTTAATGGTTTCCTCTGTTATTGTTTGTAATAAAAAAGTATAAGGCCTTGAATTAATAGCTCTGTAATTATTGGGCCTATCCAGAAGAAACAAACTGACACAAAGTTCAACATCTCCTCTGTCAACAAAAATAGGTAAATATTGTAGATTATACTGAATAATATTATTAAAAAGCCAGGTTGTTATCAGCTGAAAGGACTTCAAGTGACAAAATGGTTATGGAATATTTGTGAACTCGATTCCTATCAGAAATAATGAAGCTTAATGACAAGGCTCAATTTGTTTGAAATCAACAATTGTGGATTTTCTGTTCTTTCAAGAACAGTTTAACATCTATTCTCCCAAGTCCAGAAAGCCATTGTGATAACATAACATTGTGCATTGAAATAACAGTATGCTGGTTGCCTTCTATTTTCACAGTCTTCTTTTACTTCATACCAGAGCTTGACAGTAGTTTAAAAGAGGAACAGCCCACATTGTGTCATGTGATTCCCCTGTCACCCTACTGTGAGCTGTCAGGCTGATACACCGGCACCCGATAGTATACAGGATATAGACATGCAGTACCATAGTAAATTGGTCATAAAATATGGTCTGATCTTTATTAAAATCATGAGGATGAGTAAGCAATGTCTGCTTTAACTAATACCACCCAAACAGTTACATATTATCATATTTTTATTGGCCATTGCATGTAAACATTCAGAAGACAGCGTGGAATAAGTAAGTGAACCCTTGGATTCAATGCTGGTTGACCCTCCTTTGGCAGCAATAACTTCATCCAGACTTTACCTGTAGTTGCAGATTTGATTCCGTGCACAACGATCAGGATGTCTTTACAAAACTGTTGCATTCCTGATTCCTGGGATTTTTTTTTACCTTATTGAGTATTCTGTGCTGTGCCTTGGAGTCATCTTTACATGACGTAGCAAGTGTAGTGTAGCAACAGTGCCAAACTGTCTATATTTATAGACAATTTTTCTGACCGTGCATTTATGAACATCAGGACTTTTAGAGATGGTTTTATAACCTTTTCCAGTTTTATACAAATCAACCATTCTTGATCGTGGGTTTTCAGACGGCTGTTTTGAGCGAGGCATGGTGCACATCAGACCATGCTTCTCAACAAGAGACACTTCTTAACTAGCTTTAAGCCACACCTCAGTGATTGGACTTCAGGTTGACTCACACCTGACTTTAAATGTTTGCATACATTTGTCTTATTAGCTCTTGAAAGATCCTTAGCCAGGAGGTTCACTCACTTATTCCACACTGTCTTGTAAATGTTTACATGTAATGGTCAGATATTTTATGAGAAAGAAAATTCCTAATACGTGACATTTGTTGACGATTCATATATTTATTGCTGTGTGTTTGCAGGGCTCAGACCATCATGAAGGCTCGTCTGAAAGGGGCCCAAACTGGACGCAACCTGCTCAAGAAGAAAGCTGACGCCCTCTCCATGCGATTCCGGCAGATTCTCCGCAAAATCATCGAAGTCAGTAACTTTCCCAACTGCAACATTCCAAAATCATATATCATATCAATATTTACATAACGACATGTATAACCTTTTTTTGTGTTTTTTTCCTTAGACTAAGACTAAGATGGGCGAGGTGATGCGGGAGGCAGCCTTCTCTCTGGCTGAGGCCAAGTTTGCTGCCGGAGACTTCAGGTGAGACAGCAATGTTTGCAGATTCTCGGGTTCCATATACGGTAGCTTGGGACTGTGTTGTCAAAACCGCCAGGCACATTCCTGTATTAATACACCATTGGAGATTTTAGGATTTAAAATACTGCATTGTTTTCAGCTTATAATCAACTCCTACAATGTACGCTATAATTAAGTAAATAAAGTTGGCCGCATTCAGTAGCTAGGAAAATGTATGAGACGTTGAGTGCACATGAATATAAGCACCAACAAAATTTAGGAAGACGGCGATAGGGTTTGCGCCTGTCTGAGTTATTGTGCAGATGAGTGGGGCACCTCCAAAAGGAACCAGGTGAGAGTCTCCAATCGTCTCCACAACTTTATGTTTGTCTTTCTCTCATCGGAGTTCTTTCATTAGAAATAAATAATATATATAAATAATAGAGTGTTGTTGGTCCCACTCGTATTAAATATAGGTGCATTCTTATTGATAACATGACACAATATTCAGTATGAAATCTATAAATTAGCCACACTGTTGTATAAGCCGCAAGGTTCAAAGCGTGGAGGGAAAAGTAGCGGCTTGTAGTCCGGAAATTACGCTGTATTATGCCATAATATTTACTTTACTGTTTCATTTCATCCACAGCACGACTATAATCCAGAACGTCAACAAAGCCCAAGTCAAAGTCCGCGCCAAGAAGGACAACGTGGCAGGTCTGAATGCATATTTTCACCACCTATTCAAATGTTTATTTTTGGTCAACCTGTATTCCTCTGTTCCGCAGGGGTGACTCTGCCTGTTTTCGAGCACTACCAGGAGGGAGGGGACAGTAAGTCGACTTCACCTGAGACACACGAGATGTTTTACGCTCTCATAAACGACTCACTTTCCCGTTTTGCGCGTTTAGGTTACGAGCTGACAGGCTTGGCCCGAGGAGGAGAGCAGCTGTCCCGACTGAAGAGGAACTACGCCCGCGCCGTGGAGCTGCTGGTGGAGTTGGCCTCTTTACAGGTAGCGGGGCGCTCTTCTAAGTCTTGTTTTATAATAAAGAACTGTAATTACAAAAGTCAAAGTACTACATCGACACTGCCTTTCTCGCCTTTCTTTGCCAGACTTCCTTTGTCACCCTGGATGAGGCCATTAAGATAACCAATCGGCGCGTGAATGCTATCGAACACGGTGAGACTTGAAGCTTTTAAAGCACCTCGCTGTGAAATGCATTTGCTGCAACTTTTTTTTTGTTCCTCCACAGTGATTATTCCCAGGATCGACCGCACACTGACCTATATCATCACAGAACTGGACGAGAGGGAACGAGAAGAGTTTTATAGGTGAGTGAGAGAAAGAAAAATGATCAGTCCAAAGTCGGATGAAGCTAGGTCATAACTTCAGCTCATGTTTCATTTATAGTTTGACATTAAGTTAGGCCGTACCGCTGTAGGTTTTTCACCTAAAACTGTCCACATCCACTATCCCACATAAACCCAGCACAAATAAAGTTTCCGTGCACAGGACTAGCCTTTTGGTTTTCCATTTCGGTGCAACATTACACAATTAAGCCGTTCAACTTCAGAACTGCCCCAAAAGTAAGGCCGTGGGAGCCTAGGGTGCTGAGGGTGCTGCATCACCCCCTGGTGTATAGTTTATGCATCGCTGGCCATATTAACCTCTTAACCCCCACCTGACTCAAGCACATTTTCACCAGTTTCTCAAATCGAAATGCTTTTTGAACAAAGCGTCAACACTGAAATGAACACAAGGATGAAAATATAACCCCCCCAAAAAAACAAAATACACGAATAAAAAGTGATTAAAAAAAGCACACAAAAAATGCAGTAAAAGAGCAACAAAAACATTGTGTTCCCACGGCTCTGCCCAAAAGCATCCGTGAACAATGCTTCAAATACCTTTCCAAATTGACCATCCTATGATATTTTGCTATTTCAATTTAGTGTTTCCCAACCAGGGGTACGGGGACGTACTTTTTCCAGTAAAATCTTTGAATTTGAGAGTATTTAGACAAATAAATACTGAACAAGACTTGAGTTAATCACTTTGAAAAAGTGCAACATAGGGGGTACTTGGATTATACATGACTTTAGGGGTACGCAAGACAGAAAAGGTTGGGAACCACTGATTTATGATACAGTCAAGGGCTGCGTCCGAAACCATCAAATTATAGCCTCTAAGTACTAACACTAGCAACTAATCCTTAACCTTTCATGGGGTCAACTGTTAGATCTCTATGCAGTTAGTGAACTTCTGCTTCAGCAGCATTTGCCCAATTCGACCGTCCTTATCCAGGGGAAGGGGAAGTGACATCACCAACAGCTGTTTTTCTTCTTTAAAGTTCAGTGCAGGCCAAACAAAAGCGCATATCTCCACCTACTGTATATTGTCCAACAACAACATAGTGTCCAAATAAAGACATTTAAGGCGAAAAAAAGAGAATCATCCAAATGATCCTTCACATTTCCCTTTATTTTATCTCAACAGCGGTTTCATGAAGCTACAGTATGCAAATTAGCCATGTGACTTAAGTTTCCCACAAACTGCCTTCATTTAGGCCATTTACTGAGGCAGCTCTTTAAAACACTGACATGTGACTGTGCTGTGGTGACGACAACATGTATTTTGTCACTTTTATAGTTTGACTTGTGCAGAATCTTTTTTATTATTATTATTATTATTATTATTATTATTATTTAATGTGCGCCTGTCAATCAACAGTGGTTGTGCATGAATCACTTGAGGGTGGGTGGTGGGTGGTGGCCTTATTGTTGCTTTTCCAGCACTTTTCAGCTGCTCTTTTTGTGGCTGTTTTTGTTGGGTTTGTCACTTTTTGTGGCTTTTTCATCACTCTTTAGTCGTGTGTTTTTGTGGCTGCGTCGTGTTTATATATTTGTTATGTTTCGTGTGCCCAGGCTGAAGAAGATCCAGGAGAAGAAGAAGCAGCTGCGGGCGAGGACTGAGTTGGAGATCGCCGAGCGCCTGGCGAAGCTCGGCCCCATCGCGGAGCCGGTGAACATGCTAACAGAGGAGGCGGACGAGGACCTGCTGTTCGAATAGGAAAACTCCCACCGGGCACCGTCCCCGTAATTTATTCATGTGCCTCTCGGGCGCCGTTCTCCTCATTCAAACGTGATGGAAGTTTGTCTTTTGTGTACGTGTTTTGAACGTGAGTGCTCCGTTGTACGTCGGGAAAAGTAGCGAAGAAATTGCAACTTGTCGCCCGAATGGAGTTGTACATATCGATATAAAGCCATTGCATGCTGTAAAAAAATAATTAAAAAATGGTAACAGATTTCACGTCACAGTGATGAATTTTTGACCCTCTTTGGGAGGATATTGTTTACTGTATGTATTTTAATTTGTCTCACAGTGAGGTACGTGGCGTGTATGTGACCAAGATTCAGCATTTCACCAAAATAAATCTATCTATCTATCTATCTTGACACGTAAATTTGATGGTTCCTTATTTTGTACGCACAAACACAAAAAAAGGATTGAAGGGGGATGAGGTAGCAATGAATGACCAGGTTCTTCCCATTATTATAATTATTCCCGAGCACGGACATGCTCCAGTTGCAAGGGAAAACTGGTAGGAGATCCAGTGAAGCTGCCTGGGCCTTACAATCATAGGTACTTTGTGACATCAGCATATGTGACGAGTGTTCTGAGTTCTCAAGGAGGAGACTCAAGCAAACACAAATGAAAAACAACAAAGCTCTTGGTGCGTTTTTAAAAGAACAGCCTAAAATCTCATTGTACAGTATTTGAGTTTATTTACACTGTGTGTTTTGGTCCTTTGCATAGGAATAACACATGAGACGCAGCAACCGAACGCTACATAGACATGAAAACATAATTTACGGTAGAAACAGCAGCAGGTACAGTCTCACAATCAGGCGTAACATGAAGAAAACACTATGTAAGCCCGACTCCCCTCACAGCAGGGTCCTGGGTTAGTTTTCCCAATTGTTTTAGCTACTACTGTTTTAGCTACTACTGTTTAAGGGGCACTTTTCTACATTGTTACGCCTGAATGGAAGTTGTATAATATGACAAGAAAAAACAACAACAAAACATTCGAAACAAACTACAGAAAACAAAATTCACTTAAGGTTCGTATCAACTTCCGTCACAAAACAACACGCGTAATACTGACAATGGTATAAAGTGAAACAGCAGATTTCGACTCTGTCCGAAATGCCCTTTTGGTTTGTTACCTACGATACATCTATGACAAAGCCCTTTTTAACCACACAGTATAATAGTTTAGAACCGACAACGTAGTATTTATATACAAATGATATAAATAGTGATCGTTTTCTGTTTGGTTTATAAATGTCTTTGCATAATAACCCTTCGATACAGTATTTAAGGAGGAAATATGACAAACAATACAGATAAAGTTCTTAGTTGCATCTCTGCTTCAAAATGTGCAAAGGTCCGTCCGCTTGGTCTCAGTATAAAAAGGTAACCCTTTGGTAACACCGTGTGCTCTCAAAATTTGATTCATTGGACTCAACAAGTGATTCAAAAAAAGAGCGATATCGCCGTGGTAATGGAGTTCAGTAGACCTGCCTACCTCTGCTTTCCAAAAGTCAATTTCCCATTCATTTCATGGGGCTTGTCAGAGGTATTTTTTTGATTATGTGCTAACTACAGATAAAACGCACGAATTTAGTTACAAAATGAATCTGAAACTTTATAAACTAAAGCATTTGGTATTTTCTTTCATTAAAAAAATCTGTGCTTTGGTCGGGGACTGGAGATGGGTGGGACTGTTGAGCTCCATAAACGATAAAAACAAAAACAAAAATCTTTTCATTGGTAGGGTGACCAGATTTCCCACATTAAAAACTGGGACCCGAATTTATGGAGGGAGCCAACATGGGATGTTTTTTCCCCCATATGGTAAATGGTAAATTGTTTGTCTGTAAAAAGTCTAATGTCAATTTAATGGAACAATCAGCAGTGAAGTGATACCTTTGTGCTTAGCTGTAGCTATTGACGCACACATAGCCAAACTCACAAAGTTGCAAGTCAAAAACGGCTACTTCGGGGCAATGGGAGCAGTATAAAACTATCGTCTGGGATAGAAATTGTGTAAAACTGGGACCAATCGATAGTTTTGGAGAAATACACTGGGACATGGTACAGGGGCCTCAAAACTGGGACTGTCCCGGGTAAACTGGGACATCTGGTCACCCTATTCATTGGTCAAAAGTTCATGAAATGTCATTATGGGACTGAAACCTGTGGAGATTGTTTTTTTTTTTTTTTTGGTTTGAGATCGATGTCACACCCAGATATAGAGAGGCAGGAGGCTATAGGCTCTGTGCACAGAACGTTGCATAATAACATGACGCTAACTTCCTCAGGTAATGACTGTCTGTGTTTTATTCCTGTGGAGTTAGCTGGGTCTCACTGAAATAAATACATTTAAAACAGTACGTGGCAGAAAACGTGCAGCCGTTGGATAATCGCTTCACCGGAGGAGACTT
The DNA here is from genome assembly GCA_007210695.1 of Neogobius melanostomus. Classification (NCBI taxonomy): domain Eukaryota; kingdom Metazoa; phylum Chordata; class Actinopteri; order Gobiiformes; family Gobiidae; genus Neogobius; species Neogobius melanostomus. The sequence goes on from VHKM01000355.1 coordinate 406,017, forward strand.
CTGTGCTTATAAATCTAGGTGTTTTAGCCTTGACGTTAATTTGGCGCTAACAAATGGTAAAATAGCACCACCATCTGATATTCTCTTTTTTTTATGAAACACACTCAGCTTGACGTTTATTTAAGTTTCTCTTTACTTTAGTGTTTTTAAGTTAAAATGTGAACAGGAACTTAGTCAAACACATTCCACGCACAGAGCCTGTTGTTTTTGTGTGTTTGTAATGAATATAGAAAGAACACGCATGATGAAACAAAATGATTTAAATTAGTCTTTAGGTGCATCGTGTCATCATTCCACCCCCAAAAATCTGCACTTTACTAAAGGTTTCTCTCTTTTAAACATTGTCCTTACGCCAGCTGAAAAACCTGACAGTCGTCCCGGCAGTTGCTCCAGCAGCGGTGAGGTCCTCTGCAGACGTGTCTAGCAGAGCCAGGAGGTGGGACCCACTGGGGCTCGGTGTCCAGCCGGTCGATGAGGCGTCGCAGCTCGTGGAAGGTGTGTTCAGGCTCCGCGTTCACCATGGAACAGTCGAACAGGTGTCCCGCCGTCTGCTCCATCTCACGGGCCTTTTCCTGCACCTCCTTCAGCTCCTCCGGCTGGGGACAGAGCAATATGTTTTACGGTCACTATTACAAAGTTTAAACTGTTGTGGACAATGCAAAGACAGCAAATATGTAAGTATATTCCACTCGCATTTGCAAAACTACTTTCAAAATAATAATTAGCCACTTCATTAGACCGGACCTTTGGTGTTTTCCCCTCCACGGCCAGCAGGGTGCGTAGTCGTTCCTGTGAGGGGGGCGCGATGAAGATGACGTAGGGCTTTAGGTTGGAGCTTCTCAACACTTTCAGTGACTGCACAAAAACATAATTTACATAGGAAATAAATTATTACAATTTCTTGCAGTCCTCCATCAAATGCTACAGAACCTTTTTCTAAAGGAAAGATACAAATAGTATTGAAGGCTGGGCTAACAATTAAATTGAAGAAATTAAAATTTGAATGGCCAAATTACTGATTCATTGATCAGTTATGCAGTGCTCATAACGCATAGTACGTCGGGCATCAATGCTCTGAGGGGCGCCACATTTAGGCCGTTGTGAGTGAATGGCATTGGTTGATAAAAGCAGCCACGCAATGAGAAAAAAGAGCAAAGAAACACGCGCCCGGAGATCTGGGCATCTCCCCGTGTGTAAAGTCTCCTTGTTCATTCAACAGAAAAACGTAACACTGTCATCAGCAAATATAAGTTCAGATGCCCCGACAGAAAGTTAGCAGCCTGTAGTGTTCTCTGGATCTGGTGCTCACATCAGCGAGTAAAAGTAGAGAGAGGGGAAATACGCATCTGAGCTGGAGTAGCTAGAGCAGGGGTCCTCAGACTTTTTTCTCTGGGGCCACATTATCGTTCCTGACTGTGATGGGGGCCGGGCCGGGTTGGCTATAACATAGAATTATATGACCCAGACCAAAATGCAGCGGGCCTCATTGTGAAGTAGAGATTACTAGCCTGGCACAATCATTCCCACTACTATATCCACAAGATCAACATTTGATTCCAGGCACATATTTGTTTAGCTGTAGTGGTTTGCAAAAATAGTAATCATGTCTTCACACTTTGTTTTAATTTGAAATACCACAAGTATTCCATTTATTTTTATTTTCACATAAAACATCATTGTGTAATGTGACCAGAGTTCCCTTTGGCGCATCCCCTAGCCTAGGCGGTTTCTGTTGGCAGCTACAATACGTCACTATCACGTCACAAAAATTTCAATCAAACATATCCTGAAGTAACAACACTTTTGAATCGATGTTGTGAGTACGTGGACGATATGATCTGTAGTGTCCCGAGTGTAGCCGATGCCACACAAACCTTTCTTTGCACGCAAAACATATTTTGGACTCTGCTGGAATGAATTTGTGCAAATGCAGCATTAACTCATGTGAACTGCAACAAAAATGGAACGAAATTATTTATTATTTATTTATTTCATCTTTGTTTATAAAGCGCTTTTCATACAAAGTGCAGCTATGTGTGCTGGATCAAGAAGGCAGAGCGCGCCTCGCATCCAGGAGGAGACAAGCGCGTTCCTCCTCATGCATTCTCTGTCAATGTTTCGTTTGCCATTTTGCTTTCCTTAACACACAGTCCTCTGCACCTGCCTTGTCTGTCACCGCCGCATGTCAGGGGATGGAAATTCAGTAAATATAAATTGTATAAACCGCCCCGCAACCATTAAAAAATTATGCGATAAAAATATGATCCGTCTGAATTGACCACGGCTTTAATTCCGTCCAAAATGTGCTTGAAATGAACCGTACTGGCGTGTCCTCCCCTCGCGCTCTCGCTCTCCCTCCTGAGCGCTGGGATCAGGAGAGGGACAGACAGCGGAGGTAAAGCGAACACACTCACAGACGCACAGGGGGGAATAGGAAACATCGAGCTCCATAAAAGCGTTCTCTGCAAAAGCTGCTTGTTTTATGAAAATCCGCCGCATATTTACGTCAGAAACCTGCTCTAAAGATGATGAAATAAGTTGTGACTGAATTCAATGAAGTTTGAGGACCCCTGAGCTAGAGTGTGTTTAATAGGCTACACCAAAATGGCTAGCAGCGGCCCTGCAGTTGTGCTTATTAAATAAACAAGCTGTGTTAATGTCCTACACGGCTAAGTGCAATGACTGCGCATGTCCAGAGCACGGATGGAGTGAAAGGAAAAGTATGTGGACCTCGAACAGATTTACTTGGGAACTCCGGGGTTAGACATATATACTCACTGTACTGTATATTTATCCAACCAATCTAACTAAAGCTCAGTCATTTTCTTTCACTCCCGGCATGAAAGATGTAGACGTCACCTTCCATAATACAGCATAAGTGGATGTGCCTTTACCCGGGTGTGTAGGCAGAGCAGGCAGATCTTCCCTGAGTTGACCACATGTCTCACAGAGTCGGTGCTGGTGCCGTACAGGTTCTTCTCGTACTCTCCGGACTCGATGAACTTCCCCACCGCCAGGTCGGCCTCGAACGCAGAGCGGTTCACGAAATGGTACTCCCGCCCGTTACGCTCGTGTATCCTGGGGCTCCTAGTGGTGTCTGCGAACAACAGTACAGATACTTTTGTCCATGAAAGCAATATATGGGTTTCAGTCGCAGGGCTATTTGATGTTTTTGAGGCGCCCTTTGAGGACTGTTCACCATTCAAAAGAGAATTCATAATATTTGTTTACTCTTCAATACAGTTATGGAATTCAGCCTTTAACCTCAATGTCTTACAAACTATTTGAAAATCATAGGACTACATGAGTTTTTACTTGAAATATAAAACACGTAGGTAGGGCTCACGTGGCACGGCGACTGCGTATTTCTCTGGCTCGATGGACAGCAGCCTGCGGCGGAGCTCGTCGTGGCCGCTGTTCGTGGGACCGATCAGAGCAATGGGCCGCTTCCGATTGGCCGGCTGGTGGTACAGGGACATCTCCTCATACGTCAGGACGTCATCACAGTCTAAAGAAAACAAACAGAGAGGTGAAAACCTAATCACTTTTCTACCAATACGTTTTTTTTTATATTTTCATATACGTATACAGATACAGATCTCTTTTAATTATTGATATTTTACTGTTGTAAGCAGTCTAACAATATATATTCCTAGTCTGCTTACACTACACTAGTAAATTAAAGCCATACAGCATAACAGTTCACCTACAATAAAATACACATTTACACATTTATTTATGTCTGTTTTGAAATTGATTAAAATACCTAAACAACAACATACTGCATATCTGTATGACTCTAAGGCAGGGGTTTCATATTAAATTTCACCAAGGTCTGATATGAAAAAAATGGTCAAGCAAAGGTCTGGAACATATGCTGTTAATTCACGGTTATATGGGGATTTTTAAGCCTTTATTGAATCCATTACTGTGATTTGAAAATAATGCAATTAATTGAATCCTGTTATTGTTTTCTTTGCTCTAAAAATAAGTTTTGGCTCCTAAATAGCAGAATGCATAGCCTCTATTATACACAATGTGCACATATGACACTGATGTGTTTCTCCTCTGCTCAGTTCAACACACTGAGTCCTGGTTTAGTCCCGGTTTAGTCCTGGTTCAGACCTGCTCGCTGCCGATCAGGGAACAGCCACAGTAATATGCGCATTACGATCACGCGCATTACGATCACGCGTGCATATTTAATTAAGGCGCCCTCTTTTTTTAGCTAGCCATATTTCAGTCGTTCCGAAACAGTTTCTACAATTGTAAAAAGTATTTTGGAGCTAAGATGTAGGACTTTCTCTTTCTGTTCATCTGGGCTGTAGTTTACTGCTCTGCCGTCAGAGAGGGAGAGAGAGGGAGAGAGAGTGCGCACACGCAGCCGCTCGTCTGAGGGGATTCAGGGTCGAGTCCAAAGTTCGGATCCAAGGTTCAGGGCCGGATGGGCTGGCGCATGGGTCCGGATCTGGACCGAGGTCCACCGTTTAGTGACCTCTGCTCTAAGGTGTGTTTTTTTCCCCCATCTTCGCAGAGAGCGGGACATCACTAATTCATATCAATGGAGATATTGGACAAACATTAGGTTTAAATCAAGTAGACGCTCTTCCAAATGTTTTCTTTAGAAACAGCACTGGCAGTGTGAGGCTGAGCATTAGGAGCTTGGCTCGGATTGTTCCACAGTGTGACTTTAAAAATGTCATACTGAGATACAGAGGTTAGTGGTACTCAGTTACATCAATGTACTTAAGTCACTTTTGAAGTAATTGTACTTTCATTTTTCATACAGTACTTTTTCATACTTCAGTAATACCAAAAAGTATCTGTACTCTTACTTGAGTAAAAAAAAATAGTATAGTAACTCATGCCACTGTAAATCTCTCAGTGACATTTCTTGTTTTGTTGACTTAATTATTCGTGATAATTTCTTTTTATGGTATTTTCTTTGAAAATATTTACAAGTTCTACATAATTTCATGTTTTGGTTTTATTACTGCTAGCTACTGAAACATGAATCAGACTTTTACGCTCAAACAGTTACTCAGTACTCACAGTAGTTAAGTAAAATTTTCTACAATTACTTTTTAAGTAAATATTTTGGCTTCTTTACCCACTTCTGCTGAGATATAGTATAGACCCTATTCAACTGCTTTCTCTAGTGCTGCCTTGAAACATTCATAAAGAAAGATACAGCCTGAAAGTTTAACATTATAATAATATGATCATTTTCAGGATGATACTTCAACATGACATGGACATAAATAGAGGTGCATGTATACTGTACTTCTTGGACTTGCTTTAAAGCCCGTGTCCCGAGAGCGTGCTCCAGTGGTCGGGGAGGTGTGACCGCCGTTTCACTTGAAGCTCATGTGGACACCTGTTCTCAGACTGATCCCATCCACAAACACTGGGCTAATCCGACGACAAGTCTGGACAAGCTGCTGCGGACTCCCAGACGTCAAGTACAGTACTACCACCACCACCACCACCACCACCACCACCACCACCACCACTACCCCCTATGGCTAGGTCAGCTTCATGGCACGGAGCCCTGAGTGCTTTGGGCCGGGCTGGATTTGTTTGAGCTCAATTGAAACTCTAATTTGGCCAAGGTTTGATCTAGTAACCCCCTACCCATTGTGCCGCTGATGCCTCTACAGTATAGGAGGGGAGGCAACGTAAGGCCCAGTGGCAAAATCTGGCCCCCAAGATGATGATGAAGTGCTATTAAACGCATCAGAAACAAATACCAGTTCATAAAAATGCCCCTTGTTGGAGCATAATATGACAAAGTTAGGATATAGGAGAAGAAGTGGGACTTTACTTTGGGCTACAATTGGGAGGTTCAACTCCAGGGGTCTCATTTATAAAGCCCACGTACGGACAAAATGAGGCCAAAACATTCCGTACGAACTGTTCTGCGCCAAAGGTGGTATTTATAGAAATCGAACTGAACGTGAAACATTACGCACCGCCACACTAGGTTTGTACCTGGCGTACACAGTCCGCACTTTTCAGAAACGATGCAAACACACGAGGAGAGGCGAGGGGAAGCAGCAAGGGGAGGTCGGATTGAGGAAATGAAGTCTGGTGCACATTATTAAACTGCTCATTTCTTTATTTTCTACAGGAATGATTAAGATCATTAAAAATGAAATCTAGGAAATCAACCGTTGGCTTTGTGTAGTGTTTCAATCTTTCGTTTATATACTTAATACAAATATTGTAGTCATGTGTGACACTCAAAGACGTGCACGCTCATGTACGCTCATGCACGGACACCGGAGCGCACTGCCGCCGGCTGCGAGAGAGAAGCAGGAAGGATCCGAGCCGCTCTGTGCTTTTAACCAAAGTCTGACCAACTCCTGTGGAGGCCGTGCTGAGGGCTGGTCCAAGGCACAAGTCCATTCAGAGACGCTGCGTAATTACGCTGCAGCTCCACAACCTCTCTCTTTCTCTCACCACCCGGACTCTGCTCCTCATTCATGCCCAAAGCGAACTGGTGCCTCATCCCCAAACCCCGACTGCACGTACAGCGAGCTCAAACAACAATAGACTATCTGAGTGATTCAAAGCCCACCGAGCTTATTCTGTAGTTTCAGGAAATTTGAGCTCCGTGAACAGCACTGGGAAATATCACAATCAGCGTCTAAAAGGCTCTTCTTTACGTTCTAAAAGTGTATTTCCAAAAGTGTTATTGATGAGACTCTGCACTCTGCCAGTAGTTTACTTGAGATCAGAGACACAGCGGTAACATGTCAGTAACGATCCACCCGGCCTCTGCTGTCACTGCTGCGGTGTGACAGCTGCCCCCGGGGTCTCGGTAAAACCCTGTAATTATCGCCTCATGTTTAGGTAAATCTCATTCATAAGTTACTTTGCATGTCCTTATATGGTGACATGGAGGCGTGCAGGGGGCATGACGTGAGGAGGGGTCATGTGCGCACATTTCTGCTCCAGGTGGAATCAGTCAAGGGGAGTTTACGTGGTGCTGCGCGTACGGAGGGTTTCATAAATCCCTTTTTTTTTCTCCGTACGTGAAGTTTGGGTTTTGCTCGTACGGACTCTTATAGGCAGATTCTCATGGACAGTTTTACAAATGAGACCCCTGGACTTTTGGCCCATCGCAAAACAAACTTACCTCCCCCTACATACATTATAGACATTTAACCTCTTACCCTCACCTGAACCAGGCACGTTTGTCATTACCATTAAGCTTCTTGAAAAAAAGCATCAAAATAGAGACAAAAACGAGGATGAAAGCGCAAAAAAATAATTTAATAAAGTGGCCATACTGCCTTTGCTCTGCCCGATCCCGTCAGACCTTGGAAGCTAAGCAGGGAAGGGCGTGGTCGGTACTTGGATGGGAGACACCAGGAAGCCTGGGTGAATGTAGTAAGTGAGTGAGTGGTTGGTGGTGGTCGGAGGGGCCGATGGTGCAGACTGGTTGCCTCGCTTCCATCAGTCTACTCCAGGGCAGCTGTGGCTACAATAGTAGCTTACCACCACCAAGTATGGAGTGAATGAATAATGCAATGTAAAGCGTCTTTGAGTGTCCAGAAATGCGCTATATGAAAGCAATGCATTATTATTATTATTATGAAAACGGCAACAAAACAGGGGAAAAAAGTGACAAAATAGCAACCAAAAAATGACCCAAAAATAGCAATAGAAAAAGTGACAAAAATGCCCCAAAAAAGCCACAAAATAGTGGCATCTCTTATCTTTCAAGTGAGAAGTTGCACTGGCCTATAGCTCTCCAGTCAAGAAAAGTTTAGATTTGAGTAAGGCTGGTCAAAATGGAGAAAATGCACTTGGTTAAGGTGGGGGTTTTGGTTTTGGAGCTTTTAATCACTCTATAATGTAAAACCGTCATCAAAAACATAAATGCAGTATTGTTTAGTTTCAATAATCCGTCATACTCTGTTACTTCAGTTCTCACCATTTTTGATTGTAGTTGTCAGACTCTTCTTCTTTTGCTTCTTGCTCTTCCTCCCGTACCAGTGTTTTCCTGAGGCAGAGTGGAAACAAAGATGTCAAAACACTGCATTGAGGTTTAAGACGCTCTCCGTACTCTGAGTGAGGAGTAAGTAACTACGTAGTAACGTTTACCTTGGTGGTGCTCACGAGTCCTGTCCGTGATCGTCCTCCTCAAGGTCTCCCTGTGCTGCTGGAAGCTTTTCCCTGCAAACCACACACACAGAAACAAACAGTCAAAAGCGTTTGGCACAAAACTTTGAATATATATTTCATCTTAGCCGATTATTTGCTCCAGACGCAACAGACCCGGGTCACTCTAATTACATATGAATGCCGAGTGTTTGGTTTAATCTTGAGGCCTGGCCAGCCGGGTGGTGTTCGGTGCCAGGGTTACAGACTTACAGTAAATGTCCCTCCCAAGTTGACTATACAAACCACCAGCAGAGGGCGCAGAGCCAGCTAAATACAGCAGCCTATGTCCTGGGCACTTTTCAAAATGCTTTGCTCAATGTCAAAATGCATCTCACAGTTCCCTATATCAAATCCTCATATCACAATATTTAATACAATAAACTTTTTGAAGAAAGATGTGATTTCTCTCGTTTTTAAGGTTTGTTCTTTGGAAATATTGCAATTTTTACATTATTTCATGTTTTGTCTGTCAGATTCCAGGACATTAGCTCTCATTGAATAAAATGTATAGCTAGTGAGCTTTGTAAATTTGCCATGTCATGTTAATATCGGGGCTGAGCGTGGACGATACCAAGAGGAAAATACGATGTGTGATTTCAATACATTGTGATACAGTAAATAAATATTGCAATTCAATAAAATAAAAAAAGTGTAGAACGATACTATACGCGGAATATATTGGATTATTGCTAAAACAGATGTACACTTGGGCTCAATCTCAATTCTCCCCCTTAGCCCCTAGCCTTAACCCGTTCCCTACGTTTTGTGTTTTTCAGATGCAGACTTAAAACAAGTGGTAGGCGGAGTTTGACAAAACAAGGAAACAAGCTGCCGAAGTGAATTCACAAACAATACATCAATAAGCACTTTAGCAACATTTATAAAGTTACAGGAGTGTGCCATAGTTAGAATAGTCAAGTGAATTTTACGTTTTCGTTTTGCTGGGGTAGAATTTGGAATTGGGCCTTCGTCTAAATCATGCCAGCATTCAAAAACAAGAAAAAAAGAGTGTTTCTGAACCATTGTCCCGTGCGGCTCTTACCTGGGACCAGTCCCGCCAGCGGCTGGTTCTCCTCGTCCCCGTCCCGGTACGCCTGCCACCAGCTGGGGTCGTCCTGGCTGATCACGTGCAGGATGTCCCCTTTTGGAAGGACAGGCCCAGCTCCCGGCACGGCATGAACGGGTCGTCCAAGGGTCGTAGTCGAAGTAAGCCTTGACGTGCATCTGCGAGCAGGGATCATGTGGACAACGTGTTTTTTTAAATTTAGTTTTAAGTCAGGTTTTTACTTTTCTGATTCACGCCAATATTTCCATATAGCTTTAGTCGATCAAATGTTATGCTAAGTAGCCTTATTCAAATTGCATTACTTCAGAGACTTTTGAGCAAATGTAGATATGACTAGACTCTATGGTAGGGCAGAGTGATATGGCCTAAAATCTCTATCACGATATAAAAAAGAAATATCACGATACACGATATATTTGACGATATGATTGACAACAGACAAATTACTTCAAATTCTTGCGTTACGCCCATTTGGAAGATTATGCAAAGATATTTCATTAATTGTTTTTAGCGCTATATTAATTGCCTCGCAAATATGATCTACTCAAGCCGTTTACATTGTTCATTTCATTTTACTTTTTAAGCACAAGTGTTTTTGCTGCACTGATGGAGCTGAGCGTAACATAAATTATATTGTGTCCACAGCGATATAAAAAATTACAATAATATCCAAAAATTATATAGCGATAACGATATGGCCCAACCCTACTCTATGGTTGGAAAATGGAGAAGTGTTTCACAAAGAACTTAATCATTATTCTTAAAGGAGATGATGGAAATGTATCTGGAGGGGAAGAGTAGTATTTGCAGCACGTGTAACAGCGGTATAACACTTTTATTGGGCGTCGGGTTGTGCAGTAGTAGTATTCTCGCAGCTGTAGTAGCAGTAAAAGTAGCATGCAGACAGGAGCCCAGACTCACACACGTGTCATTGACTTACCACGGTCTGTCTGTGAGGGGCAGCTTTAATCTGGGAGCTCGGGATCAGGAGGAAGGTCAGCGACCCGTGCATTTGTTGCTGATGGAGAGACAGGAAAGGTTCTCAGAGAGACAGGACTGGAGCGGTAAATTCAAATGTATAAGACATTTTGACGGACAAATTCCTGTCATAGAGTTTACAATCTGTACATGCTTCAATTAGGCTAATTAATATCAAGTAGTCCCATCACAATTACGCTGATGATACCCAGATCTATGTTTCACTAACAGCGGGTGAACACGGGCCTGTGGATACACTGTGTCATTGTATATCAAACAGATTAGTGTGTGGATGCAAAACAACTTCCTCCAGTTAAATACAGATACAACTGGGATAATTGTTTTTGGCCCACAAAGACACAGAGAGGTTGTCATTGGTCATCTTGAAGATCTTTCCCGAGCAATCTAGGGGTAATCATGGACTCAGACCTGAATTTTAACAGTCATATTAAGTCAATTACATCAGCGGCCTATTACCATCTAAAAAATATTGCTAAAATATAAAAAAAACATAGTGTCTAAACCGGACTTGGAGAGATTCATCCATGCATTTGTCTCCAGTCGTTAGACTACTGTAACGGCCTGCTCACTGGCCTTTCCAAATGAGCTGTTAGAGCTGCAGAACATCCAGAACGCTGCTGCTCGAGTCCTGACAAGAACCAGGAAATACGACCATATTAGTCCAGTGCTCCAGTCTCAGCACTGGCTTCCTGTCACTCAGAGAATACAGCTCTGCTTGTGTACAAGTCTCTTCATCCTGTGGGACGGGTCTTTTGGTGGTTCTCAGTCATAACTAAACATGGTGAGTCTGTGTTTCAGTTTCATGCAGCAAAGGTGTGGAACAGTCTCTTTGAGGACGCGAGAAAGGCCTCAACTCTATGTTTAAGTCCATTAATAATATAATCATGTATCAAGATATATTTGTGTACATTTCTATTAGGTATTTGTATAAATTGATTTGTTTTTTCATTATATTTCTGTGTGTTTTGGTGTTGTGAGGCAGTCTCTGACATGAAATGTGCTATATAAATAAACTTGCCTTGCCTTGCCTACATGTACTGGAGTCCTGGTTATTGACAGGGATTGTGAGTATCCTGGTGTTGCCTGTGTCCATGTAAACACAGTATCCTGGTTTCCGTTTCCTTGATAAGCTAATATCCAGGTTTTTAAAAACCAGGATACTCTCACTGGGATTTTCTGAAAGTTTGTGGATACTGTGCCACGTAAACACAGCCTCCTGGTTTCTTATCAATGCTGACGTATTGAGCATGTGCGAAATTTTGCAAACAGATACAGCAGGAGCAGTAACTTCCCTAAAGTGCCTGTATCTGACCTGACACAACTCTACAGTCTTAAGCGCTTCCTTGAATAATTCTTGTCTCTGTGTTTAAAGAAATATCAGAAAAAAGCCATGAGCCAATTTTAAAAAGTAGAGTGAGAAATCCAGCTGTAAGGATTACAGGGACTGGCTCATGGCCCTTGTGTACAGTATAGTTCCATAGTAACGGGTATGGAAATTAAACATCACAGGAAAAGCTCTAAGTAAAATGGTAAATACGGTTGTGCTAACTGTGTTTTAATGAAATGGTTACCAAATTATTCTTGTTAACCATATGTGACTGAGCCTAAAACACACAGTGATCCTCGTCTTGTGTGGCGTCCTCACCAGGAGGTCGTGCACCTCGTTGACGTGTTTGCCTCTGATGGGAATGCCGTTGATCTCCAGGATCTCGTCTCCTTCGTTCAGGAGGCCACTGCGCTCCGCCGCGCCGCCCTTCACCACACGGCTCACCACCACGCTGTCCACGTCGTTACGCACCGTCGCCCCCTGCAGACCGCACACAACATTTCAGCGCATCACATATAACCTGTTGCCCCTCCTTTTACAGAACTGATGCATTCCAAACTATTACTGTCAGCTGTAATCTTTTCTGTGTTTACATACAGCATGGTGGACAAATGTGTGGAGCGTCATTAGTCCCAATAATGTAGCAAATTTAAAAAGAGTTATGCTGTATTAGTGTCACAATTTTAGTAACTGGAGATCATTTAGTTCCAAAATATTGAGAGTAAATGGAGGTGGTACTTAGAAGGTCAGGTTTATAACTGTATAAACTATATGTTTATAGAAGCAAACAAGGCATGAATGGGAAAATGTAATTCTTATTCTACTCAGAGAAGAGGGCCAACAAATGTTTATATAAACACAAGTCCAAAGTGATCAGAGTTTTCCCTAAGTTTTATAAAAAGTGAAAATGTTAGCCCAAAAAGGCTAAATGCTTAGAGACACAAGTAGTGGCTTTGAAATAGAACAGTAAATGTTTAATCACAGGCTCTTTGAAGGTAAAAAAAACCTAATCAAATGAAATCACTTCATATGGGCCTGTATATCAGCTATCAGCCTTTCCAACTCCCTTCATATCAGTATCCATATCGGTCGGGCCCGAGCAGGATCAACAGCCCTCACCAGTGGCGTGTCGGGGTTCTTCTCCAGCCGCACCAGTTTGACCGACTCCCCCAGATACTGCGTGAGCACCTGTCCCTCCGGCAGCTCCTGCACAGCCACGTTGTCATGGGCCTGCATCAGCGCCTGCCACACAGAGGAGAACGCACATGGAGACGAACCACAGAGAGACAAAACACACCACAGAAGACAGACAGACAGGACATTGTACATACAAAGAGGAGACAGAGTGGCAGGAGGAATTAATGAGGCCATATCAGACTAAGCATTGTGTCCTTGAGCAGATTTTCTATATCAGACGGGTTGTTAGGCAAAATTATTTATCAGTCAACTGAGATTCTGATTCACATTTACAGGAGAAGGGACCGAATGTAAAAGTTAGGGCTGCATGGTTTGAAAAAAATTAGAAATTCAGATTTTCCTCACATCATTTGCATCTTATATTTTTAAATTAAAGCAGTACTAAGTAACTTTTTTCCCTTTTATAATAAATCCTTTGCGTAGTCCCTCTGGGGGTAATACAAGTGTTAATGGGATGATTGGGGGTCTTTCATGTCTCCCTGGTGTCTCTGGCCAGAAAACCACAATTGCAACTTGACTGCCACCGAGTCGGAGCCACCAATACACACTAATGGCATCACGAAGAAGAAGCTAACAGGCTAACGGGCAAAGCTAACTGCGGGCTAGCGCCACTTAAACAGTATTTACAGCCAAGCTTGAGTGAAAAAAATAATCTCCATTGTGTAATTGGATGTATAATATCCCCCTCTCCCTTTGTCTTTTCTGTCAGCGTAGAATTTACTCTCACGGACAATTAATAAGTAAAAAAACGCCACATGCTACGACACCTGCTTATGGCCTCTAGGGGCATGAGTTACTTAGTACTGCTTTAAGAGTCTTTGCACATTTAAAGGTGTATTAGAATAAAATACAAGAATCTATTTTATTATTTCATAGTTGAAAATTACCTAAAACATTAAATAGGTTTGGTCCTTTGAGCATGTTTAGTACTGGCAACAGTAGATTCCAAAATGTTACACAGTGTACCTTAACTTTATTCATTACCATGGCATTGTACCTATAAAAATGTATATGAAAAAAAAGAAAAAGACTTTCATTTGGTTTGTAATTGGGTCTAAAATACAGGGTTAGCATGAGAAACCACTGGCTCCTAAATGTTTGCTATAATGTTCAGTAAGAAGCGCCAATGGATGGATATGTGACAAATGTTCTGTTTTGAATGCATGGAGACGAGCAATGGAGGACCTCGAGAAACCTAAGGACACGCTAAGCTCTGGTCTGGCCACAATCCACCTTAATCCCTCAGCATTTAACAGTCAGGACTCGGGAGGCACTATCACTCATCAAACACTTCGACATCCGATCAGTCCGTCAAGTGTAACATCTTCGACAAAGGTTGTGAAAATTAAACATGTTTTGTTTTTTCTGCATTTGGCCACAGCTCAGTGCGCGGGTAAATTGGATAACTTTACATAGTTGTTGAACTTGTTTTTATATGAAATTTTAGATTTGTTTTAAGGTTTGTTGAATATTTAGAATGGAACGTCCTACAGCACGCTTTATTCAAGTTTATATAATTACTTTCTCAGCCAGCAGGGGCACAAGTCCTCTTTTTGTACACTGGGAACCAGGGCAGAAATAAAACTAGCACAAAAGATAAACCGGAAAATGCAAAACCAAGTCTTGCTGTTAGCAAAAAGTCAAAGTTTGTTTTCACTGCGTCATTCCCACTGCTGCCTGCAGAGGGAGCTCTATGCAAACGTCTGACCAGCCCTGGCCCCTGTGTCCAACATAGATGTTATTTCACATCATAAAAAGTTAAGCCTCAATTATGAAACATAAATCCACTTTAAATGAGCTATTTCTAAATGGAAATAGGGGTGACGTCTGTCGGAGTGCGGGCTGGCGTTGAGTACCTCATAAAAACATGGGGGGGAAAAGTCAATTTTTGCAGAACACAGACCCTTTAAATGTTAGAAAATGAGGAACTGAACTGTGCCCGCGTTTCCTAGTCGCTTCCTTTCAGCCAGACAATTACACACCGTTCCCTTGTCCTTGTCTCACATTTGTATGTACGCTTCATTTTACATTCATTCAAAGGCCTTGGGCATTTTCCTGGTCTCGCTGCTTGTCTTCTAGATCTCTCATTTACAGACAGGGCAGACTCATTTCCATAATGGCCTTTTCTGTGGCCAGCTTCATTAATCTTCAGTACAAATGGTTCCCAATAGACCTGGGCTTTAACTTATCTCCAATGAATGGAGTAAAGTTAAACAAATGTGCCTGCAGTGTTTTAAGTATGTGGCTACAGGAAGTAAATGCAAATACAGTATATCAGATTATGGAGGAACACTGGTGCTAAGACTCCCGGATAGAATGTGTCTGTGAACTCCCTAATTTAACATTTTTCTAATCTCCTTTAAGGGCCTATCTCAACGGCCTAGAGACTAGTTGGAGACTCGAGCTGCCGCTGGTCACGGAACTGTCTCTGAGACGTCCCCTTGAGGAAAAAGGCGAGTCTCCAGGTATCTCGGTGAAAACGAACATGCTTCATTTAAGCGGAGACTGCATGGAGACCTGCAAAAATCATGAGGTCTACGCATGGTCTCCGACAGGTCTAGACGGCCATAAGACTCCATGTGACTCTGCTGAAATCTAACCTGTTTGTTTCTCCGAGTCTACCTGGAGACACTCCTTATTGCCATGGGATGTATCGGAGGGGCGCAATCAATCAGTCCGAGTCTCTGCAACTCTTTCCGGTGAGATAGGCCCTTTAGCTTAATAGTATGGAAGGTATCCCTTTTCTGAAAATATATAATTTAATGACATCACACTCCCAAGTTCTATTGTTGATATGAATGCATAGTTTTCAGGGAAAGAACTTCTTCCTGTTCCCATTTAAAAGATTGAATATTTAGTTTTGTATACTTAACTGCCATTGCTATGGTCCTCATAATTCACACCATGCAGCGTTAATTTGTACCATACTGGGTAACGCTTTAGAATACAGCCCGTGAGTTCCAGGTGTAAGTACGGGTAACAAGAAAGTAATTACACATGCAAGTACAGGTACTCTTACAGCGTGTAACAAGGGGGAACAATGTGTAACAAGGAAGTACAAAGTATAACAAGGCGGAACAATGTGTTACAAGGCAGTAGAAAGTGTAACAAGGGGAAACAATGTGTAACAAGGAAGTAGAAAGTGTAACAAGGGGGAACAATGTGTAACAAGGAAGTAGAAAGTGTAACAAGGCGGAACAATGTGTAACAAGGAAGTAGAAAGTGTAACAAGGGGGAACAATGTGTAACAAGGGGGAACAATGTGTAACAAGGAAGTACAAAGTGTAACAAGGCGGAACAATGTGTAACAAGGAAGTAGAAAGTGTAACAAGGGGGAACAATGTGTAACAAGGAAGTACAAAGTGTAACAAGGCGGAACAATGTGTAACAAGTAGGGATGTCAAGATTAACCGGTTTTACGATTACCACGATTATAAAAAGACGCGGTAGGTTATCCGTAAGAATTTCAGAAGCCGCGGTTTACCGCGGAAATTTTTCACGCTGACGCACGAGCCTCTGCACGCCATAAACAGCGCGTAAACTCACCCGTAGTTGAGCAAGGCAGAAGGACGCTCTCCTCCAGTGTTGTATCCACCTAAAAACGATTGAAGTCAGCAGAGTGGGACCTCTTTAGGATCCAAAACATGACCAAGGCGTTGTTGTTGTCGATGGAACATCCGTTATGCAAACCCTGTCGTCAGAAAGTTGCAGCAAAAGGCGCTGATATCGGCTACGTCGAATATAAACAACATCTTGGAGATAATCCTTCGCTGTAAATGTCCAGGTCAAGGTAACGAACTGCATAATTCCCAAAAAAGTTGTCCAAATGTTGGGAAATAGCCGCCACAACTGCCTCAGGATGTAAACAAAAAGCTAACGCGCTCCGCTCTGCTTCAGCGTAACAGAAAGGAAAGTGAAACCGCGCACATGTGGAGATCAGCTGTTCAAAAGAGTCTCTTTAGTCATTTTGTAAACACGTTTCATTCTCTGTTCATCAAAACATCTGACAAATAATTAAGCAGCAGCAGAACTTTAGAGAACAGGAAACCTAGCCTAGACTGTGGCCTAATAATATATAGTCAAATAATTATGATAATTATGGTCATTATAAAGAAGTAAAGTTGACATTGTTTTGTATTATTCAATGTAGGCCTATTTATTTTACTGCAAAACCATCTTAAAACATTTTTCATTTTTAGAAACAGTGAATGTTTACAAGTTTAAGTATTAAAAAGCTTTTTAAAGACAACAACTAAAAATATCAGTTATTTCCTTTCATTTGGTCGATAATCGTGAATAATCGTAAAATCGCAATATTTTCTTTCACAATAATCGTGACTCAAAAAATTGAAATCGTGACACCCCTAGTAACAAGGAAGTAGAAAGTGTAACAAGGGGAAACAATGTGTAACAAGGAAGTAGAAAGTGTAACAAGGGGGAACAATGTGTAACAAGGAAGTAGAAAGTGTAACAAGGGGGAACAATGTGTAACAAGGAAGTACAAAGTGTAACAAGGCGGAACAATGTGTAACAAGGAAGTAGAAAGTGTAACAAGGGGGAACAATGTGTAACAAGGCAGTACAACGTGTAACTACGTGTAACTACGTGTCAAGGTGTAGTAAAGGTATTCTAAGAGCAATTAATGGTGCTGAGCTATCACATAGTTGTGGCAAAAGGAAATGTGGTATTATTAATAGTGCATTAATTTTAATGTTGCAAGACAACAGTATTACTGTTGTGAAAGTGAAGACATGACTCCAGGCATTTTTCAACGGTGTCTCATTTTACAGCCCGTGCTGTCCTGTACACATTAGTTACAGTATTCATGCACATTGATAACGTGGTCATTTTCCTTGTTTTGCTGTATTTTTGCCTGGAGTCATGTCTTCACTTTCACAACAGTAATACTGTTGTGAAAGTATGTGATAGCTCAGCACCATTAATTGCTCCGTTTCATTCATACTGTATTGGCTTGGCGGTTTTGTTGTGATTGTATGATGTCCTTTTGAAAGAAAGAAAGAAAGAAAAAAATGAAAAAGATTACCTTTACTACACCTTGACACGTAGTTACACATTGTACTACCTTGTTACACATTGTTCCGCCTTGTTACACATTGTTCCCCTTGTAACACTTTGTACTGCCTTGTTACACATTGTTCCGCCTTGTTACACATTGTTCCCCCTTGTAGCACTTTGTACTGCCTTGTTACACATTGTTCCCCCTTGTTACACGTTGTAAGAGTACCTGTACTTGCATGTGTAATTACTTTCTTGTTACCCGTACTTACACCTGGAACTCGCGGGCTGTATTCTAAAGCGTTACCCTGTAAGGTAGTACATTACATACAATACATTATATATTTTTTAAAGATGCATCATGGAGCTTTTTACACGGAAAGACTAAAAACTTGACATTGATGTGTTCTAGACCTTTGAGTGACCCAGTGGCTGTATGTATGGCTTCTATACTTTCCATCACAGTGGCGCTCCAGGACTAAAAACAGGGCAGTTTTTTTAGGGTTCCTGGCATAGGAAGCATAGAAATGCCTTTTGCAATCTGAGCCTTTTCCCACAAATGCAAATGAGCTTTCTATCCCTATACAAACATTTTTTTCTTTCTTTATCATTATCTTATAAAAATGATGTTTAGTGGCCATTGGATGTGTAAAAAGCATAAACTTGACTCAATTTGATTTAGCATTTATCTTTTTTGTAGTGAAGGGATTCATTCATTTATTTTATGATTATTCTATTATAAGAAATGTTTAATGTGTTTGGGCTTATGTTACAGCTGAGCGTGGCAGACATGGGAGAGTTTTAATCCTGCACCACATTCTTGCTCTAGGCCCGTTTCCTGATAACAGTTGCAAAAATATCTAAGCATCAAGGACGTTGGACAAACTGGCAGTTTGTGACCCGGCGCACGAGACAAGAAAAGGAGATTGTAAAGAAGGGAATGATACATGGCGTCAGAGAGTAATAAGTTTAATAATATGTGTTTTAACATGTTTGTGCTCTTATTTACAGTGATAAGGGGAGGTTTAGGACCTACACGCACACGGTGCCCAAAACCTAATTCTTGCTCTTTGCTCTTTCCGTAAGTGTTAACCCAAATCACAGGCATGTATGAAAAGTCTCGAGAACGGGGCGCAGTGACACGGTGGTGTCTTATCAACGGTCAGTGGAGCTGGGCCTTATCAATGAGGAGGCGCCACCCGCTCATCCTAACAAAACAACATCATACGTGGAGAATGGAGAATGGGAAGAGACAACATTGATCATGAATATTAATGATTGTGTTTTAAGTACTGGGTGCAGGGACATGGGCCGTGCAGAGCGCCTGACGTAAGCCCCGCTTAGATGTAGGCCGCAGGGACAATTAGATATGCACCCAGAGCTCTGTATTAGAATTGTAAACGACAGGGAATAAATCTTTCTTGAATTTAACTGATTGAATCTTGGTTTTCCTTCCAACAGACGAACATGCCCAACAGCAGAATTTATCATTTTTGTAGCATTTATCTTTTTTTTTAATCACTTTTGTGCCAATTTGTATTTTAAGTAAACTTGACTAAGGTCGGTACATTCATTAATGATTTCTAACAAGGCTTTGACCTCACCTAAATGTGGTTGATGGGTTGACAACAGCTGAAAACATCTAGATTGGTCATAATTTGTGATGTTTGATGGCTAATGCTAACGGCTATAGGAAAATTAACGGATAACGGACAGAAAAGTTTCCCGGACTAGCCAACATAGGATTGAACGCCACTTCTCCTTTTTATTTCTATGGTGCCTGGTAGGTTTTCTGGATGGAATGTACGTGTAACCACGGAGATGACATCAACAGTAAAATCCTTCCAGAAACCCTGATAATAATTGATCCTGGAGCGTTATAGAAACCACAGTGATGGAAAGTAAAGGTGCCATGCTAACCACCCATACAGCCTCTTGGTCACAAAAGGTCAAATACATATTTATATTTATGGGGGTTCCCATAAAAAAAGTTCCAAAATGCACATTTTTAGTAGTTGACAAAAATATCTGGACATTTCAGTTGTACTTCATTAACTGCTTTTAATTTAAAACTCTTTTTTAATGTATTTTTTGTCCAATTTGAGTCAGTAAAAAATATTGTTTTGGCAAAAACGATCATAGCCATAATTGAAAGAACATGCCCCCCCATAGGATAACTAAGCTAAGCTTCCCAACTGTAAATATTGGTAAACAATGAAATATTACAGTTTGAGGTGTGTGTGCTGAGGTATAACCTGTAGATGGGGGTTGGTGAGCAGTGTCTGCAGCTCCAGACCCTCCTTCTGTTGGCTGGACTGGAGAATCTCCTGCACCTGAACACGCCACACAACAAAGAGGAATGTTATTTCTTAGTCACGGTTTCCCATATTTTATTCCATTGTGGCCTTGTTTCTGGTCCTTATTTAGGATTTCTGAGAGTTGTTTTGATACAGTTTATAGGAAAGAAAAATCTTGCTGTGTTGAAAAGTTCTTTATCGCAATATTCAAAGCAGTTATTGAATGATGTCATTTTTTCTGTTCTAATGTTGACATATTGCATTTGAAATATTCAGTGGCAATTAGTCACACGTTGCAAGAATGTTTTTCTATTGTAAAAGAGATGCCTTTCAGTCATGTGACCTTTGTTGGCATGGTGGCCATTTTAAATACCAAAGTAGAATTATGTACTACAACATGTAACAATATCTCTACTCAGGATGAAAATGAAAGACAACTGATAGACAGTGGTATTTTTATGTACTTGTAATCATTGCTCAAGAAGATAACAGTAAAAACACGGCCCCAGAGACGCACGTTAATGTGAAGAAACCAGTGAGTCAGTGTTTAAGCTGCTCAAAACGTTAGCATGCTACCGGTTAGCATTTAGCTTAAAGATCTGAGCTCTGTAAATATTTGAGCTTTAAACTTTTTTTGTTGTGACAAAACACAGAAAATATTATTACCTCGTCTCGTAAAAGAATTGTGGTTTTACTTAAAGCCACACTGCAGAACATTCCAGATTATATGTTGCAATGTCATAACACTAACAGCAACTAAACTGTCATAAAACAAACACAAAAACTGGGAGACAACGCTGAAGTAAGGTTCCAAGCCTAAATAAAAGGAGTGGCACATGGTCTAAACCTCTTTTAAATGCACCAAATTAAATGCACCAATCACCATTAGTCACTTTGTTTGTGAAGGCTTGAGGTTTGTGGAGTGGTTTGGTTGAGATGAGGACAATTCACCTGTGCAGGGTACAGGGTAGGGCTTTAACAAGAGTGGTCGGTTAGTCAGCGTCTGTGGCACGAGACGAGTCGACTAGTCGTGTGTTAATCTCTCTCTCTCTATGCAGTTGTGTGTTGATGCCTGTGGCTTGCAATATTAAATCCTGCACTTTACTGTATATTATAAATGTTACATTGAACTTTAATACAAGTTTTTAAACAGCTGTGTATCTGGAAAAACACAGAATATTTGCCTTGTTTTAACATTAATGTCAAGACGGAACCCCTTTTCCATGTTTCGGTTGGACAATAAACAGTTTTAAACCTGCCAAAACACAAAGTTTTGCTCAACACAACCAAACCAATCCAGTCGAAGATTTAAGCTTCACTAGCATTTGTCACTTTCTTCCACACCATACAGTAGAAGCGTCAATATCTCCATGGAGAGGAACTTTCCGCTTCCAGCAAAAGCATCGAGTCAGGTGCAAGCAAAAGCGTGATGAAGACGCATGTTCTTTATGCATTTTATTTACATAACAACAAATGCCCGGTTAGTTTTCCCTTGTTTAGCTTTGTAGGCGTTGGTAGATGAGGTCAGTACTATCAGCTCCCTCCCCCGTGCTCTGTCTGGGCTCTCACTGCTATAAGCTGCTTTCTTTTCCTGGCGTGGCTTCCTTTACCGCTCAGGCTACGCTCAGGGCGGCTGCTGGAGATTAGCTCACCTCTACCTGATGGCTACTCGCACACATACACGTTCACAGCATGAATAAAGCAATCTGTCGTAACTTGGAAGTCAAATGTAGAAAATCCCATTGGTCCAAGTGGTCATAAACTTTCCGGTGGCTCCTATGATGCTTCAGGATCCATTTTATTTCATGTTCTTCAGGATTTCTGGTTTTCCAAATGGAATGTACTGTATGTAACCATGAATACAGTTCAATCAGCAGTGAACACGCCCTAAAAAAAAGATCCTGGAGCATCTTACAGACCACCAGGACGGTAAGTAAAGGCGCTATGCTAACCACTCAAGCATCTGCTGGGTCACTGAAAGGTCAAATATGCATTAATATATACAATGTTTTTTTATATATAAAGTTTCATAGTGCACCTATAAAGGAACAGGTCACCGTTTTTCCATACTGAGATATGTTCTTACCTGAGCACAGTTAAGTGAAGATATTACTGCGCGGACGTCAAAGTGCTCCTAAGGTGTTATATTACACCTTACAATATAGTACCCTTTTTATCCTCATAGAAAATCGACATGTTTAATGTTGTGTAACTATACTTGAACCATGTAACTACTCACGTAACCGTATTTAAATAGGGAAAACGTGGAACAGCTTGGTCGCTTCTAACTTCACCCCTGTTTGGCCCCATAGAGGAGAGGAGGAGAGGCTAAATGCTAACAACATCTTCGGTCTTTTTGCGTGACTGAGCGTACTTGTAAAGACCAGACAGGTACGTATCAACTCGTCTAAGCTCAGGTAAGAACATATCTCAGTATGTAAAAACGGTGGCCTGTTCCTTTAAGGAAAACGTACAGCAAGACAACATTAGTCAAACGAGGTCAAATATTCTTAATTTGAATCATTCTAACTTATCCAGATATCTAAACCCAACAATCACTCAGTCCGTGACTCAAACCTGGACTCGGATCTTCTTGTTATGAGCCAAA
This sequence comes from Neogobius melanostomus, assembly GCA_007210695.1. Taxonomy (NCBI): domain Eukaryota; kingdom Metazoa; phylum Chordata; class Actinopteri; order Gobiiformes; family Gobiidae; genus Neogobius; species Neogobius melanostomus. The sequence goes on from VHKM01000355.1 coordinate 428,699, forward strand.
AGCACCAACCACTTAGCCACCGGATTTAAAACACCTGTCTGTGTTATGCGTTAAACAGCACCTCACGTGCTGTGCACCCTGAAAAATGTTTGCTTAGGGCACCAAAATGGCTTGCAGCGGCCCTGTTTCATCCTGGTTTGTAGGTCTAAACCTCTAACCCGTAGACCTGTAGGGTAGGTACCTCCGTGCAGAGGTCCTGAGCCTGCGCAGTGATGGGGGACGTGGGGCTGATGTGGCTCATCTGCTGGGACACCACGCTGTAGATGCTGTAGGCGTTGTGGAACTCGTCCGTTGACAGCAGCCTCAGCAGCTGCTCGGCGTCCTGCTGGCTCTGGGCGTCAGGCAGGCAGCGCTCGGCCCACTGCAGGGACTCCACGAAATCCTCCACGTCTGAGCAGAACAAGTCCGTTAGTCTTTCTTTTGTAAATATCTAACAAAATGATCATTGCCATGTCTGACCATGAAGGTGTTTTAGGTGCAGGGAAAGGAAAGGGCTTTTGGAGATGGAAAAGACTCGTCCCATATCTGTATCCCTGATGTTCACTAAATGTGTGCAAGACTACAGTATGTTTTAAGAGTCAGTCTATAAAGATGGTTGTACTGTATATTTTAGTTCTTGTTCATAAAACATAATTTATGGGTTTCTAAAAGTAATCTAATCATGTATTCATTGAAAAATGCAAGAAATATATGTATTTGATTGGTTAGACAGTTTTAAATGTTTGAAAATACCCAAACTATTCAAGCTAAAGTTTCTGTTGAAAGTTTCTGGAAATATTCCCGGGAATCTTGCTGTTCCTTTGCAATCCTTCCCAAAATAAAGCTTTATAAACTTTACTCAATATCCTAAGTTTCCTGTGTGTTCAGCTGGCTCTAAAGTACAAGCTATACATGGTGAAGCCCAATAAAAGAACTACTAGCCTGTTCCTTTTATGAGGTTTATATCATTTCTGAGGCTTCTGGTCTGTATTAAAGCAGAGCCTGGCTGACTGCCTTTAAATATAAAATACAGGAGTAATATAACTGTGTTAAATGCAGCCTTGAACAATGCACTTCAAGTAGGACGGGTGCCACGCAATGTTTTGTTCTTTCATTAGGCCCCAGTGTGACTCCTGAAAGGCCACGTCACAAAGTAAATAGGGTGAATGCGCCTGGAGTCACCGGGAAAGTGGAGCGATGGAAATGCACACTTATCTTTTAGATAGTAATATGGATACTTCGAAAGCTTGTTGTTCGCAATTTTCTGCAAAACTAGCACACACCATTGTAATGGTGTGCTACTGCATCATCTATTGTCCTTTCACTAAGAGTCTGGAAACCTATTGTACCAGATTCCTTTGTGCCATTTCTTAAACCTTCCTGTGTCTTTGTGACCTCCTGCTGCTTCATGCCTCTCACATTACACCCCTAAAACCCTCTGCTTCCAGTGGTCCTGTCTTGAACCTACTTCACTGAGAGACAGTCAAGTAAAAGTACTTTATTACTTCACAGAGGTCCCACTCACCAGCCAAGTGCTCCGGGAGAACCTCTTTACTCGCCTTCTCCTTGCTCTCAAAAGTGGGATTATCGATGCCCACTTTCTGGTTCTGGGAGAGCTTCTTCAGCCGGAGCGAGGCGTTGGGGTCGATGTCGTGCTTGCCCCCCTGGACGCCTCCTCCTCCTGCCGTTTCCTCCTCAGCTCCTCCTGGTAGTGCTTGATCCTCTCCATGTGCGCGGTGCACTGTGGGACCTGACCAGGTTGGCACCGCATGTGCTCGCCTCTGCCCCTCCACCGTCTCCGCCCTCCTCCTCTCCGGGGCAGTCCACGGCCCGCTCCCTGACGCCCGTCGGCAGCTTGGCCTCCTGAAGAAAGCCGTTCATGTGCGCCGTGATCATCTCTGCCGCATCTGAAGGACTTTTTAGAGGCTTTTATCTCGCGCGTCGCAGCAGGGCAGCAGAAGACATCGTGAAGACTTTGTGATGTTCTCCTGGAAAATACACAGGGGATAAAAAATGATCAATTAGCGCCAGAGGTTAAGTAGAGCTTTTGAGGATTCTGTAATTTACTTGAGTAGTGTTTTGGTTGGGAACCTACAGTATTACCTTTACTCCACAGCATTGGAAAGACAAATGTAATACTTTCTACTCCACTACATTTCTACAAAGGCTCCAAAGTAAAAAGTAAATTTGGCCATGTGTTTTGTTTATTTTAAAATGCTTATAATGCACACTTCTGAACAGTAGGTGGCAGACGTACAGTCAAAAGCCAAAGTCAAAAAAGGAAGACGTTTTGGCAATATAGCGGGGCCGATATTTGGGGATTTTACAATATCGGTTATCGGCCAATCTAGCGTATAGAAATAGCCAATATTTCCGGGACCGAAAATGATAGAGACTTCCCGTTTCTCCCACAATTCCCTAGGCCTCAGGGGAGGTGAGAAACATGGAAATGAAAATTGGTTAGCTTCAAGTTTGTTAAACGCAAGTTTCACTAAACCTCCGTCAATATGGACATGCCGCAGGTCATTTTGAAGTGCAGAATCCGGAGAATTCAATCACTTAGTTTTAACCTCCACTATTGTATTCGCCGCGCAACATGCTCGTAACAATATGCTAATGCTAACAATATGCTAATGCTAACTAATCAAAGCTGGGACAGAAACTATGATTGGATCAAGTAATCCAAAGTAATAAAATAAAATCGACCAGTGCTGGATTATAGACAAAAAATCGGCCAAAAATATCGGTCAAAATATTATCCAAAAATATCGGTCAAAAAATATCGTCCAAGCATATCGGGATCGGCCAATTAGTACTTTCATGTAAGAAAAAATGTGACTGAGGAACTTTTACTTTTTTTGTAGTGACATTCAGTCAGCAGACTGGCACAACTATTTTCTTTAGCGCTCATTCACAAAGTCAAATGTAACATAACTTCAAACTAGGAGTACATTTGAAAACCTCCTTGTCCTTTTTACTCTTTTTTATTGTTGTTATAATGTCTATATCAAATAGAGAAACATGTTAATTTAGTTTTTGATTTCTTAGTTTTTGTTACATCCAAAATTTCAAATAAATATCTTCTTTTACCTACTTTTTTCTGCTGGTTCTGTTGTGCTGCTGTTGCAACAGTATAAAACCTTTATTTGTCTCTATCATTTTTTTCAAACCCATGAGATTACGGCACAAACATGCAAGATACTAGAACTTCAAAAATAAATGAGTTTAACATTACACTCCCCATTTAGAGGTTAACCGAAGACAACGCGCTCCCAACTCTCCATCACTCTCTAATCTAACTGGTCCCATACAAATCCCTGTCAAATCCCTTGCCCGACTGGTACACCTGTCCCATCTGTGATCAACAGCTTAGCCCGCCCTGCCCTCACACAAATCAACGGAAGTAGGTGTCACGGTGCATGGAACGTATTCTCATCCAAGTCCAAGATAACCATGTTCAATCACTCTATTCACTGCGGGAAAGAGTCACCAGTTCATCTTTGAACAGGATGAACGTTCATTTTCTACATCTTCATCACTATCACTATCACTATCCCTACACTTTGGTGGTTAGAAAATGCAATATTGATTAAAAAAAAAATTAAGTAGTATCACTTCCTGATCCTCCATGCGAGCTACCATAAGCCCCTCCCACGTCCCCTCCTTTTGCTCACAGATGAGCTTCCTGACAGTTTGTGTAGAAATTCTTTGGTTATTATGCAAACCAATTCTTACAGCAGCAGTCCGAGTGGCTCTTCTCAGACGATCTTGGAGGTGAACATGCCGGATGAGGAGGACCTGGACCGGTGTGGTTACACGTGGTCTGCGGTTGTGAGGCTGCATAAAGGTGCACTATGCAACTTTTTATGTAAAAAAAAAATAAAAAGAAAGGAAAAAAAGAAAAGAAAAAAAGTTGATATAAGTGTTCATTTGACCTTTGAGTAACCCTGCAGCTGTATGAGTGGTTAGCTTGGTGCCTATACTTTAACATCCTGGTGGCTCTTTTGATGCTCCAGGATGAATTTTGTTTCAGTTTTTTTAGGATTTCTGGTAGGTTTGTTAGAGGATAACATCAAATCGCTATTTATCATACTGGGTCAAGCTGTAAAGTCGTACTATCTCTGTCATAGCCTTGACTGTGGTGCTCAGGCGCCCACTCTCAGCCACTGAATGTTATGATTGCGTATCAGTACGATGCTCTTAGACGGTATTTATCCCTCTTCTGTGTAAGCATAGACAGACTTGAATGGTAGGACTAACGCAATGTCTCGACTTCAAGTCTCCGGGTCCCGTAACGATGGTAAATAAACTCCTGACATCCAGACTGCTGCCTATTCTTCATCTATCCTCTCGAACATTATTGTTATTTCATGTTTTAGGAATGGAATGTATATGTAACTGTAGAGGCGAAACGGCCCTGTGCTGGTCGCCTCCTGGCTGCTAGGTTTTTAAGGTTTTCCCCAACACGTGTCTCCACAAAACCAGTCCAATATTGTGCTTATTGGCCCCTATAACCAATTCCTTTATTTTCACACACAATATAAGATAGCCACATGACACGGTAAGAAACAGTATACCTCCCAAACCAGCCGCACCTGGGTTACTGATTAGGCCCCTTTTGTAGGGAAATCTAACATTCAAAACAAGATTCACCAGCGCCCCTACCGGCTGGGAGGAAGGTACATTTTGGCTCCTACAGTAACCATGGATAATGTTCAATCAGCAGTGAAAACCTAAAAAACAACTGATTCTGGATATGGCAGGGCGATATGGCCTAAAATCTATATCATGATATAAAAAGAAATATCACAATAACGTTATATTTGATGAGATAATTGACAATGGACAAATTACTTCAAAATTCCAGCCTTATGCCTATTGGGAAGATTAATTCAGTGTTTATGCTGCTCTGATGGAGCTGATCAACACAAATTATATTGTGTCCACAACGATATAAAAAATTACAACAATATCAAAAAATTATATCGCGATAACAATATATGATAAGATATGGACACCCCAAATCCTGGAGCGTCCTACAGGCCATTGGGATGGGAAATAAAGGCACTATGCTAACCACCCAAGCATCCGGTCACTGAAATATCAAATACGTATTAATACTTTTTAAAAAAAGGTTACATAAAAAGTTGCATAGTGCACCTTTAAATGTACTGCCATGTTCTTCTTTGGAGACGGCTTACAGTAGAGAAATGAACATTCATTGCACGGTAACAACTCTGGTGGACATTCCTGCAGTCAGCATGTCAAGTGCACACTCCCTCAAAACCTGCGACATTGTGGGATTGTGCTGTGTGTAAAACTGAACATTCAGAGTGTCCTTTTATTGTAGACAGCCTAAGGCACACCTGTGCAGTAGTTATGCAGTGTGATCAGCATTCTGATATGCCACACTGTGAGGGGGGTGGATTCTCTAACCAAAGGAGAAGAGCTGCTGTTGCTGTTCCCTTGAACTTCTTGACCACCATAACACACACGTGTCAGCTCTTATTCACTGCTAATAGACCCAAACTTTCATACATACATAGTCCAAACTATGCTTCTAACTGGCTTGGGTCCTCCTCAACTTCATCCACTGTCATAGATATCATCAAGCACATTAGCCCCGCTCCCAGTTGGACCTACTTCCCACGGCTTATTAGTCCTGGCAGGTTTAGATCTGAGCCGCACAAGGCCCGCCCACTCCTCCATTTAGCGTTTAGCTGCTGCCTCTACAGTGGAAGTGGTAGCATAGACTGCCAAAGGGCCATCTGCTCCTGTGGGCTTAAACCAGGCCTAGGATCCGACTGTGCGAGCCGCTCCGGATCAGGGCTCACTTGCTAATTGCGAATGTTCAGGCGTAACACAATCCAATTCATGTCACGATGAATGTTAACCCCTGTCCGCCAAGAAACATCAATAAAGTAAATTTCTATTTTAAGACAGGACTGAATACTGAACAAATTTTGACAAAAGGAGTAAAAAAAGGTATAGGGCTTTTAAATGTATTATTACAAAATGTGTATTATGTGTATTAGCAATGAATTTTAAATGGTAGAACAGTGGAATGTTGTAGTTGGCTAATGCATTAATTTATGACTTACCTGGCTTGAATCTTTTTAGGCAGTAGAGTCGACCCCCTTTAAGAAGAATGGGTTCTCAAATCCTTGATGAGAAGACAGACCTGACACAACAAATGCAACAATCGATGACTAAAAGATTTTGCAGCAGAGTGCAGTTTTCCTAGTGTACTAAGCTTTATTCACTGAACAAATTAATTACATGTCTGTACCTGTGAGTCTGGGGGAGGCCAACTTGGAAAATCTAGATTAAAAAAATGGCAAAATTTATTCCGGTACATTATGGGCTCTGCATTTAGGCTACTACCCAGGTTCAGATGACTCTCCCAATTAATTCATATATTTAAAGGTAAAAGAAAATCTGCCTATATTCAAAATTTGCACATGACACAACTATATTTTGACTTTTCAAAAAGCTTCACCTTGTTTCCCTGTTTGACATTTTACATTGATCTAATGCACAGGATGTCACATGCAAAGAAGTAGAATCTTCTGTAACTGTTGGCGTACCACCATACTGTACCAATGGGCCATGAGCAAGTCAGTGTTCTACTGTATGTCCTGTTATTTACGTGCATCTAGCATTTAAGAAATGTCAACTCCTATTATCAATTATACCAATTATACAAATGAATTATACCATCAAACAAAGTCATGATTCGAAAACCTGTCAGATACACTTTAATGCCACTGCACTGCGACAACGTTTCAAATGGAGAACAGTATCTGATCTACTTATCTATGGGCATGCATTTAAAGTAGGCTACTTCTCCACTTAACAACCGTATAACTTCAGTGTAAATTATCAAAGAGCATTACAGCAACTTTTAACCAGTCGTTATCCCCTCGAAAAGCATAATAAACTAATTTTCTTGCGTTGCTTGAGCTAATTCTACCCTAAATTAACTTTCAAACAATGGTAAAGCAACTTAGCTAGCCGCGGCTAACTACACAGTGGAGCCTGTCTTCACGTAACATTACTCACCGCAAAGATGGCCTGTTGATGGGGTAAAAGTAGCTGGTTTATTCCTTTAAGTCCCCCCGAAGTGGATATAAAGTCGATAAAAGAGTGGTAAAGTCCGCTGTATTGGGATGGGACGGCTGTTCAGTGAGTGTGTGGGACTCCCGTGGACATAACGGTTTAGCGGAGGAGCAGAGCCTCAGCAGCCGCTGTTTGGGGCCGTTTCCCCGGTAACACCACGGTGCAGCACTACGGAGAAACAGCGGCGCCTACTGGAGAAAAGGGGAATGACAGCATGCAGAGGATCACATCACTGGCCCTTTGGGGCCAGGACTCACCTGAAAAAGAGATTCTTAATCTCAGTGGGACTATCCTGGTTAAATAAAGCTCATTAAAAAAAAAAAAAAAAACTACCAGCCTGTGTCCCAGGGGCAAAGGTATTGCTGGGTTCCAGGTTCTAGAATGTGAAGATGTCACAGGACCCAGTGGGGGGCAGGGTAGTTTTTCCTATTAACTGCATTACACTTTCACAAGTCGTATCTAAAAAGAAAATTGTATGAATTACAAAAATGATCATTAATATCAGTCACTGGGTCCATAATCTCTCTATACAAGACCAAACATTTCCTCAAAAACAAAATAATTGTACCTCTATATAATATTATAGGCCTTTAGAATGCTGTGACGTCACCTGCAACCCAGCAGAGTATTTTATGAATGTATCTGTACTGGTATATGCATTAACATTTATTTTTGACCAATGCGTTTTGACTTAAAAAAAAAGTCTTCAGGGTTGATGATCAGGGCCTCAACTTCTCCTTGCCTTTCTATGAGTTCTTTAGCCCTCTAAGTCTGAAGAGCACATGCGTAAGATAGCGTCTTTTACTTTGTTGATCCAGGGTCGCACTTTCTTCCATTCATGTTGTAAATATCTTGTGTATGTTTTTTAACAGGTGTTTAGGTTTGTGTTGTGTATAATCACTTAATCATAATTCTCAAAATCACCTGGACCAGAGCATATGCTGGGGAACTGGATTTGGCCCCCGGGACCCCGTGTTTTTGTTTTGTTTTTTTCTAAATAGGCATTCTTGTGAAAAGCAATCCTTAACATATTTTCTGCACTAAACAACTTTAGAGATAATAAAAAAAGTTATACCATCATTACCACAGGCTGATCAGATTTGTATTTTTTCCCTTAAATGTTAGAAAATAGGCCTGTATATTTTACACATATTTCAGCTTTCTTTTCACTGCTTCATTCCATTCTTAATGCCACCAGAGAATCGTTCCAAGAATGTTGTTCACGCTTTGAACTGAAAATGTAATAATTATAAAACATCAAATGTGCAAGGGGGGAAAAAAAGAATTGGAATAACCTGGAATGTAGACAGTGAAATATTTCCTGCTGCATTTTGTCTACATTGGGGTTAATCCTGGCTGACACCCCCGTAGCTTAACCTCTCTTCCCTTTTTAAGCTCTTGCTGTTGCTGTAAGACTGTGCTTACCTTTCAGGAACGAGACGCCCAATCCTGTTTGCACTCTTACAATTCAAATTTGCAATGCATTTATCATATTGATTTAAAGCGTGCCCCATTGTCCTAAAGTAGTAAATATCGGTACAGGGACAAAGAGAGAGTAAGCGGATCAGAATTTTGAGCACAACAAAAAATAGTCATGACTGCTGAAGAAGTGCACAAACTACAATGAAGGGACACCTAGAATTAAAACGGCATGGTCATGTGTAGTTGTCACGGTCATGTTTGTCACTTTCAAATAAGAAAATGAAGGAGAGAAAAAACAAACATAAAACAGAAACACACAATTTCATCCAAACCAATTTCATCCAAACCTCCATCCAAACAATTTTTTACGATACACACTCTGCTTGATCTTTATTTAAGTTTACTTTAGTTTTTAGTTTTTTTTAAATCTTTTTAAAAATTTTAATTATGTTAAAATGTGAACAGGTTGTAGTCTACTCTTTACTCTTTCTTTTTGAGAGTCTTGGGGCCCTACATTGAAGCTATTGGAGACCTCAGTCTTGTTTTCCAAAACCATATGGGCCATACACATTAGGACAGCTACAGTGAGAACCATATGTTTACATACACTTCATTTTTTTTTTTTTTTTTTTTTTTTTTTACATACACTTCATAAGACACATTTGCTTTTTTTTCACTGTCAGACATGAAATCAGAATTAACTTTTTTTTTTTTTAGGACAATTACATTTAAAAACAAATATTTCTATTTGTCATAATCCAGAAGAATGAAAGATAGATTTTTTCTACACAATTTGTTATCACTTTTTACAAAACCAAAAGTTTACATATTTGGTAGAATTTCCTTTAAACTGTATAACTTGGGTCAAACGTTTTGGATTTCCTTCCACAAGCTTCTCACAATAGTTGGGAGGAGTTTTGGTCCATTCGTCCAAACAGAACTGGGGTAACTGAGCCATATTTGCGTGCAGATGCCTTTTCAGCTCTGCTCATACATTTTAAAATGGATTGAGATCAGGACTTTGTAATGACCACTTAAAAACATTGACTTTGTTATCCGTAACCCTTGTGTGATCTTTCAATTTTGCACCCTTTAAAGACCCTAATGTCAAAAAATGTACACTTCAAAAAAGAGCCTGACCACACATTCATATTTTTTTCTGCTTCTTTTTACAAAAAATCTTCAGTGGCTTTTGGGCCATTTGGATGGGCTGTGGCTCCAGTGGCTTTCGGGTCAAAGTGACCCAAGGATCACACAAGGCAACTTTGTAACCAGTTTGGCCGTATGCTTTGGCTTATTGTCCATTTGGAAGACCCATCTGCGCCCAAGCGGGCCCCCCCCCCCGTATTTCACAGTTGGGATGATGTTCTCAGGTTTGCCAAATTCACCCTTTTTCTTCCTAACGATGGTCATGATAGGCAACATTTTTTTATTTTCGTCAGACCACAAGAAATGTCTCCAAAAATTAAAGTCTTTATCCTTTTATTATTTGCAAACTCCAATCTGTCGTTTTCATGTTTCTTTTGTAATAAGAGCTTCTTCCTGGCAGAGTTCCCTCTAAGCCCATGTCAGTACACTACTTGTTTCACTCTGGATAATGACAAACTCTTACCAGTTTCAGCCAGTATCTTCACCAGGTCTTTTGCATTTGTTCTTGAGTTGATATTCACATTTCAGACCACAGCACGTTCATCTCTGGGACACAGAACCCGCCTTCTTTCTGATCTGTATGATGACTGGTCATTTCCATCATTGTTTGAACCAATGAACCTGGACCTCAAGTGTCTTGAAATTGCACCCAAGGACTTGTGCTTCCAAGAACATTACATCATCATCTGGGCTTTCCCAAATTGTTTAAAGGTATAGTAATCTTAGTGTATGTAAACTTTTGGTTTTGTAAAATTCTAATTGACCTAAGAAAAATAATTCTGATTTCATGTCTGACAGTGAGAAAAAAATGCAAATGTGTCTTTTCATGAAGTGAATGTAAGCATGTGGTTCTCACTGTAGGTGAAGGTGGCTCTGTATTGTCTCCACACTTGAAGGATGATTAAGATGAAGAAAAAATTAACCCATGGCAAAGAATGAGACAAGCATTTTCGTTGTTTATATGGATTTTATTAAAAAGGAAACCAACAAGAACTTTTTTTTTTACATAATGATCAAGGATTTTTATTATCGTAGTCTCTTCATCAGTTTCATCTCATTACAGAAAATGTTATAGTACAGCGGTGTTCAATGTCTCCCCATTGCTTAATAATTTCCTTAGGAGTGCTGGTCACATATATCTGTACAATACGGTTCCATTTTTTCTGTACATTTTTTGTGAAGTTGGTTAAAAAGGCTGTCAGCACTTAAAGAAGCTGCTTCTTTTCTCATATAGTATTTTTTTTTTGTCATAAATATTTGATCAAATAAAAGATTATTCTCCCAGGCTCGCTCACCCGCCCCGCTGTAATGAGGCGAGGGAGGTCCCAGTATAAGGAAGCTTTGGGCAGGTCCCTCTCTCCCTCCTCCCACACACACACACTCACACTCTGGCTCCGCCCCCTGCCCAGGCATTTGGCACTGCGCACATAAACAAGACTCACAAGATAAACAACAAGCAAAGCTCTTTGTGAAGCCGTTATGATGCATTCTAATGAGAAAAAACTCAAGTGTCCCCTTGAACAGGAAGTCGGGGACGCCAGGACAGGAAGTGGTCGAGGGACACTCTAAAAACCAGGCATTTCACTCAGAGTTGCGTTTTAAGCCCTATAGTCGTCACTTGATTAGCTGTTGATCATCGGTTTGAAATGATCTGAGTAAAAACAAAACAACACTGTAATGATGAAATAATAAAGAGATATTTTAGTATTAAGTTAAGGGTTAAGGTTAAGGCCAACGCACACTAGAGCACGGCACGTCACAGTACTTCAAAAGGATTTCTCAAACCGTGGGATACTTTAAACAAGTGATTTGTCATTTGTAAAATAAGACACATAATGTAGGTCAGTGCAAATAGGCCAACTGTACCATTATTCAGAGGTGGTCAACGTACTCATGACTTGAGGAAAAGTGCAGGTACTACGGGTCAAACATTACTCCCATAAAAGTAAAAGTTCCTCAGTTGAATTATATAAAAATAATTACAAAACCAACAAACTTTAAGCTTCAGAAACACAAAAATTGCGCCTGAATTCTCCTCTGTACTGCAACACAATGGGGACAAACCTTCTTCCCTGTGGTGAGTCAGTTGCCTTTGACAGTACATCTGCACAGTGCCACCTGCTGTTCTGGAGTGTGTGTTATAAGGATTCTAAAATGGACAAAACGTACTTTACAGAAATGTAGTGGAGTAAAAGTTCTAAGTTTTCAACAAAAATACTACTCAAGTAAAGTACAGACCTCTGTTATTTGCAACAGACAGGGGTTTACCCGTGCCCACTGGAGCAGGAGTTCAGATGATGCTTTCCCTGCCTGTGTTTGCACCTCTAAACAAACTTTTAGAGTGGTCTCTGTGTAAGTCACAGACCAGAGACCACCTGTTTGTTTTGTGACTGCACATCGGAGCGTTTTAGTGTGCGTTGGCCTAAGTGCTAGCCCAAGTGATAAATATTAAGAAAAGCCAAGCCCTATTCCTTTACCAAAACCTAACCGCTAAACCTAACCCAAAGTTGATGCTGAACCCTAATGCTTGACCAGTTTCACAAATAACACCATATGTTAGATTTAAATTGCACTTGACAAGCTTCTTAAAGTGCTACAAGAGACCATTTTGCATTCGCTCCAAGGTGGGTGAAGTGTCTTGCCCAAGGACACAACTACCCCTCCAGTTAAGACACACCCATAGAGCTCCAGATTGGGTCGTCAAAAAAAACACTATAACTGGGATTGGTGGCACATTTCATAATAATAAACCAAGGTTTTTAAAATTATTATACTGGAGTTACTGTTCACATAAAGTGCAGAAGATATATTGACGCAAAGTGTAACCTGCAGTTGAACGAGTTTGTCCCACGTCTCTCTTTTCGGCTTCTCGCGCCGTTTCTCTGTTTGTTTATCTACACTCCTAGCTAGCAGCTCGCGACAAACATGGGAGGCTTTTGATCACTAAGTATGTACCATTTGTGCCCAATGGAACTCTATGGAACTAACGCTTTCAATCGAAACGAGCATAAACGTCGCCAATGTCGCCACGGCCGCCCGGGCGAAATGCCTGGAATCCTGAGAGTTCCCCTAGTTGGCCACGCCCCTCCTTCCTCTCAGCTGAGCACCATGGGAAATCTGAAAGTCTTCCTCAATGTTTTCTCCATTTGTCCAAAAAAAAAAAAAAAAACAGTTTCTTTTTTTTTTTTTCCCTACTAAAGATGAAAATAAAAAATAAATAGAAAATCATAATTTCTTCTTTTTTTGTCCCGGCAGGCACCTACAGCTGTCTATTAAAATGCTACTGCTATAGATAAGGTCTAGCATTGAACACACAAAGCAATTGCAATGAAAGGAACAAAGTCGCCTTAATATAATAATAATAAGAATAAGAATAATGGTAATAATAATAAGAATAATCATAATAATATATTACAGAATAAATCTCTTTTTATAATTAGATTTTTTTTTTCCATTAAAAGTTATATTTTTCCTTTGTTCGAAATACTATAATCTTTTTTTAAATGAATCTTTTTATATGTTATCTAGGTTGTGATCGAGATGTCGACTATACCTCAACGTTATCCAAATCAATAAAAACTAGCTGTGCCGTTGCATATTACAGAATAGTCAATGATATGTGGACATGCACCGTGAACCGCCGCTCCGTTCGCGCGCCCCCCAAACCCCGCCCCCCCTCCCCCCCCAAACCCCGCCCCCGCCGCGTCCCCCCCACAGTGATGACATCATAGCCGGCCGATCACCATCACGTCCACCACCTCGCCCTTGTGCAGCTCCACGTATTGCTCTGTTTTGGGAGGTAGCATCAGGAGCCCGTTGGCGCTGCGCATGCTCATCAGCCGGCAGCTCACCTGGTTACCTAGAGCGAGCGGGAGGGTGTGGGGGAGTAAGAGAAAGAGGAGAAAAGTCACGATAAATAGATGGCAATGGCACTGCACAATATTGGAACAGAACCTATTTAAAGGCGAGACACTGCAGTTGAACAGGGGGGGAAAATGTCATGTAGAGATATCAATTTGAAACTTTTTACTGTATATTACTGACATAAATATGAGGGGGGAAAGTATTGCATGTTTTTCTGTCATTTGATCTTTTCGTATAAAATGAAGGCATTGTTAGCAGATAAAGGGTCAAAATTGCCAGTACTTTCAGCAACAAAATTGAAAAAATGGATCGAGGCAGGTTTGTTGATATATTAGTTACAAAGGTCTTTTCAAAGTGGATTTAATCTTTTTGGAGGCTTTTATATGAGAAAACAATCTGTAAAAAAAAAAAAAGCTCAATGAATTAAGTTAAGAATTAAATATTAAAAATCCCTCTGAAAAAACGGTCATAATATTTGTCTTTACGAGCTACTAAAGTGGCGATATTGTGGCAGGAGAGTGAAGAAAACTTAATTTTGAGAAAATGGGGCAAGCGTGTTGTAACGTCTGCACATGTGTGCTTATATTTCTCCTGTCTTTACCCGCGGCTGTCTCCCAGAAATGAAATGACCATATTTGGATTACAGCGTCATCTCGGTCGCCTTTCCTGCTACACGTGGATACCAAACATGTCAATAATTGTAAATAAGTTGAAATCCTGATCAGCTCAGTCTCTAAACTCTGTGCTTTCATTTCTTTGAACCTGTAAAATATCAATTCTAACTTGTTGGTAAGCCCAGTCAATTATGCACGATACGTCCACACTAAGTCTACACTAATACAAATACAAAATACAATACAAAACTGAAACAAGAGTGACATTTGAGAACATATTTTGTAGGTGTCTTAACTACAGGGTTAGTAGGTTTCGTTAATGTTAAATCCTCATGGAGAAAGTGTTTTGAATTGTTTTCAGAGAACACTATATGAGCTAAATAATTGCCGCCGTTGGGATTTGCAAATTGTGACCATGAAAATGCATTTTTGACTTTTGTAATTAACTGTGCACTATCATCACACTATACACTATAATCCTGGTTCTAAAGCGCATCATTTTATTTCATCGCCACAGTGACAAGTAGGAAGAAACTACATAGACCAAAATCCTTTGCTCCATTTCAGAGAGGTCAACATGAAAAGTATGTAAGATTTGTTGTAAATATTTCATAAACATCAAATATCTGTGTCCCCAGATCTCCAAATTGAATACTGGTTGTAATGATTCAGAGTCATGTGACCAAAAATGCCACCATATTGGATAATGTGTCGAATGCAAATAATTTAAATCACACATTTTAAATTAAAATCACAACGCTACAGACTTCTCATCTGTCCTGTCTTGCTCACTTTTATTTACTGTCACAGAGAGGCAAAAGGAATTACTACAACCACGGCGTGCTGCACAAAATGTAGTGACTTCTTAAAGCATAAAATAATATGATTAGCAACTGTGGTTAGCCTACAGGTCTGCCGTAATGCATAAAAAGTCTTCTTCTGAAATATAAAAAGTCTTCTTCTGAAAGATGCCATGTAAATGTTTGAAACTTTCAGTGTGTATGGACGTGCTGCTGGCCAAACAGGCAGTTTGGTTTAATTATGTTTAATTTCAAGCTTTTATAGCTTATTGTGTTCTAAAAAGGTCAGTGTAATAAACTGCTTACACATTTTCAAAAAGACACTACACATTTTGAATAAAAAAATACATATATAAGTGTGATAACCAAAGTGAACGAATCCTGATCCTGTCATTAGTGCCCTCTCCTCATGTTACCTGTGCTCTGTGCCCATGGCAGAGGCTCCTGGTGATGCCATGTCAAAATGCAGCGGTGATATTCAGGGCGAGGGTCCAGCTTCACGTCACACGATAACTGAAATGCAGACAGAAACCTTCTTACTGGGGCTGGGTACTGGGACATCATTATTATTAGTTAAAAGTGGTGCATTCGAACACTAGATGGCAGTGTAGACTTGTTTTGAATCTGAG
Source organism: Neogobius melanostomus (assembly GCA_007210695.1). NCBI lineage: Eukaryota > Metazoa > Chordata > Actinopteri > Gobiiformes > Gobiidae > Neogobius > Neogobius melanostomus. The sequence goes on from VHKM01000355.1 coordinate 444,275, forward strand.
CCGTCTCACTGTCAATCATCTCTGGAGAGCAGCCATATTGGCACAGTGTCCCGTCTCTTTTTGGCTGATTTTTGTTTCAGTGCATATGATATACTTGTGTACAGTCCAGGAGTGTACGTTGTGGTGTCCTGGAGGTCAGTGACAGTTTCCTCGGCCCAGATCAGGCAAAACATTGACCAGGAGGGTATGAAGTTGATGCCTACCAAAAAATGTACCGGCTGACCGGCTTCACCCAGGAGGATATGAGGTCGATGTCTGCCAATTCAACAACTGAAATTGAAAAGTCTTCAACAAGGATCTACTCTAAACCTTCAACAGTGGCCCAGTCCAGTGGTGTATACGGCATACGCAGGTATATGCCATATGCACACAAGAAAGTCTGCAGGATAACAGTATGCCCACTATAAATTGAGCAAAGATATGCAGTATTATATATTTGTGTTTTGTGTCCGTTTACAGACCAGCACAAACTTCACAACACACATTTCCTCTCCTGAACACGAGTGAAGGGACCGGCATCTCTGGATCTCTCCCCTCTCTCTCTTTCTCTGTCTCTCTCCCGACGCCGACACGCCGCTCATCGGCAGCAGATGAGCAGATGTCTCCCTGTTTTAAATATCATTGTAACAACAAATGGAGGCAGCTTTGCTCAGTTTTGTTTTTGCTAATCAACAAAACTGAAGTCCACATGGCTTATTTGCATAAATGCTAGCATTCGCAATGATGCTGTTTACAGAGGTATTTTTAATCAAAAGTTCTCCAAAACTGGTATCAGTTTAGTATAGGAAAATTGGAACTGATAAAGAGCACATTCTTTAGACATTATCTTTGAGTTTATGGAACAAAGATGTGCATCATGTCTTTACAAACTGCAAGCAACGTCTTAAAACCTTTGGCTGCTAAGTAACTCACAAGCTCAGTTACATATTAAGCCAAAGTAATGTGTAAATGTATTGGTCATAAGATTTTTTTTTATACTTTTTTAAATTACAAGGAAGCTAAACTGTCACAACAGAACAAGTAGTCAAACATACTGTACATCAAACATAATCCACATTCAGATTTGTATGTATAACCTACATTACAACCTCATTCTGTCATTATTCTGTCATTCCACTTACCCTCGCCTTGATAATGGTAGGCCTTGGGTCCAAAATCCCCTGCATCTTTCTCAAGGCAGGAATTACAAAAAGATTACAGGTGACCACGGCCGACACGGGATTTCCTGGGACAGTCGCAGGGGGCAGAGGGAAAGACATGGATAGAAAGGGCGAGAGAGAGGAGGGAGAGAGAGAGAGAGGACATCATATGAGTACTGTCTCCTCCACAGCAGCGGAGTAAATTAGCTCTAGCTCTCAACTTCACACACTACCTGGGAGGGCGAAGATGAGCTTACGAGCACCGTCTATGTCCAGCGTGGCGAATGTTGTCGGGAGACTGCAAAGAAAGGAGAAACTAGGGGTTTAGCGAAATGTGGCGTCTCAAATTGTTCTTTACTCAGTGTACAATTGTAAAAGTTGCTGCTATTCTGCTATTCTTCTGTGACCACTCAGTCACACGCACTAATTTGCATTGTGGTGCCTCTTACCCTGGTTTCATAAAAACACGCCCAAAATGGATCTGAGCGTGAAGATCGATGTCCATCACCTGTTTAAGGTAGTCCTGAAATCATAAACCACAACTCCTTACAAACGTTATACACTAATCCAACCAACGATAAACAAAACAAAAACATTTCCATTCAAGTTAAACAATAAATAAAAATGGAGACTGTTTTACGGCTCGATTCTGGTCATGATATTGTACGACCTACAGTGCATATGTTTGTTATTCCCCTTTTCTGCCACCAGGTGTCAGCAGAGCACAGTAGAGCATGTGCACTAGAGTCCAGGGCTGCTACCTTCTCTCCCATGGACACTCCTCCTGAGGTGATGATGACGTCGGCGCGACTGATGCCCTCGTTCAGAGCGTTGAGGAGGTCATCAGGACTGCAGGGAGTTAAAAATAAGAAGAAAAGAAAATGCCAATAAAATTACACACTTATAAATAGTATACACTTGGACTACGTCAGGGACACTGCAACCAAGGTTCAACCATTGTTCATCTTTTAGTAACTGGTGAACTTCTGGCATTTTTTCACACCCAATGTAACATCATGAAGCTAAATATTTGTTTACTAACCTTTATCACAAAACATTAAATTACTGCCTTATTTTGTGAACTGGACCAAAAAACACAGGGATGCAATTTAAGTCCATAGATTGTCACTTTCCACGCACTTAAAACGCCTTGTGCACAGACCCATTCGGTCGGCATAAACTCTGAGAATATTGAGCTAAAGTTTAGCTAGCAGCTCCAGAAGTGCCAAAATGAACTAAAATCGGTTAGTTGGATGGCAGGGAGTGACAAATGTGTTACTGTACATGACATTTTTGCTGCAAGTGGTCAAAAAATGCTCTAAAAAACAAATAAAAAATGACCTCAGCTCAAAAGCTCTGTGGACGGAATGTTTTAGGCTAACTTCCTGTTAGCCAGTGTAGGGTAAAGACTACTTCCTGTAAACATTTTACCGTTAATTACAAGTAAGATAAGATTTAATAAACAGCCGTATGTGTTTCATAAAAATAAAAAAAATCAGATGGTTGTGCTTATTTGACCATTTGTTAGCATCAAATTATCGTTAGCTTTTAGCTTCAAGACTAAAACACTTACAGTTCTAAACACAGAAGTCTCCAATATCCTGAGTAACGTTTCAAACATGTTGTAAATGATTTATCAGACAGCTGCATGTTTTCTGCCATTTTTAAATACGGATTTATTTCAGAAAGACACAACTAACTCTCCTTAAAATTAAAACGATGACAGAAAACATTACTCTTGGAAGTTAGCATCAAGTCGCTATGCAACATTTCGTACATAGAGCCTCTACCAGCTGGCCAGACACCCCTGGTTGAATGGACTTCCCACATGCTTGACAAGAAGTCGCACAACTGTTGACCCATGAAGAAAGCTGGCCCTTAAGTGAGTTACGGTCAAATCCGGTCAGACTTTGGCTGACACTCTAAAACCAAACAGATGCCTGGCAAGTATGGATTTCTTTTAATGTGGAGACGTACTTGTCGCCCACAATGCCCAGGTTGATGGTGGGGTAGCCGTGCTCCTGGATGGTGGCCAGTAGAGTGGAGCGGTTGCTGTCCCGGATTTTCCCCGGATGGAGGTCGTCCTCCGGGTTTAGCAGCTGTTCCCCAAACAATAAAAGACAAGCAACAGTGATGACATATGTACAGTACGCAGGGGTCTTTTTGTACAATCTGGGACGATGTTTGGTCCACATATGTTTGAGTTATCCTGTATTCTCCGGCACTGCCTTTCTGTACCATGCTACACACACACACAACAGAAAACATTGGGCATTCAGGGTTTTGTTAAGGTGAGACGCTGCAGGTGAATGAGGGAGGGAAAATAATGTCAAGATATCAATTGTAAACTTTTGCTGTAGATTACTAATATAAATATGACACAATTACCTGTATTCAGCAATAAAATCTAAATAATGAATTGAAACGGGTTTAAATTTATGTTTTTATTTTTTTAAATATTAATTACAAAGATTTTGGGGGGGATTTTAGATCTTGTTTAGTTTTGAATAAGCATATTTATAAGTGAAACTTAAAATTCAAATTTCCTTTTATTTCACAGTTTAAAGCTCAAAACAAAATCTTATTAGGTACAAGACTGGTGGGTTTGGAGTATGTAGGAGCTACTAAAGTGGAGATGGCCCTAAAGCTTTGTACCATCTGCACATGCGCCTGTATATTGTTGCCGTTTGTGCTGCTACTGTCTCTCAGAACAGAAAATACTATATTTGGATTACAGTGCCATCTCAGTCACCTTTTATGCTACACGTGGACACCAAACATGTCAATATTTGTGAACGAATACGCGTGTGAGGGAGTGGCACACTTTTGTCATTATTTCCTGGAAATAAAATACGTATCGCAAAGGGAGAGTGTGGTCTATTTTCCCTCCCTTGACTGTTTCTAACAGCACTTTAAGTACTATTGTAAGACCATTTTATTTAGGTCAGATGATGCTCTTTATGAATAGGTTTTTAAAATGCTGCAACAGAGGTCACCAAGATTAACTTCAATAAAAGTTCAAATAAATCATAACGTAGCGGTTGTAATATTTTCATACCATATATTTGCCCATAGTCCTGCTGACCCACCTCGTTGCCCGTGGACATGACAGCCACCACAGGGAACTTCTGGACCTCCACCTCTGTGACGCCCACTGTAGCCAGGAGCCCGATTTCAGAGGGGCCCATGTGGGTGCCCTTGGCCAGCACACACTCGCCGCGCTTTATGTCGTGACCAATGGGCCTAGATGGGACAGGGGATACATGAGTGTAGTAAAGCCCCAAACAAAATGAATGTGGCATTAGCGCGTGGCCGTGAGATGTGATCTTTTTGTGCCGTGATTGCTAAAACTTTCACACCATGTACTCACCTCATAACATTTTCAGCTTTCCAGGTAACGCCAGGACAAGACCAAGACCAAATCCAGACTAAGCTATGTCTTAAAAGGGCTAAGCTAACCCAAACACGGACTAAATCCTGGCTGAACTGGTAGCAAATAGGTCCAAACCAAAAAAATCCCAGACTTTCATGCAATACTGTACAAAATAATACTGAGAAGACACTGACCTGATGTCTTGTCCAGGACGGGCCTGAACTAGGATTCGTACCTCCAACTCTTCCGTACCCTAGAAGACAAAACAGTTGTGACACCTTTTGTTTAGCTAGCCAGACTAAGGGAAAAGGACCTTGAGTATCCCGTTGCATGATTTGTGCGTGGAATCTAATCTCAGACCAGCATCAGGCAGCGATCTTACGTCTTCTGATTCTCGTAACAGCTCGGTGTCCTCCACTTGGACCACTGCGTCAGCGCCACAGGGGATGGGTGCTCCTGTCGTTACCCGCATCACCTGACCAGGCATCACTGTGTGGGTTGGCTAAGCAACACACACACACACACACACACACACGGACACACGGACACACGCATACATTATTTTTCTTGCGTTTGCAATACACCAACGTTGGTTTTGTTTGGTTCCTACCTGTTCTCCAGCTTGTGATTCTCCAATGATAAACCGGTCGCCTGGTCCATCGGCCGCTGAAATTAAAGCGGTTTGGTGAAGAATGACTGCTAAATTTATCTATGTAGGAAACCTGTGTCCCTCTCCAACTCTTCAAAATGCTGTTTCCACTTTTACTGATTGGTATTTGTTGGAAGTTTTGCCAGACTATTTTACGCAGTATAGCAGCGGTGTGTCATCAAGGCCAGCAGTGTCTTCTCTTTTTAAAACACCTAAATATATTTGAATTCATATCTTAATATAATTTATAATAGCTCAAAATATTAATCCAGTATCCATAATACAAAACATTATAGTGTCATCCAATCAACTTTATGGCTCTATGTTCTCTTTCTGCCTTCGCCTTTAAACCAGTTAGCGAGGAAAACACTTCTGTTGGGTCCGCATGGCTCGGGGCGACTCCAGAAAGCTCACTGTAATATGGAATCCAATGGGGACTTTGCACGTGTCAAAACAGCCTAAAAGCCTGGCTCCAAAGACTTTTATTGTTTCTTAAAATAGAATTTCCTCCTGTGAGATCACTGAGGAAGGAGCCATATTTTTATGTGTTCTTTGGAATTTAAAAGTTTTATGTTTGGGCTTTGATTGACAGGTCCTGGAGAACTGCAAAGGCTTGTTGCTGCTCTGCCCGCCTTTATCGGAACATGCTCTGTAGGACAGGACTGACCTGCCATAATGGATTCTCTCCCGATTAGTGTTATTAATCTTAATTTGGAGGAGTAAAGAATGACAGTCTACGCCCATCTTAAACTACTGATTAAATTTAAGTTGAGTTCAGTTTTTAATCCGGAAATGGCTGAATCTTTGCATAATTTTGCATAATAGGAACATATTTCACGTATGTTTGCCACCTCTTTTACAATAACTTTTTTTTTTAAAGCTTGACTTTGTTTGGAATGGCCCAAGCCTGGAGCTCGTGTTTCCTATAGGGGCTTGTGTTACACTTCCGGCCCACAAAGCAAAGCAACACCCGGGGATCGCATCGACGCAACCACCGACCAACACAAAGTCGTGCAGCTTTGACAACAGCTGGATAGTACGTTGGGCATCTAGCAGCACTAAGTATAAGTAAGGTCATCATCATCCCTGACATCTCTGTAGTACCTGCTGGGATTAAGGCCCTACTATCCACTACTCATTTGTCCGTCTTTCCGGCCACTTACCTCTCACAGCGTAGCCATCTTTGACGGAGGCGGGGAAGGGGGCAGGTTGTCTTTGGCATAAACGTCCTGAGCGAGGACTCGACCCATCCCATCTGAAGAGGGAAGAGAAGGTCAAAGATTAGACTCAGAAGCGAGATTAAAAAAAAAAAGACAATACATACATAAAACAAGTTTAGCTTGAAAGGAAAAGTGTTTAGTTCATAATAGGGCTGTACAGCTTCTAACTCTCTGGTGTAGCAGTGTTCATGCTCCTGGACATTATATTTTTATTTTTGTATTACAAGTTAAATCTTAACATCTTTGACCCTGTGATGAAGAGAAATTCATATTTTCTCGAAACGATGTAGAAATGTCTAGCTGTATCGATCTCATGGACTCCATCTACCGTACAATCCTGGATGTTTAAGAATTCTTGCTTGAATTAAAATAAACTTTGGCATTGTTTGCCTGGTGGTGGTGACTGTGCATTTTTTCAACACCTGACTGATGAATAACGACTCACTCTACAGTATAACCTGACTGAACATCTTTGTGAAGAATATGCCCAGCGCCAAAGCATCGGCTGTTTAAATGTAGATACTTGGATGAATTCAGTGGACCTGATCTAGTGCGCACCTTTACCACATGGAGAAAAGGGAAGCACTGACATGTGATGGAGTGCACAGGCTTTTACGAGCAGAGAGAAATACAGCACATTAGTAGCTGGGCAATTTATTGTCAACACAAAGACAACCATCTACCATACAAAAGCAAGTCTGAGAATTTATAAACAGAAGGGGATCAAAAGCAGGCCTGACCCAAAACTACACTTGTACCTTTATAAAAAGTTGAGTCAGTTGATAATAAAGTCCCTCTGCTGAGACCAGCTGTACACAGAGGTCTCAAATGTAATCATTCAGATAATTGGGAAAAAACAAAAAAAACAGCTGCAGAAATACTTCCAAGAAATCACTGCCAATGTCCTATTTCTATAGCCTGGCCAGCCAGAATACACACTTTTCCTATTCTTTAGAAAGGCGTGTAGTAAGTAGTAAGACGTAAACGGCATGCTATGCTTTGTAAACAAGGAAGACAGTGGGCAGAAGAGCGAAGACAAATGTGAACAATCAATGTCATTTTTGCCACAAAAACCTAAAGGACACAAGGGGTCATTAGCAACTCGGTTCAGATTTTAAACGTTGAAGAATTCAACATGAATGCATAAGGCCTGTTTCAATCAATGTCTGGTTGGAACGGGACAAAAATGCTTTCGATAGACGGCAAAGAGGAGAAAATCCTCTTAGAGAAGATTAAGCATCAACATCGACGTAATTATATTTTTGTTAAGTACATTTAAGAAAATGCTTTACTGTAGGTTATTTCTGTTTTCCTCTTGACGTGCTCAGTGATTGGATCAATATAAAACTTTTTGAGATTTGATTGGCTTCTAGCAAAGTCCTAGACGGTCCTGCTTCGAAACAGAAACAAACAAAAAGCAGAGTGAATGGCTGGCCAGGCAACTACTTTCAGTGAGGGCTGGGCATCAGTATGTCCGACCTGAGGGTAGCAACTCAAACTTTCTGCACAGAAGAGGGTTCAAGTTATAAATATAAATTATTTTCGCCACTTACAGCACAAAGTGTGTGTACAAAAAAGCGGCCTTGAATCCGTGCACTTTTGTAAAAGGCTTTTCACTACTGCTATGACAGAGCTATCTAAGAAGATAAAGTACAACATTTTTATTTCACGTTGACTGGATTCAAACCGACACGGGGAGTTGAGCTGAAATGGGGTTAAAAACAATTCCTCCTCAGTGTTTGCGTGTGGTCTAGCAGCTGACTGGGTACAAGCGTTTCGCTCTTGTTGTCTCGGTAAATCAGCATCAAACCCTAACCTCTGATCTATTTTTTACTTCTGCGCGCTTTCAAACAAAGACTTCTCATCTCCGCGTCTTAAAATAGAAATCAGCACAGGCCTGTGAACCCCTGTCGTCTTGTTCAGTGTGTAAAATTGTGTATTAGATCTTTGATGTAAGAGCATGCATATTCATATCAGTGCCCACATACAGTAATCACAGCTCAGGAACTATATATAGCTGGGCTACGGCTTAAGGTACTTTCAAAGCAGGATTTTTCTCATCCGCCCACTCTCTCCATACCCCACACTCTGATGTATATAGTATTACAGAAAACGCCTCATTATAGGGCGAACGGATTTCAGAAAATTCATTTAATAAGTTTTGCTTTTGCGATTCAGGAGATAACAAGAATCCCTTGCATTTCAGAACATGTTGTGACGGTTTAAATCAGGTTAGCAGGTTGTACTGTATGAAAAGACCCCAAGGAGACTGTCTGGTTAGAGGTTCAAGGAAAAAAGGTCAGGAACGACTGCTCCCTCGCCTTGTGTTAAGCACTCATGGGTAACTTGTGTACATATATAATTCCTTCCCCTCCCTAAAATGCGTGCTGGTATGCTATATCCGACCTCTGTAGTTGATGATTTCGGTGCCCAGGACAGCGGTCATCTCCAGCACAGTGATGAAGGCCTTGTCCATGGAGGTGAGGGGAACGGGGACATGCGGTGTCTCCTCGCCACTTTGGTGATGTCCACCGCACTGTGACCTGCACGGACCAAATCGCTTGAGTCAAACCACATATAAATAGAAAACCACCTGTTCCAAAGATTTGAAAAAGAACCTATGAATAAAATAATCAAAGCTGAATAAATGAAGTAAGGCTTGAGTGATCCTGCATATTTAGTCAGTCTCCTTTTCTGAACACACGTAAACACGCAGTTTCCACTTTTCACATGAGTGTAAACAAGCATCCATGTAGTTCACCGTTCAGCCATCAGGAGCAGCACACACACCAGTTTAGATGGTTGGACCATTAAAGGAGTAGGGGAAAGCTTGCAGACCAAGCAGATCCACTGTGAAGCGAATTCACCGTGATAGTTCTCTGCTGGATAAAGCGGATCTAGACCGATCAGCTTTTAGGAAGGCTGATGTTGATATGTGGATCTACTTAACGCACGTGAGGAGTTAGTAACTGAATTATTTAATTTTTAGCTTACAAAAAAATGTTTAAAAAAATCTTATGGACACATTTGGAAAGTGTGACTAGATGCTTCTGTCGATTGATAAAGATAACATAACTTTGAATTGGAATAGGAATTGGTTGTTATTTTTGTTCCTAAACTACCCTAACTCTAACCCCAACCCTAAACTAATCCTAACAATAATTGGAAAACATAAAATATTAACAAATATTACCGTTGCGGATCCGCTCCTACCAGCACAGGGCGCACTATCACACCGTCGTGGATCTGCCTCGGCTCCAGGCCTGCAGCTCTCTATTATTGCATTAAAGTGCAAATTACACTAGTTTGTGTAAAGATGACAAAAATTGGACAATACATTGCGAGTAATCTCGAAATAAAAATAAAAGTAAGTACGTAACAGTGTTGGGCAAGTTACTTTAAAATTATAATATATTCTATATTAGTTAACACTTTGGCTTAACATTAATACTAATATAGGGTGACCAGACGTCCCAGTTTACCCGGGACAGTCCCAGTTTTGAGTCCTGTGTCCCGTGTCCCCACACATTCCTCCAAAACCATTAATTTGTCCCAGTTTTACACAGGATCTGTCCCAAGTGTCCCAGTTTTTGGCCAATATGATCCACAAATTAACAAACGTCGCTTGAAAATTCATGTCTTTGGGCCATGCAAATGTCCATTACCAAGTAGAAACCTATACAGATTATCAAGTCTATCATGTTACTGCTGACTGGTGCATGGTGTAAGACAGCTATTCCCTAAGTCCGGGACGTCACGGCCCCCTTATTGAGCCGAAAATCTCTCGGGGTCCCCCCAGCAATTTATATATTTACTCTATTCTGAGGAATTTGACATTATTTTACAGCTAAGATTACATAAAACTCAAATTTAGCAATGACAGTAGGCTAAATACTGGTTTAACCCTAGAACACTATTGCCAGGTGATTTTCACCCGAGCAAAAAAAAATTATGTGATTTTCATTATGCTGCGTTTGTCTGAGTGTCATGGGTCTCTGGGTAGCTTCAGCATTGTCTTTGACATCTTTGATGGCATGGGTGTTTTCCTAATCCAAAACACACTTTTTCCTACAGGCACATGCTTGGGTGATTTTCACCCAGCAATAGTGATAGAAGGTAGGGTAGGTTTGGGTGGATTTTACCCAGGGTTAGTGTTAGTGTATAAAATCACACAATCTTGCCCCCTTTTGAGGTTGACAACATTCAGGACTGCCACATTTACTTTGCCTACTTCAACTACAGCTTTGCTCCTGTTGCAGAGTTGGTGTCCTTGGCATCCAAGCAAGTGAGTAACACATAGCTAAAGGTTGATTTACCTTAGCAATTGTTAGCTAACTAAAAATTGCATGTAAGGAATAAGGCAAGTAAGAGTGGTCCTGGAATTGCATGTTGTCTTTATTTAGTGCAGTGGTTATGAATAACTATCACAAAGTGGTGATTTCCAAGAGAATTCATATGATGATGAAGTTATTTTAGTCAGCTGGTCATTTTTACCTATTCAAAATATGACATATTTTGTTTCTCTCTCCTGCAGCTATTTGTGTGTCAAGGACACTGAGCCTTCACCAGGGAAGTCTCAAATATCTTAGGAATGGGTGGAACAAAACCAAGTTTCCATGTTCTTTTTTTTTTTTAGGAATTTTTTGTTCCCAAATTCCTGATTTTCCACTCGTTTTTGAGCATTTTTATGTGGACCCCTCATGATGCTTTTCTTTGATTTTGTTGGACATATGACAGTTTAAAATAAAAGAACACTACTCAAATTTGTCATGTATTGTCATGTTTTGATATATTTTGATGACAAGTACTTTTTATTGGGTGTATTATCTCGGGTAAAAATCACCCGGCGTTAGTGATGGTGTTTGGAATTTGAGCGATAGTGTTCTAGGGTTAAAATAGTATAATGTAGCAAATAAATGTACTTTTCCTTTAATATCTTTTTCCCCCCAATGTACTTGTTTTGTTGGCAAGCAGTGCCTCTGAGGCCCCCCAGGGGCCCTGGACCCCACTTTGGGAACCACTTGTGTAAGATATTAACAAGCAGATTAATCATTTAGCGTGGGAAAAACAGTCAATAAACGGCTCCCTGGTTGACCATGCAACTAAATCCCAAATAGTGTCCCACTTTTTTAGTCAGAAAATCTGGTCACCCTATACTAATAACTACTGCTTACTGTATATTGTTTACTAATACATTTTTTAGTACTTTTGCTTATTTTTACAAACAGAATTTAGTCCATACATGAATTAATTCATTATCTTTTTATTGATAGTCTTGAATGAAAAGTGTAATCCATCCAATGTACGACTGCCCGTCATCAGTCATTTCCAAGAATCTACATCTTCTCTAAACCATTTCAAGCTGCACTACCTGAATTACTACCGTGAAAATCGGCTGGAGTTGAGAGAAATCTCTCAGCTGTTGCGTAAACTCGTTTTAGCTCTCACAGACCCTACCCGCACATCCTGACTGTTAACTTGAGTTAATTAGAAGCTCATGCTAACACTGCGCTAATTTAGCCTTTGACTTCCTGATTCGCACTGGAGGAAAACTATATTTAGATGCACAACAGCTCACGTTATCAGTTTTTGTTCCCACAAATATTTATAAAGTGGATCTATAATACTCTACTTCAAGAAAATGCTTCTAAATAAGCTATTTTAACCAGGAAGTTTCCATCAGATGCTTCTTCCCGCTCCTGCAGCCCAGTCCAGTAGTTACAGGGCTTGTTTCTTTTTCATGTAATGATCTTAATCCTGTTTTGTCTTCTGTGTACAGTACATGTGATTTTTATGTACGCGATGTTTTAGCCTGAGGTGTCGGGAGCGTTGGAAACAGTTGCGTGAGCGCATGTTTAGCGCGCTGAAAGTGGGTCAAGGCAAATGAGTGCTGGGCCTTCAGAGGCAGCGAGGCGACAGGGGAGCTGTAAGAACACACAAGGTGCGCGTTAGTGCCACCGCGGCGCCTTCACTCCACCTCCTCCACACATTATTATAACATGGCAGCCATCGAGGCTCTATTACTCAAATGTTACCACGAAAAGTCAAATGTTCTGATTTAGGTAACTATGTGAAGAAATCTGTCCGTGGGACAGGTTTTTTACACTTAAATTAGGAAAGAAGATCTCATCGCACTAAAAATGATACCATAAAGGTGACATAGTATGTAAAAGTATAGTTGTGTAGTTCGGACTTCACGCCTGTCTGTGCTCTGGAAATATCCGTTTGGACATATCATCCCAGTGCAAGTTAATGAACAAGCTACACCGGATTGTAGCCTTGGGCTAATTTCCATCCGTCGTCCCCCATGTGCACTCTCAAACACACTCACATTCATCCTGACCTATTGTACATGTTTTTAGTGGTAGGGGAAACCGGAGTACCCGGAGGAAACCTACGCAGACACGGGGAGAACATGCAAACTCCACACAGAAAGGCCCTGTCCCTGGTGGGAATCGAACCCAGACCTTCTAGCTGTGAAGCACGAGCGCTAACCGCTGTACAACCGTGCGAGGTGAGGGTGGGAACGTAGATCGATCGGTAAATCGAGAGCTTTGCCCCTCGACTCAGCTCCCTCTTCACCACAACAGTCCGATACAGCGACCGCATCACTGCTGACGCCGCATCGATCCGTCTATCGATCTCACACTCCATCCATCCCTCACTCGTGAACAAGACCCCGAGATACTTAAACTCTTTCACTTGAGCCAAGGACTCCCCACCGACCCGAAGAGGGGAAGCCACCTTTTTCCGGTGGAGAACCATGGCCTTGGATTTGGAGGTGCTGATCCTCATCCCGGCCGCTTCACACTCAGCTGCAAACCACCCCAGAGCACGCTGAAGGTCCTGATTTGATGAAGCCAACAGAACAACATTGTCTGCAAACAGCAGAGATGATTGGGCGAACTCCCATGAACCCGCGAGCACACATGAAGGGTATAGAGCTGGTCCAGTGTACCACAGCCAGGATGAAAACAGCATTGTTCCTCCTAGATCCAAGGTTCGACTATCGGCCGGATCCTCCTCCCCCGCACCCTGGAGACACGTAGCTAACTTTTTTTTTTTTTGCTGCAGTTGTGCAAACGTATACAAGCTCATTTTCATATCTGGATTATTAAAACGTCTCCATGAGGGAACTATTTCTTTGGATGTCAAGGAGAAGCATCGTTTTCAAGTTTCCAAGCGATGGCACAAGGCAAGACAAGTTGGAGTTTGTCTGCGGTGACCATATTTTGTATTCAAAATGTGCCTATTTTTGCCATTTGTGTCAAACATGGCAAAGTCTCAAGATGCTGCCCCGGAGTCTACAACATGGCCACTGGTTGTGTGTTTGGTTTTTTGAGAGGCATCCTAGCCTCGACACTGTGTTTTGGTGATGAGTCAAGACTATAGTGACATTTCCTTAAGGGATGATCACAAAATGCCAGGAAAAAGCATCTCCTTTAAGGTAAAAAGTGGAGCAAATGACAAATCTAACTAATATCCAAAATTGCAGACCACACAAACTGAAGAAATCTTTCAGTTCAGAGACAAAGCGCCTTGGATTCTAAACCACCAAGTACTGAACTTTTTGAAAGCCTGTGCTACAAAGGAAAACTCCTGGATTACTGAGATATTATGCCCTTCAGTAAGTAACTCCACAAAAATGCATTAATTCAACTTTATATATGTCTTCTTCTGTCATCTGCCCTAAAACCACGGACTTCTGCTTTCAGATCTCTTTTCTGCGCATCTCGATCCACCAGGAGTTCAGTGTTTTGTCCCGGGAGATTGCGCTGAGTGACGAGTTTGTGCCTCGGGAACAAAATATATGAGGAGGCAGTAATGTCCTGGGACCATATCAGACCCCGACTCCACCCCCCTCCGTGTCTTCTTCCCTTTTACTTTGAAAAAAGAACAGAGTTTAAAGTGCTAAAACGGCTGAGACATAGAATTTAACTCTCATTTGTGATACATCAGCTTTTTTGGTGTTCGTAAAAAAAATAGTTTTAACATTTCATAAGGACACAGTATTGGTAAATAACTTGTAACTTCAAGTAATGTGCATACAACAAAGATCTTTAACTTCTTACCCTAAAAGCTTCTTGAAAAAAGTGACAAAAACGAGAAGAAAACGCAACAAAACATTTGATAAATGCAACAAAAAAGTGGCAAAAATATAAACAAAAGAACATGAAAAAAGTGACGACAACACCGCAACAACGCAAGGAAAAAGATTAGTTTAGTTCAGTTTTGTAGGTCTTAGCTTTCAAATGAGGCGTTGGGCATTACACTGACCTATTGGCTGTGAGTTCCAGTCGAGAAGCTTTTAGATTTGGGTCAAGCTGAACTGGAGAAAATGTGCTCAGTTAAGGCAGGGGTTAAGGGGTTAATAAAACTCTAGATAGGACATGGCCATAGTAATACGCTGGAACAAATGGCAATTCTGGCGGCCATGTTGTGACTGGCCCTTCTAACCCAGTGCAATGTAATGAAATGGAAACACCACTTATTTCCTTGATACGGTTTTCATCTATTTTGAGTAATTCCATGACTCTTTGATCATTGTGACTGACCTTATGTCAGATCTGCCAAGTAAATAATTTTTTGCATTTTTTCCAAAATGTTTCAGTTTTATAGGAGTCATAGACTAAATTTGTTCATGGATTTTCTCTGTCAAACACTTCAAATCATTCAGTTCTATTTATATCAAATATAACATTTGTTTTCCTACTTTAAAACAGTATTTCTGTACTTTTAACACGACACAACCAATATTTATTGAACAATGCTAACCACCGGAATGCTAACCACTGAGCCCTGGGAATGAATGGCGAAAACAATGCTAATAGCTATGGCTAAACAACATGACTAAAAAACAAGACATTTAAATGACCTGATCCTGCCTGAGATATCGAGACTTAGACATAATAAACCAATCACAAACAATGAGTATTCTCACATTCTGCCGTTGAATCAATGAAAATTTTGCTCCTAGTTTTGCATTGGTTGCCATAGGGGTTAGTCTTGCTGGCCAGTCACAAGATGGCCGCCACGTTTGCCACATCAACAAGCGTCTTGTCCAATCTAGTTTTATTAAATATCGTTGACATAGAGAGAGAGTGTGTCTGTTTATGCTGCTGTTTCACTTTCCTACACTTCTGTGATCGCAGCCGGGTTAGATTTGAACTGATGACCTCCCAGTGGGTGGGCAGTTGATATACCCACTGTACCACTGCCAACCAAAGGGGACAACCAGTGCTTAATTTGATCCCCCGTTTGGGGAACGCATTCCCCCAATTCTCAGTTTTTCAGGGTAAAGGATCCGGGAAATTTTTCATGAGGATCCGGCAAAGATTTGGTCTGATATAATGATGTTTAATGTGAGTGTTCCGGCAAATGTTTTGGCCTGTTCCCCGAATCCATAACATCAGACCAAAAGTGGTCCTGAAAATACACATTTACAAATTAAGCACTGGGGACAACTATGTTATGGTTAGCACAAAAAGTGGATTTGGAACGTTTTGAATTGACTTTTGATGCTTGTGGGGTTTGGGGGGTAAGACTTTTGAGCTGTTACGAAGGAGAGAGGCTGAATATGCAGGAGCAGTTTACTGGAGCGATAAAAAATGACCCAACACTCACTTGCTCTGAGTATGTTCTCCTTGCTGCTGCATCTGGACTGCACCTGTACGAGGGGCGAAAGGAGAGATGGAGAGAGACACGGGGCACAGGAGGTACAGCGGTGACTTTTTAACAGCATGCTTCCAAATGAACAACACCACGGTCACAAACACAAGCGGGCGGCCCGAGCGGCGGCTTAGTCCGGACGCGGAGACACTTGACATCTCCCACATTTATTCAACAAACTGCAGACACCGCAGACTGATTTACCCATGTTGCTCTTATTGATGTCAAATAATAAGTTAAAACACGGGGGAAATGCCGCCGTCTACAACATGCCTGATGGAACATATGGTGATGGAAGTCATTTTATGTTGCCAATTTGGAGACACAAGTATTAGGAACATATACATTCATATGGGTTTAACTTTGGTATGCAAACATTCAATTATTTCTATTAAAAGTTGTATTTTCTATAAAACTTCCACTTCTTCATCTTCCAATAGCTACAACAATGATTACGACGACTACTGCAAATTTATTTCGGAAGAGCAGCAACACAGGGCAATCAGACTGCGTTAAGACCAAAGCATATAGATACATATACGTAAAATAGTCAAATATCGGGACTAAGGCAGCGACACAGAAAGTGACGGTATCCAGAACACACGTGGCGTCGTAAAAGTGGAGTGAGAGAGACAATGGCCCGCCCCAAAACTAATACTGGGCTTGTGTATGTATGAGAAATACTTTGCGACATGGACCCTTAAACATATTGGGGAGACTTAAAGTAGACATAGTATCATGCGAAATATACTTTTTTTTTTACCTTTAAACCATGTTACAACGTTGCTCCCTTGTCAAAGACAGTATTGTTTTACTACAATCAATTTTGAGTAATTTGTCAAATGTAGCTGTTTCTCTTTCTTACGGTGTCAGCGCTTTGTTCTGTACTTCCTGGCTACAATTGTGCCATTGTTAAAACCTGGAAAGTGCATTCATCACGCCGTGCTGAAGCCGCAAACCACGGCGTAAATCGAAACTGAGAGTTAGTTTTTTAATAAGTTATTCCTACAGCTGCCAGCAGGAGGAGCCCCAGTCAAAGTCTTCTCCGGCTCTAGCGCCTGTATTTCATTTTTACTATTAAATTGTTACATCGAGACATCATTTCATAAAATAAAAATGTTAAATATTAATGCTGAGGCATCCACAATTATGATTTTAAGTCTAGTTTTAAGCCCAATATGCATGATATGTCCACTTTGAATTAAAATTACATACAATTGAGGTTTAAAGTGAATTAAAATCCATTCATAATAACATAAAATACTTTCATTTGGAATTTAGTGGCTTTTGGGAAACTGCTAATTATTTTGGGCTACATAATTTCTTCTTGCTTTCTACAACATTCAACCCTTTCTGGGAGGGAGGTGGGTGATGGCGGTGGTGAGGCAGTGGACAGGTGTAGGTCAGCATGACATGGTCCAAAATATAAAACAAAACAAAACAAAAAACAGCAAATACCAAAGGTTCAAAAAACAGCAACGGACTCGACAAACTCCACTAAACTACAGGCTACACACACATCACCACCACACCAGACGCACACGGCTGCTACTAAAGCAAAGCATGTTATTCCCCAAAAAAGAGTCGACGCACACACAAATGCACAAGAAGACATCGGACGGACGGCTCGTCAAAAATACTGGAAAATAGGTGGCAAGACAAAAAAAAGGTGGACAAGACCAGGGCGACAAGAGGAAAAAGAGAAAACGCACCGCAAAATATATTTATATAAAAAAAAGAAATCAAAATCCACAAGAGTTAAACAGACTTGAATTTGGATTATTAATATGAAGTGGTTTAAGTTTATTTACTCATTCATTTTAAGGATTGTTACATGACTGAAGTGCCTGTGACTCCAAATACAAAAGCATCAATCAGTTCCACCCGGTGCTGAAGGTGGAACTAATTGCTAGACACAGACGGTATCTCTGGAATCACCCATAAATGATCACGTTCGAAACTCCCAGAGGGGAAAACAAAGAGGGAAAATAACAACTCTTTCACTCATTACTCCAAAATTAACAAATGCTGAGTTATGATTATATTTTCTACTAAAAGAAAGATACAGATATATATGGAGAGGAACAAAGTCATTCAATTATATTTATAATTTATATTTACATACAAATATACAGAGAATGCAAATGTTAGCTTCATGCTACCTGCTAGCTTCAGGGGCTGATTTTTCACTTCTACTGGGAACTTCATTGTTTTATGTTTTGTCCCATCCTTGCATTAGAAAATCAAGCAGATTGTCCAGTGGAAATGAAAAATCGACACTTGTAGGTAGCCGTTAGAATGTAGCATGAAGCTAATGTTAGAATTATGGATAGCATTCAGCATCCCAAAGGAAATTAGGAAGCGGACGTGCAGCCCTTCTCACGCAGGCACAGTGGTGACTGTTGATGACCTGGCTGGAGGATTAACCTATTGTGCATGTTGTCTGTTGATGGGGGGAATTGGAGCAAACCTGGAAGAAACCCATCCAGACACAGGTAGAGAAACACGAAAATTTCGACACAGGAAGGTCCAGGAATTGTACCCAGGGCCTTCTTGCTTCAAGGCGAAAGCGTTAATCACTCAGCCACCGTGCCACCACTGTGCTCCTCTCCATGCCTCTCTGTATCTTCATATGGTAGAAAATGAATCCATAAGTAAGCATTTGTTGGTGGAGTAGTTGCTTTGTTTCCCCCTGGCAGCGTTGAATGTGAATTATTTGTGGGCGTTCCAAGAGAAGCCACAGGCATCAATCGTTAGAGCAATGATATATTGGGATCTCTGGCTTTCTCTAGTGGACACACACCATAACTGCAATGTTTAGGTTCAACCTGTAAAACTTTGGTATGTTGAAAACACTGCAAAAAGTCACAGATAGGCCTACATGAGCCAGTTAAAATACTGTTAGTATTGAAGAAAGGGGCATGTGCCTCTGAACAACGGTGTGAAAATGTGCTGCTGTCCCTTCACAGGTGAACACAGTTACTCAATCGGTGGATTCGTCTGCAGTGCAACTAAGGAAGGTGTCTTTGTTGATTGGTTGAAATTGTCATTCAGGTCAAAATGTGGAGAGCGATATCCACTGGAAATGGAGTGAAGTGAGTTCGATTCCCTGAGGTTTCTCATCGTCAGCTGGACAGACTTGACCAGCAGAGGGAGTCCACCAGATGACTGGGAAAGGTGAGGAGTCATACCTACATTTAGGTAGACTTATTGTTAAAAATCAATGAAGATGTCACAGTCTGGTTTGAACCAAATTGGTTGAATATGACATTTAACCTTCGATGTAGAGCTAGACTCCTCAAACATTGCAATTATGGTTTGTGTCCACCAGAGGGAGCCATATATTGTTGCTGTAATGCTCGATCAGTTCCACCTGCAGCGTCAGAAGCAGCTGGAACTGATTGCACTTCCATATTTGGAGTCATAGGGCTCTCTGTGGGACTGCACCTTATGTGTTCGATGGGTCAGTGGGTAGAGCACCTGGCTTAGCACAAGAAGGTCCAAGGTTCAAACCCAGCTGATGCCTATGATCAGCAAATCTCTATAGTCTTGAAAAGAAATGAGACTTACTCCTTCATTCGTGTCCAGCTTACGTGGATTATTGGCAATGGTTACATGACTCAATGTGTTTCTAGAAATTGTAGCAATTAGAATTCTGTAGTTATAATCACAGAATTTCTATTTGTTTAGTCTACAGCCAACAATATGCTGAATGTCTCTCCTCGCTCTTCACCCCCTTTCACCTTGAGCCGTACTTCGAGCAACAAAAATCCTTAAGAGCACTTAAAAATGTTGTTTTAACTTAAAACAAATTTTGTAATCTTTTTCCATCTGAAACTTTAATGTTAGGCTTTATTCAACAGGAGAGTGCATCGTGAAAGGACTTGAGGAGTGAGACATTTGCAAATTGTTAACCACTAAACAGTCGGTTAAGTGCAATTATTGCTTTGAATTAACATAAAACAATTTAGTGGATTTAAGAAGGCAAAATGTATTTCAGCATGTCCTTTTTGTGTGTGTTCATGACCACCTATGATATAGTACCAACGGTTTCATTTTGGAATTTTATTTTTGGCAGAAGACATTATAAGATATTTTTTTTTTTTTAATAAACGTTTTTGGTGGATGAAGAAAACTGCTCAAGAAGAAGGAAGAAACAAGTCATATTGCATTGCCTTAACATAGATCCCTTACAGTAAAAACAAAAAAACAAAAAATATTATTGCAAGAGGTCAGTAAAAAAAGACCTAATAACTAAATAAATCCTGTCAGACACTCAAACTCTAAATTCAAGTCGTTTTAACTCTTGCAAACGTCACTTTTTTTTTTGCAATGCAACTTGGCTGGTAAGAAGAAAAAGAATGGTATTGGAAAAGACATAGCACATTGGAGAGGAGGGAGACGGGGGCGTTTGTTTTGTGCGCTCCTCAGAGGTGGGTGGGGTCAGGTGGGGGATAGGGGTAAGATGGGCGGGGATAGTTACTCGAGAGCTGAAGGTCCTCCTGCGATCATCTTTAAGGCCCTCCAACCTACACTGGAGCTAAAGTGGAAGATAGATAAAGCAATCGCATCACATCAGTGCTTCTGCCCGCACAAGTCAGCAGCACACAGACAGACAGACGGACACACGGGCGGGACAGGACGGAGGACACACGCACTACAGAGCAACTACGGCAACACAACAAGGACAAAAAGAAGAAGAAGAAGAAGAAAAAAAACAACAACAACAACAACAACAACAAAGGAAGGCTTTGAAGATCGAGGTAAACTGCCTGCACAAGAGCGAAGTGTATCTTGGGACTAAAATAAGTAATTCAATAAATATGACAAATAAGTGTATGAAATAGGCTAACTGTAGCGAAGGTGTTCATGTTGCGGCTAACTTCCTGCGTGCTTGTAGCTGTTGTTTTAAAAGCAAAACAAGAAGATACGCTGAATGATACACTGAATGAAACTCAAATAAAAGCCAAGCTGATTGTTTTCATGCAAATATGTTCAGATTTACACTATTATAACATTTAATATGCGTCAAATCAATGGTAGAGCAACGCTAACTCTCTGTAGCAGCACGACTCCCGGCAAAAGCCCGGTCGCTGGCACTTACATGTCTTATTCACAACTAGCCTTTGCGTCTGTTATCGGAGGCACAATCATAAGTTAGTCAAGTTAGTATTGTTAAAGCAGTACTAAGTAACTCTTGTCCCTAGAAGCCATTAACGCAACTGCAGGTGTTGTAGCATGCTGCGTTTTTTTACTCATTAATTGTCCGTGAGAGTAAATTCTATGATGACAGAAAAGGCGAAGGGATAGAGGGATATTGTACATCTAATTACACAATGGAGATAATTTTTTCACTCAAACTTGGCTGTAATGCTGCGTTTACACATAAGCATGATGCGTTACGAATGGCATTTTCCGTCATTCGTGACGTTCGTGACTTGACTTAACGCATCTTGATGGGATTCTTAATAGAACGCATCAGCTCGTGACATTCGTGATGTTCGTGGAGAAAGTTTTTGGATGTCAAAAAATCTTCCACGAATGTCACGATTCACCCTCTGTTCGTGGAGTTCGCAACAGAGCGTGTCCTTTCGTGATGCGTAGTGGCGCTTCGTAATTCAGCGTGAGAGCATTCGTAAAGCATTCGTAAAGCATTCGTAGTGCAGAATCACTGTTTTCACGCTCAGAATTGATAGAAACACACGCTACGCCGAAAAGTTAATGTTCGTACCTGCACTATGCCAAAGAAAAGTCCCACAAAGTCGGCCAGTCCGTGCTCCAGGCCCGGGACAGCACCTGCTCCTGCCGCTCCTCAGGTGCTGAAGTTGTTACGCGGGCTTTTCTTCCTGTAGTCGTTCCTCCTAATGTTTGGGAGCCAATCCCTGCCACCCCCTATTGCCGCCCCGCTGGAGAACCCGACTGTTATATATTTGTCCCGATTTTCCGCGCGTTTGTGGAAATAAGAAAAGGGACAGTAAGAAGTGCGCCTTTCCCGCACTGTTTACTGTCCCTGAATGCATCTCCCACGCTCCCATACGCACTGACCCAAACAACAACGCGTGGTTACAGCAGCTATAACATGGATAAGTGTTAAGACTTATTTACAACTTTAGACATGTAAAACAAGCGGTGATGGGCGTAGGGCAGGTGGAGACAGGCCTGTTGTTCTGGATTATGCAAAAGAAGTTTTGCCAAATGGAGCTAATGATCAACCAGATGAGTGAGAGTCATGGATAAAGAGGTGAAGAGTTCTACGACAGATCCCCAGAAGATCGAGTGCGCAGTGAGTGTAGTGTTTTATGCTTATTCTGTGGAGTAAAGTCAGGCTGAATGTGCCGCTGTTGCACAGACTCATTTGACATAAAGCGCGTGTGTTTATTGCTATAGTTTGTCTTGATAGATTCAGTGTTTGACAGGAGCATATGACTTAGTTTGGGTTTGATCTAAGTTCAGTTTTTCATAGACTGTGAAAAACGTTTGCTATTCTACAGTATATGGACAGTCCCGACGCTCAGCTGGTCTTTGCTTTTGCTTAACCCGATTTGGCAAGAGCCCAATGAGGCAGGTGAGAGCACGGCGGACCAAGACGCCTCTGCTCCGCCTCCAACCCGGTGTGTGCGGCAGGCGGTTTGTCCACATTCGCCCGATTCTTGACAGATTTCTGACAGAACTCGACAATTCCCAATGACCCGTAACAGACCGCAACACCTCACAATACCACGCAACACCACGCAACAGAGCGTCACAGCCCGCAGCATTGCGGGACGCATGTTCGTGACCGTGCGTAATAATTCGTGCCATTAATCGTAACGCGTAGTAACAGGTCGCAACAATTTGTGGCGGTGCGTGAAACCTCTACCCCGAATCATCACATTCGTGATCCTCGGCCACGAATATGGATTCGTGGCATTCGTGACTCGTCGTCGTTATGTGTAAACGCAGCATTAATACTGTTTAAAGTGGCGCTAGCCCGCAGGGGTCAGCCCGATGTTCCCCGGGTCCGATGTTCCCCGGGTCCGATGTTCCCCCGTACCTATGTTCCCCGGGTCCGATGTTCCCCGGGTCGAGGCACATCGGACCCGGGGAACATCGGACCCTCCGAACGCCGGAGGGCCCGGTGTTCCCCGGCTGCGGGTCTCGCTCATAGACATCATGCGCCTGACAATTAAAGTCCTGCTGTAAACTCTTCTAGCCGATAGGCCTATAGGCAGTAAACGCTCGCCTCTCACCGCTCTTTCTTCTCTCTTCACCGCCTGGCACAGCACGGCCCGGTACGTGCGGATAATGGCGCAACAAGCGGCTTGATTTCGCTCATAACTCGCCTACTGATAACTTTATAACATATTATAAGCCTTGTAGATCTCGCATTGTAATAGCCTGCAGCATGTTTGTACAACCTCAGAATAAGAACGTGTCGCAGTCCAGACAAGAAAAGTAAAATTAGCTACAGCAAACTCACCCACAACCATAGATTTCCCTCCGTTTGTTTGACTGGTTCGTTGTTGTAGCTCGATCGTAATCCATGTTTTTCTCCGTGCAGCCCCAGCATACTCCATCACGCGGTGTGCGGAGAGCCAAGTGCAGCGGCTCGTGCCATACCGCTCCTAACTCTAAGCTCTAAGTTTTATCTGATGGCTGCACTCCAGCCTTATGCACATTAAATTAGGGATCTTTTTACGAATGGGGCAACGCATGCATTGCGTCCTCATTTCTCTCCCAGTGCCGCGTGCCTGTCATGCGCTCATTACGCACTGTGCCTCGGCCATCAGATGCTCCGAGAGGCACCACTGAGGCCTCTGTGATTGAATGACGTTGAACAGTATTTGCGCTGCTGTTTTATTAATGCAGCTGACAAAAAAGCGATCCATAGATATTAAATGAGAACGATGAGGAAGAGGAGAAAAGGAAAACTGCTAACATGTCCAGTGATCGGGGCAATTACGCGGCACCGCGGGTGGACCTGTGAACACCCACTTTTGTCCTTAGCCCACCCGACGGTCCTTATATCATTCACTTCACTGCCTCTCCCAGGACAGAGACATCTGCACGGTCTGCACCTCTGTCTGCAGGACGCACATCTGGCTGTCTCTGTGCAGATTGTTGCATCGTGCGCTCTGTTCCTAAAACTTGTGTCCCCGACGTCCCTTCTTGCATCCTCTCTTTTATCAGCCCATTTTTCAAATCAATTGACCTTATTTATTTGTATTATTCTTATTTATTTTGTGAATTTTAATACGCTTTCACAAGACAGAGTTGCATTTGTCCCACTGTTAAGTGTACAGAAGAGAGAAAGAGAGAGGAGAGAATGTGCCGCGGTCCCGCTGTAGCGCGCTGCGATCAAAGGGCTGCGCTCCACATTTATAGAAAGGCCTTCTGTTTTTTCAATTTAGTAATTTTGTTTTCAAATTGAAAACAAAATAAAAATTATAATTGATTTTCGATTATTATTTTGAAATGACAAACAAAGAAATAAAAAAAACAAAGAACGAACCACCTTCTCCGGTCCATGCATCCGTCCAATATTTTGGACTCTGCTGGACTGAGTCAGTGCAAATGGAGTACTAACTAAAACGAATTAAAAGAAAATTGGAACGAAAAGAATGAATTATCTTCAAAATATGATGTTGCAAAAAGGCGTCTTGACCAACTGATAAAAAGGTTCAAACCTAATGTGTGTTTTTACAAAGGAACAATGCACATCTCAGGAAACGAAAATGCTGAAGTAAAAGGCACTGGACTAAAAATACTGGGACTAAATTGGCAAACGAAAAATGATGTATTCGCGTTTGACCTGATGATCTGATGGAGCTATTGCAAGAAACCAAAAACACTAAACGAGGCGTGCAAGAGACTGCGCCAATCGTTTATCCTTTTGGCTTTTTATCGCCTTTCAAACTTGGATTTAAATGCTTCTTTTATGAAATGCTGAGGCGTTGGAAATACGACGAAGATTTGTAACCTTGTAACTTGTTGGAGAAAGTTCTCACGCAAAACATCCAAGGACTTTCAAATCGGAGGTCGTTTAAACAAACGAAGTTTACTTGGAGAGGATGCTCTACCTGTGATGAGCTGACCAGAGTCAGGCTCACCGGCGGGGGTCTGTTGTAGCTTCTCATTCTCAGCTGCGCAAAGCGAGCGCACCTTACCGGACCCGCGCTCCTCCCACAGGGCTGCATTATGCGTAAAAGCATGATGCTCTAAGCAAAATCGCGTGTTTGAGAAACTATGCAGCAATAGTTTCAATCGTCTTCATTTTATTCAGTCAGAGATGTCAAATAGCAGATGCCTGGGGAGAGCGAGGGGAGAGCTGGATAACGTGCCCAAAGTTAGCCATTGACACAAGCTGCGATCAGCTGAAATATGAACACACAGAGAGCGAGAGGGAAAAAGGAAAGTAAATAGGCTAGTTGGTATTTCCTCTCTATAGGTATTCACAAAAGTTGGCACGGATCATATCCCGTCTTTCGTGGATGAAGAAATGCGAACATCAAAGGGCACACGCGGGGAACAACGGAACTTGTCTCATTGTTGAAGTCCCGATGTTCCCCGGGTCCGATGTTCCCCCACTTCTATTGGCGGGGGAACATCGGACCCGGAGAACATCGGGACTTTTTAATATGCGAGGTACCGATGTTCCCCGGGTCCGATGTTCCCCGCCAATAGAAGTGGGGGAACATCGGACCCGGGGAACATCGGACCCGGGGAACATCGGTACGCACCCGCCCGCAGTTAGCTTTGCCCGTTAGCCTGTTAGCTTCTTCTTCGTGATTCTACTAGTGTGTATTGGTTGGTCCGGTCCGGAGGTAGGCAAGTTGCAAGCATGGTTTTCTGGCCAGAGACATCAGGGGAAGATGAAAGACCCCCCAATCATCCCATTAACACTTGAATTACCCCCAGAGGGACTACGAAAAGGATTTATTATGGTAAACAAGTTACTTAGTACTGCTTTGAAAACTGTTCTGTTTTTTCCCCCGAAGATGCTAAGCCTAGCGAGCTGCTGCAGGTACATCTCTCTTCCAAGGCAGGACATTTCAGAGACATTTCTAACAAACTTAACTGTATTCAATACCCATCCGCATTAAAGCATTGTGAGACTCATTTCCATTAAATAACTGACAAACATTTAAGACATTTAAGTGTGAAGAGATAGCCGCGCAGGCTCAGTTGTGTAAGTGCCGACGATTGTACAGCCGCCAGGAATCGTGAGGTGACACCCCAGGAACAAAACAAGGACAGGAAACAGTTACGAGCACAGGAAGTTGACCGGAACTAGCGTGAAGTCAGCACACAGATCCTATTGAAAATGTTTTGTCTCTCATCCAACAAGCTGTCTCAATTCTGGAAACTGGATTTGGTTGATTGAGAGCTTACACAAACATCTATGAAAATGATCCAAAATAGCCTAATACTAAATGTTTGCATAGCCTTCGGGGGGAGAAAAAATCCAGAAACAAAAATATGGAAAAACAAGATAAAAGAATATTAAAATAGCTATAAACAGCTGCAGCAAGACACAAGAGATAAACAAAATATATATACATGTAAAGCACATTGAAAACTAACTAGACAACTTCACCACAACACACCCATTTCATATAAAAAACTGCAAATGCAAAATTTCATACCGCAGTAATAACAACAATACAAACGTCTTGCATACTGTCCAGTAAACTAAAGCTAAAAAACTCCAGTGCTTTGTGTGTAAGATAAAGAGACCCAAAAAAGGGTCCTACCATTATAAAATGGCGGGGGGAGGGGGGTGGGCGCAGCTAGGAGGAGGTGGGACAGGCAATGAAGCAGTGGGCATGGTCAATGCGGCGGGTGAGGAAGGGAGGGGGGGGGGGACAGTCAACCGCAGACAAGGCTAATCTATTCTATGCTAAAATACATGTTTATAAATGTGAACATGAAAATGGAAGAAGCAACTGGCGGATGACAATGTTGAGATGACTGTCGTAAATGTGTTTAGTTTGTTTCCATAAATACAGTGCAAATATGTATAGAGCATAGTTTGTACTAATGGCCGAGTACATAACACACTCTAATGTCAGAACACTTTTTGTGGAAACTAACTTTTTAGCATCTTACTATTTTGCAAAACAAGAATTTTTTTGCGATACATCAAGTGTTTGAGATTGGCCTCTTTTGTTCTGTGGAAGCAGGATCTGGGCGTGCGGTCAAGAGAGATCAGGAGGGGCTCAGAGTAGTTCATAGAATTAAGCGTAGTACTGAGTGTTACAACAGGATTTACATTACAGCCATCTATCAACACCACCGTAAACACATGAATGAGACGAAGAGAGAAGTCACTCTTTTTAGGACAGGGACATGTTCCCACACCTGGGACATGTGCGGGGAATTTCATCACCCAAAAACTGCCACGAGGAAGCTCCGGAGACAGACTGAAACACTGGCGTCTTTCTAAATGTAAGTCCAACCTTTTTGTTTTCACTTATGCAAAATTGAAATACTCAAACAAGCATGAAAACACACAACTCCAGGAAGTTTTTGATTAAGAAACAACATTGTACTATGGCAAACAGCTAAAGAAAACTGGCATTATATCCTCCATTTAAAACAAACTGTAGTATATTATAATCCTATGCTATTATTAAGCAACCAAATGGTTAGCCAAGACGAACGCTTATCGCAAATGCAGCGATAAGTGACAACAAATCCATCTGGCTCTGAAACACCAATCACTCTCCTCTCCTGTCATCACCACGGAAACGGGCAACAGGTCTCCATGGAGACGTGTGCCAGGAAGATCAGAGATGGCGTAAGGGACGAAAAATGCACCCGCGCCAGGATCCGTGTACCGAATCCGTAACGGGGCCAAGTCGGAGACAGGGGCAAGAAATCAATGGGACAATAATAGGACTGTTAAAGAGGCGCCCCGGGAAAAGATGAGCTCAGCACCTAAGCTAACTGAGCTGTCACATAGATTATGTAAAAAAAAAAGTTAGCATTTAGCATTTAGCTGAGAGTGGGATGTGACAGTGGCAGGATGGGGAGGGTTCTGAAGTAGGTTTGACTTATTTTCAGTGGGCCAAACAAGGTGAAGAGTAAACAAGTAATACTAATATGGTGTTATATAAAACTGTGAGTAAGCAGCCAGTAAGTTCAACCAGAATTCAAAATATGATTTAACATTTAACAAAATAGGAAACTGGAGAACTGGAAAGGAACCAAAAAAGTGGGCACTAAAGGGCACTGCAATAAATAAGCTACATAAGAGAAGCAATATACTACACGGCTATATAAAAAATATTTCAATTTATGGAGAAATTTGATCTTTTCTGCTACATCCTACATGAGGTTCAGTGATAGTTACAGAGGTTGCTTGACTCTTGTGGCATGGCTAGGTGAGTGGGTGGATGAGACATGGATGAGAGAGGGATGAGAGCGAGTGAGAAAATGTAAGAGAATCCAATGCGCTAAAGATCGTTTCATTCAAACTTATAACCTTTCTCTGGATATTAGTCCAATATGGGAAAGTGTATTGTGTACTATAGGACATTTTACATCTTGTCTTAACATGGACTGGATGGCTTTTTGTAACAGTTGCATAGCATGCCATATTTATAATCATTCACTATTGTTATCTGTGAAATTAAATTACTATAGTATATTATTGGCTTACAATTTAATCTTTTTTTTTTTTTTTTTTACTGAGGAACGTTTTTAGCCTGCCATTTTATTCCTTGATTTGCAAGTTATGTCTGAAAGTCAGCGATGTTGTAGATGAAAGGGCCATGGACCATAAAAAAAAATATAAAGCTTCCCGTTCAGCAGATGCCCTGGCCCTGTCTAAGAGTGGAGGTCCAATGATTTACTGAGTGAGCTAAACATATGTAATCTACAGTGGCTGGTAGTGTTAAAGGCTACTTCCTCCAGTAGAGTCGCACTGCTGATTCATCTACAATTACTTGACTACTTTTTCATCTCTTCATTCTTGAAGCAGGGATTATACAAGGAGTAGCAACTCACATTAAAAGTTTTTATTTACATTTTAATGCCCAAATTCTATATTTTTAATGCCAGAAACACAAAAAAGTGTACAATTTCATCCGTAACTGCAGTTGAATGTGTTTCAGATGTCAATATTTTCCAAGAAATGTAGATTTGGAGTCCAATGTAATGTATTTTTGCGAAAGAATTCCAAATGATTTTTAATGCCCTGTTCCAAAGACATCCAGATTCCGTGTTAAAACTCATCAGCTATATCTGTTTCCTAATTTCAGCTGCGCACTTGTAAGTACTGAACATAAGCATACTTTCTCCATGCAGAACATCATGTATATGTAAGACTATTCTATGTAGGTGCACTTGGCTCATGGCTACACTAATGTGGTGAGATGCCATGCCGGGCGAGTAGGTGCTTGGCAGGAGGGTAGGCGGAGCTTTACCTGGTCCAAGGTGGAGTACCTGGACTTGAGCGTGATGACCTCATCCAGGTGCGCCCTGAACTCTCTCCGCGCGGCCTGGGGGGGGAACAACAGGATAGTCAACATCCATGCAGTACACAACATAGGAGCAGGCAACAGGCATACGGAGGCTAGAGGAGTCAGCACACCGGCTACGATAAAACTGACCTGACTTGTTACTTTGCAAGGAGGGGACATTACCCGGTCGTCTCCATGTGGGTTTTAATACACTAGGTTTACTGCCAAATGCTTTGTTTTGATAACCCCCTGGCTTTAAAGCTACACTGCAGAAGATTATCTGACATCCATCAATGTACAACACCAAACACCTCTGTAATAGCAATATTATTTTCCCTGCTCCCCATCTAGGTGTTTGGCATGTTGCGATGTCTCCTGAAATCAAGCAATATGCAGAGATGTTGATATGTAACAACAATGCGTTTTTTTTTTTTTTTTGCGATGGGTTATCGAAACGAAGCATTTAGAGCAGTGGTTCTTAAACCTTTTTTGTCTCGTGTACCCCTTGAGTTGTTTACATCCCCTACCTTGCGGATCTATCCAATATTATTACAAAGTGACAATCTAAGTTAAGATTACTCAGTATTTAATTGTGTGTTGTTTTCATAATGAAACTAAAATACTCTCAAATCAAACCTTTAACTGAAAAACATAATTAAAACTAACGGTCCTTTGAAATTAATATTGAAATTCTACTCAGTTTCAACTTCTTTGTTAATGAAATAATCATTAAAGTACCCCCTGCTAAGTGTTCAAGTGCCCCAAATATCAAAATCTAGTACTCAAACAAACATCACTAAACCTGAATTTGAAATGTTTTATCATTAATGCTAATCACATTTTACAGTGGGGGGTCCCGAGTTGCTGGTCTAGTGTTTTTTGGGTTCACTTTTGGGAACTCCTGTTGTACAGCACAGGTCTTTGCTGTTGAGATTTTTATTTTATTTATTAAAACCCTGAAGCACTCATCCTCATCTGTTTTTCAATTCAGCAATATCTCCATGGAGATAAGCTGGTAATGTCCTACTCTCAGTAAAGTTGTGAGCCGGGTCTGACTCACAGTAAAATGATTGTTATAAAAATGCTGTATGTGTGTTTGGTCTTCGATTTTATTGCCCTTATTAGGTATGCACTTTAAAATTAACAGGTGTTGAGGCCACCCCCCATACTTAAATATTCATTAGAAAAAAAGCCAATTTACTTTGGGCTATTTTCTCATTATTTGGACGCAAACCTTTAATTCTTTGGTACATTTCATTACCGCACAATTACGACCAATCAATACATCCCTAGACGACCCCAGAGAAGCTTTCAACCCCGCTCAACACAACTTAAACATCGTATTTATAGCAACAACAATATAATTCAGAAAACACAGAGCGTCTTTCAACTTCATTTCTGATGTTGAAATGCATCCTGGGGGAAAAAAAAGAGGATGGTCTGTTTGTTTATGTGTGAGAGTGGAAAAGATTAGAGGTGGAAGACATTGGACAGCAAAGACATGACAGAAAAACACCACAGACGACAGGGTGGGACAGAGCACAGGCAAAGCTGATAAGGTACACTGGTAGTAGACAGGAGTACATTAGATACCTGAGGTGGCCATTATCAAGACTAGATGCAGCTATAAATGTCTTTATTTTCTCCTCCTTCAAGCCTATAACCTTATGAACCATACAGAGCTACCTTTGTATTTTCCCATTACAATGTATCCAACTATCCAATGAAACGGTAAAGGTACGACTTACGAGATCCTTGTAAAATGTCGTCATTAATCTGAAACAAAAATAACAGCATACAAATTTTTTGTGTGCAATTTACCGAGCTCTGGGCATGGAATATCGAAGCCAGCCACACCTATATGTACTATTGTGTTTTTGTCAATATCCTCCAGATTGAGGCAACATGTGTTGCAATGTGCAGTGGAGGAAAATAAAGCACCAGCCTCATGGGAAATCGTGAAAAATCCCTGGAGCTCTCTTAAATGCAACCGGTCATGTGGACTAGTCATACTCTTGTACTAGCGGGTAAGTTCTCTTCTTATGTTAGTCCAGTATTGAAAAAACATGAGCATTGTTGCTAAGTTAGCTAGCTTGCTAAACCTACACGAGCCAAGCGGCTCACAGACTGATGCCGACTGCAGTGGCTCTGTCTACCCCGCATTATTCTCCAGCCGTGACGTCCCGTGTGCAATCAGCACAGTGGCCAGATACAGCCCCCTGCAGCTCTGTTAAAAGCAAACGCAGCTTCCTGTAGCACTTAAAAAGCAAACGTGCCAGATATTCTAGCACCAAGAAACAGCTTTGTTTTGTGACAATGTCCACGAACAACAAGACAAGACTGAGTCTACCTTGGCTTACAAGTTAGCAGGTGCCGATTTCACCTTTTTTTGGCTTTAAAAGGGAAAAAACACACAGCGCTTCACTACTTTTGATGGCAGGATATCTGGAGAATGTCTGGTAACAACCGTTGCTGTGAGGTATGATTGGACAATGACCGTTTTGGGGCGGGGTTACATATTTCTTAACATGTATGACAAATCTACTTTGACCATTGGTTACTCCGGTTTACTGTAACTGCACACAAGACAAATACAAGTCGATATTGGGGGGAGGCAAAGCCAGGCAGGTACGTAGGTAGGTGGGGTGGGTGTGCCCTGCAGTCTGGAGCAGGCGTGATGGTTGGAGAGTACCCGACACACATGCAGGCAGGAGTACCTCGGCAATGCTTAGGGTGGATGAGCAGGAGGGGAGCCGCGCCTGGTGCCACAGAGAAAAAGAACAGGGTTAAAAAAAAAAGAAAAAGACAGTGCCAAAGCAGGTTTAGGACGGGAGCACGCAGAGCAGCGCCCCCTGTCTGTGTAAAAGGGGAAGGACAGCGGCGGCTGGTGTCTCTGTGGGACAACAGCATCTCTAAATATCAAAGACAGACAGCAGCCAGAATTCGGAGGACAGGGGACAAGTCGGGACAGTCAGAACGGGACAGCAGGCAGGTCTCATGATTGCACATTTCAATGTATTAATCAGAACGGGGCATCTTTCAGCTGACACTTGTAATACCATAAATTCAAGCTTTTACTTTAAACACTTTTAACGGCCTGTTAGCAAATCGATAACGTAGAACAGCTTAGAATTGTGCCCAGTAATGGTTCATGTGGAGGACAGTGCGGTGCCCCATCTGTGATGCAATAAGATTCAGGAAATACAGATCAGTACGTGTGAACAGTAGAAGAAGAAATGACCATAGCAACCAGGATTTCAGAAAACTGAGAATGGGGTGAAATTCTACTCCAGATATGATGTGGTTAAAAGCTCATCAAAGTCCATTGTGTGTATTCTGTGAGTTAAGTAGAGGGTTTTAGAGGGTTTTTTTTTGTCGAGAAATAATTTTCGGTAACACTGTAATAACTACACTTTATTAGCCTTAATATATGATGAGATAACACTTAATTAATCATGAACAATAAATTAGTTAAGTGTGACTAACACTTAATAACTACTTAACAATGAATAAGTGAAGTATGTGAAGATATATTCATTATGACTTAGGCATT
Source organism: Neogobius melanostomus (assembly GCA_007210695.1). Lineage (NCBI taxonomy): Eukaryota > Metazoa > Chordata > Actinopteri > Gobiiformes > Gobiidae > Neogobius > Neogobius melanostomus. The sequence continues at coordinate 477,323 of VHKM01000355.1, forward strand.
AGCTATAGTAGTTATTAAGTGTTATTCACACCTAACTACTGAATTGTTCATGATAAATTAAGTGTTAATTCATCATTTATTAAGGCTAAATAAGGTGTAGTTATTATAAAGTGTTACCATTTTCTCCAGTACATTTGAAAGAAAAATATAATACAATTCTATAAAGGCTCCAAAGTAAAAAGTAAATTTGGCCATGTGTTATGTTCATTTTAAAAGCCGACTAATGCACGGTCTATGAACAGTAGGCATGCAGATTCACTTAAAATAATAATTTTACCCATAATGTCTGTACTCAATCTGCATGAGCCGAGTGTTGTGACAGATGGAGGACGTGTTGTTGTTAGCGTGAGAGCAGACGGGCTGTGGGTCTCATCGTTTCACACAAGTGCTTTTACCAGTCATTGTTACTGACACCTTCAGGGCTAAATGATCAAAATCCCAATTGGAATGACTGAAATTTCCGAATCGCAAAGACAGGACTTATTTCTGAAGTGCAATGTCCCTTACAAACAGCAATATATAAAGTCTCCATAGATACAGACGGCATCTCAGGAATTGCTTTCGGAACTGCTGTTTCAGTGAGAGAGAGAAATGGGCGAATTTTCAGAGGAGCTCAGACTGTTTTGGGCATTTTTTTTCTCAGAAATTTTTGGGGCGGATTTTGCTGCTCCTGAACCCCATGTTTGAAGCTGCCAGAGGGGAAATAAAGAGGGAAAAGAACTAACCTTTCACCCATTACTACAAAAACAAATGCTGAATAATGAATATGTTTTCTACTAAATTAATTAAAGATACAGAGATATGAAGAGGAGCAAAGCATATAGTACATAAATGACGGAGAATACTAACTATATTGCTAACGTTAGCTTAATGCTAAATCGTAACTGCTAGCTTCATTTTTTTAAACTAGAATGAGCCAAGAAATTCACAAGGATCTGGCTTTCACTTGACTATATTTGTGTGTGCTAAATATGTTTATAGAGTTTGGGAAAATTCACTGTTACCATGGAGTGGAGATCCGCCATGTTTGCGGGTGCTAGCATACATTTTCCATAGAATAACGTTAAACGCTAAAAACAGTGAAACAACTTTGTTAGCTGTTGAGTTATACGTAACTGGTAAATACATAGCAGTGTTTTGATGTGAACAATAATTCCAGTATTTTACGTTTTAAACCCTCCATTTGTTTTTGCTGCAAATCCCATGACTCTTAACGATATGACATCACAATACTTTTTCTTTTAAATGAAAATGTACCAACTGTGAAGTCACAACTACTTCTAGTCAGCGCTGTTTTTGAATCAGTCCATGATTGTGCTTATATGTATGCGTTTCTAAGTGTTAACAGTGTATCTGTCTTTTAGAACTCTTCCGACACTTCTCACATTAACCCAACGGCCTACGCAGCAAGTAGGCCACGTTTTGACAGCGCAGCCTCGGATAAGTTCAAGTGCATAACAAATAGGATACAGGCGGACGCTGTATTCCCACACGGGCGAAGTGCACTGAACCCCGGCTAACAGCAGTCTGACTGGGGCCCGAACTCACTTGAACCCGGAGACGGTGGACGAGGGTCAAATTTAGCTAATGGACTGGATCATAGAAAGAAAGGAAATTATACTACACTTCAATACGACTTCAATATAAGGACATTCGAATGAATACTTTCTGAGCCCGCATTTTTGAGCCTGTGTAAAATGACGTCAAGTTTGCTTGCTTTTGTGGCAACGAAATCTGAACACGCTGGGTTAGGCTTAGACATTTTGTGAGAAAATTTGGTGTCTCTATTTGACTATCCAAGCAGCATAACTAAGCATAAAATATTGTGCTTTCCAAGTACCCCCAGGTATAGATCAACATCAAAACTAGCTATAGGGGAGAAAACTAGATCTACAATAGACCAAAATTGAACTAAATTATGTGTAACGCAGTATGTGTAAACCAGAAAACAAGGTTATGTACAGTATTTGTGGATTTGTCCTATATTTGAGTACTATTGTTGTTTGAAAAGATACATATACATTCTATGCCACTGCATTTCTAAGTAAAAATTTTACAATCAACTCGCTGGCGCTTCTGCCAATGCCACTGCCTCTACAAGTATCAGTAGTTCTTTGACCACCCCGCTTAAATGCATTGCCAAAGCACACATGATCTCTAATTAAAATGAATTACGTCTAAAATTGCAAATGAAAACCACTGGATTAGGCAATTTCTTCGTTTCCAGGTAAAAGCACATGTTAAGGATAAAAAATATATTATCCTTTTTATATAACTCTATTTCCCATTCAGCAAAACAAAGCACTGTCCACATCACCGTGCGATACAGACACACAAAAAATGATATCCACAAACCGATAACAGTGCACTTGGCCGTGAAAGTGTAAACATGCAGAGGTTTGCGCCACTTACCATCTTGTGCTCAGAGACGGAACAGAATGAGCTCTTTGGAGCGAGTGAGCAAGACACGCGCGTTACATAGTCGCTAACTGACAGAGGGTGAGTAAGAGGCTGAGGAAGGAGGGAGGGAGGGAGGACGAGAGGGGGAGAGATAGGGCTAAATAACGCTCTGTGCAAGTGCCGTGGTTTAGACCCGTAAGCTTAGTCGTTTCTTGGTTTACACTGGCAAAACAGTCAAAGTTGTCAAAGGAAGATCTTTCTTAGTCGTTAAGGCGAGAAAAAAATACAAACATATTTAGAGTCATCCATTTGAAACTTTGACTGTAGACTACTGATATAAATACAAGTACTTTTGTTTTCATTTAAGAATAATACATGCAAAAAATAGCCTATATTTTCAGCAACAAAATCTAAATAAAAGCCAGTCAAGCCAGTTTTAGGTTTATGTTTTATTTTGTTCTAATATAAATTACGAAGATTTTTTTGTATCTATATCTTATAATTCTATTTACTCTATAAAGGAATAATATATATACATTTCTACTTCACAACATTTCTATAAATGCTCCAAATTAAAATAAAAAGTAAAGGTTGTCTGTATGTATTCTCCCATAAAAAATCTTTATCAACTCCACAACAGTAGGTGGCGGCGTAGAGTTGTAACGCCAATGCCACTGAGTCACGACCATAGACTGTAAGAAACAGCATCTGCTCACTCCTCCCAGTTTACCATAATGGCCGCGTTCGAAAGGGAATCCATGCCGAATTTAGAGACTCCTCCTACCCAGTTCCGATCGAGCGTGTTCCTAAAAAGGGCATAAGGGCGGGATCTTCACTGTAGACGTGGCCCTCGCGGGGATTAACTTTGTTAATCAAAGGTCGGCCCTCATTAGTATACGAGATTTCTAAAAACTTGCGTGGTCCCTTTAATTGTATCTAACCCAACTTTATCACAGGAGGAATATCTAGCTGAAGAAAGTTTAACAAAATTAGGCACCAGGCTTTACAGTTGTTTAAAATGTGTGTAGAGTGCAATGCTTTCTAATGGAAAACTAGCTTGTTCTGCCGCCGCTAGATGGATGTACCACAGCAATGGTGGGCAACGGCGGCCCCTAGCGTCGTGGACACCGATCAGTGCAACCCGCAGTCATTGGTCACGACAAGGAAGAAGGTATATTCCCATTGTTTGAATGTACAGGTGGGGAATTTGGATTACTGATTTGTATTTTCAACTTTATTTTCTGCAGCAAACACTGCTTTTGTTTCCCATCAATTTCCCACATTTTCGGCCAGTTTGCTTTCCAATTTTCTAATTTGCTTTCTAATATATAGCCTACATGATTTGGAAGCAAACCATTGGCTAATCTCCAAAATAAGGTGTTTAATTTTTGTCTCTCCGTTGATTTATTTGGGAAATCAATGCATTTTTCTCACAATGGCGCTGACATTCACACTTAAATCATTGCCTTCAGACCCAACATTTGACAGCCCTAGCCTGATTTATTGAGCTTTAAATCCCCAAAAACCAAGGAAAAATACTGTGTCACAAATAATTTTAGTATGTATAACTAGCTCATTAAAAAACGAATCCATTCTAAATCCATTCATTATTAATTTTTTTTGTATATCAAATTTTGTATATCAAATTTGCCAACTAAATAAAAACCTTTTTAAACACATCCATTATTCAGCATTTGTAGCCAAAAATACAGGTAAAGGCAATTTTGACCACTTTTACCCATGTATTTCTTACAACTGCACAACATGATATTGCTGATACTTGGCTAAAAAGTTTATCCATTAATTTAAATGTAAAACGTACGGCATTGAACTCAGACCCTCGCTGCCATGACGAAGCTCTATTTTTCTATTCCCAGCCTGTACTTCGTTTATATCCGTGTCCTCTCTCCTCCTCATTATCCCTCCATCTCTTGCTCTCTTTCTCTGACTCATTCTCACCATTCAGCCACACTTTCAATCATCTTTTATGGAGCACAGCAACACGTTCGGCACAAACGCAACACATCAAACTGGGCCTCAAAGCATTTTTTTTGTGGAGGAAAATGATCTGATTGAATTATTTTGTGTTGAAATTGACAGATGTAGTGGCTGTATATGTGCGCTGTTGGAAACGTTTTCTGTGATTTTGGTAAAGGTGTAACTGAGGGCGTTGCTGTTTGTTTCTCCCATTAGACATTAAGCTAACTCCCGTTAGCCTTCATTTTATTTTGCAGGTATGTAACAAGTTCAGCTGGGTTGGTTGCTCACTAGTCTAGTCTAGTCTAAGCTTAACATTGCATGCATTAGTCTGTTTGGTTAGTCACCGTAGGTAGCACTAGCTTGTTGATTATCTTTGAGTATCTTGTCCGTTTGGTTAGGCAGTGCAAAAGTGCCTAGGCTAGGCTAAAGTTGAAATTTGTGTCGTCTTAAAGGGACTAGATGCACATTGGTCATTTTATACTCGCTACTGCCACCTCAGGTCTTACACGTAACAGCAGTCTCTATATTAAGCTTGTGCCTGACAACACTTTGGACCCGAATGAACATCTTTTTGAGTGACAGTGCAGGATTATAGAGGCAGTTGTGGTGAACAGGTCTACACATTAGGACATTGCTGGAACATGTAGGGGGGGGAAATACTTAATATTAACATTTTTAAACTCCGTATAGTCCCTTTAAGGCCCTTTCAACCCGATAATTGCCAGTCGAGAGTGGTTGTGTTAATTTTGGCCGATGTCGGGACACGTGTGTTTGGTGTGAAAAGCACCATTAGTCGATTGGCCGATTGCGTTTGTCAAATTGTCTCTCATCGTCCATTAGGAGCGCTGTGATTGGTTTAGTGTTACCGGCTGGACTGAAATACAGTAGAAAAGCTCTCCTTCTATATCCAGCGGATTGGATATAGAAGGAGAGCTTTTCTACTGTATTTCAGTTATTAAACTCTCTCAATTTGGCTTTATGGCTAATTTTACCACAGGCCTACGTGCTGCCCACTGTTTTATCAACTAACCAGAAAAATACTTATTTATGACATAAACAAAAATAAAAAGGCAACGGGACTCTCTGAGAAAACAATTGACCTTTCGCAAAACCACGCCCCAAACCGGTAATTGTCCAATCAGACATCCTAGCAACTGTTACTATGAAGCTAGGTCCGTCATGCCGCAGATCTCCAATGCAAAACAATGGGACATACCAGCAATGAGCAATGAGCAGATGCACTTTTTTTTTACTGCTAACCACCAAAAACCCACCAGACAAAGAAGAAGAAGCAAAATGGTGACGCGATCTGCCTATGGAGGATGTAAATCAGACACTAGGTACCACAAGAGTGTGTCAGGGAGAGTCCAGTTATTTCCCTTCCCAAATCGAAAACACAACCTGAGCACTGCCTACAATGGATCAAACAATGTGGACGGCCTACGCCCACCTAAATTTCTCCAAAATAAACAAGCAAATGTCTGCTCTAAGGTAAGGCAAGAGCCTATAGTTAGGCTAACACCTTAGCATGCTAACATCGTAGCTACTGACAGTCACATAATGTTACACAAACTGGCACTGGAGCTGTAACTTTAACTGCAGCGTTGAACTTTTACAAGCCTACAGTCTGACGTGTTTTTGCCTCCGTTTTTGATAAAAGTACTGTGTATTTTTTCACGACCCTTATAACTGGCTGTAGCTGATTGTCATTGTGGCACCTGTAGGTTTAGCTAGCGTTAGCTAACTTTAGCGCACCGGAGAAATGCACGGAGAAATTTTCCTATTTTTAGAAATATTTCAAACAAGAGGGTGCTTACCGGGCAGTGCAAGCGCACGACTGGTCCACAAGGCTGTGCTGTTGCATTTAAGGAAGAGATCAGAAGGTTTCTCTGATATTTCTGGAGACCTGTCTGTTTGCTGTAGTGTCAATAGTCCTATATCCTTCATTGGATAGTTCTTGAATATATCCCTCCACTGCATACTGTAACCCCTTTTTCCTCAATCTGGAGAATATCGTAGAGGTATTGCTCCAAAAAGGTCACTGCCAGGCATGGCAATCTGTTGCGCTGCTCGTATTTTACCATTAATTGTCGGGCGTAGCAACAGTAACTAAGGGGGGCGGGGCTTTGTGTCATACTAATACGCAAGCAATTCATTTAGTGGCTGAGAGTGGGCGCCTGAGCGCCACAGTCAAGGCTATAATAGAGATAGTACGACTGTACAGCTTGACCCAGTATGATAAATAGCGATTTAATTGTATCCTCTAACACTCGCTATTTAGGGGTTTTTGGTAAACTACCCACTTCGAGCGCGGAACTGCTCAGAATGCATTCAGCAAGGGTTATGGGCTTTGAATATGTGCATCACGTCTTTTCACTTAATCTATGACGCAGTATTTAACACAGAAAGAACATCGGAGCACTTCAGCAGTAGAAGAAATTACGAAAGTGATTGAACGACATTACCAAGCAAAAATATGACTCCAAATATGCTTCTCAGGAAGGAAAAATTTGTAGCAAGCTCAAAACAGTTGATTTCTCCATGACATGTCTCCTTCAAAGCTTTAAAGCGATATTTGCGGCCACGTGCCTAAACGACATTCCACTCCCCTCGTTCCCTCACCTTCCACGGCGGACACAAAGTGCTGCACAGGCTGGACGTGATTGATCTCCCTGCCTGTAGTCAGCTGATTCTACAGTGTCCATAAATCACCTCCTTACTGGTCACTACATCCTATCACTGCCCCTGGACATCTAATGTCTGCCATCTTTTGGGATTCTTTTGGCCAAAACCAAGCGCTTATTTTAGTCTGAGCATTTATTAAGCCTGCAATTCACATAAATAACCTTGGTTTCACAACTTTTACATTTAGCCTTTTCCAAATAGTTCAAATGATAAATTTTTTCAGTACAAAATGCAGTGGAAAAGCCACAATTTTGCGTTATCATAAACCGCTTTTTAATGTCCTCGTGTATTTCGTCACATTGAGGAGAAACAGGCAGCTTCCACTTGTCTGAGCATCTAGCGCACTTACATAACACAAAGAGTTAATGAAGCGTGCGGCCAGATGGGCTTTGCCTCAGACACTGGGTAATAAGAATAATGCCAGTAGTCCTGTTCATATTGTTGTTGTTTACACCTGGGAAATAACGCTGCTCAAAAGGCACCGCCGCTTCATACAGACAGTGTCCTAAAGGCAGTGGAGGAGACGGGATACGTCTTTCGCAAGGATATTTTAAGGGGCAAATTGATTTAAGTTCTTGAAATACTTCGGACACCAATGCCCCGGGATTTCACATTTTACAGCCTAACATAAGCTCATTTTAGAAAAAGGATAATGCATTTCAAGTGCAATCTGGTGTATTTTAGATGACCATACTACAGTCTAATCAGTGTCTAATCAGTGTAATAAGTGATACAAATCACTGTGTAATAAGTGATTTATTTCACTTATTACACTGTGATACAAATCAGAAAAAGCGGCCCGTTCTTCTTGGAAAAAAGCCTCCAGTTCCTGTTAATTCCTGGGCTGTTTTGCATGAACAGCACGTTTGAACTCTCCCCACAGTGGTTCAATGATATTGAGGTCATGAGACTGAGTTGGCCACTAACGGGACCTAGAGCCCTGCATTTGAGCCCGAGGCCCGAGGGGCCCGACAGAGAGTTGCATTTGTCCCGCTGTTAAGTAAACAGTAGACAGAAAGAGAGAGGAGAGAATGCGCTCCATGCTTTAAAAAACGTGAGCCATTTACGCACGTGTTTCTAAGTGCGCTCCCCCCGGTCCCGAGCAGGAAAAAGGTTGGGGAACCCTACTTTAGAACATTCTTCAGAGCGCAGTTTTTGTTGTAGAGCTCGTCCAAATCAAGCCCCTCTTCCACTTAAAGAGCGCACACAGCACTTTCGACATTCTAAAAATATTTTTCGGGACAATTTGGGTCGGATTCGGGACGAGAGCCTGGATTTCGGGACTGTCCCGAATTTTTCGGGACATATGGTCACTCCCACCCCTCTTCTCCCACCCCCTGCTCCACAATCAAGGATGAGAGAAATATAATTTCAAATCATTCACATGGTTTGACAAATAAAAAAATCTTGAATACGTCATCGGCTATGATGATACGATTGGCTATGGCTACGTGCAGACGCATATGACATTCATAGTGCCCAATAAACGGCTATGGACAATCATAAACCACACCTCTCCTACGAGAAAATGAACTGGTGGTCCCCAGACTAAATATCACTTGTGATTTCAGTCTGGCGTTAGCAGGGCTAGTATCCTAGCTTATTTTGGGCTATACTGTACATTTAGACAAATGCAACTTTTTGAGCTTTTAACCATGTTATGTTACATCCTCATCAGAAACATACCCAGAGTGGTGACCCATTAATTCTGCATATTTAGACAACCAGCCCATACTGCAATAACCGTCATACGGGATTATCCATGAAGCTTCTACGTTTTTTAAGTCTTGACACCTTCTTCCAACTCTGATCCTGTCCGTGGTCAAACTCTCTTCCCAACGTAGATTAGCATGTTTGTTCTGTAGGGCTTCTTTCATTTTGAGCCATTTGCCTTTGCCCCATGGCAGCAAACCTGATTGCAACTCAATACCAATACCACAGTGATTAAAAAGAATGAAGCAAAAATATCTTTAATGAGTAGGTAGGCTCACATTGACATAGGAGTCGTGCATTTCTTAACACAACACCCATAGCATACCTGGAGGAAACTTCTGTGTTTATTGAGGTAGGATTTTTTTATCTCAGAGCTAATGGCAAATGTTAAATAAAAGTGATATGTAAAGTCAACAACTTCGATTATTCATTTTGAGTAAACCATTAGCTTCAATACAAAAGTCTTGTAAAGTGGAGGCGTTACATTCAACGTAATGTTTTCACATCCTATTCGCTGTGCACGGTGTAATCCTGGGGAATTTCTTCATTTGTGTGAAACCCCGCTAATCCCTCATAGGAAAATAATGGGAGAAGAAGATTAGCAACACAAGCATCTAGATATCTTCTTTTTTTTTTACTGTCAGGAGGAGGACTCAAAAACCTCCATGAATCACTACCACAGCACTTTCTCCATAATGACAACACAAGTTACCGCCATTATCATAAAATACACATTAAGCAGAAACAGCTTTGAAGCTCCCCTATGTCCTAATTATGTTCGGTTGGTCACACTTCAGGCGCTTGCGAAGTTTTTCGGTGTGTTAAAGCCCAGATTTGGGAATTATGTGTGAGAGAGTGGGGGGAACAGATAACACCACAGATGGAGTGAGCGCCGCAGACTGCACATTATGAGGAGAGAATTTTCAGAAAATGTTGTTACACTATTCCATTTCTTCCAAGCGTCAAAAATCTTTCCCCAATACACCACAGAACTAAAAAGGAGAAGTGGAGCCTAATGTATATGGACAATTAGCAAGCTGGCTATCCTGGAAACTTTTAGCATCCTTTAGCCTGCTCAAGGTATTTTGCCTATATAGTCTTTAAGCCGTTAAACATTGCAAATGATGAAAGATAAAGATTTTTTCAGCTGCTGTCAACCCATCGACCACATTTAGACGAGGTCAAAACCCAGTTAATGCCTGAGCTTTTACTTTGGATAAGAATTATCATCTAAAAGTGTCCTCTGAACTAAATGCTAAATCATGTTCCGTAAAGTGTCTGCTTTTTGTGGCATCGGATACACATCCAATGCCCACTAAACATCATCCCATAATATGTTAATGTTGGAGAAACCACAGAAAAATATAAATGCCATGAAACTGTCATAATTTCCCGTACTTTAATAAAGGGCCTGACTTCATCATTCATTTTAATGGGGGAGGTCCGGTAAGAGGTTGGCTAACCGAAGTAGACACAGTGGGAACAGGCTCAGATAGCTAAAGGCATTCCTATGATTTCTATGCAATATACAAACATTTTTAGCTAATAAGAATCAATAGGTTTCTGTGACAACTGAAATATTTGTAGACACCTGCCTGCCTGTTCCATCCACATTAAGACAACAAGAAGTGGGCAGAAAGAGCAAGAAAAACCCTGCAAATTTAGAGTAAAAATCCTCCATAAGGTTAGGTTAATCATATGCAATGAAACACAGAAAAGTGATATTAAAGCGGCTGTACCCAAAGTGTTTCATTCTGGTGCATATTAGACAATAAAGACTGTGCTGTTGCCAAAAACACACCATTTGTACTTTTAGAATGATTTTTGAAGGGAGAACAATGCACATTTTTTGAGGCCCCCTTCAAATTCGGGCCTCCAGGCAAATGCCCGGTTAGTCCACTTCATTGTTACGGCCCTGCCAATAAGTACAATTAAACATAAAGCCTTGTACTTAGTGCCATACAAGTTGAGGTTAGCGCACGTGCAGGTCTAAAACATTCTTTGCACTGAATTCTGGGGGGATGAATGTTTGACTCATCTTCATATCACTTTGAAAACATTAATTATACCCTATTGAATGGATGAAAACGAGTACAGCCCCTTTAAAGTTACAAAGAATTGGACAGCGAAGAAGTCAATTTGGACCGACAGAATATGGCAGACATAGTATTTCACATTTAAAAAACAGGTATGACTGAAAACAGAACAGACATAGATAGTCAAAACTGTACAGACAGAGAAGTGAAAGCCCAGGTGAGCTCTGTGGAGGTGCGTTTGTGTGAAAGTGTGGCCAAAACAAAACAAAACTCTTAATAAATGTATAGGAAAGGATTATAAAAAAACGTTACACTGGTAGACTTTAATTGACCTTGCCCACGTCCATTGTGTGCTGTCAAAAATATGACTGTCCAGTCTTGACTCTGGCCTCAATAATATTTCCAACCAAACATAATTGTTTTGTTTCTATGGCAACCCGAGCATCTGCTGCCACCTGCCTGCTGTCCCATGCACACATAAGATTCTCAAATTCACCATTGCTGTTCTTTCCCACTTCAGGGCTCATTCAGACGTTTGAGGTACATTTTTTCCATTTCGAACTATGGCATATCCGTATTGTAATAGGATTGATGCATTATTTATTGCTCTCCAATGATGAACAAAGTTTGTACCGTTACCACAGCAATTAAGGCGAGACACTGCAGCTAAAAACATCGATTTTTTTTAACGTTGAGAGAAGCTATGAGTGCTTCAAGTTTTCACCCTAAACATCTTCATTTAGGCCTGAAACGCCTGGAAAAAATGCCTGTAAAACCTATGGGCGATTTCAGAAAAGACCCCGAAAACCTGACGTTCCAGAAAGTTCCAGAAAACCTAAAGTTCCTGAAGTATTCAGCAATTGTGTCAACGCCTACTAAATGAATGATTTCTCAGTCTCTGTAGCAGATAGGAACAAAATTCAAAAGGTATTTGAGAGCTTACACTTGTGGAGAAATTGGATTTATTTAGATACACCTTCATAAAAATAAAATATGTAAAAGCAAAGTGAAATAAAGTATATAGCCCTCTTATACTAAAATATAGGCCTATATTTTTTTATGTTAAACCTGTAATTTGTCTTTTGAGGTCACTTCAAAAATGTCTAGCAGGTTCTCTCTAAACCCAAAACAATATCCACTCTTTAAAATACAATTTAATTCATAGTTTTATATAGAAACATGGGAAATAAATATAATAATTATTAAGCTATAAAGAAATAAAAAGCTGGTGATGGGGAAGGGCAGAGTATCCTGCTCTAAACACAGCAGGAGGAGGAGAAAGCCCCTCCCCTCACTGCTGCTCAGCGCTGTCAGCCAGAGGAGAAGAATTTACGTGTAAGCTCTATAAACGGACTGTAGCTGGGGTTAAATGGGTTAATGAAACTCACCCTTCACGAAGTCCACCAGCAAGCCGGAAATTTCACGGAAATAACTACAACTGTGCGGCACTGTATTTCACACGTGCATTCATTTCGTAAATATTGACATGCTTTGTATCCACGTGTTGTAGCCCAAAAGGCAAACGAGATGACGGTGTAATCCAAATATGGTCATGTGTTCCTTTGGGGGAGACAACAGCGGCTAAAGACGGGAGAAATATACATACACAAGTGCGGACGTTACTAAACTTTAGGGCCCGTTTTCTCCAAATGAGTTTTTCTATACACTTTTGCAACAACATCTCCACTTCAGTAGCTCCTACAGACGCCAAACTTCCCAGATTTGTACTTAATCGTTTTTTTCAGAGTTTTTTTTTAATTATATCTAATCCCCAGCCTGGTTTATTGAGCTTTGAACTACAAAAAACAAGGAGAAATTTGAATTTTACACAGACTTTTTCACTAATATAGAGCAACTTATAGATAGTTTATTCAAAAATGAAACAAACTAAACAAAAACCATATTCCCTCTTACAATTTTTTGTAACTACAACAAAATAAAACCATAAACTTACAAAAGGCAATATAGGCAATTTTGGCCATTGTCGTATTTCTATATGAAAACATAAAATCACAGAAAACTTGCATTATATTTTTTTCATATTTATATCAGTTTCAAATTGACATCTCTAAATTAGAATCGTTCCCCATTAGCCTGCAGTGTCTCACCTTAAAAAATACTCGATCCTTTCTAAAATCATTGGTAGATACGCACAAAATGTAAACAGCAAATATGAGCAACAACGGTGCCCCTGAGTGAACCCTTATTTTTCCCCACACATCACAAACGTCATCGTACTGAACCGCATCGTAAAGCACTGCCCCGTGTGTGTGAGGGAGTGCAGCTGTACTTACTTTGGGCGTGGGACAGGAGGCGGTAGAGAGGCGCGACGTGGCCTGAGCGCGGGGCGATTCGGACGGCGTGGTGCTCAGTGAGGCCGTGTCCCGGGGCAGGACCTGCACACCCCGCGAGATTATGGAGTCTGGAATCTGGAGCACATCACACACAGACACCACGCACACGTAAACGCCAGAACCCGACACGTACAGACACTGAGAAGGAGGACATTTAGGAAACACACCAGGGGCGGGGCAAAAATCACCTTTGTTTCTGTGCTCAAATGACCTGCACGACCAGGGGAATGTGTCAATCAATGAAAGCCCTGGTCTCGGCAAAGGATCGGCTAGTTTGAAGATTTCACCTATTGTACATGTTTTGGGTTCAATGCTGCTACTGCTACTGCTACTGGAATCAACTGAATGTATAAAGGCAGGGGATGTAGCCTGTGCACTTGTGGTTTTAAAAGTCAGCTTGGTTGCCTTACTTTTAGGCCAACTGCCTACTGGTTTTAGCCCCAAGATTTATGAGCTTTTTTACTGGACAATTGGGAGCAGTTGGGATTAATGGAGGGCCAGTCATAAACAACTTGTACATCATGCAAACACGTTTTTGTAATAGCGAATAAATCAATATTACAATTGTTATCAATAATATTAAAGGCCCTATACCTGATTTTTTTTAAATTATAAACAATGAAAGGGGGTGCCAGTAAGTTAAATTCTCAGTTGTGATCCAAACTCATTCCTCACTTAATTTCCCCACAATTCTTCACATGGATGAGTTTATGGGCACGTTTCACACCTTGTAGGGTCACTTTCAGAGTCACACTCACAGAAATGCTAAAAAAAAAAAAAAAAAAAAAAAAAAAAAAAAAACTAGCCTGCAAGCTCATGAAATGCTATATAATTGGATGCACAACATTATTTCCACAAATGTCTGTTTACATTATGCAAAAAGAGGACAAAACTAATTTTGATACGCTACTAGAAAAAAAAGATCAAGTAAAAAGTATCACTGCTTATGTCTAAATATTGAGATGTTGAGGTTCTTTAAAATTACGTTGAGGATCTTTGAACTGATTTGATTTTCGTGTTTGTGCTCATTATTTAAATGCAGATCAGTGTTTTGTTGACAGGAACTTCTTGTACTCATTCTTTATCAATCAGTTTAGGCCAGTGGTTCTCAGCTGGTTTGGTGTCGGGACCCACAATCCCCCTGGGATGACAAGCCGCGACACAAATACGACCTAGACTTGTAAAATATTATATTAAATGTTGAAAAAATGTGTTGTTGAATAAGCATTACATAAGCCAAAAAAGCTGAAATTATGATTAAAAACAACAATCTGATAACAGCCATTTTAAGACTCAAGCAGGGATTCTATACTTTTTCTGAACATAAGTATTAAAAGAACGATTTCTGGGAAAGGCTTGGGACCCACCAGTTGAGAACCACTGGTTACACGTAACACACAGTTGTAACAGTCGGATCAATATTGCAACAGTAGCCTGAGTGTTGCGTGGTCTCAAAAAGTCCCAAAATCACTGGCATCAATATCTAATGTGAACTTACTTCATACAGTATTTACTTCATATCTGGGGACACGCACCAGTCTCACATTCCCTGTCTTTAATATCAAAAGCAGTCATGATTTGTCCAGCCCCTGGTATTTCTTATGCTTACACAGAGAGAAACTGTCAGTTACAACAACCAACACGTCACATTTACCCCATAGGGTTTATGATGGAAATGATATGAAAATGAAGCAGAGGTCTTACCTACAAACGCACGACCCGGTCCAGGCTGCAGGCGCGTAATGAGTGGACAGACGTGGAGACATGGAAGATGACAACACATGGCGCACTGATAAGGCACAGGTGGAAAACACATGGCATTTGAAAACTGCACTGCTTTACTCACTGATCTGAAAGTGCAATTACATGGATCTCATCATGAACAAAACTATGGTCAAGAGCTGGGATCTGTTTGTGAAGATGTCAACGCGGGCGGGGGTAAGCTCTGCGTCGCTTTGCTAAATCTGTTTTTCTTACTTTTTTGCTGTCTGTTGAACATTGCGAAACTCAACTGCTGAATGACTGAATTCTTAATAAAAGCCATCATAGCAGTGTTGTTTTTGGCAGTCCTCTTATTTCAACAGATAATGTTAGGTCGATAAGTATTGGAGTATTGGGCTGAAGAAGTAGTGTCCTCATTGTGAACATGGCTTTTCCCTACAGCGGCCTCACTCCTCATCCTTTGATCATCGCTCTGAGCAGTCCCTCCAGGATTTCGCCAGCATTTTTTGTGATTGTTGCGGGCTAAGGTGCCTGATTTCGCAGCATTTTATTTTTACATCAACATAATCAAAGTTCCCCTTGCATTTTACATCAATTTGAACCAAAGAAAGAGACTCTGGGGAATAAGAAAAAACTTAAAATGGCTGTTATTTTAAATTGTTGTATCATCTATAACAAGAAGCATGTGATCCTCCACTCAGCTGTGGACAGTGGGAGGAGCAAACAGGCACCTGTCGGTTACTGTGAGCACCAAGCTCTGAGTCCAGAAAACTCTGATCAAACAGAGCCCTGAATGAGACTCCGAGGACTGAACTGTGACTCCTAAAGTTCGCACAGCAAAGAAAGAACCAGAATTGATCTAAATGAAAATTTAGGTCAGATAAATGCCTCTCGCCAAACAAAGGTGCAGTAGCAGAAAAACGAAACTCGGACAAAGGGCAGAAGGAGCACACAGCGGCGCTCACTGTAAAGTCAGACCAAAGTTGCGAGCTCTTACAGTTTTTCTGTCTTGTTAATGCAATTCCAAAACCATTCTTGCTGTTAGCTAGAGAGGTAGTAATTCATTCCAACTCAATATCTAGACTACCCAATTTTTTATAGGTGAAATTCAATTTTTTAACAAAAAATGTAATTTATTAGACAAGTACTAACTAATGAGCTTCATTCGAAACAATGTAGCCGAATTCAAGATCTCAAAGAATATGAGCCAGTTAAGGTTAAGAAATTAAGAACAGAATATCTGAAATATCCTATTCTTCCAAAATCCAAGGAAATTCATTTTAAACTTCTCAACAACATATATCCGTCAAGCGAATTTTTAAGACAAAGATTTTACTTTGATAGTAATGAATGTTCCTTCTGTAAAACTGAAGTTAAAACCACTTGCCACATTTTTTATGATTGTAAATTTGTTAACGTTTTTTGGTCTCAGATCCAAGAGTGGTTGGAGAGAAAGAATGTATCGGTTAAATTGACATCGCTTGCAGATATTTTATATGGTTTTGGAAAGCAAATTGGATAACTTGCTGGTAAACGTAATCCTCATATTGGCAAAATACTATATACATAGATCAAAACTTTTCAAATCCCCACCTGCATTTAGAGGTTTCATTAATGAACTTAATCTGTACTGCAAATCTTTAAAGGTTATGAAATGTAAAAAAGCAATAGAGCTTCTAAGTCAAATGCAACATTATAAATTAACTGACCCTTAAACCTGAAGATGTATCTACATTTTATTTATTTATTATTATTTCTTTGAGTTGATGTTGTACCAATTAATATTATTTATTAATTCATTTTTATGTTTATTTTTTACACTTGCCTTAATATTGCATTGTTTTATGCAATTTCTTCTACTCAACCGAATGTGCCTTGACATGCTGTGAACTGTTAAGTGCCTTACAGTTTGTAAATGTTGAATAAAAAATAAATAAATAAATAAAAAGTTGTGAGCTCTTGGAAAAGTCCAAACGCCACACTTATTTCACGGAGTTTGCTTATTTTTGTGTTAATAATTGCGACTGCAGCAACATGAAATCCTGGAGGGACCTTCATTCATGAACATGGCTTCTGCGTACATTCCGCTACAGTATTGAATGGGTGAAAAAACACTTTGTCCTGAGAAAAGACAAAGTCCCCATGACATCGCTGGACGCCGCTCACTCAGACCCGAATGTGGCGAGAGGGAGGGACACCGAGACGGCCCAAGCCCTGACATTTTTGCCTCGTCTCATCTACGAAAACTCATGAACGTCTCGTCATGTTGTAATCACCAAAGAGCCGTTACGTTATCGACAGGCCAAAGAGGTGGTGTCAACAAAAAGTCAAATGCATTGGAAATGGCTCTGCAGGTTTTCAGATGATATCAGGTGAGTTTGGCTGTTATTGGCGTGAGAAGCGATCAAGATGCCACGGTCACAGTTACACAAGCAGACTGATGAGCCACGACCATAGTTGAGGGACCGTGTTGGATGGATGTCGCATGATGGTGATGGACCTGACGAAAGACCAGTGAAACCGTGTTCAATGACAGAGAGTTCGCCTCTGATAGACACAGGAACAGCACTATCGCGCCAAATCGATCGTTTCTACGTTTGACTCTCAATATCGATGTAGTTCAATGGTTCAAAGTCCGGTTTAACATGACGGCGTGACTGTTACGATGTCTTTCAGGGATCTGCGGGCAAAGATAGAATATGCAGGACATCCAAGACCAGATTAATGTTGTTATTAGTTTTTATGAATTAAAAGAAACTATCGAGTGATTTAAGTCATAGTTTCATTAACTTTTAGGGAAAATATCTAATTGCGACGTCTCAGGCAGGTTTTGTGATTGTGTTTATATTTGTAATTAATCCTACATAAATGCGTACATAAAAATCCTACATATTCTATCTCCCCACGCAGGAGTAGTCGAGGTACGGTGGGTTCAGGGAGTTTTTCAACCGCTCTATTTATCTCCATGTTGTTGTGCTGAAGTCTGATACTGAAAATGCTTAAAACATCTTTACCTAAGCGTAAATAAAGGCTGCACCTCCACTTTGTAATAGAAGGGCCAAATTTGGGATACTATAAGTTCAATGTGGGCGCCATTTTGAAGAGGGTTTCCTGCAATATTGAACCCTGGTAATGACATTTGCCTGATCGCCCAACGCCCCACATGCCTCATTTCTGAGACCTGCGCTTCATTCAAAGGATTATCATGAATGCATGCTGCACTACAACATGCAACAATATAATAATAATAATAATAATAATAATAATAATAATAATAATAATAATATATGACTTCTAGCTCTGCAGCTGTGGCTAATGTCCACAATGTTGTCCAAGGCAGGCTTTGTGCTTTTAAGTGCTGTCAGTAACTCTCCAGGCAGTTTATAAGGATCAAATGCTAAGGTTTTTTTTTTTCTTAAAGTATCAGATCTGCATGAGGTGAGCTATTTTTGGATTTAGCATCTTGACTTTAGTCAGTGATACTGTCCAAATAAAGACATTTAAGGAGAGAAAAAAAATCCAAATGAGCCATCACATTTCCCTTTAGCCTTATTTTATCTCAACAGCTGTTTCATAAAGCTACAGTATGCAAATTAGCCATGTGGCTTAAGTTTTTAGAAAACCTACGGACCGTAACACCACCCTCCACGCTGATAGTTTCCACCCGAACAGCCTCAAATCCAACATCCCCCAGGGACAATTTCAACGTCTTCGCAGAATCTGTGATACTAACACTGATTTTGAACTACAAGCTTCTGACATGCATCACAGATTTAGACAAAGGGGATACTCAAAAGGTACGTTAGACAAAGCACTTTCAAAAGTAAAATCTATGGAGCGAGAACAACTTTTCAAAAAGAGAGAAAAAACACCACAAACAATCGGATTTTTGCTTCCCTGCAATACAGCCACCTCACTAACGGCATCAAAAATATCATCAAAAAGAACTGGGGTATTCTCCAAAGCGATCCCGCCCTGTCGCCTGCTTTTGCTGAACCGCCCTTGTTTGCCATCAGGAGAGCGCCCACACTGAGAGACAAACTTGTAAAAAATTACCTACCCGGACAAAAAAGAACTTTCTTCCCAAAACCAGTGGGCACGTACCAGTGCGGGTCCTGCAACTATTGTACCCACATAAATAAAAACAAATCATTTAAAGACTCACAGGGTAAAAAAACGTACACTTGCCGCTCATTTGCAAATTGTAACACTACCCATGTGGTCTATCGTCTAGACTGTTGCTGTGGATGTTTTATGTTGGACTCACCAAGAGAAGACTCCGTGATCGCTTTTCAGAACACAAGTATGCGATCAGGACACAAAATCCAAACTACCCAATCGCGCAACACTTCAAAACTTCCGCTCCGTGTAAGCTGAACCTTCTGAAAGTTATGGTAATTGACACTATTCCAGAATCCATAAGAGGGGGCAACAGAGTTAAAACACTCGCTCAGAGGGAGACCTTTTGGATTGAAACCCTACAAGCCACACGCTTCCCAGGCCTCAATGAAGACATTGACTTCTCCGTTTTCCTTTGACCATCTACTTGTTGGATCTGTGTTTTTTAATATATTTTTGAAATCACTTCAAATAAACCTTAATTTATACTTTAACTTTAAAACCGTACACAAGAGAACTCTACTTAAAACTCTTAACTCTATCTGTGGTTGCTGCCTGGACTTTTTTGTCCCATTTTGATTTCTTGCCGTTGTCTTAAGGGTATTCAGTGCACTGAATGACACGTGTATATGAGTGGGGACTTCACATTTGGTCAGCTTGTTTTTATCTTCAGCTGTCATCCTGTGTGTTCATACTTGTGTACTCTCTTTCCATCAAGTGTGAATGTATTATTTTTTGTATGTTGTTGCTCTTTAAATATTTGTAAATAGTATGGATGGTCATGTGACGACCTCCCATTATTAGTATTTAAGGCCACCTGGTGCCGTTTTTTTAACCATATGCCCTGAGGAAGACCATCTCTAGGTCGAAACGCGTTGGCATGTCCATTTAATAAAGGACTTTTAACTACATAGTCAGAGTGCCTCAGATCCCTTTTTTTTCTCAGTATATCTGGCTTAAGTTTATACTAAATGAATGCCAAAGCACAAACTGCTTCATTTAGGCCATTTACTGAGGAGGCTCTTTAAAACACTGACATGTGACTGTTCTGTGGTGACTCTAACATGTATTTCATCACTTTTATAAAGTTTGGCTTGTGCAGAATCTCTTTATATTTTTTTAATTAATTGTGCGCCTGTCAATCAACAGTGGTTGCACATGAAGAATCACTCCAGGGTGGGGGCGAGGGGGTGGGCATGCGGCACGGTGGCTTATGGGATGGCACATGGCTCCTAATCGCCCGTGAGGTAGCATCAGAAATTCCTATGCTAAAGTGGCTATGATAGTTAGCATGGAGGCTCCTTTCCTAACTCCTTCCTAACCAACAGCCCAATTCGGAGGCTTCTTGTCATGGCGGACACTGATGCACATCCGGTTTGGCGTAAGACCTCTTACCAATTTAACGGTTTCGGAATCAGCCTATACACTAGCCTGGGGTCCTCAAAATGGCGGCCATAACAACAAGAGTCACATGACCGAAAGGCATGGATGTGAAATTTGGTCCAAAATGTCCTGAGAAGACACTCAACAAATAGCATTATTGAGTCTTCGTTTTCAAACATGATTTTTGCAGTGAATAAAGTAAAAAAAGAAAATATATATATATATATATATTTTTTTTTTCCTGAAAGTTGGATCCAAAGTAGCCTACATATCTGCAAAATTTTGCGCTTGAACAATTTTTTGCCTAGTCTGTCCATCTATCACGGGCAGTGCATGAAATCCACCACACATCCAAACTTTTGAGTTGAAAAACAGCGCCACCACTTGGCTTGAGCATCAGACGGCAGCACAACAGAATAGGGGTGTTGAAAACTCTCTCAGCCCCACTGATTAGTACGCGGTGAGGACGAATGGACAACGGCGTGTCCCGCACCTGTCTCCGTCTGGGCCCCCGTACCTTAGCAGCGATGGAGGCGGCGGTGATGTGGGAGGACGAGCTGTCTTCGGTGGACGCCACGCCGCTGTCCTTCTTGTCCTCGTCCTCGTCCTCGCACTGCACGCCCTTGTCCTGCGTGTGCGAGTGGGGAGGGGACAGCGGCACGCCCGAGGAGGAGGGGCGCGGGGCCGGGCTGCGCGGGGGCGGGGACAGCGGCGGGGGCGGGGACGGCAGCTCCTCCAGGCCGTCCGCCACCTCCTTGACCCGCACCACCGCGTCCCGCAGCAGGTCGATGGCGTGGGGCAGCGCGGGCAGGATGAACTGGAAGCACTCCTGCGGGCGGAGGGTAGAGACAGCTTTAGAAGGTTAACAGATGCCTTTGCCCACTGAAACGAATGGGCAGAGAACTTCTAAAGGACTTCTGAAAAAAACATTTTATTTGTCCAATGTATAAAAAGGCAAACAAAAACACCTGTGGCTTCTTAACCCCCACCTGAACTGAGCACATTTTCTCCAGTTTGGCTTTCCCCAAATCTAAAAGCTTAAAAAAAATTAAGCATAAAGCATCAAAATAGCGACGAAAACGAGGACGAAAATGCAATAAAAAGTGACAAAATCGTGATGAAAACACGATTAAAAAGCAATGGAAAAAGTGAGGAAAAAGCAACAAAAAAGCCACAAAAACAAGATAAGAATGAGACAAAAATGTGACGACAAAAAAGCGATGGAAAAAAGTGATGAAAAAGCAACAAAAAAGCAGCGAAAACACAACGAGAACACGCTTCAAAACTGTGACGAAAAAGTTACGATTACTTTCGTAGGTCTTAGCTTTCAAATGAAGCGTTACACTGTTGCTCTCCAGTTCTCCAGTTAAGGAGCTTTTAGATTTGGGTAAAGCTGAGAGAAAATTCCCTCGGTTCTGGGGGGGGGGGGGGGGTAAGAGGTTAAAGTGAGCTGAAATTGTAATTCTAGCTACGGCTTTTGTTCTGTCCCTTATATTGTTAATAAATAAAATGTGTGCAGCCTGTTAGTAGTTTTCAATCACTACAAAATATAAGACCTACGTGCAACTTCCATGGTTTGTTCAACACAAGCCAATCTACTTTTATAACTCTGATTAATAAATTAGATGCTAAATACTGAGGCCGGTTCACCAGGCTGAATATTTACAGATTAAAAAAGCCCCAAAGGGCATGATACACGGCCACCAGGTGGAGCTATTTCCCCAATTATGAGCCTTGACAGATGGTAACAATCATAAAACTTTCTCCTATTGTTTACATTTAGAATAAAATAGCTCCCAATCGTCTATTGACAGTGAACTGAAGTGTTCGAGAGCAAGACAGGTCATTTTCCTGTGGTTCTGATGCTGGCGTAGGATATATTCTCCACAGGACCAGACAAGATCAGAGGTTTCGTATCTGCCGTCCTGAAGTGAAGGGTGATGTTTCCAACCAAAGGGGGCGGGGACTCTGCAAAAGAGCCCGGATGTTGCTCTCATCTGTACAAGTGGGTCTTCGCCATCTTTGCCTGTTGCTGCAAATGCACGGCATGTTCAATTATTTTGAATTTAAAAACTATTTTTGGCCCAAAGCATTGCTCCTTTACGTCAGTAGTCAAGTACTGTAATTACGGATGTACTAATACTTTCTATTTCTACCCCAAGGCCTGCACTGTATATTTTTCTTGATACTGGAATGAAATTAGTTTCAGTAAATCGCAAAAGTAGACATACAATCAGTGTTAATTGTCATAATTTTAGTCAAAGTGATACTTTCGTTGGCTAAAACTACACTAAAACAGAATGTATGCATTCAACCTTTTTTACTGATTTGATGAAAAAATTAACACAGCTTTCTAATTACAATTTATTTTTTTTGCTTTTTTTTGTTAACATTATTGCTACAGTGATCCTTAATAGTGACACTAAAAGTTTTAAACTCATCCATGAGAAGAACTGGGATGTGAGAAAGGAAAGTTAGGAATACGTTTGGACTCAACTAATAATTCAAATAATACAAACGATGAAACCAAAACAGTGTGGAAAAAAAATAACAATCCGATATAGGGCCTTTTTACATTTGAGTACGAATGCTAGTATTACACTGTACTGCACAATAGGTGAATGGAGGAATGGCGATGTCTGAGCCTGGTGAATTTGTATATCACAGTGCCCTCTAGTGGCCACATTTCCGCAGCTTCAATTTCCCCTTAGTTGCCTTTTCCTCCGGCTCTTCTTCTGCAACACTTGACACACGTTTTTTTTTGCCAAGACAGAAGTTCACGTTAGAAATCATTTTGCTAGCTTTCGAAAGATTAGAAAGTGATGTTTTAAAAGGCATATTATCAGAAAGGATGACTCAAAAGACTCTATAAAGCCTATGTAAGGGCTTTACCGGGGCAAATGTGACACACGCAGTACGTCATGACAGAAAATAGGAACGACAGAAAACAAACGATTGAGTCAAGAGCAGAATGGATCAAGACTTCCGTGTGGAATGAGAATAGTAACAGTGGGTGGAAGTGCTTGGGACAAAAATACGCAACGATGATGACTGATTTTGGAATTTGAAAAAGAATTGGGGGTTAAAATCCTGTTCAGTGCTTGGTGTTTTTGGAGCACGACTTAAAATAATGTAAGATACAACAAGTGAAGTTAAAGCTGGGGTACCTGATTTTTCCTGTTCAAACAGTGACATTTTTTGTTTTGGCCCAAACTTGTTTCTAGCTCTCACAGTCCCTCCTGTGTATTCAAATTGTTCAAAGAATGTAATTATATGCACATTTCACACCCATATACAGCATTGAGTGGTGACAAAGTGAAGCAGGGGCGGCTACCCCCAAGATAAATTCCATAAATTTAGATTAGACTTCTATCATCCATTGCTCAGTAAAACTTTAGGTGAAGACAATACAACAAGGTCTGTGTTTCAAGCTTGGTGAAGGTGTCCGGACTTTGTGTGACGTATACCAGAGAGTGGGCTGGTGTTTTGGGTGCGGCAGAAGTTATTGATGAGGACATAACGTTTTAAGATTGTTAATGGCTCCCAAAAGGTTGATGAATAGCCCAGTGTCTGAATGACGTCACCGCTGATGATAACACCTCCACGCAAAAGTCCCGTATGCTTCGTACAAACACTGGCCACGAGTCGTATACCACTGATTACTACCGCAACATTCCTGCAGAATTTTTCCCAAAGGAAAGTTTTAAAAGGTTTATCTCACATATGATTGGTAGTCCAAAACATCAACCGCAGTTTTGTGTAAAACTGCGGCTATCGACACAACATTTCTAACTACGTAAATCTTAACAGCGACTGGCAAACTAATTTACTGCAGCCGAATTAACGTAAATCATCCTGGACATGTATTAGCACATTTACCACATTTTTAACCACGAATGGACACTTCATAAAAGAAAAATTAATCGGTAAAAGGTTCAAGGTAGTTTGGTCTCGGTTTGCATGAAATTGGATGTATGCTAATTGACTTTGGGGTTTTACGATCGCTCATAATACACAGCAGATGGTCTCTTTTCCCACCATAAATGTCTATAAACACAAAAATACTGTAAGAATTTCCCTCTACTACAAGTAAACATAAAAAGGATCTTAAGTATATTAAGGATATTATATAGTCCTTATAACCAGACTGACATGCAGGCAGACGTGTCCGGTGTCTTCTATGTCCGGTCTCTTACCTGTGAGCCCTTCTTGCTGCCCGGGAGGTTAATGATGAGGGTCTTCCCCCTGATCCCACACACCGGTCTGAAACGCAGCCACATTAGAAGCCGTATTTCTGCGGTCGTACGGATAGAGGCGGTTAAGTTACCTGGAGAGCATGCCCAGCGGCGTGACGTTCAGGGAGCCCATCAGCATGGCCAAAGACATCCCCGGGGCCTCACGCTCTATCACCTCTTTAGTGGCCTAGAGATGGAGAGAGAGTTTTACTTACTTCTCGCTGTCACATATTCACATTGAAACACCTAACTCTGCTCACATCTGCAGTCCAAAAAGACCCTGCTCTCATACACTGTGAAAAACATGGCTTTAGCATCACTATTAGCTGCTGAAGCCTAATAGGAAAATACGCCCCTCTTTACGTTATTATTGAACACCTCCACGCGTCTTAACATGCAACATTGTCCTATTCCAAATAAAGAGGATAGCTCCAAAAGCCCCCCTCCTGGAACCGCCACCTTAATGTGGTGGAGGGGTTTGAGCACTCGAATGATCCTGGAGCTCTGTTGTCGGGGGCTTCGTGCCCCTGGTAGGGTCTCCCATGGCAAACAGGTCCTAGGTGACGGGTCAGACAAAGAGCGGTTCAGAAGCCCCTTATGAGAGGCCAACAGGCCCGGTTAGAACCATGAGGCCGTCCTTCTGTGGACCCACCACCTGCAGGAGGAGCCATAGGGGCTGGTGCAATGTGATTTGGCAACGGAAAAGTGGAAGAAAATGGATGGATGGATGGATGGATGGAGCTCCAAAAGCCAACCAAATTGCTAGCATGAACGAGCTTCAGTTAGCCTGCGCTCAACGCTATAGGAGCAAAATTAAACAATGTGGATTTTCTAAGCGGATAAAAAGGGGAACTATATTAAAGGCGTAATAATACCTGGAATACTTTGCCATCCGCACAGTAAAGTGAAGATATCACTGCGCGGATGCCGAATTACTTCTGGTATTATTACGCCTTACAATATAGTTCCCCTTTTAATCCGCTTAGAAAATCCACATTGTTTAATTTTGTGTAATTATACTTTATGGTGTAACACTTCACGTAACCATATTTAAATAGGGAAAATGTGGAAGAGTTTGGTAGCTTCTATCTTCACCTCGTTTGGAGCTATAGAGGAGAAGAGAGAGGCTAAATACTAACGCC
Source organism: Neogobius melanostomus (assembly GCA_007210695.1). NCBI lineage: Eukaryota > Metazoa > Chordata > Actinopteri > Gobiiformes > Gobiidae > Neogobius > Neogobius melanostomus. Next base: position 503,092 of record VHKM01000355.1, read on the forward strand.
GTCTGTGCTGTGTTTACGTTACGGAAGGCACACGTGAAGACCAGACAGGTACAAATGAACTCGTCTAAGCTAAGCTAAGAACATATCTCAGTATGTAAAAACGGTGGCCTATTCCTTTAACAGCTCAAGCTAAATGTTTGTCAAGGCTCTTATTCATCCAGGGAGTATCCATCGTAGAAAAATGGGAGAGGACTAAAAAGACCCAGGCTCCTCCCAGGAGGAGGGAACCAGACTGCCAAAAAAAAATTCCTCTTCCTCAAGTTGTTTACAGTATCACTCAACTAGCAACTAGCTCAAGCTAAAGGTCAGCTTGAGTGCAGCACTTTTTTTCTTTCTGGACATTCAGACACCTCTATAAAATGGTGTGACCACTATATAGTGCCCTGTATAGGGAATATTGAGAATATTCGGGCACAGGATGTGAGTCACTGATGGAAACAACATTACATCGGGTGTAAATACTTGACTGGAGGAAATGTCTGTGTTCATTAAGGAAGAGTTTTTATCCCAGAGCCAGAGCCGCAGGAACATATTTAGGTTAGGGGGTGCAGAGGGACAACATTGTACCCAAAAATGTTTTTTTTTTCTATGCTTATTTCATATTTATTTATATTGCATGCAATGCACAAGGTTTCTTACCCAGGGTGCTTACACCATGTGAACATATTTACAGTGTATACACATATACAAGGAGACACAGCGAAGTATTGGGGAAAAAACAAAACAGACAGAACTAAACTAAACTAAACAAAGAGAAAAACAAACAAACAAAACAAAATAAGGCACAAAATAAATAAATTAATAGGAATGGTTATAATATGGAAATAAGTATTAATACAAAAGTCAGCGGCTCGTTCAAAATCTCGGTGCTATTTTAGTTTGTATTTAGCATTAGCCATTAGCTTAAAGACAAAAACATCTACCGCTATGAACATGGAAGTTTCCTCCAGTGAAGTCTTGGCTCCTGATGTGATGTTTTTGACATGGCATTTTTTATGCACATGTGGAAGTTTCGCTAAAGTAACGAGTGATAGAAGCCTCGAACTAAAACCCCTAATCTGCATAAAAAATGTATCTGCTGCTTGAGGTGGTTTGGGATTTTTGCGAATAAGCGTTAATGCACATTTTTGGAAGATGGAAACAAATGTATTCGCATAAAGTTTGTCATAGCGAATAGAAAGAACACGTAATCCCAAATGTGCAGGAGCTCAAACATCATTGATTGACTGTCTTTGCCGCTGCGTTCATTCTAGCAACAGTGCATTGCAACTATGGACTGTGATGAACAATAATTTATGATACAGACAAAGAGAAAAAGCTTGCACCTCGAGTAAAATCAAAAACGCACAGTAGGCTATGCCCTCTGCTAGGTAAATGCCGCCCTCAAAAAATGTTGGATGGAAACGCATGTAAATTTGCTTTTGTTAATGCACATTTATTAAGCGAATTTTAGACAGATGCACATTTTCTCTAATGGAAATACAACTAGTAACTCTGCCTGTCATGTAATCTTGACCTTTTTATCTATTTGGAAAATACCCAGGACTCACAGGGAAATAACGAGACGATTCAGCGATTGAGCCAATTGGGAACCAATTACTGCTTAATAGGAGTGTGACAATATATACATTTTCCGATATATCGCGATATTTTGCGGAACGATATGATACCGATACTTTTAAATCCGATATCGATACTTTTGATGATGTCATGCATATTAATGAGCAACATCATGCATATTAATGAGGCAGCAGTGCTCCACTGTTTTCACAGTCAATAGAGGCCAACCATGATCAAGAATTCAGTCCGACCAGCAGGGGGCAGCACTAGTTATAAGCACTTGGACCAAACACTGTCACACAAATAAATTACTTTTAATCATAGTTTTTTATAATTATAAAGAAGCTTAATCTGGGGTTGATTTATTACTGTTTAAATAGGACTGTGGTTTCTTGTTTATTTAAATGTAAATAAAGACAGATCTATAGACCCATTTCCAGTGTGTAGGTCAGGGATCATTTATAAAAGTGTTATATAGCACATGAAAAGAAATGTAAATTATGAATAATATGTAGTATGTTAAAATAAAGGTTAAAAGTAGCATTAAAAAAAATCGGGATTATTGTAGGTTATTTTTGTGCAATATATCGATTATCGCAGTATCGGCGTATCGTGAGATAATCGTTATCGTGAGCCATGTATCGTGTATCGTATCAAATCGTGAGTTATCCAGAGGTTCCCACCCCTACTGCTGAAACATTACTTTAGTTGTAGTTAGAGCATATTCATATTCACCCACAGTATTGTTATTTGTTTACCTGGTGTTCGCAAGGAAGGAAAGCATTTCTATGAGTTAGTTGTTTAAAAACATCTCGATGAACTTCGCGTCTACAACGCCGTAGTAAAACGGCTCAAAATGCTACACGGGGAAAAGTAAACACGCCGGCCACCAGCCCCGCAGTGTCTGTTTGCATCCATAATCTGACCACAGCTGTTTGTGAATGCACGTCCACTCTGCGCTCATCATGACTGCCCTTCTCATATTGATTTACAGTCATGCTCCGAGCTGCCCGAGTGTCCCTACACGACCTCCCTCCTCCTCTCCCCTCTCTGCTCTCGCCTCAGCTCCCACGCAGTCAGTACATCACCAAAACAATGTCAAATCAGGGAAATTCTTTGAGCAAAATCTGAAACATACTTGTCTTTCCAACCACACTGCTCAACATTCCTGTTTGCAAATGGCTACCTCAGTTACAATACCGACTATGCCACTATTTTGCGGTTGGTTATAGTAAAGAATCTGGAAGAGGACCTAATGTGTTTAAATGTCCACTTTATAATGAAATCGTATTATTAGAGTGTGCATTTTGTGATTTCAGCAAATTATGAATAAGGCTTAACCTCTAACCCCCACCTCAACCATTTTCTCCAGTTCGGCATCACCTGAATCTAACAGCTTACAGCCTATAGGCCAGTCGAACACCTCATTTGAAAGCTAAGACCTACTAAACTGATCTCAATGGATCTTTTTCCTTGCGCTGTTGCCATGTTGTCATCGGACTTTTGCCACTTCAGTCTTTTGTTGCTTTTTTGAGGCTCTTCATATTGCGTTCTCGACCCATTTTTGTCACTTTTTCATTTAATTTATACCACTTTTTCATATTTTTTTGTCGCTTTTTCATCGCATTTATGCCACTTTTTCATATTTTTTTGTCGCTTTTTCATCGCATTTATGCCACTTTTTCATATTTTTTTGTCATTTGTTTGTGGCTTTTTTATTGCATTTTCATCCTCGTTTTCCTTTAGTCTTTGTCGCGATATTTACACTTCATTCAAGAAGTTTTTTAAATTTAGGTAAAGCCTAATTGGAGAAAATGCGCTCCGTTCAGGTGGTGGTTAAGAGGTTAAGTCTATTAAATCAAAAACCCAATATATATAAACCAGAATTCAAATTATTCCCAGGTTATGTGCATGAAGATTTTGGGGTTTGCGACTAGAAAAGTTTGGAAACCCCTGCGCTAGCCGGATGCTGTTTGGATGAAGCGCTGTACGCTCGCGCACAAATGGCAAAAAGTGGACTATGAACATTAGAAAATACTATAAAACGGTAGCCTGGCTAACGCCAGACTGCTGTGTGCGCTCGAATCTTTTCGAACTTCACAACAGCCTGGGGACCATGGCCGACATTTTTCCATGGATTTGGGCACCAATCACAGAACGAGGAGGGACGGTAAGACGATGACGCGCTATTTGACATACGGAAGCTTGTAGTTTGTTTAGGGATAAAAAAAAATTAAAAAAATATTTACGGATCCAACATGACAGCAGCAGACGCGATGCCATCTTTCGATCAAGCTTTAGAACGTGTTCTAAATAGTTTAGCTCAAAAGTTTACAGCAGGTACGTCATACGTCATCTGATACCATGATACGATTGGCTATGGCTACGTGCAGACGCAGGAGAGACATTCGTAGCGCCCAATAAACGGCTATGAACAATCGTAAACCACACCTCTCCTACGAGAAAATGAATTGGTGGTCCCCAGACTAAATATCACTTGTGATTTTAGTCTGGCGTTAGCCAGGCTAATAAAACGGCATCTTCAAGTAGTAAAAAACTCCCCACACTGGTCACATGCGTCTCACAGTGCAGACAGTATGTGAAACCTCATGGACGCCTCAGCCGTGAAATGAACACAATGAGAAAGGTCTGCTCTTGTAAGCGCCTCGTGTGTTGCTTTGAGCTCCCTCCACTGGCAGCAGGGGAATTAGGCAGAGTAAACACAAAATACAAGCCACCATTTTGAGCCGACGGCATGCTAACAAACCAATGGTGCCGTGATTAATGCATTTGATGTGTGCAGGTGACAGTTGAATGGACTTTCAAAATGCGGAGGAGGCTTCCAGATACAATGCAGCACATGACAAAGCCCAGGGAATATAGGTTGGGCGCTAAGTTGGCTAAGAACATGTTTGTAGAGGTCTAGAGTATAGGGGTGAGAATGTCTTGATACATATGATGCCATGGAGACAAAAGAAAGGTGTTGTTTGAACATTATGACATCTAAAGGCTGTTCTCAACTTTGAACACATACATTTTGCTGTTTGAGTGTCAAAGGAATTCAAACAATGACTTCATGACGATGTCCCGTGACTGAAAGTGGTCCAACAGCCCATTTTTTGACAGTTGAGAACCACTGACTTCAATGATTCCAGCCTTCCAGTGGCTTTCGAAATGGCAATTTTGAGGTTTTTTGATTATAAAATCTTCAGAGCCTGTTCCTACAAATGAATCATGAAGCCAGTACTTATATAAAAGTATGGCGATCACTTCATCATTACCATATTACAAGAGGAGGTTTAGTGGCCATTGGGTGTGTATCCGACCCTACAAAAAGTAGCAACTGAATATGATTTGACATTTGGATCAGATGCCACGTTTATTTACGCTACTTCTTATCATTAACACATTTAGAATGGATGTCTAACTAGGCTTTGATGTCACCTAGATATGCTTGATGAAAACATTTGGGTCATTCAGAATTTGCGATCCTTGAAGGCTAGCTAAATGCCGATGTCTTTTTGTATTCCACTGAAAACACAATCGTGCAGCTTTCACCCTGTCTAATATGGCTCCGTCTGTTGTTTTGTGTGTTCTGTGTTTTTAAACTGACTTTGAATACAAACCTAGATGCCTTTTCATTCGAGTGTCTCGCTGAAGGACGTGGTTCGGGTCCACGCACACAGAGAGGTGTTACTGCCGGGAAGTGAGACATTGCTACTCCTCGAAGCCAACGCGCCAAGACCGCAACGTGTCAACAACTATCAACAAATATGTCCGTTTTAGATATCCAGACAGATCTGTGCAGATGTCCTTAAAATGTCTGAGACTGTGCACGCCTCAACCTTTCAATCTCCAGCAGAGGGCAGCAGAGGGCAGCTCTATGGCGCTCCTTTTGAATAAAATCATTCAACGTTTTTTGTATCAAGCTACGGTATAGCAATAGAAGCAGATACAAAGCTGCGCACAAATGACTAACATAGAACGGAGACTTTGTTTGTTAAAGTATGGAAGTACGGCGACATACCTCTGGTGTGACATCTCGCGGTGCAAAGCCAGTGCCCCCGGTGGTTAAAATGAGGTTGAGTTCTTTTTCATCGCACCAGTCCACTAGTGTGTCCTGCCACAGACGAGTGCGTACATAAGAACAAATAAAGAGTTAAGAACAGAGGAGAGGGAAAAACATATATCTCTTTGCTTAAAGCGATCACAAAAACTAAATCATGGATAGAGCCAGGTGTAGATTTATGTTAAAGGTGCATTATGGAACTTTTTATGCGAAAAAACAAACTTGATAGTTATGCGTAATTGACCTTTATGTAACCCAGCGGCTGTATGGGCGGTTAGCATGGCGCCTTTACTTTTCTACAATGGTCCAGAATCAATTGTTTTGTAGGTTTTATGGTGAGGGCATCTGTAAAACAGTGAAAACCTACCAGAAACTCTGAAAATAATTGATCCTGGCGCATCATAGAGGCGACCGTGATGGAAAGTAAAGGCGCCATGCTAATCACAGGGTCATTAAAAAGTTAAATACTCACTAATAAAGAAAAATGTTTTCACTTCAAAAGTTCCATAATGCACCTTTAAGTTTTTTAATGCGCGAGTTCTTATATAAGCTCAAATTGTGTTTGTGTTTTTGGGATTTAAAACTAATAAGTCAGGCTAAGATTTACATATTGAAAAATATAACTCTGAAAAAAGCTTCAAAATCAGTCCGAGTCTATAGGAGCTACTAAAGTGGAGATATTAAAAAGAAAACTTAAAATGGTCAAATTGGCCTAAAGGACTTCCGTGGTTGGTACTTTCTTACCATAATTATTTGGATAACACGGTACTGCAGAGGAGATTTTTTAAGTGGACACCACACTTATTAGTATTATGTAAATATATAATATTAGAGAATGTTGTAGTGATTTCCAGACAAAAGCCGACACAATGTCATAATATAAACATTGTAAAGGGTGAGTTTATTAATTTTTTTAAACTTTGATATTAAGCTATTAAGGGAGCCAGAAAACTGCATGAGTTCGAGAACAAAAACACCCAAGGAGTAAAAACAAGAGGTTCATAAATGCATTATCAATAAAAAATTGTAAGATTTTTGGATTTAAATTAGAAGAAACACATACCTTGATTTCGTCTATTTCATCTGGCACTATTTTGTAGGCCACGATCATTCCTCCCAACCTGAAAAAAGCACATGGGCACATCACAGGTTAGTATCACTGCCTCAGCCTTAGCTTAGCTTATTGTGCAGTCGTCACAGTCAGAGTTGGAGTGGAGAATATGGAGGTGGCTGCAGATTCTTGATGCACAAAAGACTCATACATTTACCTCTCCAACAGACAGAAAATAAATAATATTACAATTACACACTATTGTACACTCTAAACCAGGGGTCACCAACCTTTTTTCAGCCGAGGGCTACTTCAAGAGCATTAAGTTGTTCGAGAGCTACCAGTTAAAAACAAATCCTAAAGACTTGAACGTACACTGTTTACTTACAGGTTATTGACCCCATATTATATCAAAATAGCTTTATTTTAAACTCGTACTGAGTCACAAGAACAGAAATAACTGTATTTTTAAGAATCAGATTAAAGAAAATTAGGTGTTTCACACCTTAAAAAAAGTCTCAAGGGCTACTGGGCATGCCCCAAAGGGCACCTGGGTGCCCGCGGGCACCACGTTGGTGACCCCTGCTCTAAACCATTATACTCAACTGGCGGAGTTTTGAGCGCACCACGACAGGGCGTGACTTTTTACAGGCGACAAAATGTGAAGCGTGGAAGCTGCCGTGGAGTTTGTGGAGTTTTAGTAAGACTAAACAGATATGAGTCTGAATGAGAGTTGTCTGTAACGTAAGGTCTGCGGGTATTTGCTGACATGTGGTTAAAGGGATATTTCGGGATTTTTGACATAGGGCCTCATTTCCTAGTTATCCAGAGTGTTGTTGATGTCTGGAGATATTTTTTTCTTAAATTCATGCAGTTCTTATATTTGAAGAGTCTAGTGGCGCTAGGCTAGTGCAAGGCTAAAGCATTTCTACGGTAACAGTTAGCCTGCATTAAAAACAGTCTGACCCACTCCACAGTGCACCTGAGGCAAATCACTTATAACACCAGACTACCCATATAAATGTCTGTGTTAATAGAATAATTTTAACCATTTTGCATTTGAAATAACTTATATTTGAGCAGCATCAGCTTCGTGGCTGTAAGCTAACGCAGCGGCGGAGTGATCTGCGAGAAAATAGTCCCTCAAAATGCGATAATTCATGTGATACAAGGTCAGTTATATTTCAAAAAATATTCTATTAACACAGACATTTATATGGTTAGTCTGGCGTTATAAGTGATTTACCTCAGGTGCACTGTGGAGTGGGTCAGACTGTTTTTAATGCAGGCTAACTGATACCATAGAAATGCGTTAGCCTAGCATTAGCCTAGCGCCACTAAGCTCTTCAAATATAAGAACTGCATGGATTTAAGAAATATCTCCAGACATCAACAACACTCTGGATAACTAGGAAATGAGGCCCTTTGTCAAAAATCCTGAAATATCCCTTTAAGGGGTTAAGAAACAGAGTAGAGTATTATCTCTTCAAAGCTCTGTTGGCTTGTGTAACGATCTTAAGGCTAACTGTGGAAAAATGACACTATGGGATAACAGTACAGTGGTCCCTCTCTATAACGTGGTTCACCTTTCGCGGCCTTTTTTTTGGGTACAATTTTGCATGCTTTTTACAGCATATGAACACCATATGCGCAGTGTGTTCTGCGTCCTGATGGCTAGTCGTAGAGTGAGCCTCCTTTCGCCGCAGAGAGGATCTCTGTCAGTGTCTCGTAAACACATCAGTGCACACACCACAGGCTGGGCACGACCCCGCCTTTTACAGGACCTTCTCAGCACTTTTCCGCAGAAATAAACACCGTGAGCATGTGGCGCTCGCCTCAGCTAAACACTCTCCTTCTGCAGCCTGAAACTGCTACGATAAAACTTTGGTCATAGCTACGATTGTCTCTTAGTTTGAACAATCACCCGGTGTACACCAGGCATAATGGAGAACCCGTGTGAACTAGTGAGAAAAGTGTATAAAGTGTGTGGTGAGGGGTTTTACTGCCTTAAAACATATTTAATAATTGTAAAAAATAAAGCTAAGACTACTTCGCGGATTTCACCTATTACGGGTTATTTTTAGAACGTGACACACGTGATAAACGAGGGATCACTGTACATCTACACACCGCCTCCTACTGTCCTGGAGGCTTTTAAATGGGGCAAAATACTGTACGCTTCCAATTTATACTTTTATTCCTTTCTTTTAACTTGGGAGCCTTCAGTAAATTGACTTTGCTACTGTCTACCTCTGCTCCAAAGCCACAAATCTGTCATAAATAAGCTTAGCAGGACAAATATCATCTATTATAAATCGCAAAATCTCACCTCGATTGCAAAATCACAGACACCTCCTGAACAACCATAAGCCTCCTCTGGCAGAAAGTGTGTTCCCAAATGCCCTTGACCGCAGCTTCTACTAGACGATCCCCCCCCAGAACGACGACCCACAGCGCTCTCGTGTGGCCAAACGGGGCACTGCGGCTGCTCGAACAACCCCCGGCTCAAGGTGAAGCCTCTCTGCACAGACACTGCTTATGTAACCGCAGCTTCTTCTTTTTTTTCCCTTTTTTTTTTTTTTTTTGAAGGCAGCTCTATTTTGGGAAGACGACTGCATCATGCCTCCCATATACACCATGCAGCAACACTTAGGACAGTCTTCTGGAGCAGCCACAAACTATAAATGTGACAAAACCAACGGAGTGGGGAAGAGAGTTGCCACAAAAGCACGTCGAGTTATCTTGGACGGAAAAGACGAATGGATGAATGCAAAGCGATGAATGGATGAATCGTTTGGCTGTGAAAGGTGCATGGAAACGATTTGACCACATGAAGCTAAAGCGATGCCGTTCGAAGACATCTCTGTAGGGCAAACTTTAAAGCAACGTTTGCAGGAGGCACTTAGCCGTTTAAAAAGGCGCAATAACGGAACTTGTGTCGCACAAAGCCGCAGGTGAGACACAAGCGCCACTTTCACAATATGTAAACATGCCCTTGCTTATGTGAAAGCTCAGAACCTCTAAAGGCTGGAGGCTACACTCGTGCTAACTTGATTGGGAAACAGGTGTTGGGATTGTGGAAGCGAGAGAGTCCATATGTTTAGTTTGTTAGGATTTGTAAACAGTAAGTGATTGGATTAAAAAAATTCTACATGTTATACAAGTCTTGGCCTCACTGTGTATATACCAGAAATGATTCACTGTTTGGTAAAAATAGTAAGTTGACAACTATTTAATAATCCATCAGCTGTTTCAGACACATGTTCCACATCCAAGATGATTTGATCCGGCCCCGGACTTGTAGAGCATAAATGTCTGAGTATGTTAGGGGGCCACTAGGGGGCAGCTTAAATACAATAAAGGGAAACAATTCACACGTGTCCAGCAGAGGGCACTGACATAATAAGAGATCAGGATATAAACAACACATTACAGCCACGTGGTCGGGCTTTTGACCAAATCAGCACTATTTTAAAATCACAGCTCATTATTATTATTATTATTATTATTAATTTGTCGAAAAGTAGTATTCTCCTGTTTACATTATATATACCAAAATGAGTTTGACCCCCCTGGTATAAGACACTTTAGTTCAGGGGCTTTTGTCACCAAGTACCATCTCGGAACATAATTTGACCTTGGAAAAGTACAACCAGGACTAGATCAGGGTGGAATCAGGACCAAACCGGGACTAAAATGAACAGAAAATTGAATTAAATGATGTTAAAACCAGCAAAGACATCAGACTTAACTGCATTACTGAAGCACAAATGAAGACGGTTAGTTGGAATCAGCCTATAGCGCGCAAAATACTGCCTATTCCCACAGAATATTGTTGATCAAAGCACTGCATAACCTTAAAAAGTGACTAAAACAACTCGCGATAAGTCGTTTGGAGGACAGGATCAGTTTCATTTGAGCATAATCCGAGAATGAAAATAAGTTTAAGTATCGATCATGTTCACGTTAAGAGAAAGAGAAGACTGGAATATGAAAAACTAATAATAACATGAGAATAACACTTCAGGACATTATTCCAAATAACCCAGTTCAACCCGGAGTTTTGGATGATCAGATCAGATTCCTGCCTGTAAATAGATCAGATCTGATTACGGGAGTGATCTGATTACTCCGCTGATCTGATTGAGTTGATTGAGCGCACACGGTCTTCTTGAACGCTGCGCTGCTCGGGGTCATTTCAGGTGAAAAACATCGCACGCGCAACTAGGCAACTCTCCCTCTTCGGTTTCCTCCTATGGTGCAGCGGCGCAAATGAAAATATGCCCAACGCGAATAGATGGGGTTCCTTCCTGGTTTCCAAGGCAACGTCCTCCTCCTCTCCCCCGTCTGAGGGAACAGTGAGAGAGACAGCCAAATGTTTTTTTTTCCTTTTCTTTCTCCCAACTATCGGGGATGCCATTTTCGCACAAAGCAGCGGTATGTTGTTGACTAGACATTTTTGTGCGAGTGCGTCCTGGGGGAAGAGTGTGTGTTTTTTTTGGGGGGAGTGAGCGAGAAGCGAGCAGGAAACACACGTCAGTCAATGCAAATGGAAACACACATTTACCGTGGACTATTTGTCTTAGTTTTGCAGCAGTGAAGCAGCAATTTTACAAAGAAAAGGTTTGAAATATTGAAATGTTTACCGGCGAAACACAGGAAGAGGTGAGAGTTCCATAGGAGAGAACTGGGACTTGTTCAATAACGAAGCGAAATAATAATAAACGTTACCCAAAAGGCGTCAAACCAGGGGAAATTCTGGTGAAATGTTTCAGCGTGTTAGATATGCTCGGGTAAAAAACAACACTAACACTGTAGCTTTAAAGCCACAGTGCGGAACATTTATTAAAGACCACCATGAATAAATAAGTCGATTCACTGCACAGTTTGCTCTTAACTCGCTTTTACCTGGAACACCAATAATAATCTTGCTCACAGTAAAATGTTTTCTCACTACACTTTGGTCCATAGATTTATATCAAAACATATTTCTTCAAAAACTTTGTGGGGACAACATCTGCAGCTAAAGTGGACACCACATTGTCGTACATTTATCTTGTTATTTCAGAAGGATTTGTTGTTTGTCTAATTCCGAGCCTGATTTATTGAGCTTTCTAACTCGACAATTATTTAGACACAATTGTATAAATATTGAGAAGAGTTCACTCGTTCCAAGCGCTGAAACTTGTAATAATAATAATAATGCATTAGTCTTATATAGCGCTTTTCCAGACGCTCAAAGTCGCTTTACAATTTGGTGCATTATTCATTCACTCCATACTCGGTGATGATAAGCGAGGCAACCAGTCTGCGCACATCAGCCACCACCACCAACCACTCACTCACTCACTACATTCGCTAGGCTTCCTGGTGTTACTGAACGGTCTCCCATCCAAGTACTAACCAGGCCCTACCCTGCTTAGCTTCCAAGGTCTGACGGGATTAGGCATCGCAAAGGCGGTATGGCCACATTGTGAACTCTTCAAGTCCGTCCTCTGAGTTTATTTATTTTATAGTAAATGTTTCAATCATATAAATATATACACTGAGAGGAAAAAGTGAATACACCGTGTGGAATTTCTTACATTTCTGTCTAAATTGGTCATAAAATGTGGTCTGGTCTTTATTAAAATCACAAGATTGACTAAACAGTGTCTGCTTAAACTAATACCACCCAAACATTTACATTTGATCATATTTTTATTGGCCATAACATGTAAACATTCACAGGACAGGGTGGAATAAGTAAGTACACCGCCTGAATCTCACTGAACTGCAGCAGTTTTGTAAAGAGGAATGTTCCAAGATTCATCCTGATTGTTGTGAGCAACTACAGGAAAGCAGTTATTGCTGCAAAAGAAGGATCAGCCAACTATACAGGGGGGTGTACTTATTTATTGACATGCTGTTGTGAATGTCTCAGGTTTTTCTGCAAAATATCTTGATAAACTAATAAGAATACTAAGAAGTGATGATAGCACGTTGTCCAGGCCCTGAGGCAACAAAACAGCCCCACACCATGATCCTGCACCAGACTTCGCAGTGAGGATAGGGTTTAGATGTTGGTGTGCTGTTCCATTTGTCCTCCACACATGACGTTATGTGTTCCTCCCAAACTGTTCAACTTTGAGTCCACTGAATACTTTGCCAGTAGTGCTTTGGAACATCCAAGTGCTTTTTCGCAAATTTAGTGACCAATTTAGGCAGAAATGTGAGAAATTCCACACGGTGTACTCACTTTTTCCTCCTACTGTACTGTATAATACCTAGGGTGGGCGATATGGCAAAAATAGAGTATCACGATTTTTGAATAATAAACTTACGATTTCGGTTTTATCACGATTTTTTATGGACAAAATTACTTAAATTACACACTGAAGAAGAAAAATACTACACTAATTTATTCAACTGTGATAATCAACACAGCAATAATAGACTTGGACCTCAAGCAAACTCACTTTATACATGAAAAACACAATAAAACTCCAGATAATAAAATTAAGTAGAAGTAAGTTAAAGAGTAAGTTTGGTAAATGCTTGTTGTTAGCATAGACATAATTATTAGTTGTTAGTGTCTGTTGCTGTTTGGCATCTTTTCTGAGTCGTCTCTCTCATGACGTTGAGCTGCTGTAAATGTAACGCTCTGTCGCTGTCTGACCCTTTCACAATAAGAGTCTTACTAAAGCGATAACATGCAGTGACTTTTATTGTGTAAAACTCAAACAGGAAGAAGTTTGTCACTGTTAGGCGACTTTACAATAATGAACTCAGACTGACGGTGTTTTTGGGGAACTTTTATATTTTCAAGACATGGATAAACAGCGCATTTGTGAACAACGGTCCATTGTTCACAAATTTAAATTAAACAAATGACAAGGATGCGGCGCCTGACAGAACTGTAAGGACGACACTCGCTTCTTCGCACACGTACCGCCAGGTGAATAAATAAACACACGTTGCGATCTGAGCAGAGCAGAGGCGTTGCAGGGGAAAGACACTGACATAAACACCCCTGAAATAGAGACAGAACGCTGGGTTTAAAGCTCCAGATTGAGGAGCCTGGTCGTGTATGTGACTGTAGAGGAGCGGCTCGCTGCCAAACACTCGCATTAGCGTCCGACATTGCGTAGCAGAAAGTGCGTGGCTTGTGTTTGCTTCACTGACGGTGAAAAGAGTCAACTTTGCTGAAGTGCATAAAACCGTGATAAAACGATCCCACAAAAATAACAGATCGTCAGCTCTGGAGATCGTAAGACGGTCTAATATCGTCATATCGCCCAGCCCTAATAATACCCCTCCTGGAACCGCCACCTTATCGTGGTGGAGGGGTTTGAGCGCCCGAATGATCCTGGGAGCTCTGTTGTCGGGGGCTTCGTGCCCCTGGTAGGGTCTCCCATGGCAAACAGGTCCTAGGTGACGGGTCAGACAAAGAGCGGTTCAGAAGCCCCCTATGAGAGACCAACAGGCCCGGTTAGAACTATGAGGCCGTCCTTCTGTGGACCCACCACCTGCAGGAGGAGCCATAGGGGCTGGTGCAGCTCCTACTGCTGCCCCCACGACCCGGCAACGGACAAGTGGAAGAAAATGGATGGATGTACTGTATAATAGAGGTCGATTTTTTGTCAATATTTTTGCTCAAATAACAAAAAATGCTGTCTATAAAACGTGTAAGTGTTGAACTGTGACAGTAGGGGAGCTGTATATTCATGTTTAGTTGGTATTTGTTTGAAAGACAAACATCAGTAGATTCCAAAACAAAAAAGGATAAGTAATAGGCCAGGATGAATGATGTGTGTGTATGTATGGAGGTGGTCAGAGGGACCGTTGATGCAGATGTGTGCAGTCACGACAGCGCTTCTGTCAGTCTGAAACTGACAGAAACTGAAGCTACTAACGTAGCTTACCATCACCGAGTATGGAGTGAATGTAAAACTGTCTCATGTAAATGCGCTTTGTGACCATGTCTGTGAAAGGCGCTGTATAAATAAAGCGCTTCTTCTTCTTCTTCTTCTTCTTCTAAGTCTCTGTCTCTTATGGTTTTGAAATTATACGCAAAAGTCTGCAACATAAAATAATATTTTATGTTTTATGTTTGTACAAACTTGTGGCCGATTTTCACCGCGATGTTTCTCAGCTCCCCTGAGGCCGAGGAAGTTGTGGGAGGGCTCATTTTAAAACTCTCATTGAGCTCTTCCCAATGCAAAAAAAGACTTTATCACCTTCCGTGCCAAAATATCGGCCCGATATATCGATCAGGCCATGTCTGTTGCCTCAAGTTCACAGGTAGGGAGTCTGCAGACTGGAAATTGAGAAACCGAATCGTGCCCCTCACAAAAGATTTCCGCACTTTTTCTTTTCTTAGGAACACAGCCCAAACCATTTTAGACTTACAACATAAAGCTCTCCCTTGAGACATGAACTCCTCGTGGTTTGAAGGCGAGCTTTTTACCGAAGGTGTGGGTACGGTTCCCGTTATAGCAGCGCCTAAATGTTGAATGGGGTGGTCTGGCGTTGGCCCTTGAAAGTGGACATGCCTATGAATAAAAAACGACAGAGAATAAAAACAAGTGTGTGATCCGTGAGTGGAGATAGGGGTAAAAAGCTTTGGCGCGTGTGAAATCTCGGCCGATTGTAGGACACTTCCGTAAGATATAGCTCCGGTCGTTGAATAATAGAAGCGACTTTGTACTCCTCTCTCCTCTGAACGGGGAGTAGTAGTGGTTTGGAGTCCATTATCTCACAGTTTTTGGGGGTGGGGAAAGCGCTCTCGAGGTCAAACCTGCACAAGATCAGTCAGAACAAAGCCTCCAGAAATGGCAAATCCTTCCACGGTGAACACGCAACGCAAAAACAAAGTATGGATTCAATGAAATTCCAACAAATTCTAGAGGGAAACGTGACACCATCTGTGAAAAGGTTGAAGTTAAAAAGTAGATGGCTTCGACAAATGGGTAACGATCGTAAATGCACCTCAAAATTCTCTGAGCACTGGAAGACTTTTGTAAGGAAGAAAGGGCCAAAGCTGTGATACTTCTCATATTGCGAGGCTACGAGGTGTGCAGGTGCCCAAACTTTTGTTGCGGCCTTGTAGGAACCGATAAACAAATGAAAAACAACATTACCTTTTCATGTCTAATAGTATTTCTTTTCATTTAAGGTCACTTGTTGCAGCTCCTATGCATTTTCGTACAACGGTAGCTCAGATGATGAAGCAGGTCTTATAACCAAAAGGATGCTAGTTTGAATCCCTGCTCCCTCTGGTGCACGCTGCCACTGTGTCCTTGGGCAAGACGTGTTTTGTGTCATTATTTTTGTATTTTCTACAAACGTTTGCAGGAGTAATAGATGAGCAATGTCATTTCTCCCCCCCAGAAAATTTAGATTTAAAGCAATAGTCTGTAAGTTTAATTGTTTTACAAATTGAATAGAATGCGTATAACTGAGTGCCTGGGCCTGGAATCCAAAGTAATGTAAGGAATATTAAATCATTATAATTTCAAAGTCCCCCCCTTTGCAGATTTTAGACACTAATCAGAATCCCCGGGTGCCACCACTTTGACCAATGAGACGAGCTTTCCTGTAAACCTGAAATCTTTTGAGATTTCTGTCTCTCTTACCACATTTTGAAACTAAGAGTGGCTTTTCAAGGGGGAACTTGATTGTGTACTTTAAAACAATCCTCTCTCTATCTCCTCATTTTGCAATCTCACAGACTGTCACTTTAATGCCAATTTGAAACACACAAGGCCGTGTTTATAGACTGTGCTCTAGAAATAAACTTTCTGTGCCAAATCTGAAACATCAGTGACAAGCGAAGAACTCTGACCTGCATATGGCCCATTGGTACAGTATGGACACATGCCAACAGTGAGAGCATTTTGAAGATTTTCATTCATTTTAATGAAAAAGTATAAACCAAAGTCCCTTTCTACACGCCGTTATTGAGTTTTAAAGCACAAACACGTGCTGCACCTGTAGCTGACGTCTGTGTCCTTGAGCGCGTATGCTCTTGCTCTCGTTCTGCACATCATTTTTCAGCCTCACCTCGGGAGGCCCCCCACACGTCGCCCCCTGATGGATGACAGGAGCGAGCGCGGCCCAGCGTTGTGTGCGCGGCGGCGAGACTGTGATGATGGCTCGTGTTACGCGGCCCGCTGCTCCCCGTCCCTCTCCTCCTGTCTCTCTTTCTCTTTCCTCGCGAGCGCTTTGTCTTTACAGCAGCAGGGTTTTGCGTCTCCGTTTGAGTGATAGACATGTCAGCCAATCAGAATTATCGAGAAACTAAGTTAAAACTAAGTTCTAATGGTGATGGCGTAAAAGGGCGGAATAAACTTCTCAAGAAACACAAGCGGATGGAATCAAAGGTCAATTATTTGGACATACAGTATTTCGAGTTTTATTAGTGATATGGAACTAAAGAGTGTCTGCGCTTGCACCGAAAGAAATGCTTGTAACCTCGGCAGCTTACTTAGCTCAATGCTAACAACAATTGTGAACGATGAAAAACAGGGATCGGCGTTGATAATGGCATTTTGACACATATCGGCCTTTAAAAAAAATAAAAATCAGATGGCCAATAAAAGATAAATTAAAAACTGGGTTATTTTGGCTGTCGTCACTCCTCTGTCTCCAGCATTGTCCCACACACAGCACCATCTGATTGGTCACACGCAGAGCCGTGGCACAGGTAACAGCCAATCAGCAGTGAGATTTGATTAAACTCTGTTTTATTTACTTTAAGAGGCCAGAGACATATTTATTTACTTACAGTTATTTAAACTTGAAATTGGCATGGTAGCGCAGTGGTTAGCGCTTGAGCTAGAAAATCCCGGTTTGCATGTTCTCCCCGTGTCTGCGTAGGTTTCCTCCGGGTACTCCGGTTTCCCCTACCGCTAAAAACATGTACAACAGGCCAGGATGAATGAGAGTGTGTTTGAGAGTGTGAGTTTGGGACAACGGATGCGAATTAGCCCAAGGCTACAATCCGGTGTGGTATGTTTACATGCATGAGTCCCATGTGTGTTCATTAACATGCACTGTCCCGACCAAATAATTTCTTTACAAATCTGTTCAGTTGTTTAATAAGCCTATGCTTAAAGCAGTACTAAGTCACGTGTTTACCTTAATAAATCCTTTTCGTAGTCCCTCTGGGGGTAATACAAGTGTTAATGGAATGATTGGAGGGTCTTTCATCTCCCCCTGGTGTCTCTGGCCAGAAAACCATGCTTGCAACTTGACTGCCACCGGGGCGGAGCAAGCAATACACACTAATAGAATCACGAAGAAGAAGCTAACAGGCTAACGGGCAAAGCGAACTGCGGGCTAGCGCCACTTTAAACAGTATTTGCAGCCAAGTTTGAGTGAAAAAAAATATTCCCATTGTATAACTCCCTTCACCTTTTCTGTCAGCGTAGTATTTACTCTCCAAGACATTTAATAAGTAAAAAAATCGTAACTTGCTAAGACACCTGCAGTTGCGCTTATGGCCGCTAGGGGCAAGAGTTACTTAGTACTGCTTTAAAGGCATTTAAATTAAGATAAGTATTGGAGTTTGATGCTAATATTCTACCTTTTAGTGCAAATGAATATTGGCTCCAAATATCGGTAATCGACCTCCTTGACAACAATCTGTAACGCTGTGCTAATTCAACCTCTGACTTCCGCGCTGGAGGAAAATGTGCTTTATTTTGACTCAGGACAGCACACATGGTCTGTGTTACTGTCACAAATGTCACGTTTACAATGCAGATCAATGGTACCCAATGAAGTTTACTCTACAAGAAAATGATTTGATTAGCACAGCTTTAGTACAGCTTTAATACAGTTTCTTTTGGTCACTATGGTGCAACCTCAGTGTGGGTTCAGCAAACGATATGCAGGACACCAAACGGGGAATGGTTCTTATAGCCAGATTTGTGCGTTTATTTCATTTCATTGACAGCTTCTCCTGCTGTCAATTCCGGATCTCGATTCTCGCATTCCCCAGACTGTCAACCGGGACGAGGGTGTTCGTTTCGTCTTCCTCACACCTGGGACACCGTTCTGAGGAAGCCGGGCTGCAGATGGCGCTGTTTGCCTGCCACTCCAAGAAACAGGACATCGCCAAAAAGTGTTTACGCCACAGCAACATTGCGCGACTCTTCTGAGGAGGACAGAGGAAGCAGCAGAAACTCTCAATGCCTGAAATAACAACACTCGTGATTCTCAACTTGCAGCGACACATAATCCAAGTGTAATAAAGTGAGAAAACCTGCAGTAAGTGTACATTTAATGCAATGGGTTCCAGGATTTTTCTGTGTAAAATCAATCTCTTCAACCGGCACAAGCTAAATTGCCAGGGTCTAAGCACCGCCGTACATAACTGATAGAAATATGAGGAAATGGCCAAAATTGCCTATGTTTTCGACGGGCAAATGTTAATAACGGATGGAACTAGGATTGAATTCATGGTTTTATTTTGTCGCCATATTAGTTACAAAGATTTCCCGAGGGGATTCTGGATCTTGTTCAGTTTTGAGTGAGCTAGTGTTAGTGAAGAGAGCAAAAAAGGAAAAATTCAAATTTGGCCTTATTTTTGGAGTTGAAATTTGGGAGTGGGCGATATGGCAAAAATCCCGATGAAAATCCCGATTTTTAAATTTAAAATTTTTATAAAAATATAACTTAAATTACAGTACACACAGGAGAAGAAGAAAAAAAGAATGAATATACTAATCTATTACTTTTACTATTTTACTTTGTGATAATCAACGCAGCAATAGTATACTTAGACCTAACACACTTATTTATTTATGAATTAAATAAATGAATAATGAATAAATTAACAATAAAAGCAAGTAGAAGTCAGTAAAAGAGTAACACTAAGTTTGGTAAATGCTTGTTGGCATTAGGGTTGGGCGATATGGACCTAACCATGTATCACGATATTTGTTGGTATGTAATCATGATATGACGATGATATAATCATGATATACGTCATGTCTGAGTGGCCAGTCCCCTGTAATCGGCCTAAACCTGCTGCTCCTGTCGTAGCGAAATTCTGACTCTTTCACAATAAAACTCCCAGCTGATGGAACAATGATGGCTTTTATTTTGTAGGGACAACAGGAAGCGGTTCACTGTTATTAGTGGAACTCTGACATCGATGTCAGTGCAGGCTTATCTACTTGGATTATTTGTTTTTATCTGGTGTAAAAGGCGAGTTTAGACGGAGCTTCTGTGATTGATCATAAAACAGACCTGAGAGAAAACAATACGCTTGCGCCGATCGGATGACTTTTTTTGTTTGAGCCGTAGGACTGGTCTGCACACGGAAAGCGCAGCTTTGAGAAAACTTACAGGATGCGATGGTAACTTTATTAACATCCTGGAGGGTAACACACATATTTGTTGCTTGCCCTGTTTCCAGAAATAGTCCCAGGAGGTTTGAAAAGTGGCTAAATCTGTGTCAAAGGTGACGGCACTTGGAGCTCCATATCATTTATACCAGTATGAGACAAATTCCTATCATGGGAAATATTTGTACCGGTTTTCCGGTAGAGAAAAAATATCGCCCAACCCTAGTTGGCATCTGTCGCTGTGCGAACCTTTCACAATAAGAGTCTTACTAAAGCAATAACATGCAGTGACTTTTATTGTGTAAAGGGCAAACAGAAAGCAGTTCCTTTGGCAACTTGACAATAAGGAACTGAGATTCACCAGTGTTTTGGACCAGTCTTACATTTTCAAAGACACATGAACACGGTCCATGATCTAATTTAGACAAATGAGAAGGAAGCGCCGTCTGATAGAACAGAAAGGATGAAGGACACACTCGCTTCTTCGCACATGGTCCAGGTAAACACACGGTGGGATCCACGCACAGAGCAGAAAGACACTGACATGAGCACCGTTGAATTAGAGACAGAACACTGGGTTATAAAGCTCCGGATTGAGAAGCCTGGTCGTATATGCGCACTGGAGAGTAGCGACTCGCAGCCAAATGAGTACACTCCGACATTTGCATAGCAGAACGTTCAGGGCTTGGGTTTCCTTCACAGACAGTAGCAGGAAAAGAGTCGACTGTGCAGAAGTGCTTTGGGTCGTGATAAAACGATCCCACAAAAATGAGCGATCGTCGGCTCTGGAGATCGTAAGACGGTCTAATGTCGCTGTATCACCCTCCTCTAGTTGAAAGCTCAATAAATCATGCAGGAATTAGATCTTGAAAAATCCCTCTAAACAAACTTTCAAAAACATTGGTACAAGACTGTAAAGTGTAGTGTTAAGCGGAGATGTTGTTGGAAAAGAGTGTAATGTAAACCTAATTTTGCAAAAAAAAGTGGCGCTAAAGTTTCTTGTAGGTATATTTCTGCGGACTTTCGCGGCTGCTGTCTTTCAGATCAGAAAAGCCATATTTGGATTACACAGTCTTGTCAGTGTAATTTTGTACATCACGTGGCCAGTATTTGTGAATGGATACAAATCACAAAATAAACATTGTAAAGGGTGAGTTTGGTCTATTTTTTTGTACTTTGACTTGCCAAAACTTGCCAAAAAAACCATAGCATGAAAAATGGATGTTTTCACCGGCCGTGTCTTGCCTTTAAAATAAAAACACACAGCGTTGTGGTTCCATGCGTGGGGCCTGTCAGTCACGGACGTATTTTTAGCAGCTAATAACAAAAAGGTCGGCACTCACAGGGAGGGGTCGTGGACGAGGTCTTTGAGGTTGACTCCGCTGCGGTCCTCTGCCAGGTTCCGATAGCAGCTGTCACTCACTGCAACGACACACAGGAAACGCTGCGGGTTAAAATGGCGCCAGAGTAGATATTGCTTTGTGCTTTTGGATACAGTTCCCGCAGATATCCCATCGTCCCACGCCCGTGAAGTTTCGAGACCTCATTGACCCGGAGCCCCACCTTCACAGTGTGTAATGTGGATGGACCCCTGACTGCGGCTGGCGGGGGTCATGAGTCATCACAGACTGGGTGATGGATGTGTAGAGTAGACAGACATGCAGAGGAAAGAGAGAGAGAGACAGACAATGGAAAGTGGAAACACTAAAAGCGCTACTTAGAAAAGTCAAACTCGGCTTGAAATTAACAAATACTATCCTCTTGCGTGGCTTGATGAGAAAACAATGTGATATTTGACAACATTCTTGTATATTGCATTTTTGTTTTAGACTGTGTGTGTGCAAAATAACGTGTAAATGTGAGGTAATATTGATATTGCCTCTCCCAATATTGCGGTAACGATAATTTGTCAATAATTTGCCTATTTCCACTCCAGTTCATGTAGCCTGTCCCTGTACAGGCTGTCGCGCGCTCTTTGGACTAAGGATGCACCGATATCCGATACTGCCATCGGATATCGGCGCAGATCCTGGGAAATAATACGGAATTTGGTATCGATTCCAAATATCCGACATTGAATCGATGCCAATGTTTTGGCTCTGACCGTTTCACCAACTCCACAAATGTTCTTTTGATTGAAAATACCGCAGCTAGCAGCAGTATACTATTGCTAGCATCCAGGGATGGGCTGAGATCTCGTGCCACAGGATCACGCATTTTACTAGACTGCGTCTAATAAACTTACTTAAAGGAACATTTAGTTAATAGATAGATACCCACCATTTTTACATAGTATATTGTTTTGCACTTGGAAAAAATAAAATTGTTGAATTTCGGTATACTGTTCAGTTGGGGACAACTCCGCACACCCAGGAGGCGACAGGTGCGTAGAAGACAAGGAAATTAATGCAAAAATGAACAAAAGCTCCCGCACACTGTCTCACTCTTAAGATATTTATTGCAACGTTTCGGTCAAAAGGACCTTCATCAGGCTTGAGGACAGCCCCTTCTGTCAGTCTTTTTATGACTATAGGCGCTGCCCCCAACAAATCAAAGCCAATCAGGTATCGGCTGTGGGTGATCTCCTCAACAAGGAGTAACCCAAAAGCAAAACATTTTTAATATGGGATTACAGTAAATATTCAGAGTCAAAACATTTCCATAATTATCGCATAGTTATTTTGATAATTTTAATATTTAAAACATTCATGAAATTCACTGGCATTTAAGAAAAAACATGAACCACTTAAAACACATCACCGGAGGCGGATTCTGCTCCTCCCAACTACTCTGAAGGGGAAGGGAAGGGAACGGAACGCTTCAT
Source organism: Neogobius melanostomus (assembly GCA_007210695.1). Taxonomy (NCBI): domain Eukaryota; kingdom Metazoa; phylum Chordata; class Actinopteri; order Gobiiformes; family Gobiidae; genus Neogobius; species Neogobius melanostomus. Next base: position 525,933 of record VHKM01000355.1, read on the forward strand.
TATCAAACACAATTTACAACATTACATTGAGTAAAAACTCATCATTGAGGCCTTTTGGGCTGAGGGTTTGTAAAGAAAAATCCAGTACGCCTCTCGTTGTTTCAACACACGATCATGGTCTCCTCCTCGAGGTGGGGGCGGCACCTGTTCAATCCCGCAGAAGCGCAGGGATGAGACATCGTGCCCCGATTGGTTGAAATGGATAGCTACTGGGGAGTCCTTGTCCTGCCGTCTTATAGCGCTTTTGTGTTCGCTTATTCGTTGTTTTAATTTCCGCGTGGTCTTACCAACATAAGCTAGTCCACATGGACAGCGCAGCAGGTACACGACATGGGTGGAGGCACACGTAATGACACTCCGAATGGGAAATTTTTTCCCAGTGAACGGGTGGCAAAAATGATTTGTTTTCATTGTATTATTACATTGTGCGCAGGTGCCGCACCTATAGTTCCCGTTGGGTATTGGGGACAGAAGTGTCTGCGTCTTTGGGGTACTTCTGCCTCGGGAGAAATCTGAATGTACAAGAGAATCTCTTAGATTGCGACCTCTTCTGTGCGTGAACAGGGGTGGATTTGTAAACATTTCCACTAATTCGGGGTCCGTGCTAAGTATATGCCAGTGCTTTAGAAAAATGGATTTTATTTTTCCACTATGAGGGGAGTACACCGTGTTAAATATGGTGGAAAATTGTTTTTCCTTTTTGTCCATTTTTTTCAACAACTTCTCCCTTGGTTTAGATAAAGCCACTGCATACGCCTCCTCTATCCAAGATGAAGGATAGCCCCGTTGTACAAATTTGGTCTTCATCTCTCTCGATTTTACTATAAAATCTTGCGTAGTATGGCACACCCTTCTTAAGCGAAAAAATTGGCTTTTTGGAAGCCCCCTCTTCAATGGGGTAGGGTGTGAGCTGCTGGCCAAGAGGAGAGTGTTCTTATCAGTGGGTTTACGATATAGCGTGGTGGTTAGTTCGCCACCACTTCTTTCCACCACCATGTCCAAAAAGTTGACTCTATCTTTACTCATTTCGCATGTAAATTTCAGATTACTCTTAAGTTGATTTATCCAGTCTATCCACTCCATAAGTTGAGCGTGACACTTCTGTCCCCAATACCCAACGGGAACTACAGGTGCGGCACCTGCGCACAATGTAATAATACAATGAAAACAAATCATTTTTGCCACCCGTTCACTGGGAAAAAATTTCCCATTCGGAGTGTCATTACGTGTGCCTCCACCCATGTCGTGTACCTGCTGCGCTGTCCATGTGGACTAGCTTATGTTGGTAAGACCACGCGGAAATTAAAACAACGAATAAGCGAACACAAAAGCGCTATAAGACGGCAGGACAAGGACTCCCCAGTAGCTATCCATTTCAACCAATCGGGGCACGATGTCTCATCCCTGCGCTTCTGCGGGATTGAACAGGTGCCGCCCCCACCTCGAGGAGGAGACCATGATCGTGTGTTGAAACAACGAGAGGCGTACTGGATTTTTTCTTTACAAACCCTCAGCCCAAAAGGCCTCAATGATGAGTTTTTACTCAATGTAATGTTGTAAATTGTGTTTGATAATGAAGCGTTCCGTTCCCTTCCCTTCCCCTTCAGAGTAGTTGGGAGGAGCAGAATCCGCCTCCGGTGATGTGTTTTAAGTGGTTCATGTTTTTTCTTAAATGCCAGTGAATTTCATGAATGTTTTAAATATTAAAATTATCAAAATAACTATGCGATAATTATGGAAATGTTTTGACTCTGAATATTTACTGTAATCCCATATTAAAAATGTTTTGCTTTTTGGGTTACTCCTTGTTGAGGAGATCACCCACAGCCGATACCTGATTGGCTTTGATTTGTTGGGGGCAGCGCCTATAGTCATAAAAAGACTGACAGAAGGGGCTGTCCTCAAGCCTGATGAAGGTCCTTTTGACCGAAACGTTGCAATAAATATCTTAAGAGTGAGACAGTGTGCGGGAGCTTTTGTTCATTTTTGGTATACTGTTCAGTAAAAGCAAGTATTTAATCTTTTCTATAAATTATGTCAAAATTTCGTCTCGTTCTCGTGGAATTTGTCTCTCGGCCCATCCCACTAGTGTCCCATGATTGGGTCACCTAAGGTAATAAAATGATATTAGCCCCTGCTGACGTGGCCAAGTGGACAAGCAGTGGAGAAAAGTCCAGTGATCCATATTTACAGACACTATACAGAGTTAAAAATGTTAAAATTAAGTATTTTCCTCCCCATACATGTTCCAGCCATGTCCTAATGTGTAGAAAGAGCCCAGACCTGTTCACCACAACTGCCTCTAAAATCCTGCACTGTCACTCAAAAAGGTGTTAATTCGGGTCTGAACTGCCGTCATGCACGAGCTTAATTTAGAGACTGCAGTTACGCCTAAAACCTGAGGTGGCAGTAGTGAGCATAAAATGACCAACTTGCATCAAGTCTCTTTAATGTTTTAATGTTTATTCATACCGCGCATTTCGTTCACAAGGCAACTCAAAGCGCCTTTAGGACTTTACTGATCTCACAGTGGAGAAAAGAGGACCATTCACATTTTCACTCTCTTGGTATCAAACCCCCACAGCATCGACAGCGAAATCAGTGCAACTCCACTTTGGACGTGCTCCTCTCAGTGGACTGTGTTTTTGGCTCAACTATGATCTGGACGGGGCCTGGGTTTTCACAGGGCCTTAAAAAGCATTCAACTGGACTCAAAGTGGAATAAAATATATACTTCATTGAAAAATATTGGCATTGCTCAACCATTTTTACTGCACAAATGTGTCTAAAATACACATATTGTGGCCCAAAACATAATCCAATGGCAGTTTGGGTTAAAATTGTACACAAAATATAATTGCTCAAAAATTGACCGTCCTATTGGAGCTATTGGAGAGCTGTCGCCGCGGTGCTAAGAACAGCCACTGGAGAAGATCCAAAGATTAATCAAAGGTGAGCTGTAGCGGCTCGAAACACAACTCCAGGTTTGTTTTCAATGAGAGAACGACATTGTAACAAGGTGAAGAAAAAAAAAGTTCCAAAAAAGTCGATTCTGTTTGACCCGCTGCTACCTGTATAAACCCTGTGGGACAGAGATCCATGCCAGGTCCACCTGACTGAACTTCATCCCACAGGCTGCCAGGAAGCTAAACCCTCCCCTTCCCCGACCTCAGCTCATTCCCATTCACCGCACGTGCTCGACATGTGAGAATACGACAGAAGCATGTTTTCCATCGGTGATGCCCAAAGTGCTAGACGCCGCTTTGGGCTTTTGCGAACACATGCCGCTGACATTTGCTCGCGCCCCTCCAGAAACCAGGATGTCGGGCATATGTACACGGAATTAATCGAGCCTGCGACTGCTGCATAAAAAAAAAAAAAAAAAAAACGAGGGAACTTCTTTCAAGACTGCAGTATTCCTTACAAGCATGCACCCTCTCTCTTTCACCCTCTTGCTTTCTCTCTCCCTCGCTCTCTCTCAGCTTCCCCCTTGATCTAAAAATAACCGGCTCCACGCTCCTACAAGAGGCAGCAACTGTTCTGAGCCAATCAACATGCACTGTCAAAATCGGCCATCGCTGCACCTCTCATCACCCGGCGTGTCTGTGGGCAACATTAAAGGGGGGAAACTCCGGAGGGGGACGGAGAGGCAACGATAAAAGCCGCGAAAAACTCACTGGGATGAAAAGCTTTACGGCGACAAAAAACAATCGACTGGCATGAGTGATCTGCAACTGAGGAATGGAACTCGTGTATCACAAAATAGCGTTTCGGTGCTAAGCTTACCATGGGTCTGGAGGGATGAAATGTTCAGTCTTTTCTAAGGTCAAAAGAGCGTTGGGCTCGTAAGACCTGGGCTGTGTCCTGTAATGTCCACCTTAGCCCCGGACTCTTTGATCACTATAGCCCTGGACTTTACCGCACGCTGCACTGTACCGTGAACTCATTCTCTACATGATTCGGACACTTTCCTCCTCCTCACAAATCATGTTTATATGTCATCTTGGGTAAAAACTAACAACTACGGACTTTATGTTAATGGAGAAAAATGACAAGGCTTTGCCAGAGAGTGGAGGCTATTGATCATTTCACAGCTCAAGATATTAAAGATAAGCCGCAGCCTTTGCCAACTTTTGACCGCTCAACCGTAATTTTTAGTTTAAGTAAGAACTTGACAATATACATACTAGGGCTGGGACAAAATATCATTTATTGTGCGATATATCATAATACTTCCATGTTGCGGTATGTTTATCGGAAACGATGCATCACAATACTTTTGGTACTCAACTCAGGTATAGAAAAAAAAACATACCGTAATTTCCGGCCTATACGCCACTACTTTTTTTAAATGATGAAGGCTCACTTTAGCCTAATTGTCGAAGGGCTTTGCTCGCCCCAACGCACACACCGAAACGTCTTGACCCGCGGCAAAAGAGTCGGCTCCTTTATTTTCTATGAGAGAACGCACACTGAGGTTGCAGTGATGCGCTGGACCCCGCGCTCACGATTCAGTTCTGCTGAATCCAGACACGGCGTCGTGGAGGAAAACACAGGCTTTTAACCTCCTGCAGAGGCACAGAGGCGGGTCTGGCCATGACAGACAGAGAGACCGCCGTGAACTTTGTTTGTTTGGACGAGAGAAGTCGCGGAGACAGAGAAACCATCGTCAGGGCTCAGGCATCAGGGGAAGCATGTTAAACTCGTGTCTGTCGCCAACTCGCTATTAACCTACAAAAAAGAGCCAGGTTTGCTCTCTCTTACAACACGCACATACATGTCTTCTTTTATTTATGATAAATGTATAAATCACGTGTGTAAAGCCCCGCACGGTTTGAGAAAAGCCTCTGAAGTGCTGTGACGCGGCGTGCTGTGTTCTGGTGTGCGTTGGCCTCTACACTTCCACATTGAGGTCGGCTACACTGGCCATTTCTGCCTTTTTTACACGTTTATCACTGCCGTCCCTGCCGCCCTTCCTCTGCCCGAACCTGCACCTTTCTCTGGGATGTGGCGTTTCTTCCACCTCATCTGCGCCATGGGCGGATGCACGGCACTATGAAAACCAGCGGCTCGTATTCGAGTGTGGCCTGTATGTGTACAAGGCCGCACATCTAGCTGGCGCGGCTTTTAGTATAAGGTGTGCTTGATTGGCCAAAATTTACGTTATGTTTTTGACTTAAAGATAGTTCTGTTCAAGATTTGGTGCTGAATAGTTTAAACAAAAGAGCCAGACGTTTAAAAAAGTAAAATGCTAAATCCTAAATTTTACTCCTAAAACTAAGGTGTTTATGTGTCCTTTCTAAATGCTGTGTTTTTGTGTGGCTGAATACAGTAATCAATAAAAAGTTAAAGGGATATCATCCGCTCCAGAAAACGACTTACAAGTGTAACAGAGTAAACATGTCTGAAACAGACCAGGCTAATCCACACAAGTCGCCTGTCCCTGTACAGACATCGCATGCTCTTTGGACTCGGAATACTGCCATCGGATATCAGAGCTGATCCTGGACAAAAATATGGAATTGGGTTCCAAATATCCGACACTGAACGGATGCCGATGTTTGTTTTGGCTCTCACAGTTTCAACTTTTACCAGCTCCCAGAACATTTGTTTGGTTGCTGTGCAAAATGACCCTAGCTAGCAGCAGTATGCTATTGTTAGCGTCCAGGGATGGGCCAATACTTTGTGCACTGGAATATATTGTATCGCAGTATGTATGGCATCGGTGTAGTGATACGTTTTGGATCACGACAAAAGTGTATCGTCCTAGCCCTAATAGGTACTTTGATATCATTTTATCTCGAGACAAAGGTATTATTACTGTTGCAGTTGATTTTGGCATCTACAACAAACAAGGTATACCCCTTTGTGTGACATATTGACACGTTAACATCAAGAAATCTTCCAGGTTTGTTTCATAATGATAAGTCAAAATGATTTAAAAGATATTCTACGGAATGAAAATGATTTTGCCCTATACAAAAAGGGGGGGAAATGTCAGGTATAGAGCATTTAAGTGCATTGACCCGTCTTTGTAACTGGGCCCAGAGATATTTCTCCAAAAGTCTATCAAGGGAGGAGGATATGGCAGTTATCTATTTTCAATGTAGTTTGGACCCTCTTTCCCATGGAGTTTTCATGGTACAAGTAATAGAGTAATGCTGAAATCCGGCGTAGTACTACAGTGCACGGAGCTGGCAACGCTGACAGGAGCAGAGCTTGTGGTTCCGCCCGTGGGGACAACATACAGTGTTCCCCTCGGAGTATATCCCACACAGGGCAGTGCACGGCTGGAATAACTCTGCATCAGAGAGACAAAGAGCGGTCAGCGATGACAGAGATGGTCGGTTGGTCATTGTATGTTGTTGTGGTCGAAATCCGGGAAAAAGCATGAAAAAAATAAAGCAGAAGTAAGTTGTTTCATCTTCTTACTAATACTATTAGTAAGAAGATAAAAGCCCAAATTCAGGCTTTTATTTGGGCTTTATTTGACAGGACAGGTCAGGGTGAAAGGGCGTGAAGAAGAGCAGAGGGAGACATTCAGTAAATTGTCGGTAAGAATAGTTTAAGTACAACATCCTAAAACGTGTTATCTTTTAGCATTCCCATTATTTACTTAGTACCTATTGCAAGCTCACGTTTCAAATTACATTCAGGGCCTAATTGAATTACTTACAACTCATATATACTGCTTAATTTAAAAATGTATTTTTCAAATATTTGACCTGTCCTGGACCTAGAGGGGACTCGCTATTGTACATTTTCTAAGTGGCAGGGCAAACCGGAGTAACCCCTGCCAAGTTTACACCTGGGCATTGTTTGGGTAAGTCCAGAGAAAACATCTTGAGATACAAACTTGTCCTCCTGAGCCTAATTTTTCAAAAGACATGACAAATATTTGACCCCTTTTAGTAATAAACGTGTCCCCAGAGGTAAAGTCAGTAAATGTATCCAAATACTATGCTTGATCTGTACTTTACTTGAGTAGTGTTCTTGTTGAGAACTTATTACTTTTAGTCCACTATATTTGAAAGAAATACTTTCCTCTCCACTGCATTTCTATAAAGGCTCCGAAGTAAAAAGTACATTTGTCCATGTGTTTTGTTCATTTTAAAAGATTAACAATGAACACTCCAGAACAATAGGGGGCACTGTGCAGACGTACTGTCAAATGCCACTGACTCACAACAAGGAAGATTTGTCCCCGTCCTGTTGCCGTACAGAGGGAGTTATTTACATGTTTTTGAAGCCGCACAGTTATTTTTTCCTAACACTTATTTAAACAGTATTTTCCAATTTAAATATTTTCATTTCAGAAAACAATAAAAAAAAAAAAAAACAACATTTGACTGGGCAAATATTACTTCTATGGAGTAGTGTTGACCAGAAGTATTACACCATATGGGTATTCCCTGTCTGGATGCTAAACGTACCGTTAGCACGTCGCCTCTCCCTGTCACATTAGCCAGCGGGTCCTCCTAGCTAGCGGGCTACGTGCTGTCAAGTCTGTCAGCCTGCTATAGCTTGCACAATGCATTCATACCGCAGCTCCGGTTCACTCCATCATTTCCGCAACATAAAGCAGTCAGCAGTCTTTATCTCCCCGGGATCCCGCGCTAATGGGGCTTTCCCTTATAGCAGCCACACTAACACACGCACACACACACACACGCACAGGCCTCTATATGCGCGGGCTAGCATCAAATATAGATGACAACACGCTCGGAATGTGTGAAAGTACAGGTTTATTTAAAGACTGGAGCGACGGGGGAAGCCTCGGACACCTGCTTCACTGCCAACGCGGCGAAGAGCTGAAGATGCGAGGCGACGGCTTGATTTCATTGTGTTAATATCCCGCGATTTTGAATTTAGATTTGCATTACAGACAGTAGTCGTCAAAGTACTTGATTTCAGTACTGGTCAAACATAACTCAGACAAAAGCAATAGTGGCTCAGTGGAATATACTTCAGTATTCAAAGTAAAAGTACAAATCGGTTTAAATTCTGATTTGCACTTACCATTGAAATGAATTGAGCCAGTCCCTATTCAATTTTGGCGAGGTATGACATGTCCGTTTCATAGCATGTATATAATATCTGTGGTTTCTTCATCATTAACGTATAATAAGATGATATTCAGTGGTCGATGGATGTATTTCCTCTTCTACAAGAAGCTAAAACTTGAATATGAGTTAGCATTTAGCTTAGAGACCACTTTAATGAGCTAATTTAAGGAGGCTTTGTAAAATCTCAATACATTCATTAATGATTTCTAACAAAGCTTTGACCTTACCTAAATGTGATCGGTGGGTTGACAACAGCTGAAAACATTTGTATTTTAATAATTTTGAATATGTTTGGAATATTTGATGCTAAATGGCTATAGGGAAAATACACTGAGCAAGCTAACGGGCTCTGAAAAGTTTGCTAGCTTGCTAACTGCCGGCATAAGTTAGGATTGAACGCTTCTCCTTTTTATTTCTTTGGGTACGGCAACACAACGGGGACAAACCTTCTTTCTTGCTGTGTGTCAATGGCACACACATTACATCTGGACAGCGCCACGCCGCCACCTATTGTTCTGGAGTGTGCATTTTGAGGCTTTTGAAATAAACAAAGCAAATGATCAAGTTTCAAGTCCCTGGGTGTTCACCTCAACAATAAACTGGACTGGTCCCACAACACCAGCGCCCGGTACAAGATGGGCCAAAGTCGCCTCCACCTTCTGAGGAGACTGAGGTCCTTCGGAGTGAGTATGTACGTCTGCTCAGGACTTTTTATGACTCTGTGGTAGCCTCTGCTCTCCACTACGCTGCCGTGTGCTGGGCCCCGGGCAGCACAGAGCGGGACAAGAACAGACTGAACAAGCTGGTCAGGAGGGCCAGCTCCGTCCTGGGCTGCCCCCTGGACTCTGTGGAGGAGGTGAGGGACAGGAGGGTATTACTGTAGGCAAGCTCACCTCCATCATGGACAACACCTCACACCCACTGCACGGGACTGTAGAGGAGCTGAACAGCTCTTTCAGTGGAAGACTGAGGCACCCTCAGTGCAAGGAGCGATACTGCAAGTCCTTTATCCCCACTGCTGTTAGACTGTACAACACTACTGTAAAGTAACATGTGCAAGAACCCCTTTGTAAAACTACGTGCAATAAATTCTGTATCAGCGTCACTTTATCTGCGTCACTTTGACTTTGATATTGTACATTTATAGTCTGTTCTAATGTTATGTCTTATTTTTATTGTTTATACTTTAAAGTACTTTAAAGTTTTTTTTTTCAATCATTGTATATAAGATACCTCTATTTACTATTCAATTGTTTGCACATTTCCTGTCTACCATACCATACCAACTTTATTTATAAAGCACTTTAAGAACTGTACAGTTGGCCAAAGTGCCGCACACAGAAACAGATACAAAGATTTACGATTACGATTGTGCAGAAGATTTCTATTCTCCACACCCTGAGTGTTTCTTGAGAGCTGATGTAACAAGTGAATTTCTCCACCGTGAGATCAATAAAGGCTTATCTTATTAAATTTACTTTTCACTTTGGACCCTTTGTAGAAATGTCGTGGATTAGAACGTTTCAAAATGTAGTGGAGTAAAAGTAGGATGTGGATAGTTCAGCAGCAGTTCAGCAGCCTCCTCGGCCTCTCCATCTTCTCTTCCTCACCATAACCTGAGGGAATGTATTCTCTCTAGCAATTTTTTCCATCCTCTCCCTCCATCACCGTCTCTGTATGTCCCTCATGTCGCTTTTATGTTGCGCTGGTTCATGTTGTATATCCAATTGAAAATGCAGCCCCTAGCATTGGATTAAATGATAAACCGTGATATAGACCCTCCTACAGATCCGCAAAAAGGGGCTGGGGAGGACATCTTGACTTGGGGCGCTTTTGGTTCTCTTTAATGGGAGCCAAATCTTTAGGATCTGTTGAGAGGCGTTCAAAAGACTGGCTCGTTTTCATAATGATTTACCGAAGAAGCCAGGACTGAGCGCTGAGAGCTTTATACCCAATAAAATACCAGTCTGTAAAAAAATAATTAAATCAAATCACACCACAATTGGGTTTTAATTGAATGTTATGATTTCAATGTGACCATAGGAATCCGCCATTTTTGAAGGAACTAGAAAACATCCATGACATTAGCTAAAAACAACGTAAAAAATTAGCGTTGCCTTCCCCAGTCTCTAGCAGATACATGTGACACACCGCACTGTTCAAACTTATCTATCGGTTCAAAAATATGGAATGCAGATGTCCCTGCTCCTTTTCACACAAACTGCGTCGACTTAACCGTTTTGTTGTGTATATTTTAGTGTAACGTTTGAATTTAAAAATAAATGAAAAAATTAAAATAAAATACACAGTCATTTGAGCCCACTCTGGCAGGGGATGGTAATGCTGTCTCTCATACACCGCTTTGCATTGGCAACAAAATTAACCTCTTAACCTCCACCGGAACTGAGCACATTTTCTCCAGTTTGGCTTTACCCAAATCTAAAAGCTTCTTGAAAAAATTGTCAAAATAGCAACAAAAATGAGACGAAAACAAGGATGAAAATGCAACAAAACAGTGACAAAAACGTGACAAAAAAGTAATGAAAATGCAACAAAAAAAAGCCAGAAAAGTGATTAAAAAAAGTGATGAAACAGTGACAAAAAGCCCCTAAAGAGAAACAAAAAAGTGACAAAAGAGCAACAAAAAAAGCAACAAAAGCGCAACATAAAAGTGACAAAAAACAATCAAAATGTGATGAAAACCCAACAAAAAATATGGAAACAAAGGTCAAAGAAGTGGTGACACGTGAGGAAAAAGTCATTTGACAAGCTAGGAGTGGCTTTCAGGTACAATCAGGAAATGGGGGACTTTTTCTTTCCTCATTTTGCAATTTTACAAACTATTACTATAAAGCGTTATCCCGCACCTCTCATTCCCCACCATTAAAAAACAAAAAGCTGACTAAAAAGGTAAAATTAAAACGGCAATAACAAAAATATTTATGAGTGATAAAAGTTCTGTGAGTGTAAAATGATAGCACAGAAAGCAACAGATCCGTCTCTGTTCACAAATTAGATAAGATTTGCTAAAAAAAAAAAAAAAAGAAAAACATAAAAGTGATTTCCCATCCCACGACAGCCGGGCTAGATTCCCAAATTAATTAAAAAAAAGTCTTGATGGGCGCTGCACGGTGAAATGTAGTGGCGGCAATAACAGGAGATAAGCTAATCTAATACGAGGCGCGGTATCTTAGCAACCTTGTTAATTCAAAGGCAGCGGCGGAGGCATCCATCATCGGCGACACACCCGGGGCAACGCACCAATTACTCCCGAGGCTGGGGGATTCAACTCACGCACAGGTGTCAGAAATGGTCCAGAATTTACAAACAAAAAGGTAGCGTGTTGTTGAGACGGCATTGCGATCACAATTCTGTCTTCAGCTGCATATTGAGGACACAAGTTCTACCTAACTGGTGGACCTCATTGGTGTACGCCTCAAACTGTGGTCGGAGCGCTCTCTGCCAGCAGCAGGAAAATGAAAAAATGAAAAAATATATATATATACGAGCCTCCATTTTTAAGTCAACAGCATGCTAACGAATAGACGGCGCAGTGATAAACAGTTTCTTGAGCAGGATAGTTTATGGCAGTGGATCTCAACTATTACAGTGAAGCTTTGAATCGAGTCGATTGAGTTCATTTAATCAACTTAGTCTGGTCGATGATTTAAAGCAGCACAAAGATGAATACTTCCTGAAGAATTGAGAGCCTGCTCAAACGTACTGTTCTCAGCTACGGCGTCTGGATCCAATTAGGATGACTGACAAGCCACTGCCAAAATGAAAATGGAATTTGTTATATAAAATGTAGAATTCTACATTTTCCCCACAAGTCACTGCATTAAATGAGCCCATGAAAACTGAAATTAGGATCTAAACAACTCAACAAGAGTCAATTGAACAGACTTTCTGTACTTATTAGTATATATAAAGAAATGTAGAGTCGCAACCTTTTGAAAATAATAATAATAATAATAATAATAATAATGCATCGGTTTTATATAGCGCTTTTCTGGACACTCAAAGACGCTTTACATTGCATTATTCATTCACTCCATACTTGGTGGTGGTAAGCTACTATTGTAGCCACAGCTGCCCTGGGGTAGACTGACGGAAGCGAGGCAACCAGTCTGCGCCATCGGCCCCTTCAACTACCACCAACCACTCACTCACTCACTACATTCGCTAGGCTTCCTGGTGTTCCCAAACGGTCTCCCATCCAAGTACCGACCAGGCCCTTCCCTGCTTAGCTTCCAAGATCTGACGGGATTGGGCAGAGCAAAGGCGGTATGGCTTGTTCCGTGCCCTACTTAATTTAGAACCGCAGGTGTACGGACTTTGATTCTCTCTATGACTCAACAAAATTCAGGAAACACAGATTGGAGTGCTCCAGCATGAGAAGAGGTACCGACCAAAGTCAAGAGGAATAGTTAAAACTGTGTGAATGTCGCAAAATACTACTCTGTTACTACAACTACAAAGTCAATTTAGCGTATGCTCTTTTAATAGAGTCCTGCACCAGCTTTACTTTGTTTGGGGACTGTCAAGCATCACAGACTACGTTTACATGCCGTTAATATTTGGGTTTACAGTAGGTCAATACTCTGGTTTCTGAAACATTTGGAATAACCTGTTTACTCCTGTATATACATGGTCATTGTAATCAATTGGGATATCCTGATGCAAACTACGGACAAGCACGCACGAACAATGTCTCGAAACACGGAGAACAATCATGACTCAAATACGCGCCATTTCCAACGACAAAAGACATTATAATCATGTCTTTCACCACACTAATAACATAATGGGTTTCCTCCTCGCTCCAAAAACGCAGTGCTGTGCTGCTTCAGGGTTTCGCCATGTTTAGCTCTGCCTCTTGTGTATTTCCGGTCGGCTGCGCCAGACATACAATAGACGGCGCATACAAGTACTTCCTGTACTCAAAGGAAAGATTAAGTGACTTTGTTGTTTCAGCTCAAATGAATGTTTTATTTTCCCAATCCCTAATATTTTCACTTTTCTCCCCCATTTTCCCTATTTTCCACAATTTTTACTTACTTTAGTCACAATTTCTCCCATATTCCCCCAAATTATTGCTATCGTTCAGGTATCGGTATTGAAAACCAAGTATCGTTAATGTACTGGTATCGAATTTTTTTTTATTGGTACCCAGCTCTAGTATTATGTGGCCATGCGGAACCGGGTTATTGCCAATATTCAGGGTATGAAAGGGTTTTGATTGCATGTAAACGTAGTCACAGAAACTATCCCCCAAAACTGTTCACTCTAAAAAAGTTTAAGTGGACACACAGGTAAATACGCAAGATAATTGTTTAAACCTGTTTTTTGGATAGCTCATTACTAATATTTTACATTTCATTACTTGAAATACTTTTTGCAGATGGAAAGGACAGTTAGTTTGATTAGAGCGCCCTCTGCAGCAAAACATGTTGTCAAATTTAGCCAACGGCGTGCTAACAAATGGACACTATGAGAAATGCACTTCATCTGATTAATGAAGTGAAATAGGCTATGACTAGATGTTTTTGATAGAGGTCGACATTTAGGGACTTTACAATATCGGCTATCGGCCCGATCTAACGCCGATAAAAGCCGATTTTTTTTTGCATCCGAAAGAGCTAAGGCAAGGCTTTAAAAGAGCCCCCACAACTTCCTTGGCTTCAGGGGAGCGGAGAAACATCGCAATGAAAAGTGGTTAGCTACAGGTTTGTTCAACACAAGATTCACCAAACCTCAGTCAACATGGACATGCTGCATGTCATATCGAAGTGCAGAACCTGGAGAATTCAGTTTTAACCTTCGCAATTGTATTTTTGATTGCCGCGCAAAATGACGCGGCTAGCAACAGTATACTAATGCTAACGGCAGCTAATCAAAGCTGGGACAGAAACTATGATTAAATCACCTAAAATAATAAAATAAAATCATTTATGTTTTTGCGGGATTATAGACCAGACATTTGGAAAAATCGGTCAAAATATCTCCAAAAATCGGCAATTGACGAAGAAACATCACTATCGTCAAATATTACTCCAATTAAAGTAAATGTTGCTCTGACAAATTCTTACTAGTGAAAGTACTGAAGTATTTGTTACAAATCAGTTTCATAAGTGTTAGGAGCTTCAAAACATGAAAATTCACCTATTTTCACCACCCCCTGTACGGCAACGACGCAAACAAACTTTCTTCCTGAGTCTGTGACATTGACAGTACATCTGGACAGCGCCACCTATTGTTCTGAAGTATGCATTGTTAGGCTTTTATGATGAACAAACTTCAATAAATTTACTTTTTTTTTTTTCCTTGCAAGTTCTCAACAAAAATACTACTCAAGTAAAGTACACATCCTCCAAAAGCCTCAGCCCTAAAATGGAGAATCCCAAAGTGAAACATTCCGACGATGAGGAGGAAACAGCCTCTTCCTCTCCCCACTCCCGAGCATCAGCGGTGCCATTAGAAAGCTATCTCCAGCCCTCCGTGTGTTCACATGCGCGGGGGGCTTACTGTAAGAAGCAGCGGAACAATAGGATCCTAATCGTTACGGGGCCGCATTTCAAAGCTCCCCCTACAACACGCTCTCCAGATAAGATTTGAAAAAAAAAAGAAAAAAAAAGCTATTTATATCTCCGTGCAGGGGGAGAGGAGCAGGAGCCGACCAAGCAGCCAGGCGCTTTCATGTTATTCATCTAAATTGGGGAGGAGTTACATAATGCCACAGCACAGTGCGACACTCCAGCCTCATGCTGTACAGCCATTGAGAAACCAACCAACTCACACAACCAGGGAGGGGAGTAAAAAAACAAAAAAAACAACTAAGGGCACGCACCGCCGTTTGAGAATCACAGTCACGTAGAAGTGCGCAATTTCAGACAAAGATCGTTTTCGCGATTCTTATGGGAGTCTTCAATCACTCTTCAACGACAATTTTTCTTCTCTTTAAATCAATTCACGCGACACTTTTTAAACAGGTCCAAGAGCATTAAAGTGACAGTCTGTAAGTTTGCAAAGTGAGAAGAGATAGAGTCAAATATTGAAAGAACAATCAAACTCCTCCCCAGTTTAACCAGAAAGCCCTTCTTAGTTTGCTAAATAAGGAGAGCAGGAACAGAGTTTTCCAAAGTAAACGGTCAAGCTCCTCCCCCTCCCTCTTGATTGGGCCTGACAGGCTAGTCCTTCCTGGATCTCAGCAACTAATCGGAGTCTAGTATCCAATGAGACAAGCTTTTCCTGTGGACTAGCGGCTAGTCCACAGGAAAAGCTTGTTAGAGTCAGAAACAAGTATTTCATCTTCCGCGCCTGACTTCGAAAATCTTATGTGAGCTTTTCCGTTAAACACTGCTACTTTCTTTTTTTACTTTTTTAAATTTATTTTCATTTAGTAATGCAGATACACATAACACTTACAGACTCACAAGACAATACACTGACATGAGACAGTACAGTAAAGGAAATGGAATGCGTACAAAGGCAACATAAAAACAATAAAAAGTGTAGTTTTTCTTATAAACGTGTAAAAACTGAGGACTCAATTTACTCACTTTATAGTGACTTAACAAAACAAGATTGGAATGAGGTATATAACAAGAACGATGTAGATAGTGCTTACGATACATTCATGGAATTCTTTAGTGTAGCATACAATAAACACTGTCCAATTCGGCAATTCAGTAAAAACAGCAAAATGACAAAATGTCCGTGGCTAACCAAGGGTTTACAAAATGCGTGTAAGAAGAAAAACACTTTATATAAACAGTTCATTAGAATAAGAACAGTTGAATCTGAAAGTAGATATAAAACATATAAAAATAAACTGACCAATATATTAAGGAAGGCTAAGAAACTATATTATACCAATCTATTATATAAAAACAAGAACAACATGAAAGGGGTATGGGAAATACTAAACACTATAATCAAGGGTAATGCAAAAAATAATTCATATCCAAACTATTTCACTGATGGGATCAATGACAATCATAGAATGAATGAAATTGTGGAAAATTTTAATACTTTTTTTGTAAATGTTGGACCGGATCTGGCAGCAGAGATTCCGGAGTGTAGTAACAACGAAATGGAGTCATTGATAGACATTAACTCAAAAACAATGTTTTTGTCTGGAGTAACTGAAGCAGAAATAATAGATGTCGTTAACGGGTGTAAGAACAAATCGTCTACAGACTGTTTTGATATAGATATGACACTGGTTAAACAAATTATATACAGTATCGTGAAACCATTAACCTACATATGCAACTTATCGTTTCAAACAGGAACATTTCCAAATAAAATGAAAATTGCAAAAGTTATACCTATACATAAAAATGGGAACAAACACATCTTCACTAACTACAGACCTGTCTCTCTGCTCCCCCAGTTTTCCAAAATCTTAGAGAAACTTTATAACAGTAGAATGGATAATTTCATAGATAAGCATAAACTAATCAATGAAGGTCAATACGGGTTTCGAGCAGCAAGGTCAACTTCAATGGCCATCATTGATGCAATAGAAGAGATTACTAATAGCTTAGAGGGAAAGAAACATGCAGCTGGAATATTCATTGACTTGAAAAAAGCATTTGATACACTTAATCACTCTATATTATTAAAAAAATTAGACAGATATGGCATAAGGGGAGTGGCTTTGAACTGGATTCAAAGCTATTTAACTGGGAGACAACAGTATGTGAAGATGGGGAGTTTACATCTGGATATTTGGACATTGGTTGTGGGGTCCCACAGGGATCTGTCTTAGGCCCAAAGCTGTTCAATTTATATATTAATGACATTTTTAACGTGTCTATACTATTAAAATTAGTGATTTTCGCAGATGACACAAACGTCTTCTATTCCAATGACAATTATAGTACTTTAGTAACTAACGTAAACTGTGAATTAAGGAAATTAAAAACATGGATGGACATTAACAAATTGTCTCTCAACCTAAATAAAACAAAAGTAATGTTTTTCGGTAATTATAATGGAAAACCAGACCCAGTAATTATAGACGGTGTAGTTTTAGATACAGTCTCAGAAATTAAATTCTTAGGAGTCACCATTGACAGTAAATTAAGCTGGAAACCACACATAAGACACATACAAGGTAAAGTCTCCAAAAGTATTTCAATCATTAATAAAGCAAAGTTTTTCTTAAATTACAATGCATTATTTTGTTATATAGTTCATTAGTTTTGCCATATCTAAATTACTGTGTAGAAGTTTGGGGCAATAACTATAAAAGCTCATTACACCCCCTTGTTATACTCCAAAAATGTGCGGTAAGAATTATTCACAAAGTAGGATATTATGATCACACTAATATATTATTTCTGCAGTCTAAACTGTTAAAAATGCATGATTTAGTTGATTTATCTACTGCCCAACTGCTGTTTAAAGCCAACAAAAATGCGCTACCTGCAAGGATACAAATGCTTTTTGCACGCACAGAAGGGAGATATAACCTGAGGGGGTGTGACAACTTTAAGGTTCAAGCAGTGTCTTCCACTAGGAAAAGTATGTGTGTGTCTGTATGTGGAGTTAAACTCTGGAACAAATTGGGGGCAGAATTTAAACAATGTCCTAATATTCATCATTTCAAATCAAGATATAAAAAAATGGTATGGTCATTGTACCAGAAGGAGGAAATGGGTACTTGATTTACTAATGGGTGTCACAAAGTGCTGTATACTTTAAAGGTCAGATCTAACTAATAATGAAGTATATTGTGGTTGTTACTAATATACTATTGCAGTTGTTATTGCCATTGTTATTGTTGTTGCTGTTGTGTTGTTATCATCACTATTTTAACTTTAAACTTTAAATGTAACAGTCTAGGATTATTACCTAATAATCTGTAGATTATTCTTAGAATCAAACTTAATCGATTCAGACAGCAGTACGGCTATTGATGCTGATGGTAATATAAAGGAATTAAATTCTTAGAAGTAAATCATGCACATATCTATGTACTCCGCATTCAACATAACCCGTAGTACAGGGCAGACAGGTGGGGGTCGGCAGCTCGAGGAAACCCTCTTCTGGCAGCAGACTCCTAAACATTTGTCTCTTTTAATGCATAGTATAGGACACTTAACAAAGGATGGTCCGGTTACTCGGGGGCTGCTCCCCTCTGGCAGCTGGTCCAGTCACAGAGAAAAAAAAAAAAAAAAACAAAAAACAAAAAAAAAACGAATCCCTTGTAACACACATCATTAAGATCATTCTTGTTATTATGAGCATCAATCGGTCTGCGATTAATGTACCTTTCATGAATAAATGTGGAGTATGTTATGTATCAAACATTTTGATACAGAGTAATGTTATATGGGTTGTAATGGTGATGATGAATAACGATAATGCCAACACGGTAATGAATTCGGTATGGGAAACAGAAATAATACAATGGTTGTAGAGTGTGAGATACTGTGAGTGTTGACCTGGTATAATGCAGTATGGCATCTGTTGAAATGTAACCAACTCGGTTGACAGTTGTCTTGTAAGATGGTAAGAAATATGCAGTGTTGTTAGTTATTGTTATTTAAGTTTATGAACAGGGGTGGGAGTCAATAAGCTTGTCTTCTTCCCACTCCTTTTCGAGTTAGAATGTATATTATTATTTTTTCTTTTTTTGTTTTTCTTTTATTGTGTATATATATTTTTCTGTTTTTTCTTGGATTTTGTGCCTTAGCTCGAAATAAAAACTCAAACAACAAAACAATAGTGTGTGTGTGTGTGTGTGTGTGTGTGTGTGTGTGTGTGTGTGTGTGTGTGTGTGTGTGTGTGTGTGTGTGTGTGTGTGTGTGTGTGGTTAGATACGTTTCCTTTTGTTTTGAACATCTTGGACATAATCTACAAATGTATGGTTCAATGTAGTAAAATGTGAGGACAAAACTCAAGACATATGTTTGTTTTGAGATATCATCTTGGCTTAACCTCTTACACCCCGCCTTAACCTAAAAGCTTCTTGACAGGAGTTTGCAGCCTCTAGGCCAGAGTAACGCCTCATTTGAAAGCTAAGACCTACAAAATGAATTGCAGTGTTACCGCATTGTTGTCACTTTTCATGCTTTTTCATAATTGTTTTCTTTACTTTATTGTCCCCATAGGGAAATGTGTCCTCTGCATTTAACCCATCCTTCGATGCACTGAGGCAACCCGTAAGGAGCAGTGGTCAACAGTAGTGCCGCGCCCGGGGACACATCTCCATGATGTGGACCCAGGCTGATGGTTAGAATCACCTGTCTGGAGGATTCACCTATTGTACATGTTTTTAGTAACAGCATGCAAACTCCACACAGAAAGGCCCCGTCCTGGTGGGAATTGAACTCGGGACCTTCTAGCTGTGAAGCGGAGGCGCTAACCGCTGCGCTACAATGCTGCCCTTTTTTTTTTTAAAGTATTATTATTATTTTTTTTTACTTTTTCATCACTTTATTGTCATCTGTTTTGTTGTATTTTGTTGCTTTTTGTTGTATTTTGTCACTTTTTTGTTGTATTTTTTTGTCGCGTTTTTCAAGAAGCTTTTAGGGTTTGGGTAGAGCCAAACTAGAGAAAATCTGCTCCATTCGGCTGGGGGTGAAGAGGTTAATAATCCAAGTACTGCTTCGATCGTCACTAGCTCTGTTGTTGAATGCTTCTTGTTGGGATTTGTGAGGATTATGCAGACATAACTGGGTTTTGTATTTTTTTTGTATTTTTTTTTTTTTTTAAAGATTTGTGTAGAGAGCCTCTCCCCTCCCAAACTGTCCACCCCACACAGTGGAGGAGGCAAATTGAGGGAGGAGGCGCCAGCAAGAGCAACCCCCTGACCCTCAGGAGGAGGTCTGCTCTAGCCTATGAAAGCTCTTCTTTCAGTTATCTAGTCTCACACCGGTACCATTACCAGCATAACTATAGAATACGTTTAGAAGTTGATTCCCTTCACACTGCTACTTTCTTGAGATTACTGTGAGCTGTCGATGTCCTCGGATTGATGTAATTGCGAGAGCAATGTCCGACATGCGAGCAAAAAGAAAATGTACGTATTATTTGATAAAACCATCAAACTAACGCCAAAGTGAAATGGTTCGCTCTCTTAAACACGAGTCAGTGAGACCGTTTTTATTTGCTGACGCCAAAATCCTCCCATTGCCGCACAAACGGCACATTCAACACAAACCAACTGGGAACAATGACATCACATCTCGGTGAAAAAGAGCTCCCAGTTCACATGAATTAGCATTAGGTGCTTTTTAGCAGCTAAACACATTACAGATAAATGAGGATATTGGCCTATATTCATTTTCCTTTTTAGACTCTTTCTTTCCCATTGAAACAACAGGATATTCGCGTCATGACAACCAGCACTTATATCGCCACTTATATGTTACTTGTTGTCCTGCTACACAATTACAAAACACAAAAGTAATTGTTTCTCACAGCACAGTATATTATCAGTCAGTCAAAACACATGGCTATTTTGCATCGAGACGAGCTGATAGTTTCTTGTAAAACACTATATTGTTGTTTATGAGTCGGCCGTCACACGCCCACCTATCACTGCATTGATTTTTATTTGGTGCTGCGCTCTGCCATTTACAGTAGTACGCTTGAGCCGTCTATACCACATGCTCCGCCCCCACCACACACACACATTTCACAAGCTGTCCACATAGACGGACGTCATAAGGTCTGAAATACCAGTAGGACAAAGCTTTATTGTCATTGCAAACCTTGAGACTGCTGCAAAAGTTACGTTTCTCTTTCTAAAAGGGACAAAATGCACCAATTCTTCATTCATTACAACTACCACACTATGGACTTTTTGTCATATTTTAAAAGATGAATCTGGAACCTGGTCTTATCTCCCCGACTGACCAAAGGCTGTGATGAACCAATCAGTCAAATGCAAAGTCTGTCCGTGCCAAAACAAACATGGCGGCTTTCGAGTTAAGATTTATTCTTAGTCAAACGGTCTGATGTATTTCAGACCGTTTTAGATTTGTTTTGGTTCTGATCTGATTGCACCATTCCATTTCGATTGCCAAAATTGGTCCAACTGCAATCTCCACGTTTGATAAAAAAACAAATCCACAGTCGAAGTGCAAGCAAGTCAAGTACCATTTTGGTAAAAACTAGGTTTATTTTGAAGTTCATCTGAAAGGTCTATATGTATTGAGAATTCAGGGTTGGTAACCTGTTATCTGCCAGTTTAGGGTTGGGGTTAGCAATTATGCATATTCAAATATTGTTTCCTCTTCCCCCGTTTGGTCTTCACCGTGGCTTTGGCGAGTACCTTTACTTTCGCAGTGTTGGTCTTCCTGGGTGGCATCTTGTCGACTTGTCCCTTAGAAGTTTAGCGTGGAAGACGAGGAGGACGTCTGTGCTTTTTGACGCATGACCGGCAGCAGTGACGCACGGATGTCCCGCACCACTGTCCACAATCAATGTCTGTGACCCGTGAAACACTCGCTCACCAGCCGCTCACCAGCCGCTCACCAGCCGCTCACCAGCCTCTCACCAGCCGCTCACCAGCCGCTCCCCAGCCGCTCACCAGCCTCTCACCAGCCTCTCACCAGCCGCTCACCAGCCGCTCACCAGCCGCTCACCAGCCGCTCACCAGCCTCTCATATATCAGTTGTTTTGTAAATAGATCGATATATTAGCATTTGATTTGATCATGTGACCTGCCGCAGCCACTCCCTCCCGAGGCTGTTCCACTCCCAAGTCACCGAAGCTGTGAGCAGAGAGTGAGTAAAGTCCAAAGGCCAGCTTCATGTCTCCCATTGTGGCCTATTAGCAGTTTGCTTTGTTTGACCTTTTGCTCAGTATTTTTCATTATAATCAATATAATTTTGAACAGTTATTACATAGTGCGGTGTCATTCCAAATATTTGGCTTAGGATGGGAATAGAGAGTTTAAACTGATCCCATGAATCTTAATCTTAAAAGAAAAGGTTCAAGGTCGTGGGAACCCAGGGAGCTGAGGGTGCTGCAGTACCCCCTGGTGGATGGTTTGCACATTGCAGGTCATAATAATAAATAGGAGCTAAGCACAGAAAAGGCATTTTTGCGGGCAATCTTGTTCCTCAACACCCCTAACCATAATATGTTCCCACGGCTCTGCTGAGATATTGCTTTGCTTGGCCCACTAGCTCCTTATGTTCGTCCATCTGTGAGGAATCTTGGCGTCATTTTGGACAGCTCCTTTAAACTAGACAAGCAAATCAGTTCAGTTGTTCAAATCAGTTTTTTCCAGATGCGACTTTTAAGTAAAGTCAAATCTTACATTCCCCCAAATGAACTTGAAAAAGCGGTACATGCCCTCATTAGCACTCGCTTAGATTATTGCAACGCCTTGTACTGTGGTTTGGACCACGCATCCATAAAGAGGCTGCAAATGGTCCAAAACGCAGCGGCCCGTTTGTAGACTGGCACCAGGCGACGGGAGCACATCACACCTGTGCTCGCCCGTCTGCACTGGCTCCCTGTCTGTCACAGAATCCACTTCAAGATTCTTTTGATTATTTTTAAATGTTTAAATGGCTTGGCACCTTTGTACTTGACTGAGCTCCTGTCTGTCCATGCCCCGTCCAGAGCACCTCGCTCAGCTGACCTGCTCCTTCTGGATGTGCCCAAAACGCACATGAAAACCAGAGGCCCCCCGGCTGTGGAACGGTCTGCCCCTCAGTATCCGTTTGGCCTCGACTCTAAGCAGTTTTAAGTCCTCCCTTATGTAATCCTTGGGTCATTTTGACCCGAAAGCCACTGGGCTGCAGCCCATCCGAATGGCCCAAAAGCCACTGAAGAATTTTTGTAAAAAGGAGCAGAAAAAATATGAATGTGTGGTAATTTAATTTTCAGGCTCTTTTTTGAAGTGTACATTTTTTGATATTAGGGTCTTTAAAGGGTGCAGAATTGAAGGATCACACAAGGGTTACAACCCACCTGTTTGCACAGGCTTTTCAATAAGTTGAGCTGTTTCTCCATTGTTTTTCTGTTTCATTGTTCTTGATGTTTTATTATGCCCTGTATTTTTGTTTTGTTTATTATCCATTTTATGTGAAGCACTTTGGGCAGCTGTGGCTGTTGTAAATGTGCTATAGAAATAAACTTGACCTTGACCTTGACCATCGAATAAATGTCATACTGTAGATTTTAATTTATACGCAAAAAACAACGGTCTGACTAAATCTCTCAAAACTGGCACTAAAACTACATTTAAAAGTGCTGTGGGCAGCTCGGGCCTTGGCTCTGGCTCCTGTGCAGCATGCGGCGGGTGACATTTGGACGCGGAGAGGGCCCAGGGCAAAGCGGGCCCGCTGTGGCATTTCCTCCAGCTGTTTACGCTCGCGCTCGCTCTAACTAGCACCGCGCGCTGAGAAACACACGAAGCCAGTCACTCATCGCAGCGTGGTTTAGTGGAGGAGCACATGCACATAAGGGGACACTTTATTCAGCCTTTTTTACTACGGTTTTAAGCACCTTGGTCGACAAAATACCCCTCGGTTTTATGATTTTGTTAAACGCAGTTACGGTAGTGGACAGCAGAGGGCACAGATGTCTGTCTACATTATTCCCAAACGTCCAGAGAGAAGAAAAAAAGTAACGCTGTCAAATTTCACAGTGCATTTGGAAAAGTAGTGAGCAGCGAAACCACTTAAATATCAAATCTACATGATGAAATGTCGCTAACGTTAGCCGCTGACCTTTAGCTTGAGCTGCTAAATGATCGATAGCTTCCCCTCCCATAAGCACAAAGGCAATAATCCAACTGATCTGACTAATATGTATCCATAAACCATAACCTGTCTCTTGAATTTGGTCGGAGTTTATCGCAGAAATCCATTATTACCGAAATTGAACAAACTTGCAGTAGATGTAGTGCACTCAAGCTGTAGGTATTAAAAACGCCTTAAAAGTGTCTTGAAAAAGTAAAAATAAAAAAGCAACAAAAACATGACAAAAACACGACAGAAAAGCAACGAAAAAAAGTGATGAAAAAGCCACAAGAAAGCCACAGAAGAGCGACAAAAAGGTGACAAATAAAGCAACAAAAGAGTGACAAAAACGTGCCAGAAAAGCAGCAATAACGCAACAAAAAGTGAGAAAAGCGGGACAAAAACATGACGCAAAATGATATAAAAGCAACAGAAAAAATTATTTAAAAAAACAACAAACAGACAAAAAGACATACACACGACAAAAGTGGTTCAAATATGTGACAAAAACCCGCCAACATAAAAGTTACCACCACTTTTGTAGGCCTCAGCTTTACATTGTTGCTCTCCAGTCGAGAAGCTTTCAGATTTGGGTAAAGCCGAACTGGAGAAAAAAACGCTCAGTTAAGGCGGGGGTTAAGAGTACAAGGTTTAGGGAGTTGATGTTTTGTTTTTTTTAAGATTTTGTAGCCAATAATGGGCTTTAATGAACGGGACAGCACAAGGTAAAAGGGCAGGAAGAAGATCGGGGAGAGACGTTTAGCAAATTTTCAGAGCATGGGGTTCAAGTATGGATGTCACGATTCTACTTTTTTTTTGAGTCATGATTATTCTGAGGAATTCACGATTATTAACCTCTTACCCCCCGCCTTAACCAAGCACATTTTCTCCAGTTTGGCTTTACCCAAATCTAAAAGCTTCTGGACTGGAGATTGTACAGCCCTATGGGCCAGTGTAATGCCTTATTTGAAAGCTAAAATTTATCATTTACATCAAATTATTTTGTCACTTTTTCATCGCTCTTTTATTTGGATAAAGCCAAACTGGAGAAAATGTGGTCAGATCAGGTCAGGGTTAAGAGGTTAAAATACATTTTAAAAAGAAAAAGAAATAAAGCACATGGTTCTTTTGGGACTCTTCCATTGGGGGACGTGAAAATGGATAAAATAAGCTCTCTGCACTTCACTGCACCTGCCGCTGACTTCATGAGGTTTGGGCTGGATTTAACACTGGACGCTGTTTCTTCATCCTTTACCGGTGAGTGGCATCGTTCGGCGCAAATACGCTACGGCTCATGAGATGTGGGGACGAAAATTAAATTCATAACAAACGCCACCCCAGAAGTGACTTCCTGTTTCGATCCAGCACACCAAAATAAAAGCGCCATCTTATTCATTAGTTCAGCACTTTCTTTCTGCATAACTACTAACAGACAAAACACCTAAAATGAGTGTATTTAATTATATTCTTGTAATGTCGCAAGTACCTGCTGGACTGATCAATGAGACGAGCTGTGTGCTTTTATTTTGGCGTGCTGGATCAAAACAGGAAGTCAATTCTTGGGCGGCGTTGTTATGATTTGAAGTTAGTCAATTGCCAGTACAGTATAAGAAAATGGAGATATGCGAGAAAACTCATCTAAAGACAGGCTTGAAAAATTGCCGGACCGGTAGGACTGCAGATGGGGGTACAGAGATTTTTCAGCGGTTATTAACTTGTCACCTACGCGCAAGGTTACATGGAATGGATTTGGCGGATTTGAGCATGATGAATCGCGCTACATGTGACTGGAGGTGGGATAACCCTGGCGGCCTGCGGATTATTGAGATAAATGGCGCCGTGTCAAAGTCTAAAACGCTGGCTATGGTCCCGCACTGTAACACACACACACACACACACTAACTAACTACTGCATTAACACAAAAGGTAACCAACATCACCCAAATCAACGGAGCCACTTTTGCTCAACTATGAATAAAACAAACTGGATCATTGTAACTGTTTGGCCAAAAAGGATTATTCATCATTTTGGACAAGGCTAAAGAAGAGCATAACAGACGAAATGCTATTGAAAGACGTATGGAGATTGTGGATGAAGCATACGACAAAAGCAGCGGAAAATGATAACGGTATAGTATCTGGGGAAAAAAGGAAGTCCTGCTGGTATCGAAAAAATAAGTATCGAAAAGCAGGTACCACAAAAAATGTGTTACAGTTTTGATGCTGTTGGTCCAGGAACAGCATTAAAGGAAGTGACTTGGCTGTTTAAACCTCTTTTAACCTCCACCTGAACCGAACACATTTTCTCCAGTTTGGCTTTACCCAAATATTCTTGAGCTTCTTGAAAAAAAAGTGGCAAAATGGCAACAAAAATGAGACAAAAACGAGGATGAAAAAGCCACACAAAATTTGACGAAAACGCAACAAAAATGTAACCAAAAAAGTGATGAAAAAGTCAAAAGGTGACAAAAATATGATGACAACGTGGCAACAATGCAAGGGAAAAGATCCTTCTAGATCAGTTATGTAGGTCTTAGCTTTCAAATGAGGCATTACTCTGGTCTGTAGGCTGTAACGTTTTAGATTTGGGTAAAGCTAAACTGGGGAAAATGGACTTGCTTAAGGCAGGGGTTAAGAGGTTAACCCCTGCCTTGATAAATGATCGTTTTCTGGTTCTAGATGACAAATATATAATAAAAGTGAAGAAAAAAAGTATCGTTCAGGAAAAAAAATTAACGGTACCCAGCACTACCCCTATGTCCGATAGGGTTTATGTCCGATAGGGTTTATGTCTGACGGGGTTTATGTCCGATGGAGTTTATGTCCGATGGGGTTTATGTCTGGGGGTTTATGTCTGATGGGGTATATGTACAATGTTAGTTTACCCAACCTTGTAGTTGGGTAAACTAAACTACTAAACTACAATGACTGTAGTTTACCCAAACTACAGTTATTGTCTTTTAATCCTTCCTCACAGGTGAAGAACCTGGGCATGATCTTTGACTCTGAGCTGACTTTTATTCCACACATTAAGAATATCACAAAGATAGGTTTTTACCATCTAAAGAACATAGCCAGAGTCCGCCCCATTCTCTCTCGGGCCAACACGGAGACGCTAATGCATGCTTTTATCACCAGTCGTATCGACTACTGTAATGCCCTGCTCTCTGGTCTTTCCAAAAAGAGTATCTCAGGTTTACAACTTTTACAAAATTCAGCAGCTCGTGTCCTGACAAAGACCAGGAGGCGGGACCACATTACACCGGTTTTAGAGTCGCTGCATTGGCTCCCCGTGTGTTTCAGGATCGATTTTAAAGTTCTTTTAATGGTTTTTAAATGTCTTAATGGTCTTGGTCCTTCTTATCTTTCAGAACTGATTTTACCTTATGAACCTTCACGGCCCTTCGCTCCTCCGGCAGGGGTCTCCTAGTTATTCCTAAAGTCAACAGAAAGACTCACGGCGAGGCGTCTTTCCAGTATTATGGCCCTCGCCTCTGGAACGACCTGAGGAGGAGCTCAGGACCACAGAGAACGTTCATGTATTTAAGAGCAGGCTCAAGACCCACCTTTTTAGTTTAGCTTTTAACTCTATTTATTTAGGCCTAATTATATATTGTATATTATGTGTATGTGTATGTATGTATATATAGTATATATATATATTTGGTAGGGACAGTGCAAGTTAAAGATGGGGTACCTAAGTTATTTTCTTTAATTAAAAAAAAAAAAAAAAATGGCATCATACAGTATATCATAATAGTAATCATTTCTGAAAAAAATCGTACGTCTGCGTGCTGTCTCTGCCTTTTAATTAAGTATTTTAGTCGATAAAACCCCGGAAGACAAAATCATTTTAATTCCTGGCGGGCATCCCCCTCCAGCTCCAACCACAGGATTTAGAGAAAGGAGGGGTGAGCAGAGCCCACAAAGGAGCCTCCTCATTGGCTGACGCGATATATAGTGAAGCGCGTGCACGGTGCGAACTTGTTAGTAAAGCATCATGGCTGCCGAACACCCTGGAAAGATCGCTATACCTGCGCTCGCTGTTACTGCATATACTGCTAAAAAAACGAAAAAGAGGAAATCAGAAGAAGAAAAGAAAGACGCTGTACGTCTAAAAAACCAAAGGAGAGCCAAAACTCGAGTAAATATTGGTCCAGCGTATTCAAGATGGAGGGCATTGCGGGCCAGTCTTGGACTAACTTTGGACGCGCAAGTGGCTGTTTTCCTTCTAGACAGGTAATCTAATGTTCAATTTTCCTATATTTTTTGTGTGTGCTTTTGCGTGGTGACGTGTGTTACCGATAGTCACGATTGCTGTTCCGTGTGTTGTGAGCAGAGACATAGTGTGTGGTGTAGGACGAAAAGGCCTATTCACGCTACAACAGTGTGTGTCCGTAATGTCACCCAATACACATAAACTGCACACAACTCGTATACTATACTATGTTTATGTGATGTAAAAGTGTAATGAAATACCAAATAGTGCATGTGCTAGCCGCTAGCGTAACTGTGTTTACAAGCTTTGTTCGTAGCTATGAGAAGCTAGGTGAAGTATGTCCCTGAGTCAGTTTTCACCTCTACGTTTGCAGCGTTATTTATTCTGAGTTTTTGACTGAGGTCGGGTGTGTTATGAATTATAAAGATTTTAAAATTGAATGTTATGTTTGGATTAGTAGGTATTACTAGGTGACTAGCTAGGAAGCTAGCTAGTTACCGTCTAAGACCTTCGCCATTATATGCTGAACAGGGGTTCATGTCCAAGGATTAAAACCTCTTACCCCCCACTTGAACCGTGCGCATATTTGAAGCGTTTTTGTCGTGTTATCGTTTATGTGTTTTCGTCTTGTTTTTGTTGCTCTTGTCTCTCACTTTTTGTAGTGTTATTGTTGCATTTCGGGCACGCATTTGTCAGTCTTTTGTTCCTTCTTTAGTGCTCATTCTGTCCCTTTTTATGGCTTTTTCGGCATTTCTTTTCATTGCTCTTATGTCGTGTTTTCGCTTTGAGATTTGCGTTATGCAAAACTGGAGAAAATGTTCTCGGTTCAGGTGGGGGTTAAGATGTTAAAGCGCAACTCAGATGTGCTGTGAACGTGGGAAGCCTTTACGTAAGAGTATGTGGTTTTGTATGTGCCTAGCCCCTTCCAAAATGTTGCATTATAGGCCAATCTCATGTGTTTTACTTTAGCAAGAATTCACAAACATCACATAAGTATATCTAAGCAGCATTGTTTTTTGTTGCAGCTATGAGAATATGAAAATGACATCCACACCTATGAAGCATGGCATGACTGCTGATTTGCCACTTCCATCAGCATCAAGTATTTCATCTGGATCACATTCAGAACAGTGAGTCAAATAGGGCACATCTTCCACAATATTTGTTATTCTGTGTTTTAAAGCATGTATATTTTTTCAGTGCGGATGACTTTGCTATGGCTGGTATTGGAGACCTTGAAAGGGGTCCAATTGACGAAGCATCCATACAGCAGCTGGATGCAAGGTATAAGGCTTTTTACTCTTGTTGAACACATGTTATGTCTGTTATCACTGGCACATGTCTGACACTCTTTGTATGTAGTATGACATCGCTGGACTTGAATGCTAGTGCAATTGATTATGAGGCGTTTAATGACATCCGGAACGCAACGTAAGTATTTTGAAGAAAACTAAATACAATTTGGTCATTAGTTTATTCATTTCAATTTTGTATTCCTTTATTTTAGCATTGACTGGTTAGATGAGCCCATGCCCTTTGAGGCTCAAGAGACTGATGGCGATAGTGACAGTGATGGTGACTATGTGCCACCAATTTGTGTGCGGTATGTAAGCAGTTCTTACTAAATATGAATCAAAACATTGCAATATTTTTTTTTCTTATTATTCATTCTCACAGAAGTGGCGGTGCCTTGGCCAACAAAATTGACTGGAGGCAATATGAAGAAATTGCCATGGAAGACACTGTACATGACGTATCGGGGATCGATCTCGAGGAGGAGGAAGAGGGATCAGCAAAGCTTCCAGATCAACATGGACTTGAGTTCATAGGAGAACCGGCTTCCATTGCATACCATCATTGTCTGAAAGAGTTGGCCGAAAGCCTGGTTCTGCCTATCTCAAAGTGCAAGACTAGGGATAAATACAGCTCTGTTGAGTGCCAGTCACCTGGACCCTTTCGGGTGACTGTAAAATCCAGAGCCACTGCTGCAATTATTGAGTGGGTGAGTACATTATAATATTGACAACGCATATACATTATAGAATGTCTGTTATGGAAAAAAATGCTCCTTTTTATGGACACCACTGAGGGGTGAAACAAAGACAAAGTTTTAGTCCTTGCAAGCATTTAAAAGGTCCGGCAGAGTGCCCCACATGCACTTCAACAGACAGAATCACACAAAATCCCAGTTTAAATCTCATTCATTTTGTTTTGGTCATTTACAAATCATTCAAAGATATCCAACACATTTTACATGGTGTGGAATCTACATGGGAAAGGTGTGTGTGGTTTTATTCTGGAGAACAAAGGCTTCTGCCAGCCACTCAGGTGCTAATTAACATTTGTCTGGCAGCTTTTCACACATTCCAATGGCTCAGCATGTGATGACCTTGATCAATGCAGGGCTATTACAATTACATAGGATGTGGGAGACAGAGACATTACATTTACATCTGTTGGAGACACCGTCAGGATGTCAGGAAGACCCTTTTAACACTACTAAGGGTTTTACATGAAGGTGCATCTGTGTTGCTTTCGGAGACTGATTTACAAGAAGACGGTCTTTGGGAAATGCAACAATAATGTTTATCATAATGAAAATTATACACATATGAAACACAACTTTCAGACATCAAAATATTTTCCATTACAGGTCTCATTTGGAATAAAGTTAAAATGATTTTCAAAGTTTAGACTGTGATGTACTGTTATAAATTTAACATTTTCAATACTTTTTTTGTTTTACAGATTTGTCCCTTTGGCCATGTTGTTTGGCGCTGGCGCTCTCAGCCTACTTTAAAGTATGGCTTGCAAATTGGCGATTTTATGTTGGCCACAAACATACTTTATCTGGGAATAACTATGGGAAGGTGGCTTTGTTGTTCAAGTTTATGAACATTGGCATGGTGGGGAAGAACACATTCTTCAAAATCCAAGACACATACTGCGTGGACACCATAGAAGACTTCTGGGAGGAGAAGCGGAAGGTTATTATATCCCGCCTACAAAACAAACCAGATTTAGTTGTGCTTGGTAAGTTTCACTTCTGGTTTAAATTTATTTTTATTTAAAATAATACAGTAAAACTGGCTACATTTCAACTTTGTCTTTGTGTTTCTAAAAGGAGATGGACGGATGGATAGCCCTGGCTTTTCTGCTGCATACTGCACATACACGGTCATGGAGAATGACAGCAAAGAAATAATCTACATGCACACAGAGGAGAAAAGAAAGAGGGGACGCAACAGTGTAATAATGGAGAAAGAAGCCTTCATTATCTCACTTGATTCTCTGCTCAATGATTTAAAGAATCTAAAAGAAGTGTGCACTGATGCACATCCACAGATTTCAGTACTATTTAGTAAGTATACATTATTGTGAAAATCTTTTGGTATATTCCACTTTAGGGGCATAACTCATGCTCTGTAATTATTTGTCCAATCTTTTCAGTCAGTGTATACAGTAAGTTTTTTTTTTTTTTTTTTGTACAGAAAAAGGAAAATACAAAGACTCTGGAGTTCGTCATACACTAGACATGTGGCATGGATCGAAAAACTTGGGAAAGAAGATCCACCAGGTAATAAAGATTACACTGCTACTGTATTTTTAGAAGTGAAAAGTTTGTCATTGCAAATGGTCCATAATTTCTATTTTGTTTGCTTAGGCAGCGCAAAGAAGAGGCTGTGCAATTCTTTTTGCATGGTCGAAGGACGTATGTAACCACTTCTGGTTTTGCGCGAAGTCTGCTGCAACATATGATGAGTTCTTTGTAAGTCTGCTGTTCTATTATTATTATTATTATTATTATTATTATTATTATTATTATTATTATTGCAAATTTGTACTGACTGCTATGTTGCATTACTTAGACTGTATTACATGGTTCTGTTTCTGTAGGAAATGTGGACAGGGGTTCTTCACCATGTCACTGGAGAACATGAATGGGTTCTCGGCGCATGTCATCATGGTCCGTTGTCAGAAGACAGAGACAAAGCTTGGATTAGCAAAGGATCAGTGGCACATGAAGCACTGATTGCCATCGTTCTGAATGTGAGGTGGCTAAAAGAGGTTGAGAAGTTTCTCTGTTTTAGGTATGTGTATCCATGTAAATGTATCGTGTTGTGTGTGTATATATATATATATATATATATATATATATATATATATATATATATATATATATATATATATATATATATATATATATATATATATATATATATATGACACAGATCAAGTGTGAACATAAAAATAATGCTGTATTTTTGTTTCAAGATCCACTGCTGAGCTGGAATCTTTTCACAATCACATTCTTATGTATGCTGGAAAAAGATTCTACTTTGTTTGGCCAGTCTACAGAGCACGGACGCACCTGGCTGGTTTGGATTACAATCACCATGTTCACAGACCACTCAAAAGAAATGCTGACGGCTCATTGGAGTAAGTTTAACATTACTTTGTTTACTTTAAAATGTGTATCGATACAGCATCACAAATAAAGTTGTATATAACTTTGTCATCAAAATAGGTACAAGTTTCTTTTTAATAAGAAGTCACGCCGGTGGAGTATGTACCCTGTGAAAGAGGAAAAGGATTATGGGTACATTCCAGATCTCCAGAGAGCCATCCTGTTGTGCCGGGTTTCTTCAGGGAAAGGCATGCCAGCGAAGAGGAGACTGAGACCAGATGACCCACGGCGGTTAGGACTTCTCCCTGGAGTTCCACGTCCAACCAACGAGGAGTTGTTACAAACCCAACTCAGCCGCGGCCTTGGTATGCATATGTTTTAATGAGGATATATTAGAAATAACCCGAGTGAGGTTGCTCTCAGGTCTTCATTTGGAAAAAATTTAAGGTTTCATAAAGATAACTAGCAATCAAAACACATGGTCGAAATGTTCTGTCCTGTTGCCATTGGGAGTAAATTAAATAAAAGTCAGTTGGAGTAGCGTGTTGTCTGAAGTTGTAGTAAATGCTGATGTGCCCACACATTTACTGAAGAGTAACGTTCAAAATACATTAGTGAATACAACTTTAAAATGTAATGCGTTTGTATTACATGTTACTGTTTCAAAAGTGTAGCGGCGTTGCACTACTTTGTTCGCAAAATATAAACTGAAAATTGTAGTAATGCCACCGAGCAAAAGTGCAGTTAGAGATTTCCTCCAGTCTCTCGTGTTTTGTTTTGAGAACATAAACTACAAACTGCTGATCTTATACACCAGCCTCCAACTTGATTTGGTGCTGCATTTTAGTTACTGAAAAAAGTAATATTTTTGTAACTCCCCAACATACTGCACAAGTGAAAATGTACTGTCATAAAATTACTCCCAAAAGTACAGGCACTTCAAAATGCTGGTCAAGATCTAGAATAAATGTAACAGTAATGAATTGTTTACTTCAGCTGGTTTGCTAATACTTTTTCTTTTCTCTTTAGGGCAAGCAATGCAAAAGTGAAGTGGTGTGTTGGTCAAGAAAAGGATCTGTGTTTATAATATATGCTTATTTTAACTATAATAAAGAACTGTAAACATTTTTGATGTTTATTATTTATTAAAAATGTTGGACAATATTTCCTAGAGCTAAAAAATCAAATTAGAAACTATGGCAAAAGTGAAGCAAGACATTTTAAATGAATCACAGTCTACGTGGAATGAAACCCACATACTGATGGTGTGGGTCAGGAAATTTATCTCTAATGCGCCACACAACACAGCTGGGTATAACCCGTCGGTTCAATTGCCCAAGTGCTCCATATTGCCAAGCACAATACTGTCTATAGGCTGCAAATCTGTACTGTTTGTTATCCTCTCCTGGATCGGGAGGGTCTTCACGTGCTCTGATGTCATTCCAAAGCCTCCGGGCTAACCGAAGGCCGCCTTCTTCAATGATGTAGGCTTCCATGTGAGGTAGCTGTGAGATGCAATGCTGGGGCTCTTGTCTGCAGCACTTATTTTCAATGTCTGTTGGCATCTCCCTGCATCTTCCACAGACACACCAATGAGGCAGATGAGGTGCCCGGGGAACATCTGCTTGATTCTCTTCAGCCAGAATGTCAAACAGGAATCCAGGCTCTCTCTGCAGACACCTCATGAGAAGATCCTGACATTGCTCCAAATTGAGGGATTGAATTCTGGCCTGCAAACATAATAATTTGTTTAAATCTACATAAAACCAGGATGTAAAATGTTAATATATTTACAATCATAGGTGGATAGTACTACGTTACATTTGCAGAAATACATGTGATGAGTAACAGGAGTAACTTCTTGCAATAACTACATCTTTAAAGTTAACAAAAAGAGGAAAAAGGGACATTTGTGGGGCATGTCCCACTAATGAAAGACTTGGAAGACTTTTTGTGATTTCACATTTTCTTGATCGTGAATCAGATCAACAGAATCTGAATCACCTTTATCTTTTTTCTACCCACTGAAGCGATCACTTTGTTCCTCTTTAAATTACATCTTAGAGTTGCTTGATTACAGTATTTTGTACTATTTTATAAGCTTTGTTTGGCATAGAAAATGTAAAAGTTTAAACTTTACATTTCATTTTCTATCAAACATTTTTCTCTGACTTGGTATTCATTGTAAACATAACGACTATTGCACTACTTGTTTTATGTTGGCCAGATTACAGTAGTAAAAAATACTGTACATTAGACTTTTTATTTACAAATACACGCGGTCTAAAATTGATGCATTATATGTTGCTCAACTATTTTCTCTGATTATGCTGTAATAGTAATTGGGTCATTACTTATTTCTATTTTTACACGTAATATTACTCTTACATGACCAATTCTGATGAAAATGTTGACGCTACCTCTTCAACTTCTCTCCGCCGGTTCTGTAATTGCACAACTCGCTGCATGTCAGCGTCTCCCAGTTCATCTTCCTCTCCATCCTCTCGCCCACGATCTGCTCCGCGTCCCTGGCCTCGCCCTCGGCCTGCACCTGTGGCTGCTCCCTGGCCTCTAGCCCCTCGGCCAGCCTCTCGACCTGCACCTCGGCCAGCCCCACGTCCTGCGCCTCGGCCAGCCCCACGTCCTGCGCCTCGGCCAGCTCGTCCTCCACCTCGGCCAGCCCCTCGTCTACGGCCACCTCTGCCCTGACCTCTACTTGTAGAGGGTTGATCAATAAAAAACTCGTCATCCTATTCATAACAGACAAACGACAATCGTTTTAAAAACTCCACAATTCTCGTATTGTTACAGACTAGATAGCTTATACATGAAGTTAGAAAAATATTAGCTTAGCGGAGTTAGCACAAATCAGTTTTCACATACGATCTTGTCTGTTTTATTGTTTTTGCATTTAGATTGCTAAATCTTTGTATAATATACGACGATATTATTACAGCTTAGCAACATAAATAAGTATTTCATAATTAGAGTAAATAAAACACGTACCTGTGACGACGACATTTATTTTCGGCAACAAAATATAAACTAGGGGATCCTTGGATGCAACTTCAGACTGTCAACAACGTATGCGTGTGCACGTACAGCTCTCGTGCGCGATTTCGTGCACTTCCAGAGAGGTGGAGACTGGGAGGGACTAATCAGCGAGGTGCGCAGCTGCGCAGAGTGGGGGGCGGGATTTACAATTTGAATTCTGCCTAGTGACACAAGATTCAAGTACCCCAGCTTTAATGAACAAGCCACACCGGATTGTAGCCTTGGGCTAATTTCCATCCGTCGTCCCCCATGCGCACTCTCAAACACACTCTCATTCATCCTGGTCTATTGTACATGTTTTTAGTGGTAGGGGAAACCGGAGTACCCGGAGGAAACCTACGCAGACACGGGGAGAACATGCAAACTCCACACAGAAAGGCCCCGGCCTTGGTGGGAATCGAACCCGGGACCTTCTAGCTGTGAAGCACGAGCGCTAACCGCTGTACTACCGTGCCGCCGGTAGTACATATATATATATATATATATATATATATAACAATATATATAACAATACGCCCCGCATCATATATATATATATATATATACACTCAACAAAAATATAAACGCAACACCTTTGTTTCTGCTCCCATTTTTCATGAGATGGACTTAAAGATCTAAAATTCATTCCAGATACACAATATTACCATTTCTCTCAAACATTGTTCACAAATCAGTCCAAATGTGTGATAGTGAGCACTTCTGCTTTGCTGAGATAATCCATCCCACCTCACAGGTGTGCCACATCAAGATGCTGATCTGACATCATGATTAGTGCACAGGTGTACCTTATACTGCCCACAATAAAAGGCCACCCTGAAATGTGCAGTTTTTTGCTTTATTGGGGGTCTGGGGACTCAGAACCAGTCAGTATCTGGTGTGACCACCATTTGCCTCATGCAGTGCAACACATCTTCTTCGCATAGAGTTTATCAGATTGTCAATTGTGGCCTGTGGAATGTTGGTCCACTCCTCTTCAATGGCTGTGCGAAGTTGCTGGATATTAGTGGGAACTGGTACACGCTGTCGTATTCGCCGGTCAAGCACATCCCAAACATGCTCAATGGGTGACATGTCCGGTGAGTATGCTGGCCATGCAAGAACTGGGACATTTTCAGCTTCCAAGAATTGTGTACAGATCCTTGCAACATGGGGCCGTGCATTATCTTGCTGAAACATGAGGTGATGTTCATGGATGTATGGCACAACAATGGGCCTCAGGATCTCATCACGGTAACTCTGTGCATTCAAAATGCCATCAATAAAATGCACCTGTGTTCTTCGTCCATAACAGATGCCTGCCCATACCATAACCCCACCACCACCACGGGCCACTGGATCCACAACATTGACATCAACAAAGCGCTCACCCACACGACACCACACACACTGTCTGCCATCTGCCCTGAACAATGTAAACCGAGATTCATCCGTGAAGAGAACACCTCTCCAACGTAGCAGCTGTCTGAGTGGCTGGTCTCAGACGATCTTGGAGGTGAACCTGCTGGATGTGGAGGTCCTGGGCTAGTGTGGTTACACGTGGTCTGCGGTTGTGAGGCCGGTTGGATGTACTGCCATATTCTCTGAAACGCCTTTGGAGACGGCTTATGGTGGAGAAATGAACATTCAATGCACGAGCAACAGATCTGGTTGACATTCCTGCTGTCAGCATGCCAAGTGCACGCTCCCTCAATGCTTGTGGCATCTGTGGCATTTTGCTGTGAGACAAAACTGCACATTTCAGGGTGGCCTTTTATTGTGGGCAGTATAAGGTACACCTGTGCACTAATCATGATGTCAGATCAGCATCTTGATGTGGCACACCTGTGAGGTGGGATGGATTATCTCAGCAAAGCAGAAGTGCTCACTATCACACATTTGGACTGATTTGTGAACAATGTTTGAGAGAAATGGTAATATTGTGTATCTGGAATGAATTTTAGATCTTTAAGTCCATCTCATGAAAAATGGGAGCAGAAACAAAGGTGTTGCGTTTATATTTTTGTTGAGTGTATATATATATATATATATATATATATATATATATGATGCGGGGCGTATTGTTATATATATTGTTATATATATATATATATATATATATATGATGCGGGGCGTATTGTTATTATGTTGTAATCTGTAAAACACTTTGTGATACCTTTCGGTATGAAAAGCGCTTTATAAATAAAGTTTGATTGATTGATTGATTGATTGATTGATGTCTGACGGGGTTTATGTCTGATGAGGTTGTTCTCACAGTGGTATGAAAAGGCAATGACAACAACCCTAACTTCATGAAATCCTTTGTTGTTACGGCTAAAGAAAGTAACATAGCAACACGTTTCTTGTTCCCCCTCTACTGTGCGATAACAAAGTGATTTTTTATTTATTTCTCCACCAGTCTCCAACGCATAGAGCCAGGCTGAAAATAGCATGTTTGGACAAAGGAGAGACACACAATAAACATATGGCGTTTTCTTTTAGCGCAGGTTTAAAAATAATCTGGGCTCCTCGGCGTGTGGGCGTCAGAGAGAAAGAGAAGGAAGGAAGGAAAGAGCGAATCCTGGCCATGACAACACTCCCCAGCCAGCGCTACCGTCGACATTCTCAACACAATCCGCTCACGAATCATTCATGTTTTTGAATAGAGATGCTATGGAGACAAGTGAATGGTAAGTCCGACGAGTAACAGCATTTTAAAAGCAATAATGACCCCCTTTGACTCAAAGCGAGACACTGCAGGTACATTTTGCTTTCTTACCATAGGAACTGTCACCTGGAAACAAATAAATGCCTAATATCGCCATTATCACAAATATAGCGCTGATGAAACGTTTCCCTATAGATTTCCATGGGACATCCACAATAAGTAGCACCTTCAGATACCTAATCTTAACAATATTTTTTGAAGTCTTTCTCTTTGTATGACTCTTTCTATCAGAAATTAAGGAAGAAAATACAGAGAATTTCTCCAACCCTTTACAGTACAGTTTAAATGTTCACGACAAAGAAACAAGGACATTCTTATGTTGGTTGTTTTAATTGAAACCTATTGAACATTCAGCCTGTGTTATGAGTTATTGTTATGCTTTTACCCTGGTAAAAATTGATATGGATGCTGTGTGCATGAGAACGGTTTACTGTGGGCCCTAAAATTCTTACAACGCAGTATTTGTAAAACCGGTTAATCTTGACATCCCTACTCACAACCTCTGCTGTAACTATTCATTCACTCCATGTAGGGGTGAGCTACTTCAAAAATCGTGGAAATATATGGGAATGAATGGGAATAAACACAGCTGAATGTTGCTTCTACTCTGCGTTTGTCAGGGAAAACAAAATCATCATACAGATCATTGCCATTACACGGATCAGCAGAACCTTTGTTTAGGAAAGTTGTGTTATGTTTTGACATGACAATATGGGACTGCACTCTTCTAGTCAGGGTCTGGGGTGTGACATTATGGTTCAAAAACTCAACAAATGGGTAACTGATAATTCATCGGGAAGTTACTGCACCTTTGCAACCCAATGCACGATTAATCACAATTGAATCACACATTTTCAGTGTTTATTCTGCAATTAAGAAATCTCAAGGGCCGCAATTATTTACTTTACATTTTATGATCATACTTTATATACACTACCAGTCAAAAGTTTGGGGTCACCCAGGCCAGTGCTATAGTTTCTCTAATCAGCAAAACCGTTTTCAGCAGTGCTAGCATAATTGCACGAGGGTTTCCTAATCATCAATGACCCTCTAACACGATTAGC
The DNA here is from genome assembly GCA_007210695.1 of Neogobius melanostomus. NCBI lineage: Eukaryota > Metazoa > Chordata > Actinopteri > Gobiiformes > Gobiidae > Neogobius > Neogobius melanostomus. The sequence continues at coordinate 565,167 of VHKM01000355.1, forward strand.
CAACACAATGTACCTAAAAATCACCCGTTTCCAGCTCGAATAGGCATTCACAACATTAACAATGTCTAGATTGAATTTCTGATTCATTTAATTTTATCCTCATCAAAAAAGCAGCGCTTTTCTTTAAAGAGGGGGTATTATGCTTTTTTCAATCACATAGCACCAGTCTATAGCATACTACAATGATGATGTAACCTTCTGTTGGTCTGTATATGCAGTAAATTAAAATAACTGCCTTGAATAAAATTGCTCTCTCAAAATGGCTGTACTGAACGTCTTGAAATAGGCCTCTGTCTCTTTAAGAAGCTTTCCGACACGCCCCCTTCAGCACACTGCTGTGGCATCTAAACAACACTACTGTGCGGGGAGGGGGCTCCTAAAATGGCTGCCGTCTAAGTTTTTACTGATTACTCAAAATTATGTGAATGAGCCAAGGCAACACTCCAGGTATGTGTTTAATGAGGGAATGACATAATAACATGATATAAAGCTTGAAAAAGTCGATTTTACATAATACCCCCCCCCCCCCCCCTTTAATAAAATAAGACATTTTAAGTGACCATAACCTTCGAGCGGTAGTTTATATCTTGATTTCAAAAGCAAAAACATTTTTTAATGACGTTATAGGAACTGGATGCTTGTTCTTCTTCTCATATTGCACAACCCTGGCTTATCCTTCTGTACTTTAAATCATATCACCTGCCATTCCCCCTGCCCCCAAACCCACCTCAAGGACCCCACCACCACCACCCCTCCCCCATCTCAGTGCTCATGCAATCTGGGCCTGTCCATTAGCCCCGCTCCTCTTCCCCTAGTTAGGAGGCCGAATGAGCTTGAGAGGAGCTCTATTGATTTCAATGGGAATGTGCTTACGCCGCATCAATACCGCTGCCGCACATGGGGATGGCTCCCCCCCCCCCCCCCCCCCCCACACACACACTCCCTCCTCCCCTCTTCCACGGAGCTGCTGATACAGGGAAACCCGCACCGTCGTTGGAAATGTGGCGCGGCTTCACTCTCGGGCGCGCTGTGCTCACTGACTGTAGATGCAAAAAGCTAAAGCAGATGGGCTGAAATGGATAGCTCTTGGCTAGCCCTGAGCGCCGCCGGCTGCCTGTTAGCATCTGGAGGTAAAAGTGTGTCACGGTTGGTGCTATAGGGATGTGCAATGTATGGTGAGATTACTAGCGTGGCTGTGCTATGCAAAGAGTCTGGATCCCTTATGCTCTGTGAATGTGTTCACTTCCTGTTGGCCAATGTGGAGTAACAACTTCTTCCCATACACGTTATTTAAGCTATGTAATTTAAAAAAATAATAATAATAATAAGATGCTTGAAATAAAACTCCAGCCGAGTGCTTTTCAAAAAACTGAATAAATTTGTAGCACTATTATAATGTTTATTAGTATCAAGCTAAAACACCTACATTTATCAACATGGAAGTCTATAGGTATGTGCATGGAATGTTTAATAGCCCTTAAGCTAAAGAGTAACACTTCTTTCCTAGAAATGTTAAAAAAGCTTCAAAATATAATATTATCTTTATTGAAAAACACTGAGTGACGATAATTTAAATATTCTTTTGTTTTATAATTTTATTTTACAGTTTATTTACATAAAAAATGTGGACCGGGAATAGTCGTTACCCTACACGACTAGGGTAACGACTATAAAATAAGTTATATAGTCGTTATATAATATGCCTCATGTTAAGGCAAACATGCTAGTATGGAGAAATGTTTGAAGTGAATAAACACCGGCCAAATCAAGAACTACACAAGATCATTTGTGGCAAAAAATGTTTTTGTAATGTCTTGTGACCCCTGTGTCACCAAAGCGGCCCGTGGGACTACGGGTGGAAATTAGCCTTTGAGTACAATCCGGCAATCAAATAAATAAAGGTTGAGGTATATCAAGTGTCTTGCTCAAGGACACATAACAGTATGTAATGCAGTGGATAGTGTATAGCCCCATAGGTGCTACAAACAAATGCCGAGCAGCATTACCCGAATGGGACAAGCTGCTGTTCCAACTTGACAGACACCCAAGGCTACGGTCAGCTCATTTTCAGTGTAAAAGTAGGCTACACTTCATTTCGCACATAATCTGCTTTACCCACCATATTGTTGACAAACTTCCCTGCGCATTTGTTCATCTTTAGCCAACTATCACTTGTTTAATTGCTTTTTAAGGATGATATGTGTGGATACTGTAGTTGAGTACAAATGCATTAATAGCCTAAAACTCAGAGAAACGTTTTTTTTTTATTTTTTTATGTGTTTTCTGATATCAAGCTGATGTTTAGGTAGCTTCTACGGCTTGGCTTGTAAAATGGAGCTTTCCGCGTCGGGTAAATTAATGCTATACGTAACTCAAATACGTTACTTATAAAGTAAATCAGTAACAGAAGTTAGTTTTCCAGGAGTAACTTCCACATGTCCAAGCTTACTGTATACTCCAGCTTATGCCACTCCTGATATTGTTTATGTTACTGTAGTGTGCAGAAGAAAGTGTTTGTGGAGTGCCTTCCCCAAGGACACATGCCATAGAGGGTATTTGACCGTCAAACCCTATGCTGTTTCTGTTCTCGTGTATGTATCATGGCGTGTAGGGGAATGCGTTTGTGGCTTTAATCAGACCTCGTATCGATCTCCACGATGCCTCCGGCGTCACACGGGTGCTGCCTTCAAGTGCAGATGTAGCCGGTCCTGGGGTGAAGGTGAGATGCTACTGTATGTTAAATCAATGGGGGCCTTGTTATCAAAGCGGAACCTCCAACGGTCATGGGAAATGTGTGTGGGTCAGGACAGCCCCGCCCCCTGATGTCAGTGCTATCCCTCAAACGGGACGTGTGAGCAGAGTAGCAGTGACACCGCGTTCAGCCGGGGGGAGATTCATTTAGACACGAGCAGAACGAGAACAGTGATCTAACCAATATAGCCGCAAAGCGGCGATTATCGGCCCTCGCCGACCGCCCTGCCCTCAATCTAAAATTATGGTATTGCTACTGCCTTTATGTTTGTTTTTAACTTTTTCCCCAAGCGTCTTAGTTTTAGGATTTTTGGACTGCGCTAACGCGCAAAACGCACTTGATTTTGACATTATAGAGTGATTGACTTTTCTGATCGGAACGACCAAATAGAATTTTGTGCCAAATTATTTTAATTTTCGTAAAACTAAAATTTGTACTCTCCATATAATTCCTATAGGGGGCGCTATCGCGCCCAATTTGAATTTTGCAAAATGAAAGTGTTTAGGACTGAGACTTTAACAACTGATAACAAAATGAGCGAAATCGGGCTTCATATGTGCGAATGGGAGCCATTTTTGTTTGCGGAAAAAAATCTCAAAATACTTCGTACAGTTTGCGGCTTCGCCGCATAAAAACCGTAACACTTAGAAAAATAATTTGGATAACTTTTAAAGTTCTACTTCTCAAGATTATTTTCCACCCAAAAATAGGTCGTTCCGATAAACGCTCTAGGAGGAGATACTGTAGATTTTGTACGAAGTGAAAAATAAAGGAGAAAGAAAGAAAGAAAGAAAGAAAGAAAGAAAGAAAGAAAGAAAGAATAATATTCCCATATTCCCATACGAAAACCATAAACTATATATTTTCGGAAAGCGCTCGCCCATTCCTATCTCATGGTAGAGGTCCTGGGTCACTGACGGGCACGAATGGGCTCTGTACAATTACAATGTTGATTTTTGCATTATATATGTATGTAAACGGGACGTGCACGACAAGAAGAGTGTGTTAGTGAGTGTTTGAGAGCATCAGCTGTTTCAGAACAATATTATTGCATTTTCCAACCAGCAAAGTGCAAGCTATAGTGATGAAGAACTGATGATGATGAACTGTCAGCTCTTTTTAAAAGTAAGTCCAGTTGTGTTGATTTATCCCTTTTTTGAGTGATGAAGATGTGTTTGAGATTTACCAAACACCTGCAAAACAGTGCAATACGCTCTCTTTAAAGTTACCCAGTAGATTCAAGGGTCATTGTTGTCTTATTTAAAGGTGCACTACAGGCTGGATCGTGGCAAGATCTGAATTCTCAACTTCACTAAAATGTTTTTGAAAGGCATCACCTCAAGTGGAGAACAGGCACTTTTCTCAGAATCAATTAAAAAGCGCTTGTTGAAACGGAATATTACTTGCTTTAGTGCTGTTTTCATTTATTTTAAGACTTGGTTGGAGCGCTTGGTGATCTGGAGCAGCAAAAACCCTGCTAAAAGTCCATCCTCTTTCCCAAGGATTCAAACGGGAGCCATTCCTGAATGATGTTACTATGCCAGGTTGCCCCTTGCTTATTTAGCTTTCTGTATCAGCCGTTAGCTCTAGTTTGCGAAAACCAGACGGGCTTGGTTTTACCGGCTGCAAACGCTCTGCTGCAAGTCTCTGCCCTTCAGGAAACGATTTCCACTATAGAAGCGTTTCCAGAATGACATCACAGGGGTCATGTTCTCTGGATTTGTATCAATCTCGCTTGTGCCACGTTAACGTTTTTATGAGAGGGTATAACTCTGTCACTGCATCGAACAGATCAGTTTGTGGATGCAAAACAACTTTCTCCAACGAAACTCAGACAAAACTGAGATCATTGTCTTTGTCCCACAGACACAAAGACAAAGTGTTATCAGTCACCATGAGTCTCTCTCTCTCTAAAACCAAAAAATCAGGTTAGAAATCTAGGAGTAATCATGGACTCAGACCTGAACTTAAACAGCCACATCAAAGCAATAACATCATCAGCTTTTTACCATCTGAAGAATATTGCTTAGATCAGAGGAATAGTGTCAAAACCAGACTTAGAGAGACTCATCCATGCATTTGTCTCCAGCAGGTTAGACTACTGTAACGGCTGCTCACTGGCCTTTCTAAACGAGCTGTTAGACAGCTGCAGAACATCCAGAACGCTGCTGCTCGAGTCCTGACAAGAACCAGGAAATACGACCACATTAGTCCAGTGCTCCGGTCTCTGCACTGGCTCCCTGTCACTCAGAGAATAGAATTTAAAACAGCTCTGCTTGTGTACAAGTCTTTTCATGGTTTAGCACCAAAGTACATCTCTGACATGTTAGAGCCGTATGAACCATCTCGGGCCCTGAGAACTTCAGGGAGGGGTCTCCTGGTGGTTCCCAGAGTCAATAATAAACACGGTGAGGCTGCGTTTCAGTTTCATGCAGCTAAAACCTGGAACAGTCTTCATGAGGATGTGAGACAGGCCTCAACTCTGACAATGTTCAAATCCAGGCTGAAAACAGCTCTTTTTACCCGTGCATATGAAAACTGAAAGTATTTTATCTGCACTCTTACCTTTTACTGTCATTGATTAACTTTATGTTGGTGTTTTATTGATTGATTTTGATTTATTGATGTAATTTTATGCAACTGTGAAGCACTTTGAATTGCCTTGTGTATGAATTGTGCTCTACAAATAAACTTGCCTTGCCTTGCCTATAATCGGGAATACTTTTAAACGAGAGAGAACTTTTACTCGGGGTCTACTGTGCAAAACCTATGCATGCAATCCCAGCAAAACTTTGGTGATTTTGCTAAACTTGCCCATTACCATTTCGATTCTGCGTAATTATCCAGCCCTTTTTTTCACGGGATGAAAGCGCCGGCGGAGTGTCCTGCCACACTCCCCGCTGCACAAATCCTGTGTCACGCCAGCGCCGCCTCCGACAGGGGAAACAAAGGCCCCATCAGCACACGCGGATTTAGAGACCATTCTACAACAATCCACGTGAAATCGGCGGAACCGGTGGAACGGGGCAAGCCCCACCGAATGCGCACTGCTGCCCCACCACGGGAATGGGCTGCTGCACGTGTGGATGTCACTGCCGGATAAAAAAAACTAACAAAAACAGCAATGGTGGCTTCAAAAAAGAATGGGAGGCAAGAGGCATGACTGTTGAGAACGTTTATGTGTCTACAACATTCAGTGGAGACGTGATTTTGTGGAGAATATTCTCTTTATTTCACAACATGGACCTTTTCTCCCATTGAAATCATCATATACGCAAATCGACTTTTAGAACGTTCTACCATGCTCCCGCATTGTTGGACATTGTTACATGTCCATGGAGCCTGTAGGCCAATGTAACGCCTCATTTGAAAGCTAAGACCCAGAAAAACTGATGTTAACGGGATCTTTTACCTCGCACTGTTGCCGTGTGGACATCACTTTCATCACTTACTTTTCCATCTCATTTTTGCCACTTTTTTTTGTTGCACTTTCATCGCTTTTTTGTCACTTTTTTGTTAGTGTTTTTGGCACTTTTTTCAAGAAGCTTTTAGATTTGGGTAAAGCCAAACTGGAGAGAATGAGCTCGGGCTCAGATAGGGGGTTAAGAGGTTAAAGACAACAAAATAATCGGTGTACAGTGGGGGAAAAAAGTATTTAGTCAGCCAACAATTGTGCAAGTTCTCTCAAAAGATGAGTGAGGCCTGTAATTTTCATCATAGGTAAACCTCAACTATGAGAGACAAAATGAGAAGAAAAAAATCCAGAAAATCACATTGTCTGATTTTTAATGAATTTATTTGCAAATTATGGTGGAAAATAAGTATTTGGTCAATAACAAAAGTTCATCTCAATACTTTGTTATATACCCTTTGTTGGCAATGACAGAGGTCAAACGTTTCCTGTAAGTCTTCACAAGGTTTTCACACACTGTTGCTGCTATTTTGGCCCATTCCTCCATGCAGATCTCCTCTAGAGCAGTGATGTTTTGGGGCAGGCGCTGGGCAACACAGACTTTCAACTCCCTCCAAAGATTTTCTATGGGGTTGAGATCTGGAGACTGGTTAGGCCACTCCAGGACCTTGAAATGCTTCTTACGAAGCCACTCCTTCGTTGCCCGGGCGGTGTGTTTGGGATCATTGTCATGCTGAAAGACCCAGACACGTTTAAGTTTCAATGCCCTTGCTGATGGAAGGAGGTTTTCACTCAAAATCTCACGATACATGGCCTCATTCATTCTTTCCTTTACACGGATCAGTCGTCCTGGTCCCTTTGCAGAAAAACAGCTCCAATGCATGATGTTTCCACCCCCATGCTTCACAGTAGGTATGGTGTTCTTTGGATGCACCTCAGCATTCTTTCTCCTCCAAACACGACGAGTTGAGTTTTTACCAAAAAGTTCCATTTTGGTTTGATCTGACCATATGACATTCTCCCAGTCCTCTTCTGGATCATCCAGATGCTCTCTAGCAAACTTCAGACGGGCCCGGACATGTACTGGCTTAAGCAGGGGGACACGTCTGGCACTTGCTTGTTTGTTATTGACCAAATACTTATTTTCCACCATAATTTGCAAATGAATTCATTAAAAATCAGACAATGTGATTTTCTGGATTTTTTTGGGATTAACCATGTAACCCATTGGCTAACCCTGTAGGCTCTGAACTATGGCACCAGGACTCACCGTAATCTTTTAGTAAAACCATTGCATAAAATAAGGCTATAAAGCTGAAATTAGGATCAAAACATCTTATTGCACTAAAAATAAGATAGTAATCTGTCTGTTTTTTTCCCCCTACAGTAGCTGTGACTACGACATGTAATAAATGCTGCTGATGGGTGTGATTTCGGGGATGGGGGGCAGGCAGGATGGTGTGGTGGTGTGAGGAGACCAGGGGGATCTGCTGGTTATTTCCCATAAGCACACTTTGAGCTCCCACAGGCACAGAAAGAGACCAGACTAATGAACACAGCATTTCTCTTATCACATGCAAACCTCTGGACAGGGCCAGACTTTACAACAAGGCTTCACACGAGAATCGAGAGGGCACATCTGCAAACTACAACCACGGTGACGATACAGCCAAAGCCAACAGGAGCACTCAAACCTGCGTGGATGAAGTGAAGTGCAACCTTGAGTACGTTTTTAACAAGGAAACAACATTCTGAAATGGTGCAATCATCAGTCCTTTAACGCACAAAAATCCTGCAGTTTTAGAATATTATCACAGTCAAAATGACCCCGAAAATTCCCATTCCTTTGTCAACATTTTTTCTCCAGATTATTTCTTTTCCAGATGAAATTATTTCAGAGAATAAGAGTGATCAATTTATTTTGAATTATTGTGATGTAATAGAACAAACTTCACAAAGCAGATGCTCTTCCAGGATGTGTATCCAAGATAAAGTGAGACAAAGATTACTTGCACAGAAAGTGTGGATAGGGTCAGAAAACCACGGTGGCCCTCATCAGGACTTAAAGCTGGGTACCTGATTTTTCCTGCACAAACTGGGGCATTTTTTATTTCGTTTCTAGCTCTCACATTCCCTCTTGCATGTCCGAATTGTTCAAGAATTGTTTAGATGCACGTTTCAAACCCGTGTACAGCTTTGAGCGGAGGCAAAGCGAAGAAGAAGAATACATTTCACTAATTTTTCCTACCTTCTATCGCTCAATAAAGAAATAGGTGAAGACTAGGCAACAAGGTTTGTTTTTTTGCTGTGTTTACAACATACTTTACAACAACAAAAAGTCAGGTACCCCAGCTTTAAAGCCACACAATTTTAACCAATGAATAAAACTGAAATGCAAGCATTTATTTTATGACACATACATTTTTATATTGTTTGTTTTGACCTACTCCCTTGTACAGCACTTTGTGATTTTATCTGTGAAAATCGCTTTAGAAATAATCTTTACTTACTATGACAGATATTTTCATAATTGAAAATACCTCATAAATGTACAAACAAACATGTGAGCGGCTCAGCTCTCCTAAGACTTGACTGTAACTTTACCAGGAGTGGGTACGTCTCCAGCTCGTCTCCATGGAGATGTGACTAAAGTCAGCAGAGTTTGAGATTTAAATAGGTTAGTTTCTCATCCAAACCCATTCTTTGATTACCCACTGCAGTAATAGCATTTTCTGTGTTGAGCTGGTCATTAGGAGCATGTTTTGTACTGACAGTATAGTGTTACGCAGTGTGACAATTCTAATACTGTACACAAAAAGACAAGACATGGTCTACTCTAAATAACTATTGCTGAAGTAGACGTAAAAAGTACTGTGTGATAAAATTACTATAAAAAGTAAAAAAAATATTGCTCTTGTCATGGAAGTTTAAGAACGCTTCATGAATCTCGTATTTTGCTTGAATTGTTTGAAATGTTCCGCAGTGTGGCTTTAAACACTTAATACAATAACGTGTACAGCGCATCACTTATTTTCCCACACTGGTCACTGACAATGAAAGTATAAATAATCCAAAGAGCGGAGAGCCTCCCACGTTCTCACTCACGTCTCGCTTTATCTGAGGCTGTTTTCCTTTTTCGCACTTGCTATTTTAGTCCCTGTGTCCACCAGCGTACACTCCGCTTTCTCCTCATCTCCAGCCAACTGCAGCACTGTCAAGGCGCACTTGTACGGCTGAATAATGCACAATTGGGCTTTTCCTTTTCCGACTATATTTGTTGCGTAGCTTGGTCAAGGTGCTGTCCTATTTTCTACATTATTTAACGCCGCCGTTGCAACATTTGGGACCACAAAAGCCTCTCTCGCGGAATCAAATGTTAAAAAGGGTCTATATTGTCCATTCCTCCAAGGTTTTTAAAAAATATTTGCAAATGGTATTACATGTTTCATAACTTCAAATAATGTAGGTTAAAGGAAGTTAAAGCAATTCGGTCCAAAGTACAAAATGATCCTTCTTTCATTAAGGGCAGTATGGCTCTGGGACTTTGAGAGCGGTTCGATTGGCTAGTGCGCATTTTAGAGAGGAAACCGGCCTAGACCAGTATGACAGTGACATACGGGTCTGTGGCGCTAAGGTTAAAGAAACTACTTCCTGAGTTTGTCTATGGTTTGAAGATAGTTTCAGGAAGTAAATATTGGAGAGCTTTCAGCATTAGAAGATAGTAGTAGCTAGCCAGATATGTTTTTGACGAGGGAACAATGTTATAATATGGCCAACAGCTTAAGCATGCAGTAGTCAGAATTACTAAAACATTGCACAACACAACATTTTACGCATTCTTGAGAAAGTGACGGACTGAATATGCACTGAATACTGAAAGGGAGGGAACTACATAACACACGGCTAATGTCTCAAAATAACCCCAAAAGCTTCTGGTCTAAATCGGAGCCGTCCCGGACATGGCTGAGTAGCTCCAGCGACCTCGGCTCGTGTATGGATTCATATGGACAGACTGTGAACATTTATAGAGAGTGATGGAGGAGGTTTCTCGCTCAATTGCGCCTGTTCTGGTTCATCAGTGCCAGCTTGTTTTTCATTGTCGTCGGAAAAGGACCCGCTTGTGTTACCGCGGGTATTCCAGCGTGCCACCTCTCAAATGTTTCATACTATTGCTTCACACACGACTCACTATTCATGTCATTCAACCGATTTGAAGTTTTCAAGCGGTGAGTCAACCAACAACTCTAGGCAAACTCTGTTACTAAAGTCGCTCTAGTCAAACACCAAACACTTTTTAAAGCCACATTATGGATCATTCCGGGTTACTGTATATGTTGACAAGACACAAGAGCAAACAATATCATTTTTGTTGTGGATGATCAAAATAAAGCATTTGGAAGAGAGTTTAAAGCTCACGTTTGGCGACCTGTACACTAAATGATAAGAGACCGTTAATCCGGAAGTATCACTTCAAACAATCAATCAATGGTTTTGTATAGCCCAATATCACAACAGGAGTTGCCTCATAGGGCTGCACCGAACATTAAGGCAATAAAACAGAGCAGTAAATAGCAGTGGGTGGCGACGAGCGGCGCGGGTGTCCCCTGTCCTTAGACTCTCCAGCACGGCAAGGAAAAACTCAAAAACCCAGTGGGAGAAAAGAGAAACCTTGGGGAGAACCACAGATGGAGAGATCCACTCCCATGGACGGATAGGCTATAGAGACCCAGGGCCGATGGAATCCCTGAAGCAGACGGGCCAAGATCGCAGACCGTCCAGTCCTTGTTGAATCCAGTAGGCAGGGTTCCTCCATTCAGCCGGGTTCCTCAACAACTAGCCACAACTAGCCGCACCGGGCTAGCTTGCAGTAGACAATAAGTTGCATTCACATGACGCCACAACATCATAAAGCCTACGATTTGAAATTTAGTTGGTGCAACTAATTTTGGCTGCAACGTCTTCTCTCTGCAGATATGAACTAAGGTCACAAGACTGTCTCATGAAGGCGACAATGTTGAAAATGATGTGCTTATATTGGTCAGATGAAAGAACTTTCGGCCATCGTTTGTTAATCCAATCACAGTCCAAACGATAATCAGTGAAAACATTTGGACATTTTCTGATGGGGGGTGTCTATCCATAACTGTCTCTCTCCCATTGAGTTGTATCAGCTCTTGCTCCAACTGAAATGATGTCATGACTTTTGTGACATAATGTTGTGAACACAAGCTATTAACAAATAGGCCGGCAAACTCTGTGATGTTAGGAATGTGTTGTGAAAATTTTGTTTCAACTTTAGCGTTTTGTTTATTTATGAAAGTGTAAGGGCCCGTTTATGCTTTATGTTTGAAATCGCACACGGATACGCATGGATTAATGTTATAACCACCGGGGACACTACTGCACACAGCTCAACAGATGAAGCAGAAGTGGCGTTCAACTGTTTGACTATTTTTCAGCAATTGTGGTATACAAAAAACATTGTTTGGTGGTGTTAAATTTGTTTTGGTCACTGCCCTTCTTCTCCAGTTTTGGTGCATTTTCTGACCAACCTCTATCGCACCCTGGTGGTAAGTTTCGACAGCACAGGCTATACATTTGAAACACATGGGCAGTAACAGCAATTATGGATATACAGTATTTTTTAATTTCATAAGTGCTGCATCCCTCTGACCGTCTTATTTTGTGTGAGGGACAATAGGAACATAATAATTCTGTCCCTGATTCAGAGCGTGGACCTGCTTTGATCACACTTCCTCTCATTACAAACACCGCCATCACCCGGGACGCTTCAATCCAACAGCCGCAGCCAGTGCACACAGTGTAAGAAATTGTTCTTATGGACGTCAATCTGAACTTTTTCCCTCCCCTATTGCCGGACTCCTGTCCAGCTCTGTCCCTATCTGTGTCTGTGTAATTAGCACCTCAGCACAGAGAGACCAGCTGTGCTATCTGCTATCTGGATCTACATCACCATCAGTCTCTTCTCTTGCCCTTTCTCTGCTCTCTTTTTCTGCCTCTCCATCTCTCTTTCTCTCTCTTGTGGTCAACACAGCCTAACCCAAGAAAATATGTGGCGGAAACATCTCCCTGGGACGTGGGGAAAGCAGTCAGGAAAACTACAAATGTATATTTCAAAAAAGTAATTTCAAGAACATTGTGACATCTTATGGCTCCTTCAGAAACAGTTTCATATGAAAACATCCATTCATATCATATCTGAAGTGAGTCGAGGAAGACAGCAAAGGCTAAAAAGTGTTGCTCAACATGTTGCAAAATACAGTGAGTATGACAAAAGATATTCCATAACATCACAGTAAAACATCCATCCATCCATTTTCATCCACTTTTCTGTTGCCGGGTCGTGGGGCAGTGGTTGGAGCTGCCCAAATCACATTGCACCAGCCCCTATGGCTCCTCCTGCAGGTGGTGGGTCCACAGAAGGACAGCCTCATGGTTCTAACCAGGCCTGTTGGTCTCTCATAAGGGGCTTTTGAACCGCTCTTTGTCTGACCCGTCACCTAGGACCTGTTTGCCATGGGAGACCCTACCAGGGGCACGAAGCCCCCGACAACAGAGCTCACAGGATCATTTGGGAGCTCAAACCCCTCCACCACGGAGGACACGGTGGCAATTCCAGGAGGGGCAGTAAAACGGTAAAACATTAACATTTTAATCACCAAGTTATAGATATTCATTTGTATCTGACTCGTCCATTGTGAAATTCACAAAAGAACGACAGGCCTATCAGTGAAGCCCACAGTTTATGCCCACAGTCATGGCAGTTCACATTTCTCTCCATGTCACTGGATAATTCATGTTAAACTATCCCAGAGCATATATATGTAACACGGATAGGGCATTACCCCAACGTGCATGACAGAAATCCACTCCAATCTAATTTGCCATGGCTAATATGCATTAAGAGCTGGTTAGCATGGAGTTCGACACATGGATGCCACGAAGCTGATTTTTATATAAGCCATTACATGATGCGCTGTGACAGGAAGAGATCAAGTCAATACAAAGGCCAGTACGCAGGGACCGGGAAACTTTTGTTGTGGATTACTGACATAAACATTAAGAAATGAATTAGGCAAAAATAAGGAATCAATTCCAGGTTTTTGTTTTCAACGACCAAATATTAACAGTGGATAGAACCACATTTAAATGTATGGTGTACTTTTTTGTTGACATGTTTGATACAAAAATTAAAAACAAAATAAATCGGACTTGGATATTGAAATATATCCTCAGAGGGGAGATGTTATTGCAATGAAAAACAAATTTTGATGAAGGAAGTTGGGTCACAGCAGACAAGTCAAACATTTTTGATTTTCTGACACAATCTGAAAGCATAAGCCGTCAAAATGTCATGATATAAACATTGTAAAGGATGAAATTGGTCTATGTTACGCTCACATTAAAACATTATGGGAGAAAACTAGCCAAAAATATCAAATTTGACCATGAAAAATCCATGTTTTCCCCTGCCACAATTTGCCTTATAGCCTGGAAAGTCACGCTCTTTATCAGGTGAGTCCTGGCTCCAGAGATGACCCTATTGTCCATGTTTTTAGTGGTGGGGCAACCCATCCCTAAAAATATGTTGGGGAAAAACATGCAAAGTCTACACAAAGGCCACTACGGGCCCGACAACGTCTAGTTTTGAGGCAAGCATGCAAACCACCCAGTAGTAATAGTAAAAGTAATAGTAAATGTGGTAGGTTATAGCAGTAGCAATACATTAACAGTAGTAATAATAAATAGTCGAACAAGTCGCAGAAGCGTTAGCCGTGCTTATGCTAGTAATTGTACAAGCTGCAAAAGTAGTGTTAGCTTTGGTATTTGTAGTATTATTAACAGCTGTAGTAATAGTAGCAGTAGCAGCAATAGTACCTAGTATTAGTAAAAATGGTAGTGGTAATAACAGTAGTAATACAATAATGACAGAAATAGTAGCACAAGTTATAGAAGCGTTTGTACGTAGCCGTGCTTATGCTAGTAGCTAATTGTAGACACTACAGAAGTAGAATGCTAGTTATAGCCTACTGCAATATTTGTTGTTTGTAGTGTTACCTTTGGTAGTTCTAATTACTGTATAGTAGAAGCTGTAGTAATAATAATAAAAAAATAGTAGTAAAAATAAAAATTGGAGTAGCAATAGCAGAAGCAATAGGCTACAATAATGACATAAATAGTCACACAAGTTGTCGGAGCGCTAGTAGTACGGAGCTGTGCTTATGCTACTGATCGCGGAAGCTGCAAAAGCAGAATACTAAGTGTATTGCAATATTTTTAGTGGTAGTTCCAGTTATAGTAAAAGATACAGAGCTCAACAGTCCCACCCACTTCTGGTCACGTGTCTAGATCTGACGAAACAAATCCCATTTATTTTTAGCATAAATTTTTTTGAAAAATTAAAATATTAAGAATTTAAAAGCACAACGCCGGCTAATCAGCTATGTGCTATCTTACCGACCATTACGCAGATATTTTACAAGAAAGGAAACACTCCATGCTTGAAAATACGACAAAATTATTTTATAACTTTTCAGTTTACGCAAATCTTCAATTTAACCTTGTGTGTTTTATGTCAATGAGTCGGCACAGAGCTGATTAGCCGGCGTTGGGCTGTTAAACTCTTAATATTTTAATATTGGGAAAAAAAAGGGACATTTGGCGTCGGATCTAGACATGTGAACGGAAGTGGTCTAATAGTAGTGGTCTAACAGTAGTAGTAGCAATAGTAACTAGTATCCGTCAATACCGAATTTGGAGAGAGTGTGGACAGGTTGTGATGTTTGTAGTAGGAGTAGAAAAGGAAGTAGTAAAAACGAGCCTATACCAGCAATGATCCTTCTACTTCAGCACAAATTTGGAAAACTTCTCCCCACCTCCAAGAATATACTTCAAATATCTTAAGGCCCATCTTACATGCATCCTTTTCGGCACCAACTAAAATAGCGCCCACTGCATCCAGGATACACTGCCTACTCTTTGGCGCACAGAGATAAGACAAGCATGCTTCTGGTTTGCGACTATAAATATCAATGGACATCTTTTTAAAATTCAAATCTAGCCTCTCGATATCATCACTGTTAATTAGTGAAAGAAGTCCAGTTTGGTCTGTGTAGGAGGAGAGAGTGGGAGAAGTCATTTCACCCCCGGGACGATGCACCAATCCTGGGTGTAGCGGATAAGTTATCCTCTTCCAAAAAGTTACTAAGTTTAGAAGTGATTGTTACACCAGTTCTTTAACATGGTATCATCCCAAATGATCACAACATACAATATTGCCTAAAGTCACAATCACAAAATCCCTGAGGTCTTCCAACTCACTCAGATCTACACATTTTTTGGAAATACAGCTTAAAACAAAAACACACGGGAAGTTAAAATGTGCAAAAGTTCAGTTTGAGTCATAATTTTAGTAATGGACTTCCATTTTAGCAATTTTTGCTATTTTTTTTAAGCCGTCTTTTGACACGATTTGATGGAAAAAACGTTTTTTCTTATATTGTGCAGCCCTATCTGTATAACTAACAACACACAATAAGGCACTGCCGTTCTTGACTCCACGTCATGCATTAAAACTGTATAATGTACGGCTCCTTGTTGTTCAATCCTTACTGGTTCAATTTGTGAACGCAAAAAGTCCAGAGAGCAAAACAAAAGCAGGAAGTGCCCAGTGACATGAGGCAATGTTAGCATCCAAAGTCAAATGGCATGGCATGAAACTTGTTCACTTCAAATAAGACAAAAACACATGAAATGAGACAAAAAGTCAACAGCAATAAGAGTCAAAACCTACTCAACCTAGTCATTTTTGTCTAACATAAGTCAGCATTTCTTCCAACGTACTAAAAGTGGTCATGAGCCTACCTTTTCTTATCACACCTTACCGTTTAACCTACTCACCAGTGGATTGTCGCTGGCTGGACTGTGGTCTATAACCTGGGTGTTTGTCCTCATCAAGTTTCCCAAAGAGAAGCAAACTTGGCCTGAGCTGGGCTGACTCCTATGCCATTCCTGCTGAGCCCAGAGCTACGTTTTGTGCAGTAATTTTGGTCGTCCATCGAACCAGTCCTTCCTTTCTAACCCATTTCACTCACAGGAATGAGTTTATGAGCACGTTTCAAACCATTCAATGAGCATCACTGTCATGGTCATATAAGCAACAATAAATAATAAAAAGGCATAATAAATAGATGCACAGCACAAAAGAGGTCTTTTTGCACAAATGCATGCTTTACAATATGACAAATGACAAAACAAACTTTATTCCACTTCTCAGGAAAGACAAAAACAGGCATAGGAGCTTTAAAATGACAGTAAATGGGTGTGTTAACATTGCCGCCCTAACAGCCCTCCCTGCTCCACTGTAAACCATTGCTTTGCGGTGAAGACTTCATTCTCATTCTGAGTGTGCGGGTCCCCTGCTTTTCTCTATTGTCCATTCCGCTCGTGTGCCTGTGTGCCGCTGCCTCTGAGCTGGACAGCGTGACAGCCAATGCAGAGGAGAGTGAGAGAGAGGGTCAGGCTGCCTTACTACTGCTGCTGTTACTGCTGCTTCTGCTGCCACACTGCCGCACCCTCCAACACACACTCAGTAAACAAACGGGAGACGCGAGAGTTGTCAATCACACGGCATATCCACAAACATTTAGGATCCAACCACTTAAACACACTGCAATCTCATTTTTTGTGTGTTGAAATTCTCAAAATCCGGGCATCCAACACAGCTACAATGGAAAGCAGCGTGTAGTCATCTATTTTAGATTTTAAATGCCTAATTCAGTGTTTGCCAAACTATAAACCTGTCATTGTCCTTACTGTGGTCGTTATTAAAAAACCCATGCTGAGTTGCAGTCATCAGAGCTAATAGGCTCTAAGCACCAAAGTGACACGTGACTCCGAGTGCGAACTCCGGAGGTAGCGGTCCTTCCTCTCGCGCTATTTTCCCCAATAAGGATTAGCGATGTTTTGCACAAATCAACGAATAGTTCTAGAAAACATCACAGATAGTGAGATACTGATGAAGTCACTAGGACGTGTTAAAAACATTACGTTGGATATATCTGACAGAAGAACAGTCCTACCTGTTCATTGAGGTAGGACTTTCTTTCATCTCAAAGCTAACAGTTAACACTGACGTCTCTGCATTTCCAGATGTCGCTGTGGAGCACTATGCTGGTTCAAAATAGAGTAATAATCTATAAATTATATTTTATCAGGAATAATAATATTCAATGAAGACCAATTACTGTAGGTTACCAAGAAAATTTCGTTATAAACATTTATGCATAATCCAAAGGCTTTGCTAAGGCCAAGCTCCTCAATGTGCCTGAAATAGGGCCGGCCCATCAGCGTTTGTTTAAGTGATGAGCCGCTAAAATCATAGTGCGCATGTCAAAAACAAGCCGAAATCATCCAATTAAAATATTGGAATCATATATGTCAAGGCGCACGGTCCCATCTCCAGCACATCACTCGCACCCGGTACACTATGGGAAACTAGCAAACACCGGTGGATTATACAGATATTCTTCAGTTTTTTTTTGGATGACTCTTAGCAACGGGGCTTTTCGTTGGCGACACAAGATGAAGTGGGGAAACTGCTGTGTGTTTATGGAGTTTTAATGAGGTGAGTCCATGTTTACACCACGGTTCACATGTGTCCGGTTTCCTTTATGCGCTCATATCATTGTGCTTTGGGTAAATTCATTTGTTAGGTAAGAATCTGTGGTTTAAATTGTATTATGTAGCTGGTTGCCGTTTATAGAGTAAACTTTTGCTTTGTTGTAGGTCTGATGCTCTGGGAATAAGAGTTGTCTGTAATGCTAGTTCTGTGAGTATTTGCTGATATGTGGTTACATGCTTCTCTTCAGTCTGACAAGCAGCAGTAATGTGCGTAGTACATCTGATAGTAAAAAACAAAAAAACAAACACAGTGTGTAACAGCCCTAGAGTTTACATCACCAGCCGCCACTGGGTTGTACTGTATGTATGCATCACAGAAGAATCAGATGATGCTGATGTAAAGTGCCCACTCTTGTGCCCCACTCAACTTTTCATGCCAGAAACGCCACTGACGGTTAGTATCAAAAAACAACACCTAAAAAATTACACAACTAAAAAGTATTTATACTAAACCCCTTTATTTTTGAGCGGATCGTTCAAATTCATGGTTCTATTTTAATTGTTTCATTATTTATTTACTTTTACCTTTATTTAACCAGGGAAGTCCCACTGAGATTAAGAATCTCTTTCACAGGGGCGTCCTATTTAGTGTTAGCCGTTAGCTTTGGACAGGACACCACTACTAATTCATAGGGAAATAACAGGACATGAAGAACAGCGCCTCCAGAGGATCCACTCAGAAGTCTCGCGACGCTTGTGTGCGTACAGCCCATTTGCCCCAGTTGTGCTGTATTCTCACAAATACACATGGGACGGTATTTCTTTTGTCTCACAATTGGCTATCTTGGATTTTGTCTCACGATTAGCTAAGATAAGATCAGCATTTATTGATCTCACGATGAAGAAATTCACTTTACATCAGCTCAAGAAACAATCAGGGGGTGCAAACAGACAGGAAAAATGTGCAATCAAAGACAGGATAGTGTGCAAACATTTAAATACTAAAGAGAGGTATCTTATATACAATGAATAAAAAGCTTAGATTAGAGTTCAACATGTTCATATGTCATCAGTCCTTTGGTGAACAGTTGGGAGGAAAAAAAACATAAATTTGACTTGAAAAGTATAATTAATGTCACTGGGAGAAGGTGCTGAAGACTGTAGCTCCCAAGCTACAAGTTGGAGCTGCCTGCCTGTTTGTCTTTGACAAAAGGTAAGGTAAGAGCCAAGCTTAGCATTTACAATTGTAGCAGCTACAAGCTACCACTAACACCCCGAGCAGCAAAAACACTGTGAAGGTACTGCAGAGAACAACAATAACAGAGGAAGTCTTTGTATCATGCTGCCATAGCTGGATTTTGTTTACATAGCCATGTGCTACGGAGCCATGTTATCTTTTTTATTATCTTAAAGGTGCATTATGCAACTTTTTATGTAAAAAAATAAGTTGATATTAGCGCATATTTGACATTTAAGTGACCCAGCGACTGTATGGGCGGTCAGCCTGGTGCCTTTAATTTCCATCACAGTGGCCTCTATGATACTCCAGGATCAACTGTTTTTAGGGTTTCTGGTAGGTTTTCTGGGTGGAACATACGCGTTACCATGGAGACGGTTCAATTGATCCTGGAGGCCACTGTGATGGAAAGTAAAGGCGCCATGTTAACCACCCATACAGCCACTGGGTCACTACAAGGTCAAATACGCTTTTTTTTGCACAATTGTTGCACAATGCACCTTTAATAAGCGATAATCAATTATTCACGCCCGCTTCTGATCAGAATTAGTGATAATACAGATCGTTCCAGCACTCTCAGTATACCCCCGTGTGCATACAAACCGGAGGAGGGTGAACTGTCTCGCCCATGGACACCACAACTCCCTGGAATAGGGATCGAACCGGCGACTCTTTACACTGAAGGCAAACACCACAACAACGCCACAGAGCATAAACACACCATTGGGGGTACATTCCTGCCAGACTTAGCAGTCCTTGTTTAGTTGGTGGCACTACATTTGGTCAAACGGCTCTGGCACGCGACGCCGGCCCCCGCTGACCGTACTCCCGTCTCCCTCCGCTACACGGGGAGAACCTGGGACAGACTCCAGACATGAAATTATGTGGAAAAGAAGACTCATTCATTGTATCTGCACGTCATTAGGGATGCCGCGTTAAAACATCACAACATAAGCTACAAAAAAATGAATGGATTTTTAGATGAAATGAATAAATAGAACAGAAATAATGAATATGTTTCTCACTGGCCGGTGCTGAGGCTGTTATTGGGGACATTGATCTGAAGGAGCCCGCCTGTCTGTTTGCGGTCACTGCATCTCCCTCTGATGGACATGTACATTTGGACGCCAGCCCACATGTCCCCATTCGACCCATCCCACAGTGCCACTCAGGCAGCGAGTGTGTCTTCATTAGGAAGAGGGGTGTATGTGGAAAACAGCGGAAGAACATGCAAAGGATCAACCTCAGCACTTTCTCAGTTTGATCCGACGGCATCAACATTCTGCACTGGTTCACTGAAAGAACGCCAGACACTGCAGGACAAAACAGAGATATCAATCCTAAACTTTTGATGTTGAAAACTGACATGAATATAAGGGAAAAAATTTATTGCAAGTTTTCCATCATTTATTTTGTTGATATATGAGTAACGTTTTATAAATCGCTGTTCATACATCTGTAAAAATTCAAAACCTCGCCTTGGTTTCTGCAATCCCGATATCAATAAATCAGCCGCCTTTTGCTTTGATTGCTGCTTTGCACCTTTGACACGTTCTCATTGGGCTTCACGATGTCGTCGCCAGAGCTGGTTTTCACTTCACAGACTGTTCAACCATTTCAGGGACGTCCTTACGAAGCTCACTACCAAGAATATATAACATGGTAAATGGACCCAACTTATATAGCGCTTTTCTACCTTTATCAGGCCCAAAGCGCTTTATAGTAAGGAACCAGTCACCCATTCACACTCTCATTCATACACCAATGTGTGCAGACACTGGAGGCAAGGAGGGTGAAGTGTCTTGCCCAAGGACACAACGACGAGTGTGCATTTGTGGGAGCTGGAATTGGAACCCACAACCTTCCGATCACGAGACGGCCCGCTCTGCCACCTGCGCTACATGTAAACAAACATATTTAGAGTTATTTCTTCTTTCTTTGTTTGTCTATCTACATAATCCCATGTGTTCATTCGTAGTTTAATATCTTCAATGACAATGACACAATGTAAATAGTGCTGAAAATAACTTTTACTGTACTGTACGTTTCTGTCGTCTTTAGCCGCGGCTGTCCACCAAAAAAGAAATGACCATATTCAAATTACGTTGCTTTTGTGTCACTTTTTTGTCGCTCTTTTGTTGCTCTTCTAGGTCTTAGCTTTCAAATGAGGCGTTACTATGGCCTATAGGCTGTTACCTTATAGATTTGGGTAAAGCCGAACTGGAGAAAACGTGCTCAGTTATTGCGGGGGTTAAGGGGTTAAATTTACGATTTCGCGATCCCGACTAGACTGTAAACCCAACAGCCGCCCCTGCAGCGCTAATACCTCTCCTGTCGGCTCGGATCGGGGAGGAGTGAGTGATGGAGAGGGGCGAGCCAAGGACCCACGGGTGACAGGGAGCAGGAGCGGACAGCGTCACCTCTGACCTCATCAGCACGCGCACACACATGCTAACACACGCTAAAACAGGCTAACGGAGATTGAGCACCGCGTCAAGACGGCATTAGCATTCCCCTCACACTCGGACGAGCCGCGCTGCAGACTAACCGCACAGTATGGAAGTATAGGTACGGCCCAGGCAACGCTTCAATCAAGGGTTTACAGAGGAGGGTTTCGCTTTGGGCTTTCGACGGGAGATTGACCGAGGGGTAGCTAGTTAGGTCGCTAGTTAGCGATCACTGTTCTCACAATCGGTTAATGCTAAAAAAAAAAAACGCAACGTGGGTCAGTCAGGGTCAGTTTCAACCCACAATGAGCTGAAATTCCAATACATTAAAAGGGATATTTCAGGATTTTTGACATAGGGCCTCGTTTCCTAGTTATCCAGAGTGTTGTTGATGTCTGGAGATATTTTTTTCTTAAATTCATGCAGTTCTTATATTTGAAGAGTCTAGTGGCGCTAGGCTAGGGCAAGGCTAAAGCATTTCTATGGTAACAGCTAGTCGGCATTAAAAACAGTCTGGCCCACTCCACAGTGCACCTGAGGTAAATCACTTATAACACCAGACTAACCATATAAATGTCTGTGTTAATAGAATAATTTTTGAAATATAACTGACCTTGCATCACATGAATTACCGCATTTGGGGGACTATTTTCTCGCAGATCACTCCGCCGCTGCGTTAGCTTGCCGCTGCGTTAGCTTACAGCCACGAAGCTGATGCTGCTCAGATATAAGTTCTTTTAAATGCAAAATGGTTAAAATTATTCTATCGAGCAAAGTCAGGTCTGAAGAGAGACAAACCGACACACACAGTAAAGACGCACATTGTTTTTAAGGTAGTTTTCATCAACGTAAGTACTTGTAGTACTGCAATAAATGCTTGTATTGTATTGTGTTTGCTAAGGTGAAATGTTACGCAGTGTGGCTTTAAATTGGAATAATGTCCTCTGCAAGCACCCAAATCCAAAGAGAATCTCTATGTATAAAAACTGGCAACACTGTAGTTAAAGGCCCTATACCAACCTGATTTAGAAAAGAATAAATTAAAATTATAACCATTGCAAGAGGAAGCCACTAATTTAAACTGTTTAAAGTTGTGATCTGGACTCATTCATAACTTTCTTAACATATTCAGGCACACTAGCGACAATAAGCATTGTAACGGGTAAATTTGGTCTATTTTCTACTCTGACATTAAAAGATGCTAAGGAAGAAAACTAGCAAAAAAAGTCTCAACATTGACCACTGCGTGAAAAATCAGTTTCTATGATATTTCTATTTAACTCTCCTGGACACGCTGTGAATCTTAATTTTTAAAGTTGCAGCAAACAATTCGACTTCCATTTCCAGAATCGTTTAACTCTCCTGCTGTATTATACCAAAATGAAACCATTTCCCCCAAAGGACAGCGCAGTCACTCATGTGGACATCCCTGACGGTGCAGCCCTCCTACTCCACACAAAGCACGCACATATCAAAGCCGACACGCAAGGACATGTGGGGGGAGGGGGGGGGGTCCCTTCTCCGTCCCCGCAATGTCTTTTCGATTCCCCGCGGAAACCCAGTTCCCACAGCTGTAGCTTGACCTCAGCGCCACAGAGTCTTCGTTTACTCACACAAAAGCCCCAAAGAATGGATACAAAAACTAATATCTAAACTCAATGCCCATTTGGTGTCAACACTTGGCTGTGTTTTCAAATGTAGACCTCGAGTCGATAGTTTAGAATGGTCTACAACAAAAGTAGATGATGACCAAATGGGAAAGTAAGAAACTAGGAGTTCTTTTAAAAAAGTGCACAACCTCTTCTAAACTAATCTCTACAGTTCTGATTATAGGCCATAAAGGGCAGTGTAAACAGATAGTTCACTGTATAGTCCGATTATATCGATGGGGCTTTTTCCCATCGTGATATTCAAGTCGGTATTGAGTGTTAAGTTATTTCTTAGTATCAAGAGCCTCCTATTGGACAATTACAACATAACAGAGATATTATTTCACATGCCAACAACTTATTTAATGATGTAATTATCATTCCTTAAACAACCACGTGGAGAGACTCATCCTGTAGTCGTGGAAAAGTCTGTTTGCAAAGGGTGAAGTCATCGGCATAGCTGAAAACATACGTAGTGATCAACGCAGAAGTTACGAGAACTTGGGGAACCATCGTCGACTCTCCCATCATCAAGACAAGAGCTTAGTGTAAAAGGAACACGGAAATATATCTTGTGACATTGCAGAAGCTCTTCCAAACAATGTGCCATCATCAAAACAGCGGGGGGCCCAACTAAATATTAGTGTGTGACCTTTATAGTGACAGTGTATGTCTTTATCAATTCGTTTTATGCTCATTAATGCATTAAAACGACAGTGATCAAGCTTGACTGTCACTTCTACCACATAGAACGGCCACAGAGAGAGAGACTGTAGCCTTTCTAAAACCTTTGGTGCACATAGCAGCAGTTTGTATTATACAGCACTGAATCCAGGCTAAGCAAAGGCCATATTTCTTCGCAGTTCCTGTAAGTGCGTGTCCTCGCGTCAACTTCCCAGCTTTAGCATAAGTAGAAATCCAGTGTCTTCTGGACTATGGGGGAGGTTCTATCTATTAGCTGAGATGGAGGAATGGGAAAATGATGATTGATCATTTGCCAAGACTCTGGTTAACTAATTACTGATATGAAATCCTCCTTTTGTTAGTACATTTTCTTACTGTTCACGCCAGTTACTCTCCAAGAGCCACCAGGACCAAGCAAGGTCGAAACTAGAACTAATCAAAGCCTGAAGAGAGGCAAAACCGAGATTAACCCTGCTCCAACCTAGAACTCAAGCAAGGCGACGCACATCCGCCACATGTCTCTGAAATAAACAAAATAAAACTTCAGAGAACAACCAGCACAACAAGTATCACGGATAAGGCGTTTTGCATCAGACAGTTCATAGAGACAGTCCATGAGACCTCCCAGCCCGTGTTTGCACTCAACATCAGTAGCTCGATAGCATGCACGCTAACCTGACGGTGCGCCGGACATGGAAAATCCATCGTCCGGCGAGAAATATGGTGTGCGATGAGCAGCTTTGGGATTTTACGGGAAGACGAGGATCCATGGAGTTTTACGGAATCTGTTCATGACGCACAGGGCAAAGAGAAGTTCCACACATCGAAGATTAGAAAAGGGTGAGCCTAATTTCAAAATAAAGTTTGAAATTAGGATCTGGATAGTGCGTATTGAATAAATATTTAACGGTAATGCGCGTGTATTTTCGTCACGTATGTATTATACTACGTAACCACAGCACTAACGCGTCCCTGGTCTCGATGGAAAATACCACCTCCAGATCAGGAGCGTTCAGGTTCATCAGCAGCACCAAGAGCAGCAAAATATTCACAAATTCACTGAGGTCATTTATTTATCTTTTTTTTTGCTGACAAAAATGTGCGGTGGTTCCATTTTAGCCTCATTCATTCTAGACTTTTTCTTTTCCCTAAGTCTTGTTATGACACACTTTGATGAAGACAACAAAATCGCTGAAGACTTTTGTTTAAATGTAACAGAAAGCGGGCTACTGTGTTAGCAATAATTAGGTCAAACATCCACAAAACATTGTCAGTAGTTATCAAACCCTCACATCGAGCACCGATCACTACGCTTAAACTTCCCTGATCAATCCGCACAACCTCTCGGTCGGTCCGGATCCGGCTTTGCAACACACCTCCCCCCTTCTCCCGCATCCCGTATCCCTGGGTGTTTCTTTTCCATCTGTGGTGCAGTATTTACCGCGCCGGGGTCAGTACACCGCCGCACTGATTTGCGAGCGGCGCTGACATTCCAGAACCGCGGACAGCGCCAGCAGAGTTAGAGAGAGAGAGAGACAGAGAGAGAGAGGAAGGAAGGAAGGAGATGGGAGAGATGGAGCCTCTGTTGCCGGCATTGCGAGGGGGTTTCCCAGGCAAGGCAAGGCAAGGCAAGGCACGCTCTACTCGCCACCACCACCAACGCTAGCATCACCACAACCACCACCACCACCACCGTCCTGCACCGCTACACGCTTCATACTCGGGATGAGGGAGAGGCGAGGAGAGACGAGAGGACACGGTTTGCATGCAATATTGATCCGGCTCCCTCCCTGCCTCCCTCCCTCTCCACGCGGGATGGATAGAATAGATTAAAAGGAGAGGAGGAGGAGGAGGAGAGAAATTCAAGGGGTGGTGGTGGTGGTGGTGTTGGGGGTAGAGCATGGAACGAGAGAGACGGAGAGATGGATCTGGAGAGAGAATGCGAGAGAGAGAGAGAGAGAGAGAGAGAGAGAGAGAGAGGTGGGGGTATTCCTTGCTTCATTTTCATCATCCACACTGTTCTCCCTTCACTCTGCGGTCATGGCAACAGCCCGCCTGAAAACATGACAAGGCATTTACACAAATATAGAAGCCACAGCGAGAAGGTTGAGTGGTGGCGGCGGTTAGAGGAAAGTCGCCAAGTCTCAAATCTTAATAAAAATTCAAAAAAAATCATATATTCGCATACATGGCTACGACTATACGGCTATACGGCAGCACCCGGGCCGCATCCGATCCGACATATCCTATGCAACATATCCCTGTTACATCTACACCGCCCCCCCCCCCCCCCCTCCCAACCCCAACCCCGAACCCATCCCACCACCACCATCCCAACAATATGAAACAACAGGCCGTGGCAACATCGTGTCTGGCCCGCATCCGTCGTATCGTAACTCAGCCTCGCCTTCCCCACACACTCACGCTCGCTCCGGCGGCGGCAAGCACCTATATCATAGGCTCTGCGATCTATTTGAGCGCGTTGAGGCGGCGAGTCGTATAGCAAGCACATAGTGGGATGAATTATTCAAGGCGCATACACGGAGCTTTTTGCAGTGGGAGAGATTGAGTGAGGGGAAAGGCATTGCAGAGGTCTAGGGCTATTCGGGTGATGCGTTTCAACACACGAGCTGCTAAAAGAAAGAAGGAAAAAAAGCGAAAATGCACCAAGCCACCTTTACGTATGAAAAAGAAAAAAACAGATATGCTATAGCGTCACGTATGTTGTAGCCCGTGCCGGTGGATTTGGAGGATTGGTAAAGGTAGCGAGCCGCACGCGGTGTAAAACACGAGGAGATACGATAAAGATACGTGGTGATGGAAGGTCACGCGTTTAAAAAGGTGTTATTAAAAGGGGGTGAAATAAATGTAGCGGTATCGTCATATGCGTGTAGCGCGGCACCGGTGGATCGGGGGAAGGGGAGCGGGAAGATGCGAGAGCACACGGCGGGGGGAAGCACACGGAGAATACGGTGTACGGATACGGAGGAGGGGGTGGGAGAAGAAGAGAGTGTGGGTAAAGGATACGGAGGAAGGTCGCGGGGGAAAGGGAATAGGTGTCGAAAGATGCGAAAGGAAGGGGTGGTGGTGGGGGAAAGAGGGAAACGGGGGGAGCCTTACCTGTCAGGACGCCGACCCGGATTTGGTGGTCGTGGTTCGTTAAAATCATCCCGTCTGACGCCATGTTCAGCAGCGAGAACTCACGACAGGGCCCCGAGCCGAGAGCATCGAACTCTTTAGACGGGCGAGGGAGGGAGGGAGGGAGGGAGGGGTGAGGGAGAGAGGGAAGGAGGGAGGGATGGTGAAAAAAAATATAATAAATAAATAAATAAATAAAAGGGAAAGAGGTTCAGGCGAGATGAGTGGAGAGCAGAGAGGGGCAGCACACATTAAAGGGAGGATGTCAGAAAATGTTGTGTCTATTAGCAGGCTACCCCAGGGCAGCTGTGGCTACAAACGCAGCTTACCACTACCTAGTATAGAGTGACTGAAAGACCATTTTAGACTAATACATTAATACATTATTACTGATTACATTATTATTATTATTATTATTTATTATTATTATTATTATCAGTACTTTCTATTATAATATTTTTTATTTATTTATTTTTTAATCTTTTTAAAAGTTTTTGTATGAATGCTCTCTGTCAATTGCCAACTATTGGAAAATAAAATAAATAAAACCTTGGACAGTGCATGTTAATGAACATACATGGGTCTCATGCATGTAAACACGCCACACCGGATTGTAGCCTTAGGCTAATTTGCATCCGTCGTCCCCCATGTGCACTCTCAAACACACTCTCATTCATCCTGGCCTATTGTACATGTTTTTAGTGGTAGGGGAAACCGGAGTACCCAGAGGAAACCTACGCAGACACGGGGAGAACATGCAAACTCCACACAGAAAGGCCCTGTCCAGGTGGGAATCGAACCCGGACCTTCTAGCTGTGAAGCACGAGCGCTAACCGCTGTACAACCGTGCCGCCAATAGCCAAACTTCCAATTGTTGCCAATAGCTATAATTATTACATTGAAATACTGTAAATGTCAAAATATAGGCTATTTAAATAGAAATACACATCTGTCCAAGAGTCCCATGCAAAAAAACATAAATCAAATTGATTTTGAAATCAGTCTTGTTCAAATAATGAACAATTCCTTATTTTCTCAAAGAAACTGTTGACAACCCCAGCTCTCTCTCCTACACTACAATATGATTAAAATTTATCTTTTTTGCTTTTTACCCTTTATTGCAAAATGTCAAATGTTTGAAAGCATCAAAACTCCAGACCCAACACTTCATTATTACCCTGATCGTCTCAGGATATTTTATACTATACTATACTATATGACTTTATTGCTGTATAAATAGTTATAAATAGAACAGGTTTTTGGATCCTGACACTAAACGGGGGCAAGTTTGAACAAAGTGAGTCTTCCGTATTCATACTACAAGACATCACTGACTTGCTTTGATACCCAGTCTATCTATCCGAGTTCTGTTGGTTACATCACATCCAGTATCCCCCTTTTCACTTTGAAAGATCAGGGGTCCTCGGAAAGAACCCTGGACGCAAGGCTCACAAGCGGATATCGTCTGACCTGTAAAAACGCTTCCACATCCTCGGGCAAAAAGAAAGACCTTAGCGCTGCTATTTTTAGACCGACTTTCCATAACGTCTTGTTGATTCTCATGGAAAGGAAAGGGGGGGGACGGCCCATCCTCCATCCCGATTTTCAGTTGGGAACCTATCAATATACATAATTCATAAAATCGTACAACAACTGTGGAGGAATATAGGGCGAGTATACTCTATCGCGAGTGAGCGGCTGCAGGAGCTGTTTGTTTGTCCATTGACCTAGACCCAAATTTGGCACACATTTCAAAGCTTTTTTTTCCCATAGATGTATTCCCTGTTTGCGTGGGTCAGTGCAAGAAGTGCAGAGATGAAAAAAATGACAGAAAGTTCTTGTATCGACACGGGCGTTTCAAGCGTAGTGGGGGGCCCAGGGTGGAATTGGTGGTGCGTAAACTTCCCTCTCTCTTGGTACAGCCCTTTTCTGCGAACTGCATTTGTACTTTCCGTGTCCCACATTGTCTCACTGGATACTTTTGTCCATTTTTTGCGTGTGTTTGTTTTGTTTGTTTTTTCTCTATTTTTTTCTCTATTTTTTTGTATTTTGTTGTGTTGGGCAACCTGTGAATAAATATATTATTGAAAAAATAAAATAAATAAAAAACTACACATTTCTTCTTCTGAAACACTGAAGAACAGTGGAGGTGCCACAAGAGGCGCTACAGGAAACAAAAAAGGGGAACAAAAAACGAGGAGGTATCCAGGCAAGACACATCTAAGCCACACGAGCCTTTTATTGTTCTGGTAATGGACGTTCGCTGGAGAAAAAGATTATATTAGATTATATTAGATTATATTAGTCTGCTATGCTCTTCCCAGAGGATGGTGAAAGACTGTTGTGG
Source organism: Neogobius melanostomus (assembly GCA_007210695.1). Taxonomy (NCBI): domain Eukaryota; kingdom Metazoa; phylum Chordata; class Actinopteri; order Gobiiformes; family Gobiidae; genus Neogobius; species Neogobius melanostomus. The sequence goes on from VHKM01000355.1 coordinate 594,476, forward strand.
AGCGGAGGGAGCTGCGCAGGAGGAAGAGGAACGACGAGGTGTAGGTGCTGACCAGTGCAGGACACCACGCTCTGAAACAGGGACAAACGGGGACTGTACTCCGGTTTAACCCACGCCTCAACTCAATTTAGTTTTACAATACAATGACAAATAAAGCACTTACTTACTTACTTACTTACTTTTGTCTGAGGCTCCGAATTACAATACAATGGAGGAGCCAAAAACAGAATATTCCGACAAAGTTAAACATATTTGTTGGCTAAAACGAAACGAATAATAGAGTGAAAAGTAGTTAGAGCCACACTGCGGAACAAGCCACTGATGGGGAATTATAGACTTAATTCGGCCCTGACATATTTCCCTTATATCGTACCGCTAAATCGGTACATTTGGGCGCCGACCTTCTACATGACTTGTGGCCCAGTAAACGTGGCACATTGTCAGCGCGTGGACGGCTAGTGCCTCCGTGTAACCAAGATTATTTAACTCTCTTCATGTGGAAGTATCGCCAGACTCTGAATGATCAATGCCCTGAACACTGTGTTGACTGTTCAAATGTCTCCAGGCCTGTATTACGGTAATACACTTCTTCTACTTAAGACATCCAGACTTCGTCCCATCCTTCCGCTCGTGTCTCTCCGGACTTCTTTAGTATTTCCCTAACAGCCACGATGTATGTTGCTATGTCACAAGGGCAGAACTCAAAACGTACTGTAGGTGTGCATTCTCCTAGCTGCACACACTGCATTTGGGAGAAGGTGTAATGTATTTAAAAGCTACCCGAAGTCATAGCAAAACAGAAATATCTCCATCAAGACGAGGTGATGTGCTACAAATTCCAATGAAATCCACAAAGCAAGAAACCATTTCAAACACAAATGGTGGAAGAAAAGTAAAAAAAGTAAAACTGAATTGTAATTGTGTCACAGTTATTGGCAACACGACGCAAGAAACTGATCATTCGTCAGATCTTGTTTCATGGGGTTATAAAAGTAACCTGCAAAAAGAATTATGCCTGAAGCCCGGGGCCACACCAGAGGAGAGTTTGACCCTGACATCCCGGTGGCCTCTAAGCTTGTGTGTTTAATCAGCATTACATTTGACGACGGGAACCTTCTGGAGATAGAAGCACAATGTCCACTCCAGTGCATAGTATTTGAGAGGGAAAAAAACATACTCTACTCTGATTCTTTTCCCATGTTTACCAGCAGTGCCAATATTTCTCAAGGCACGACTAAAAAAAATAATCTGCGAATCCCTCTTTCCGTCAGATGCCGGCTTGTTGTCAGTGCTGTTGCTCCTCTGCCCGGTCCACAGCTGTCATTCTGTCAGCGCGGGACAGAGCCAAGCGCTAAAAAACAAGGCCCCGTGTAAAAGTGACGAAAGCAGTGTGCGAGGAGGAGGAGGAGGAGGAGGAAGAAGAGAGGATCTGGGAGCATGTTGCTTCAAACAGAGGCACTCTCTCGTTCTCTCGCTCACGCCCACGCACTACGGAGCTGGCACGCTCTGCTGGAAGTCCGGAATTCCCTTATTGGCAGAGAGAGGGAGAGCACATTTTGAAACTAATACTGAACATATTTAATGAAAGAGAGCTTGCAATTAAAAAAAAATGTCCCTGATATTTATTTACTATTTACGAGTTTCAAACAGATACAGGGCCATACAGATCTCGGGTCAAAGTCTGGAGCAACTCTCAAGAGCGAAAACGGGGTTGTGGGCTGGACAGCCATAAGTGCTCATGGGAAAAGAGAGAGCGAGAAGTAAGAGAGAGAGAAAGGAGAAAGGGAGAAGGGAGAGAGAGAGAGAGAGAGAGAAAGGGGAGAGAGAGGGAAAGGGAAGGAGAGAAAGGTGAGAGATAGAGAGAAAGGGAGGGAGAGAGAGAGAGAGGGGAGAGAGAGAAAGAGGGGAGAGAGAGCGAAAGGGGAGAGATACGGAAAGGGAGGGAGAGAAAGAGGAGAAAGAGTGAGAAAGAGAGTGAGAGACAGAAAAGAGAGAAAGGAAAGAGAGAAAGGAAAGAGAAATGAGGAGAGAGAAAGACAGAGAAGGAGAGAGAGAGAAAGCAGGAGACAGAAAGGGAATAAAAAGAGAGAGTGGATAAGGGGAGAGAGAAATAGAAGAGAGAGTGAGGAGAGGGAGAGCGAAATAGAAGAGAAAGAGTGAGGAGAGGGAGAGAGAAATAGAAGAGAGAGAGTGAGGAGACGGAGAGAGAAATAGAAGAGAGAGAGTGAGGAGAGGGAGAGAGAAATAGAAGAGAGAGAGTGAGGAGACGGAGAGAGAAATAGAAGAGAGAGAGTGAGGAGAGGGAGAGAGAAATAGAAGAGAGAGAGTGAGGAGAGGGAGAGAGAAATAGAAGAGAGAGAGTGAGGAGACAGAGAGAGAAATAGAAGAGAGAGAGTGAGGAGAAGAGAGAGAAATAGAAGAGAGAGAGTGAGGAGAGGAGAGAGAATAGAAGAGAGAGAGTGAGGAGAGGAGAGAGAAATAGAAGAGAGAGAGTGAGGAGAGGAGAGAAATAGAAGAGAGAGAGTGAGGAGACGAGAGAGAAATAGAAGAGAGAGAGTGAGGAGACGGAGAGAGAAATAGAAGAGAGAGAGTGAGGAGACGGAGAGAGAAATAGAAGAGAGAGAGTGAGGAGACGGAGAGAGAAATAGAAGAGAGAGAGTGAGGAGAGGGAGAGAGAAATAGAAGAGAGAGAGTGAGGAGACGGAGAGAGAAATAGAAGAGAGAGAGTGAGGAGAGGGAGAGAGAAATAGAAGAGAGAGAGTGAGGAGACGGAGAGAGAAATAGAAGAGAGAGAGTGAGGAGACGGAGAGAGAAATAGAAGAGAGAGAGTGAGGAGACGGAGAGAGAAATAGAAGAGAGAGAGTGAGGAGACGGAGAGAGAAATAGAAGAGAGAGAGTGAGGAGAGGGAGAGAGAAATAGAAGAGAGAGAGTGAGGAGACGGAGAGAGAAATAGAAGAGAGAGAGTGAGGAGACGGAGAGAGAAATAGAAGAGAGAGAGTGAGGAGAGGGAGAGAGAAATAGAAGAGAGAGAGTGAGGAGAGGGAGAGAGATATAGAAGAGAGAGAGTGAGGAGAGGGAGAGAGAAATAGAAGAGAGAGAGTGAGGAGAGGGAGAGAGAAATAGAAGAGAGAGAGTGAGGAGAGGGAGAGAGATATAGAAGAGAGAGAGTGAGGAGACGGAGAGAGAAATAGAAGAGAGAGAGTGAGGAGACAGAGAGAGAAATAGAAGAGAGAGAGTGAGGAGACGGAGAGAGAAATAGAAGAGAGAGAGTGAGGAGACGGAGAGAGAAATAGAAGAGAGAGAGTGAGGAGAGGGAGAGAGAAATAGAAGAGAGAGAGTGAGGAGACGGAGAGAGAAATAGAAGAGAGAGAGTGAGGAGACGGAGAGAGAAATAGAAGAGAGAGAGTGAGGAGAGGGAGAGAGAAATAGAAGAGAGAGAGTGAGGAGAGGAGAGAGAATAGAAGAGAGAGAGTGAGGAGAGGGAGAGAGAAATAGAAGAGAGAGAGTGAGGAGAGGGAGAGAGAAATAGAAGAGAGAGAGTGAGGAGAGGGAGAGAGAAATAGAAGAGAGAGAGTGAGGAGAGGGAGAGAGAAATAGAAGAGAGAGAGTGAGGAGAGGAGAGAGAAATAGAAGAGAGAGAGTGAGGGAGAGGGGAGAGAGAGGAGAAGAAATAGAAGAGAGAGAGTGAGGAGAGGGAGCGGACATGAGGCAGTCCATCTGCTGTGCTGGTGTCTGTGCTGTGATCCTCCTGTGCTCGGAGCAGCCTTTAATGGCACAGTAATTACCTCACTGTTGGCTCTTGGCAGAGCTGGGCCGTGGAGCCACTCTCGGACATTAGGCTCTGGACTGGCCCACAAGAGGAAACTCGCTACTTTCAAATGATTTAGGATATTATTGTGAGTTTATTTCATCTAAAACAAAGAATATTGTCATATGCGGGAAACAAGTCTTGTCTTAAATCTTAAAAGATTTAAACATGACTAACATGAAAATAGCGCCCTCTGTGGGCCACCAGCAGTACTCTTCCCCCACTTTGAGAACCCGGTCATAGAGGGCGCAGGACTGAAGGCCCGTAGAGTCAATGAGCCGAAGCCTGATGACTCTGTCGTAAAGACAGCAGCGGCTCGTGCGGTTAAACGCCTGATAAAGCCGGCGCCTGTCACTCCCTCCTTGGCTCCAGTCCTTATATAGGTCAGAGTGAATGGGACAGCAGACTGCATGTGTCTGTGGTGTGTTTAATGACAAGTTAGAAGTGGCCAGTTGGATTCCTCTCTCCCCCCTGATCATATGGCGTCCTGGAGCAGTGCCACCACGGAGGTGCCAAGATACCTGTTAATTAGAAGGAAAGGAAAGGATTGTTCAATGTTAACAATATTGAAGGTGTAAAGCATGCACTATACACTGTTGTACAATTTAAGTTATGGCATGTAAAATCAGTTCTCTTCTTGATGATGATAGTGATTTCCTATCATTTTAATCACTTTTGTGGTTACGAATTGCCAAATGTTTTATCAGTTGTCGATCATGTAAAGACAGATAAAGACATGTCTCCCTGTTAATTTAACTTTAAACCACGATGTAAGGCAACCCTCATTCACTGCCCTGACGAGGTGTAGGGGGCGCTGTGTCTGGGCTGCGCAGTTCTACAAAAAAAATACAAACAATACATTTTTAAGGAATGACTCGAAGGGAAACCTTTATTGACTGGACTGGCCTTTCGAGAATGAAAAGGTAGTTGTTATTCATTATAAGTGCAAGTTGCATCGTCCTGCAGTTTTGTTGACTTTGTATTGGAGTCTACAACTCGTCTCACAGTGAGCCCCGTCCCACACACACTAAAGGTGCGTTCAGACCAAACGTGCGTCCACGCTCCGTCAGCCTCTAGTTGGCCGCCAAACATTGCCGCTTCACACTCGCGAGAAACACCTGTTTGCTGGCGCGTGAAGTTTTGCAAGCGTCATAATTAGGAGGCGTGTCATACAACTCAGGCCGAGCGCAAACCGCCATGATCAACTTCTCCTCCATGCTGCAGGTCAGGGGCGCAACTACCTCAACTACCCCCCCTCCCACACACAAACACACACATGGCTCTTTGATGGTTGTTTCTTTTTTTTTTAAAGAAAATAAATACCCTCTGAATTGACTTTATTTAACGAAAATGTCACTATTTCACACAATATAACATCGACATTACCCTCTATGGAGTTTGTTATCACATAGCCCGATTAAGCTTCTGTTGCTTCATTCACGTAACTTTTCCTCCGCTCTCTCCCTCGCGCAAGAGGGGAGAAAACAACGCAAGTGAAAGAGGTGTTTTGCTTCAACACGATCTCCTCTGTAACCGTGTTTATTATTTCATTAGGACTTTTATTTCTCAAACTTGTTGCCTTATGCTCACTTTGACCTCCTCGTGTGGGGTGGAGATGACTGTCCTCTGCCAGTCCTACACTCCTCTCTGCCCCACTCCAGCAGTGACTTTTGTTTCGCAAAATAAGCACAACTAAAGTGACGCCCCTCCCCCAAACAGGAATAAAAAAAAAAACACTTCACCACCGCGAACCTGTTCATATCGTTCACTGTAAAGACTCGTTCAAAAGAGCCGAATCGTTCACGACCGACACATCACTATTGGCGCCCCGTCCTTTCGGCGCCCCTATGCAAGGCATATATTGCGTATGCCCTTTTTGCGCCACTGCTGCAGGTAACAGGTGACCTTGTGCTCACTATTTGAGCCCAGTCCCTGATTGGTTAACAAGGCGTAAATGAACGCACGTGTAGATTGTGATTACTTGAGTGCATGAAGCAGTGGGCGGGCCTCCCTGCTCGTGTACCGCGCTGTTCTCCCTGGTGTTGACGCGCGTTAATCCTCATCTGCTCGCATTTGGAACGCTTCAGACGCGCGGACATCTTTGCTTACATTTCGACGCGCGTCGAAGCACGTCTACATGGAAGTTGGTGGCGTGTCAGCGTTTGGTCTGTACGCACCATAACTTGTGAGCAATAAAACCAAGTACACTGACCACCTCTGCAGGCAAGTGCAAATCAGGTCTTGGCTGCTCTGGTTGAACCGGCGTCCGTCTGGTCAGAGAGCAACTTTCAAGCAGGTTCCAAGGAATGCACTGGTTTTGACCATTTTGTCCTTTTTTACGAAACAGTCTGTTCACATAACGTTGAAAGACTTAGCTAAGGCACATAACCACATTAGCCAATTACGTCCAGGAAGTTATGTGACTTTTTGTTGTTGCTGGTTTCCTGGTTATACAAAAACACTAAAAGCCAAATGGACCGGACAGGAGAGAGTCAAGGACAACTACAATCCAGTCCAAGATCCAACGTGCAAAACAAACGGACTGTAAATATTGCCCAGCCCTTACAAAACAGGGAATTATGTCTGTAGTTACATCTCATTGGCGAATATGTATTTTAATTAGTTTTCTTTCCTTTATTTCACCAGGCAAAACATTATAAGAACAACTTTCAAATGCACTGAAAGGGACAGGGAAGGGTTATTCAAAATGGCGCTAAATTGATTCCGTTTTTTCATTCCCGTGCCATTGGGCCCAATAAGCGGGCACACTGTTGTCCATTGCCACCATTGAGTTTAACACGGGGTAGGCACTTATAAGCTTATTGCTTCAGCCTACTCCATTTGAGCATCCGGAATTGTATACATTTTGAAAGAAAAAATGAATGTAAAATTGGTCAAATAAACTAAACTAAACCATCCGCACCATGTGATCAATTTTTTTTTTCGGAGCGATGTGCGAAGAAAGAAAAAAGTCCACTGTTAATTTAAAATACCTGATAATCGGCACAAAATCCGACCTCTGTGAAAGCTGTAGGTCCCTGTCAGCCGGACACGAGAAGTTTGAAAAGTTAGCGCCGTTAGCTTTATAGGTCAACAGTTGCAGGATCGGTCCTTGCTCACGACACTTTGTCTTTTCACGCGGGCCGCCTGATACATCTCCACAGTCAGCACCAAGTTATGTAGATGAAAAGTATGTCATTTATCCACTGCAAGCCCTTCTTTACTCACTTCACTGTCTCCGATGGATTGGACTGCACCAACTTGAACTAAAGCGGAGGGGTGTTCCACTTAAAGGAACAGACCACCGTTTTTCCATACTGAGATATGTTCTTACCTGAGCTTAGACGAGTTGATGCATACCTGTCTGGTCTTTGTGCGTGCGCTCAGTCACGCAAAACGACCAAAGATGTTGTTAGCATTTGGCCTCTCCCAGCATATTCCTATGGCTCCAAACGGGGTTGAAGTTGGAAGCAACCACGCTTTTCCACGGGCACGCACAAAGACCAGACAGGTACGTATCAACTCGTCTAAGCTCAGGTAAGAACATATCTCAGTATGGAAAAAACGGTGGCCTGTTCCTTTAAACACTCTTAGCCTCACTTTAACCGAGTGCATTCTTTACCCAAATCTTAAAGAGGGGGTATTATGTAAAATCGACCTTTTCAAGCTTTATATCATGTTATTATGTCATTCCCTCATTAAACACATGCCTGGAGTGTTGCCTTGGCTCATTCACATATTTTTGAGTAATCAGTAAAAACTTAGACGGCAGCCATTTTAGGTGTAGCTATGCCTCAGTCCTCCTAGGAACGCCCCCACCTCCTGGAGACGCCTCTGGACCTTTTGTCACCAGCCAAGCCACCAACCACTGCTCCTCAGCTCAGCAGAGCCCCCTCCCCACACAGTAGTGTTGTTTAGATGCCACAGCAGTGTGCTGAAGGGGGCGTGTCGGAAAGCTTCTTAAAGAGACAGAGGCCTATTTCAAGACGTTCAGTACAGCCATTTTGAGAGAGCAATTTTATTCAAGGCAGTTATTTTAATTTACTGCATATACAGACCAACAGAAGGTTACGTCATCATTGTAGTATGCTATAGACTGGTGCTATGTGATTGAAAAAAGCATAATACCCCCTCTTTAAGCCTTCTCGAATGCAGAGCTTGGCCAGTGTAACGCCTCATTTGAAAGCTAAGACCTGCAAAACAAAACATTTTCGTCGCGCATTTTTAATCAACTTTTTGGAGTGTTTTCGTCTATTTATCACTCTTTTTTCTCCATAGTTTTTTGACATGTTTTATTTGCTTTTTCCATCGCTTTTTTTTGTGTGTCGCGGGTTTTTGTCGTTTTTTTATGGAAGCCGGTTTCCGCCATGTGAAAAAATAAAATAAAAGCCTAACAGGAAGTAGAAATAAAATCATAATTCTTTGTTTAAAACACAACATTTCGAGTTTGAATCTCAAAATGACGACTTTTAAAACTCGAAATTGTGTGTTTTAAACTCTTAATTTCACGTTCTAACCCATATTAGAGATTCAGTGTGATATTACGGTTTAAAAGTTGTAAAGACGAAATGACAACTCTAAAAAAAATTGAGATTCAAACTTGTAATTTTGAGATTTAAACAAAGAATTATGACTTTAAATCTCGTCATTTCCACTTCCTGTTGGGCTTTTATTTTTCTCACATGGCGGAAACCGGCTTCCATAGTTTTTCATTGCATTTTTTTTTTTTGTAGCTCTTTTATGGCTTTTAAGTTGCTTTTTCATTGCTATTTAAGATTTAAGATCTGGGTAATGCCAAACTGGAGAGAATGTGCTTCGTTCAGGTGGGGGTTAAGAGATGAAACAAACACCCGTCTGACAAAGGCTTGTTGGAGCCGATACGCGTGGAAGATTTGAATATATACATATAAACAATAATAATTGTAATAATAATAATAATAATAGTTTTGAGTAAATGAGTAAACTGACTGTGGTGCGCACGGTTTCATGTTTATATATTTTTAAATTCAAAACAGTTTCAAGTGTCAAATCTGTGCATGCACCAAAAACTCCATTTACAGGACAGTCCCGCGACTTCTGCACAAGTGAAACTCCTCTCCTCCTTCGACGGCGTCCGGAGCACTGCGCCAACGAGAATCCGAGGACGGGGAGCGGGAGAGGCATATGTCAAAAGTTGACGATATTGAAAGTAGCGCGGGCCGTGGCTGTTAATAAGCGGCGGGATATACGGCGCGGCGGGCACATAAAAGTCCTGCGTGTTTACCGGGGCGCGGGGGCATTTGCATAATTAACAGAGCGGCATTTGGAAAAAGCCCCGATGTCAGCACAAACAAACCTAACCCGGGTTTAAAAAGGTATTTGTGAGGTCCGTGTCCAAAAGGCATTCGTTTGAAAAGCCACAGGAAGAGGAGATTTTTGGAAAGACTGGGTGAATTTAGCGCGATTACGGGACGACTTCATAAACATGCTTAATATTCTTAAAAGGAATAGGCCACCGTTTTTACATACTTTGATATGTTCTTACCTTAGCTTAGACGAGTTCATTTGTACCTGTCTGGTCTCCACGTGTGCCTTCCGTAACGTAAATGTAACGCCCTTCCACCGCAGGTACCGAGAGATCACCAGGACATGAATGAGACCATGAGAATGAAGTTGTTTTTAGGGGTTTTATTACAAAAAGGCAGTATAGCAGATAGGAGCGTGTTGGCGTTTGTTATACGTCCGGAGGAAGAGTCCACTGTTGGTACAGTAGTTCACAAAAGGTACTGCATGTTCTTGCCAGGGGTCCAGGCTGTGTCGGCTCGCTCTGCTTCTGGCTTCCGGGTCCTAGCCACCGGTCAGGTACTGCGACCCCAGTGTTCCCCATGCCCACTCTGCAGAGCGGCCGACTGGTCAAACAAGAGTGAATCAGTGAACACTAGGCCTTCACAAAAGCAGCATTACAAACTTTACATGCTAAATCAATCAATCAATCAATCAAGCTTTATTAAGGACACTGAATCCTGGTCCATAGTATAAAAAAGAAAGAGAAATAACAAAAGAATTATGCTAATAAAAGAGGAGAAAGTTACATCATCATTATTTACACATATAGGCAGGAGCGCCAGTGCTTCCAAGCTAAAGTAACACATTTACTTAACATGCTGGTACAAACTACATTTAACTTTAGCATACTGCAAGCACAAGCTACTTCACATGGCTCTCTAAAACAAACTGACCTGGACAAACAAGAGTGAATGAGGGAGAGGAAATGATTCAGCTGGTTTTAAACAGGTAGCCCCACCCCTTCACACCTGCCAACTAATTAAATGAAACATGGCATCTAACATCTACCATGTTACATAAACACAGCACAGACGGCGTTAGCATTTAGCCTCTCTCTTCTCCTCTATAGCTCCAAACGAGGTGAAGATAGAAGCTACCAAACTCTTCCACGTTTTCCCTATTTAAATATGGTTACGTGAAGTGTTACACTATGAAGTATAATTACACAAAATTAAACAATGTGGATTTTCTTTGGATTATCTTCACCTCGTTTGGAGCTATAGAGGAGAAGAGAGAGGCTAAATGCTAACGGCGTTTATGCTGTGTTTACGTGAGTCTAAACTAAGGCAAGAACATATCTCAGTATGTAAAAACGGTGGCCTATTCCTTTAAGGACAGATACAAATTTACTTAAGTCAGGGGTTTCACTCCAAACATTGCCTCGCAAACAATATCACTCATTACCATCCCGCCTTTGCTCTGCCCAATCCCGTCAGACCTTGGAAGCTAAGCAGGGAAGGGCCTGGTCGGTACTTGGATGGGAGACCGTTTGGTAACACCAGGAAGTCTGGCGAATGTAGTGAATGAGTGAGTGGTTGGTGGTGGTCGGAGGGGCCGATGGCGCAGACTGGCTGCCTCGCTTCCGTCAATCTACCCCAGGGCAGCTGTGGCTATAGTAGCTTACCACCACCAAGTATGGAGTGAATGAATAGTGCAATGTAAAGCGTCTTTGAGTGTCCAGAAAAGCGCTATATAAAACCGATGCATTATTATTATTATTACTTTGACTCTACTACATTTAAAAGAGAAATAAGGCAAGGCAAGTTTATTTGTAGAGCACAATTCATACACAAGGCAATTCAAAGTGCTTCACTGTTGCATAAAATTACAAGAAAACAGATCAAATCAATCGAAATAAAACGATACTTCCGATACCATTCCTTGAACGATTCTTGGTTTTCGATACCGATACCTGAACAATACTTTTTTCAACACCAGTGTTAATTTGACAACATATTTTAATTTAGTTTTAGTCTTAGTCTTTTGACGAAAATGTAATTTAATTTTAGTCGAGATTTAGTCAAAAAAATCTTTAATTTTAGTCTAGTTTTAGTCGACTAAAATTGCAAGTAAATTTAGTCGACTAAATTTAAGACAAATTTAGTCGACTTTGCATTTACAATATTCATTAAAATCATATTTATTCAAGGTCCTCTGCTTCATGGAGCTGCTCCCACATGAACAAAGCTCAGAGCTGTTCCTTTGGCAGTGAATTCACATGATATGAGGCTCTTTCAGACGGTCAATAGAAGTTTGGATGATTTTAGTCTCTCCTTTTCGTTTTTATTTAGTCTTATTTTAGTCGACAAACATATCTGGACATTTTAGTCATAGTTTTAGTCTCATGAAAAACGTTTAATTTAGTTCTAGTCCAATTTTAGTCGTCAAAAATATCACTTTGACTAAAATTAAGACTAAATATTTTATTCGACGAAATTAACACTGTTCAACACGTATACTAAAATATTTGTCATCTAGAACCCCCCCCCCTCCACAATAATGTTGGGAAACATTTGAAAATTTACAATATCGGGTTCATCTCCAGTGTCAAGAAATGTGGGAATGGGGGAATCATTTGGGGGGAAATTGGGGGAAAATGTGGCAAAAATAAGAAAAAGATGGGGACTAGATAGTAGTAATAAAAAATGAGGGGGAAAAACTGGGAAAACAAGAAAAACATTGAGGCAAAGACAAAAAGAAGGAAAAACATTGGGCAAAATAAGGGGGAAAAATCATGTGTTTGAGCTGAAATAACCAGGTCACTTCCTTCAATGCTGTCCCAGGACCAACAGCATCAACACTTGGATCTAAAGATAGAAGATTCTTTGTCTGTACTTGCTTTCGATACTTTCATTTTTTCAATACCGGTAGAACTGTTTTCCCCATATCAGACTATCGTTTAAGAACTACTTATATCATCATCTTACACTTTGTGAAAAAAGCGTCAAAAATGAGATGAAAGCGTGCCAGAAAAGCAACAATAACACAATAATGAAGCAAAAAAAAAAAAAAAACGTGAAAAATGTGACACAAACGCAGCAACAATGCGACAAAAAAGTTGCAATGTAGGCCTTAGCTTACAAATGAGGCTGGCTTTGCCTGGCCCGTAAGCTATACCGTTGAGAAGCTTTTAGATTTGGGTAATACTGAACTGGTTATGGCGGAGGGTACGTACTTTCTACTTTGAATAGTACTTAATGTATTTTCTACAGCAGACACTTCAGTACTTTCCCTTGACAACTTTGACTTGTGTTGGAGTAATATCTGACCAGTAGTATCTATACTTTTAGTCAAATAATGATTGTATAATGATTGTATTCTCTAAGTAGAGTGAACTGAAAAGTACTCATCATAACATTTAATTTAAGAAGCCGGATGAAAAAGGTGGAAAAGAGGGTTTTATTTGCAGTAGTTTCGCACAAATCTCATCGATCTCCACCCGATTTCCTCATCAGTCAGGTTTCTGCGCAGTCTTTGGGTCTCACTGGGATCTGCGTTTTCTAATGCCAAGGACATTATCCAGCTATTTTTCACTTTTGAATCTATAAGTCATCTGTGTGATGTGTCGCCCTTCGCTCCGATACGGGAGTCAGCGCCTGGTCAGCTGCTGACAAATGTCTATGTCTCGTTGCTTTGACTTATATCTGCATTAACTACATTTGGGCTGAGCCTTTGTTCCGCTCTGTGGTACTATTCCAGAGCGTGGACTGAAATCGTTGGAGATTTTCATTAGCGTAGACGTAATGTCGTACCCCTGTAGATATACATCTTTCACTTTATTCACGTACGTTGCAGCACTCACGATTGTTTAACTTATATGTTCTTCTTGATACCGATACCCAAACGGCAGGAAGCAAGTACATTTTAAAGGAACAGGCCACCGTTTTTCCATACTGAGATATGTTCTTACCTGAGCAGACGAGTTGATACTCACCTGTCTGGTCTTTGTGTGTGCGCTCATTCACGCAAAACAACCACGGCGAGGCGTCTTCCCAATATTATGGCCCTGCTGGAGGAGCTCAGGACCACAGAGAAAGTTCATGTATTTAAGACCAAGACCCACCTTTTTAGCTTAGCTTTTAACTGAGATCTATTTATTTAGTCCTAATTATATATTATATATTATCCATCCATCCATTTTCTTCCACTTGTCCGTTGCCGGGTCGTGGGGGCAGCTGTTGGAGCTGCCCCAATCACATTGCACCAGCCCCTGTGGCTCCTCCTGCAGGTGGTGGGTCCACAGAAGGACGGCCTCATGGTTCTAACCGGGCCTGTTGGTCTCTCATAAGGGGCTTCTGAACCGCTCTTTGACTGACCCGTCATATATGATGCGGGGCGTGTTGTTTTAAATGTTGTAATCTGTAAAGCTCTTTGTGAGACCTTTCGGTATGAAAAGCGCTTTATAAATAAAGTTTGATTGATTGATTGATTGATTGACTGATTGATTGAAGATGTTGTTAGCATTTGGCCTCTCCCGGCATATTCCTATGGCTCCAAACGGGGTGAAGTTGGAAGCCATCACACTCTTCCACGGACACGCACAAAGACCAGACAGATGCGTATCAACTCGGTCACGCAAAAAGAACAAAGATGTTGTTAGCATTTGGCCTCTCCCAGCATATTCCTATAGCTCCAAACGCTTTGAAGTTAGACGCTACCACGCTCTTCCACGGGCACAAAGACCAGACAGGTACGTATCAACTCGTCTGAGCTCGGGTAAGAACATATCTCAGTATGGAAGAACGGTGGCCTGTTGCTTTAATGCCCAATATTATATTTTCATGCCACAAACACAACGAATACGCAATCGCAATTTCTTAAGACTTACACATTTTAGATGAAGCAAAGGAAATGATCGAAATAGCAGGTTAAGAGGTTAATATGTTGAAGCGTGACATGAAGTGGAAGTGTACGTTGATTCCCTTTACCCTTTTCCTGGCCCGCAAGTACGCCAGTCCTTCGGGAAACCTCCCAGAGCTCCCGCTGACCGGTGGAAGTGAATGGAGAACAAAGACTATCTCCGTTCTGTAAAGCACCTTGTTGGTAAACTCGAGTAAACACTTTGGCCTCTGCTCCCATGACTCCCGGCTCACAGCGCGCACCGCAGTCGAGTCGAGGCCCGAAGATGAGATGCACGAAAAGGAACAACATATCACTCCCCGGGCGCTGTAAAGAAAGTAAAGTGGTCCATTACAGAGACGAGTCGGGAGAGCGGGGAGCGTATATTTAGTATCCGGGGCCGTAGAACACGTCCGAACAGGTGCTTTAAATGTCAAGCTGTAAAACCATTCATTTGAAGTGGTTTAGTGCTGTGCAAATTGAAACGGCGTGTACTTTGTCAGCTGTTGCCACAGTTTAATTCTAGTTTGAGGGATTTTTGCCCTTTGTTCCGTACAAAAGTCTTCCAGAACTAAGGGTTTCTGGGTAATCTCGCATGCACTGCTCTTTGGAGGTCTATCCCACAGATACCGAGAGATGTTCAGGTCAGGAGACTGTGACGCAGCCCACAGCTCCTTACGGGTCATCTCCGGGGCGTCGAAGGATGGGTCAAATGCAAAGGACAAGATTCGTTGTAGTGTTGTGTAATGACAAAATAAAGAACCTTAACCTTAGGGCCACGGCAAAACCTTCAGACTGCACATACCGTATATTAATGTGTTTGCCATCTTTATCTGCTTTTTCACAAATGGTGTCACGTTGTCCTCCAGAACTTGTTGGAATTCTATTGAATCGTAAAGTTCAGGTGAATCAAGTATCCAGGCAAACATAATGTCCAAATAAGTGTCAGCAGTGGGTGGCAACGAGCGGCACGGGTGTCCCCTGTCCTTAGACTCTCCAGCACGGCAAGGAAAAACTCAAAAACCCAGTGGGAGAGAAGAGAAACCTTGGGGAGAACCACAGATGGAGAGATCCACTCCCATGGACGGACAGGCTATAGAGACCCAGGGCCGATGGAGTCTCTTCAGCATACGGGCCAAGATCGCAGACCGTACAGTCCTTGTTGTAAATCACTACTCACTAATGCTACCACCACAATAAATGGGTTGAATTTGTTACCTATAATAATGTGCATTATAGCATTAATATTCATTTATTTTGTATTCTATATGGAAGCTATAGTCTTAACAATCAGTGACTGCATAACAAAAGACTTCTTCTGATGATTGTGCAGGTGGGGGAGGGTGATCATGAGAAAACACTGCCACAAATTTTCTTCCTCATGCTTCCTCAGCCTTCCTGAGTGGGGTGGAACCTGGGGTGGCCAGCAGAAATCAGGCCACCCCTTAGAAACGCCACTGATGACGCTCAACAGTTGGACAGGTGTTCTCTTCATTCTTTTCATTTCAAATTCTGTTCCCCTCCTTCTCCAAACCTTTGCTCATTCCAGTCAAAACGTTCTACTGTCGCATGCAGAGGTTTAGGCATAACATTCAGGCAAGCCTCAAGCATTCTGGAGACAAAAAAACACAGCGATTAAAATAGAACCTTTAGGCCGGAGTGAGCAAAGGTCCGTTATAAACTTTAAATGTTGAGGGAAAGCCTGTCTCATTAAAAACAAAGTCGACCTCGAAGATTTAAGCGGGTTGTGTTAATTATCTTAAATATCTAATAGCGTGACGGTATGAGGTCAAATAACTGATTTATTCACAAAAACAAAGTGGAATACGAGCAGGGTGGCAGAGCCAAGGCTGCTGCTCCTGCTGCTGCCTCTGCTGCACGGGAGCTGCGTGAGATGTGTGTTGCAGTTTGATGAGTGTTTCTTACTGCAATGCTGAGAGAGAGAGAGAGCGGAGAGGGAGAGAGAGCGGAGAGGGAGAGAGAAAGAGTGAGTGAGACAGGGAGGCTCGCATCTATATCCCCACATGTTTGCATATACCTACCAGCAGACGGCTAAAAGAATAGGGCTTCAAAAACATTCAAAACTTTTAGTAACTATGCAACAGTAAGTGCAACAAAACCTCCACTTTCCGATTTCTACAGACATAAACAATTCCATACTTTCTTGCAATTAAGAGTGACAATCTTTGGGTTTTGCACTATATAGCACTACTTTTGATACACAACTCAGTTATAGAAAGAAACAAAAAAAAGACACTAATGGTACAATTAGCCTCAAAAGCTGGAATCAAAAACAATCGAATAGCAGTCATTTGAACAGACTCAGGTTGTGTTTCAATACTTTTTCAGTCAATAATATTGAAAGAAAAGCTTGTGACCCACTGAAAAGAGTTCCACAACCCACTTATGGGTCCTGAGTCACCAGTCACAAAACACTGCATAAGGGCCCTTTGTATTGTAATACATACTGTCCACTATCTACATAAAGGTGTTTTTTGGGGGGTGGGTGGGACGAGTTTTCAATACCAATGCAAATAATACCTTAAAGTGATAGTCTGTAAGTTTAAATGTTTTACAAATATAATAGATTGCACATAATTGACAGCTTAGGCCTGTGATTCGATTTTTTTTCTTTTTTTTTTCTAAAGGACCTACCTTTGCTGATCTCAGTAACTAATCAGAATCCCCCGAGCCATCATTTTGACCAATGAGATGAGCTCCCCTCTCACTGGATCTGATGACTCAGCCATCAGATCCAATCAGGAGGGATGAGCTTTCATTTTCTTCCTCTCCTCATTTCCTTTGGAAATCTGTTTCTCCCTCTCCCCGTTTGCAATCTTACAGACTACTACTACAGACACCCAGCCAGGGAGAGGGAGATTATCAGTGGTCTTGTATGTCTTCCATTTTCTAATAATTGCTTCCACAGTTGATTTCTTCACACCAAGCTGCTTCCCAATTGCAGATTCAGTCCTCCCAGACTGGTGCAGGTCTACAATTTGTTTCTGGTGTCTTTCGACAGCTCTTGGTCTTGACCATAGTGGAGTTTGGAGTGTGACTGTTTGAGGTTGTGGACAGGTGTCTTTTATACTGATAACAAGTTCAAACAGGGGCCATTAATACAGGTAACGAGTGGAGGACAGAGGAGCCTCTTAAAGAAGAAGTTACAGGTCTGTGAGAGCCACAAATCTTGCTTGTTTGACCTCTGTCATTGCCAACAAAGGTATATAACAAAGTATTGAGATGAACTTTTGTTATTGACCAAATACTTATTTTCCACCATAATTTGCAAATAAATTCATAAAAAATCAGACAATGTGATTTTCTGGATTTTTTTCCACATTTTGTCTCTCATAGTTGAGGTTTACCTATGATGAAAATTACAGGCCTCTCTCATCTTTTTAAGTGGGAGAACTTGCACAATTGTTGGTTGACTAAATACTTTTTTCCCCACTGTATATATATATATAAATAAAAAATAAACTCTTCCTCACCCTCCACGGGCGGTCTCTTTTTCCTCCAAGCTCGGGTCCTCTACCAAAGGCCTGGGAGCTTGAGGGTTCTGCGCAGTATCTTTGCTGTTCCTAGAACTGCACTTTTCTGGACCGAGATGTCTGATGTATTACCTGGGATCTGCTGGAGCCACTCCTCCAGTTTGGGGGTCACTGCCCGAGAGCCCCAACGACCACGGGCACTACTGATGCCTTCACTCTCCAGGCCTTCTCTAGCTCTTCTCTGAGCCCCTGGTATTTCTCTAGTTTCTCGTGTTCCTTTTTCCTGATGTTGAAGTCGCTTGGTATTGCTATGTCAACCACCACGGCTTTCCTCTGCTCTTTGTCCACCACCACAATGTCCGGTTGGTTCGCCATTACCATTCTGTCCGTCTGTATCTGGAAGTCCCACAGGATCTTGGCTCGGTCATTCTCTACCACCTTTGGAGGTGTTTCCCACTTTGACCTTGGGGTTTCCAGCCCATACTCTGCACTGATGTTCCTGTACACTATGCCAGCCACTTGGTTATGGCGCTCCATGTAAGCTTTCCCTGCCAGCATCTTACACCCTGCAGTTATGTGCTGGATTGTCTCATTGGCCTCTTTGCACAGTCTACACCTGGGGTCTTGTCTGGTGTGACATATATATATATATATATACGCATATATATATACGCATATATATATATACGCATATATATATATATATATATATAATATAATATATATATATATATACATATATATACACACACATACACATCCACACATACAATATATCATTAGGACTAAATGAATAGATGTCAGTTAAAAGCTAAGCTAAAAAGGTGGGTCTTGAGCAGACTACTACTACAGACACCCAACCAGCCTTGCATTATCCGTATAATCAGTGGCGGGCCGTGGGGTTTCAGTCAGGGCCTTCAATAGCAACCTAGGTTCACGGAGTCAAATGCATATAAACTTATCGACAATAGGCGTATGGATAAAACTGCCTTTTTGCGTGGCATTTGTTCGCTAAAGGATTTGTCAACAACGCAAACCAAAGCAGCGGTGCCTCCGACTCAAAACAAAAGCAAACACCTTCGGGAATACTCGTGCTAGAATACGGAAACACACGACACATGACAGGGACGAGCGCGTTATAACGTGGTAACAGGCGGCTGTTTTTAGGAGATATTTTGTTGACAGAGCGAGTAAAATAAAAAAGATACTAAACTTACAGTTTGGTGCTATTTGAGATCCCTTTTATATAGCGCTCGTAGTCTCGTACCTGTTACATGCCCGAGTCCCAGCACAGCTGACGCGGAGAAAGCCTTCTCCTGTCCGGGGAGCCGAGCGTCTACGTCCCGCTGTCGTTCCCGCTGCTTTGCTCTCGAAGCTCTTCATAATGAAGGGGCGCAAAATATCCGTGATCAGTAAATCCACTTCATTTTGCCTCGTTCGGACGTTTCCAAGAGGAATATCTGTTTATCCGGTTCACTTCTGAGTGGAACGTCTTGCCCATGCGCAGCTACATTAGCGGTTTTCCCAGGCGAAGAAAACGTAGGGGAAGCTGCTGAGCTACTGAAGGCCCTGGGGGGCGTTCTGTCAATGTACATCGAATTCTGATTGGCTGATAATTCTGTCAGTCACGCTGGCTGTCAATCATGTGTGCGGCCTGACAATACAGGGCCTGCAGAATCTGTTCTGAAGGCCCTGAGGAGGAGCAGCTCACCAGACGTGTTTAAGGCACTTTTTGAGTAGGAAATTACAGTTACACCTCAACAAAACCAATATAAGCGACTCAACTGTACATTATATAAATAAATTAGAAATTAAATATACTATTAAGACATTTTATACTTTTTTTTCTTCATTTGGCCAGGGCTAGCAGAGAAGGCTCTGCTGGCCCTGACGGCACACCACTGCGTATAATCAGTCTTGCATTTGTCCAACCTAACTGGTCTCGCATTTGCCCAAGGCAAGGCAAGTTTATTTGTATGGCACATTTCATGTACATAACAACTCAATGTACCTCACCATCTACGCAGTCTCGCATTGTCCGTCAAACAGTCTCGCATTTGTCCGTTGAACCAGTCTCGCATTTGTCCATCGAACCAGTCCCGCATTTGTCCATCGAACCAGTCTTCAATCAATCAATCAAACTTTATTTATAAAGCGCTTTTCATACCGAAAGGTATCACAAAGTGCTTTACAGATTACAACATTTAAAACAATACGCCCCGCATCACATATACATACACACATTATATACAGTATATTGTGTGTATGTATATATATATATATATATATATATATATATATATATATACATATATATACATATATATACATATATATACATATACACATATACATGTATACATACACACATACACACACATACATACATACATATACACATATATAAATATATATACATGTACATAAATACATGTATATATATATACAGTGGGGGAAAAAAGTATTTAGTCAACCAACAATTGTGCAAGTTCTCCCACTTAAAAAGATGAGAGAGGCCTGTAATTTTCATCATAGGTAAACCTCAACTATGAGAGACAAAATGAGAAAAAAAAATCCAGAAAATCACATTGTCTGATTTTTAATGAATTTATTTGCAAATTATGGTGGAAAATAAGTATTTGGTCAATAACAAAAGTTCATCTCAATACTTTGTTATATACCCTTTGTTGGCAATGACAGAGGTCAAACGTTTCCTGTAAGTCTTCACAAGGTTTTCACACACTGTTGCTGGTATTTTGGCCCATTCCTCCATGCAGATCTCCTCTAGAGCAGTGATGTTTTGGGGCAGGCGCTGGGCAACACAGACTTTCAACTCCCTCGAAAGATTTTCTATGGGGTTGAGATCTGGAGACTGGTTAGGCCACTCCAGGACCTTGAAATGCTTCTTACGAAGCCACTCCTTCGTTGCCCGGGCGGTGTGTTTGGGATCATTGTCATGCTGAAAGACCCAGACACGTTTCATGTTCAATGCCCTTGCTGATGGAAGGAGGTTTTCACTCAAAATCTCACGATACATGGCCCTATTCATTCTTTCCTTTACATGGATCAGTCGTCCTGGTCCCTTTGCAGAAAAACAGCCCCAAAGCATGATGTTTCCACCCCCATGCTTCACAGTAGGTATGGTGTTCTTTGGATGCAACTCAGCATTCTTTCTCCTCCAAACACGTCGAGTTGAGTTTTTACCAAAAAGTTCCATTTTGGTTTGATCTGACCATATGACATTCTCCCAGTCCTCTTCTGGATCATCCAGATGCTCTCTAGCAAACGTCAGACGGGCCGGGACATGTACTGGCTTAAGCAGGGGGACACGTCTGGCACTGCAGGAATTGAGTCCCTGGCGGAGTAGTGTGTTACTGACATTAGCCTTTGTTACTTTGGTCCCAGCTCTCTGCAGGTCATTCACTAGGTCCCCCGTGTGGTTCTGGGATTTTTGCTCACCGTTCTTGTGATCATTTTGACCCCACGGGGTGAGATCTTGCGTGGAGCCCCAGATCGAGGGAGATTATCAGTGGTCTTGTATGTCTTCCATTTTCTAATAATTGCTTCCACAGTTGATTTCTTCACACCAAGCTGCTTCCCAATTGCAGATTCAGTCCTCCCAGACTGGTGCAGGTCTACAATTTTGTTTCTGGTGTCTTTGGACAGCTCTTTGGTCTTGACCATAGTGGAGTTTGGAGTGTGACTGTTTGAGGTTGTGGACAGGTGTCTTTTATACTGATAACAAGTTCAAACAGGGGCCATTAATACAGGTAACGAGTGGAGGACAGAGGAGCCTCTTAAAGAAGAAGTTACAGGTCTGTGAGAGCCACAAATCTTGCTTGTTTGACCTCTGTCATTGCCAACAAAGGGTATATAACAAAGTATTGAGATGAACTTTTGTTATTGACCAAATACTTATTTTCCACCATAATTTGCAAATAAATTCATAAAAAATCAGACAATGTGATTTTCTGGATTTTTTTCCCACATTTTGTCTCTCATAGTTGAGGTTTACCTATGATGAAAATTACAGGCCTCTCTCATCTTTTTAAGTGGGAGAACTTGCACAATTGTTGGTTGACTAAATACTTTTTTTCCCCACTGTATATATATATATAAATAAAATATAAACTCTTCCTCACCCTCCACGGGCGTTCTCTTTTTCCTCCAAGCTCGGGTCCTCTACCAAAGGCCTGGGAGCTTGAGGGTTCTGCGCAGTATCTTTGCAGTTCCTAGAACTGCACTTTCTGGACTGAGATGTCTGATGTATTTCCTGGGATCTGCTGGAGCCACTCCTCCAGTTTGGGGGTCACTGCCCCGAGAGCTCCAACGACCACGGGCACTACTGATGCCTTCAGTCTCCAGGCCTTCTCTAGCTCTTCTCTGAGCCCCTGGTATTTCTCTAGTTTCTCGTGTTCCTTTTTCCTGATGTTGAAGTCGCTTGGTATTGCTATGTCAACCACCACGGCTTTCCTCTGCTCTTTGTCCACCACCACAATGTCCGGTTGGTTCGCCATTACCATTCTGTCCGTCTGTATCTGGAAGTCCCACAGGATCTTGGCTCGGTCATTCTCTACCACCTTTGGAGGTGTTTCCCACTTTGACCTTGGGGTTTCCAGCCCATACTCTGCACTGATGTTCCTGTACACTATGCCAGCCACTTGGTTATGGCGCTCCATGTAAGCTTTCCCTGCCAGCATCTTACACCCTGCAGTTATGTGCTGGATTGTCTCATTGGCCTCTTTGCACAGTCTACACCTGGGGTCTTGTCTGGTGTGACATATATATATACATATATATACACACACATACACATCCACACATACAATATATCATTAGGACTAAATGAATAGATGTCAGTTAAAAGCTAAGCTAAAAAGGTGGGTCTTGAGCCTGCTCTTAAAACATGGACATGAACATGAACATGAAGTCTTGCATATGTCTGTCTAACAGTCTCGTATTTGTACTTCGAACCAGTCCTACATTTAACAACCAGCACAAGAGCAAGAAGAAGCTTGTGGATATGGATCCGAAATGCCCCCAATTCAACAATCCCAGCCCATTGGACCATGTTCAAAATCTCTCCTAGCGTTCCAGATGGGTTTCCCTCATCTCGTGACATTCTGATGGGCACGAGCCTTCATGAGCGCTGCCTCTTCCAACGGGACTTTGATGGCCTGATCATTGACAAAGCCTGCCTGGGACTTCCTTGCATAGGGAATGGCACAAAGGCGTAACAGGTTTTTTATTTTTCCTTCTATTTTCTGAACAGCTCAGATCCATTGTCCTGAGCATGGAGAGATTGGCAGGTCCCTTTTCGTTTTTCTTTTTCTACCCTTTTTTTCCCGAGGCCTCCGTAGAAAGTGACACAGCGCCCGGGCGTAATGCACCGGCTTTGATACTAATATGAGTCTTTTTTAGCGGGCAGCGGGACGGAATTTGCATTTAGATTGAAATGACTGGGAGATGGACAGAAGACCACAGAGGGGCCGAGAAAAAGGAAGAGGAAGAGTACACCGGGCTATGGATTTACCCTCGGGAATGGAATACAGAGAGACAACATTTGACCAACATGGTAGCTTTACTCACAATTATACAAAACATTGATAGTGACGGGTTGTCTGTACTGGGTTGTTTAGAGCAGTAGTGCAGACAGAGAATGACTTGTGATGATGACAGGTGAACTCTAAGGCCTGACCAAATCAACGGTCGTCACACACTAATATTTTGTAGTAGCTCCTTCAGCTTTCAGCACTTTCGCCGTGCCATGTTTCCTTAAAGGATCTGTATCATGCTATTTTAGCCATTCCAAAGTAAAGTATAGGCATATATATGATATATTGTACCTCTATCACTATGGAGTACTCATTTTTGAGAGAAATATAAGTATTTTTGGGGGGTATTTTCCCTACCCGGAAGATAAGACGCTTCGATTCAGTTAACTCCGCCCCTCTCTCTGCTCATTCCACATTTGCAGTATTATAAATATAAATATCGCTGCAAAAAGTGAAGTTACTTCACATAATGCAGTTATAAGGAGTTGACATGTGCAAAGCAGTTTCATAAATGGCTAACACACATGCTAACACACACGCTAACATGCGTTTTGATTGACTCACCGCTCAGTTTGGACTCCCATGAGATCGCGTTGGTTATAAAAGTTATAAAAGTTAATCCACTTTGATTCTGGCCAAGGTTCACCAAGCATCCATCAGGTTGGTTGATATAGTCGCTTAATCCCGGAAAGAAATTCCAACTTCTGGCGAGTGCACTCTTCTTTAGGAAGGTTGAATAGTCCTGTTCCTCTCGTAGCCAAACGCGCATCCGTGGCATTATCGGTAAGAAAAAAGAGCAGGCGGTGTCCAGAGTAGGTTAGAAAGAGCTCAGTCTTCAAAAACAACACTTATGCTCGGATCCATGGCTCCTCCAGCCGTGGGTGCGCTTGATTAGCGTCGTGGGACAGCACAGACGCTTCGGAGGGTTGCTGTTTTTTTTTTGTTTTTTTTTCAAAAAAAAAAAAAAAAAAAAAGCTGTTTTATAAATAAAAATCAGGCCGTAAGGCATTACATTACAGACGTAGAGCACTTCCGTTCCGCTGTGACGACACAACTGAACAGCTCAGTCGTTTACCAGGAGAGGGTGGAGCAGCTGCTCAGAGAGCAGGATTCAGGAGGATTACTTAGAACTGCGTGAATGAAGCCAAAAACCGCTCTGGGGGTGTTTTTGATAAGGAAATAGCATAACAACATGGCTAAAAGCTCCAAAAAGTCGATTTTGCATGATATAGGACCTTTAAGCTTCTGCATCTGCATTCTCGTTTGTAAATGTATTAAAGGCATACCTTATTATGCCACTGACATTTCATGGACTTAATGGGCAGATCCTGGTAAATATCGAGCTCTAAAAGTTACAAATTACAATTAGTCAAACCAAACAAGCGCTACTACCACGCTGGGAAGGTTTCAGAAAATCACATGCTTTTGGTCAGTCGCTACTCTGGATATTGCACAATGTTAGACCTTTAAGCTCAAATAAATCTACATAGACTGACAGACTGAATGAGATCATTTTAATATGCCAAGTAAACCGTGCTGGTCACTTCCTCTTGGGTCAACCAATCCTAACATAATATATTCCATACAGAGCTGCAGTCGCTGGGTCTCTTTCGGAGGACAATACCACCACCTTGTGTTCATATAACATAATGCAGTGTGCACTTGCATTCACTTCACATACTGTACACTTTTCGGGCCGCGACCCCCAAAATCACCACCAACACCTCAAGACCCCTCACTGTAAATAGTGTTTATGATAAATTCAGGTGCACAACATTTAAAATCTGGTTTATTTCATGTTTGTTTTGAAATTATGTTTAGATATTGGGCTTCATTTCACACAAACATACTGCTTTTCAATCAAAAATATTGTCTTAAAAACATCTCGCGAGACCCACCTCAGTGTCTTGCGACCCCCAAGGGTTCCAGAACTCCGCTTTAGGAACCTCTGCTGTAACACAGAGGTTCCCGACCTTTTTTGTCCCCCTTGAGTCTTTCATTTCTACTCAAAGTACCCCTTAACTCCAGGGTGTCGTCAGTTATTTAGGAAATAAACTCAGATTTATTTGTATTTAGTCTTGTGTTGGGTTCTAAAGAAATAGTTCAAAAATAAGGATGAAAAAGAATGCGGATGCTCGTTCTATTAAAATCAAAATCATTGTTTTATTCCCTGAATTTACAATCTAAACAGAAGCTATGGTACAAGGCTACAGTACATGATGCTCTGCAGAGGACAGCCAGCGGGTGAGAGAGGGGGGGGCGTGGCTCGGTAGATT
Source organism: Neogobius melanostomus (assembly GCA_007210695.1). Lineage (NCBI taxonomy): Eukaryota > Metazoa > Chordata > Actinopteri > Gobiiformes > Gobiidae > Neogobius > Neogobius melanostomus. The sequence goes on from VHKM01000355.1 coordinate 619,774, forward strand.
CAGTTTATAGACACGGAGGGAGGCGGCTACTTGTTGAATAACCAATCAATGTCCTTGGGCTGTTTCTGCGCCATCTGACTCCATCTTATAACACACTGCCCCCCAGTGGATTCCAAGAGTAAGGACAACAATTCAAATCACCCAAAAGCACAGTTTCATATAATCATTAAAGCCTATTATAACAAAAACAGATATAGAAATAGCCAACAGTTCACAATAAGACTGATACACTCTTAAATGCAAACGTTTTACAGGAAAACATTAATGAATCTCTACATAATCTTTAAAAATCATATTGAAATACAATTCAGTTTAATCTTTTGTATTTTTGCTCTGAAATTATTCCAAGGACCCCTGGTTGGGAAATACTGCCGTAATAGACAGCACCATTTACAAGTAACATGATCATGATGATGTTATTTGTATAACCTTTTGTGTCAATATACTGAATTAAATCTGGGGTACCTGACTTTTTGTTGTTGTAAAGTAAATTTGTTTCTACCACCACAAAGTATGTTGTAAACACTGCAAAAAGCAGACCTTGTTGCATGATCTTCATCAACTGCTTAAAGCTGCACATGGGTTTGAAACGTGCATATAAACTATACAACTATAAAATTTGTTTGAACAATTCGGACATGCAGGAGGGATTGTGAGAGCTAGAAACGAGTTTGGGCCAAATTAAAAAAAAAAACTCTAAACTTACTTCACGCCGTTTTGTCCAAATGTCCCGAGAGTAAAAAGTAGTGCACTCAAAATGTCCCACAATGCATTCTTAAAATAGTGAGCATTAATGGTCGGAGGAAAACAGACAGCGACAGGTCTTTTTTTAACAAAACACACCACTGTAATGTTTGGTACAGTCCTGTGAGGTAACTCCTGTTGTGATATCAATAGCAATCAGCAAAATCCCATTATAGTGAATAGGACTTAACTTCCATTGGACCTGGAGGTAGAGTGATGACATCACCACAAGAGGATAGCACGTTACATTGAAAAGTGCCCAGAAGTGGGTAGAGTAGCCGAAATATTTATTCAACAAAGAGTTACTTTAAAATAATTGTATTCAGTAAAATTCATCCATAAGTACAATACAACATAAATGATTAGAAACAATAAATGTAATAATGTGAAAATCCAAATACTGTATTACCATAAATTAATTAACAAAAATAAATCTGCATAGCTTCATGAAGCTTTTGTCGAGTGGTAACCAACTATTTATTTTATTCTCAAGCCAAAGTAAAGATACTTCATTACCATATTTCTCAAGTGGGAATAAAAAGTACTGTATGGTAGAACTACACTAATAAGAAGAGTTTCTTCAAAAGGTTACTCAAGAACTTGTAATATTAGCTGCTTACCTTTAGCTTGAGCTGCTAGATGATTGATAGCTTCTCCACTCGCGCAAAAAGGCAATAATCAAGCCGTTTTCTTCTTTCATGTCAAATCCATGTTGATATTTAAACTTAAATCTCAAACTGTCATGTGAATTTGGTGGATCTTTAACGCAGAAATCCATTATTGTCAAAGTTTAGTGATCTTATAGTAGATGTAGTCACTCATTCCAACAGAACGAGTGCAAATGCAGGGGCTCGGGGACATTCGGACACAGCCTTGCTCTTAATGGCATCTCTCTAAACCCACTTGCATTTGAAAGGTTTTTGAAACCACTCGTCTAGACTAATCGTTGGAAAGTTTCACATAAATAATCAATCAAACATATGTATTCAATCAGACGATTTCAGAACGAGCAGCGTCAGTGCCGTGCAGTTTTGTTTTGCACTCCTCCCACAGTGGTTGATAGAATCCCGCCTGTTAACGAAGCCGATCGATATGACGCGAGAGTGACCGCAGTGCACTTTCCCTTTGAAATCGATACCAGAGCCCACATGGATATACTATTAATAACAGCCTGAGAGTGATCATTACACGTCGGCATCGAGCAGCAGGACAGTCGACACACTTTCTGGGGCCCGGGGCAAGAAAATGTCATATGGGCCCCCCACTTGGGACTACGCCACCCCGCCATCCATCTAGTCATAAAATCAAACAATCATGCACGCTCCAAAAAATATTCTAGATGGACAAGCAATGACAATGTTAATGGCTGCAAATAGGCCTAACAAATTATAAAGACAGCAATCAATTCAGTAATGCTCGCTAAAAAATTCAACACCACAGCACCACAACCTGCTAACCCTGCAAATTAAAAACTCCGCAAACGTGCTTTCAGCTGCAAATTACTTTTATATTGTTTCATCCTTCTCTACTCATCACATCTGTCATCAAAAAAGAAGCTTCAAGAACATTTAAGGGAAGACTCTACAGGCAAAAATCCTGCTTAGCTTCCAAGATCTGACGGGATTGGGCATAGCAAAGGCGGTATGGCCACAATTATGTCTCAATATGCTCAGTAACTGGAGTTTCACACACCCATGACTCTCCTCTGTTCATTTGTTCTCTTTCTTATCTCTTCATACTGTATGTTCAGACTGCTTTCCCATCATATAAACAGTTGTGCTCAAAAGTTTACATATCCTGGCAGAATCTTGGATTTTTTGACAATTTTTCAAAGAATATGAAAGATTTTTTTTCACGTATAGTTAGTGGTTATGTAAAGCTATTTATGGTCAAACAACTGAGTTTTATCTTTTAAATCATAATGAAAAAAGAAACTACCAAAATGGCCCTGATCAAAAGTTTACATACCTCAGTTCTTATTACAGTGTATTGCCCCTTTAACATCAATGACGGCTTGGATTCTTTTGTGGTAGTTGTGCATGGGCCTCTTTATTTCCTCGGATGGTAAAACTGGCCATTCTTTTTGGCAAAAAGCCTCCAGTTCCTGCAAATTGCTGTCTTGCATGAACTGCACATCTCCCCAGAGTGGCTCAATGATATTGAGGTCAGGAGACTGAGATGGCCACTCCAGAACCTTCACTTTATTCTGCTGGAGCCAATGAGAGGTCGACATGGCCTTGTGCTTTGGATCGTTGTCATGTTGGAACGTCCAAGTGCGTCCCATGCTCAGCTTCCAGGCCGATGAGTAATGGTGCGTACAGACCAAACGCGACCACACCACCAACTTCCATGTTAACCCTATGTAGACGTGCTTCGACGCGCTTCGACATGTAAGCAAAGCCGTCCGCGCATATGAAGCGTAGCAAATGCGAGTGGATGAGGATAAACGCGCGTCAAAGCCAGGGAGAACAGCGCGGTACACGAGCAGGGATGCCCCGCCCACTGCTTCATGCACTCAAGTAATCCAATCTACACGTGTGTTCATTTACGCCTTGTTAACCAATCCGGGACAGGCTCAAATAGTGAGGTGAAGTTTTTTTTATTTTTTATTCCTCTTTGGGGGAGGGGGGTCACTTTAGTTGTGCATGCTTATTTTGCGAAACGAAAGTCACTGCTGGAGTGGGGCGGAGAGAGGAGTATAGAATTGGCAGAGGGACAGTTTGTGAACGCATGACCACGGGACGTGAGCACGGCCTGTGGGGAAACGGTTTCAGAGCGTGGCTGTGGGGAAACGGCGCGCCCGAACGCTCCCAGCGCCAGCACTGTCCTGGGCCATAGGAGAGAAAAAGGCGCGCAGGGTCCGTGAGTGACGAGGCGGCTACAGGAGCCCCGTCACTCACATCTTCCACCTGTTCACTCAGCTCCACTCAGCTCCACTCCGCTCTGCAGCGACATCACCGCACACTGTCTCCTCCTCAGTCCGCCCCAGTCATCTCCACCCCCCACGAGGAGCTCAAAGTGAGCATAAGGCAACAAGTTTGAGAAATAAAAGTCCTAATGAAATAATAAACACGGTTACAGAGGAGATCGTGTTGAAGCAAAACACCTCTTTCACTTGCGTTGTTTTCTCCCCTCTTGTGCGAGGGAGAGAGAGGAAGAGGAGGAAAAGTTACGTGAATGAAGCAACAGAAGCTTAATCGGGCCGTGTGATTGTTTGTTTGTGATAACAAACTCCATAGAGGGAAATATTGATGTTATATTGTGTGAAATAGTGACATTTTCGTTAAAATAAAGTCAATTCAGAGGGTATTTACTTTCTTAAAAAAAAAGCATCAAAGAGCCATAAGTCCCATCACTAGCGCCAATATGATAGAGAGAATGTTTTTTTTAAAAATATAGTCGACGCGCAAGGGACAGCGCCCCATACCATCTAGGCCATTTCCTCATAGCACTTGACTGCCCCATAGCCTGTCTGTGTGTGTGTGTGTGTGGGGGGGTAGTTGCGCCCCTGACCTGCAGCATGGAGGACAAGTTGATCATCGCGGTTTGCGCTCGGCCTGAGTTGTATGACACGCCTCCCAATTATGACGCTTGCAAAACTCCACTCGCCAGCAAACAGGCGTTTCTGGCGAGTGTGAAGCGGCAATGTTTGGCGTCCAACTAGAGGCGAATGGAGCGTGGACGCACGTTTGGTCTGAACGCACCTTGACACTTTTCCTCCAGTATTCTTTATAAGATGCTGCATTCATACTGAAATCAGTTTTGACCAAGTTCCCTGACGCTCACACATCCCCAAAACATCAGTGATCCACCTCCGTGTTTCACTGGAGGACTGGTGCACCGTTCATCACAGGCCTTGTTGACTCCTCCAAATGTAACGTTTATGGTTATGGCCAAAAAGTTCCATTTTGGTTTCATCATTCCAAATGACATTGTTTCAGAAATGTTGAGGCTTGTCTCTGTGCTGTTTGGCATATTGTAAGCGGATACTTGTGGCATTTGTGAAGTAATGGCTTTCTTCTGGCGACTTGGCCATGCTGCCCATTTTTCATCAAGTGCCTCCTAATTGTGCATCTTGAAACAGCAACACATTTTTTTCCAGAGTCCTGTATTTCAGCTGAAGTTATTTGTGTGTGTTTTTTTTTACATCACGATTTTCCTGCCAGTTTTTGCTGAAATGTTTGTTGGTTTGTTTTCAACACAATCCCTAATTTTCCACTTCTTCATTAGAATTAGAACACTGCTGATTGGCATTCTAAGTGCCTTGGATATCTTTTTAGACCCATTTCCTGATTTATACAGTTCAACTACGTTTTCTCGCAGATCCTTTGACAATTCTTTTGCTTTCCCCATAACTCAGAAACGCCGCACTGCAATGCAGCACTGGATGAAAGATGCAAGGGTCTGTCAGGAGCCCAAAAACTCCCTGACCTTTTATACACACACAATCATTACAAACACAGGTCACAGGTGAGTATGCTTACCTTTAGCAGACATTCAAACCCCTTTGTGTCAACTTGTGTGCATTTGATCAGGCCAAGATCACTAGCGTATGTAAGCTTTTGATCAGGGTCATTTTGGAAGTTTCATTTTTCATTATGATTGAAAACGAGCAAACTCAGTTATTTGACCATAAATGGCTCCACACAACCACTAACTATGAGTGAAAAAATACTTGAGCAAAACTGTATATAGCGCTTTTCTATGATCAGGCCCAAAGCGCTTTACAGCAAGGAACCACTCACCCATTCACCCACTCATTCATACGCCAATGTACGCAGACACTGGAGGCAAGACGGGTGAATTGTCTTGCCCAAGGACACAACGACAGTGTGCTGTCTTCAGGAGCTGGGATTCGAGCCCCCGACCTTCCGATCATGACATGACCTGCTCTACCAACTGCGCCCCTGTAGCAAAAAAAAAGAAGAAGCAGAACTTAATTTTCTTACTACAGTCAACATAAGCTTAGTCAATATTTAGAAAAAAGTAATGGAATAAGCTGATAAAAAAAAGCATTCATAAATGAGTGGTCCTCGGAGCGGTCACCTGAGGTCACTGTTTTCCTACCAGTGGAAGTAGAAACGGTGAGGGCATTCACGCAATGAAACAAGAAGCCAACAAGCTCAGTTCCGCTACCTCTGATCACGGCAAAAGAGGTTATGGACTGGGATGGAGCAGAAATGGTGATGTCGGACTGCAGTTTGGCACTTTTGTAAGACCTCCACCGTTAGGGAAACACGTCAACATCACGTGACCACTCTGAGGAAGACTGCAGGAAGTGAGCAGTCAAAGGTATAAAAAATGATACATACACTGCATATTCAGCATAACCTGTGAAAAAGTCATTATCACAATGACCGCTCTCCATGGTGCTAGTTTCGCAATCACCTAGGATGCAGAACTTTTGGTCGAGGATCACCACTGCTAAAGGGAGTACTGTGTTAGCAGCAGGCCCCTCCTGGAACCGCCATCTTAACGTGGTGGAGGGGTTTGAGCGCCCGAATGATCCTGGGAGCTCTGTTATCGGGAGCTTAGTCCTTTATGAGAGACCAACAGGCCCGGTTAGAACCATGAGGCCGTCCTTCTGTGGACCCACCACCTGCAGGAGGAGCCATAGGGGCTGGTGCAATGTGATTTGAGAAGTTCCAACGGCTGCCCCCATGACCCGGCAACGGACAAGTGGAAGAAAATGGATGGATGGATAAATTATGATCACAAGGATACTGCAATCCACCGGACAACTACACACAGGCCCACGGTTCCACAACATTGGAGAGACTTTCCAATGCCCTGCAACTTGCAAGGTGATTCTGACCATCAGCCTGATAGGTCCCCGGGCGCTGCACTGTCGTCGCTCCTTGGTTCCTAATGGGGTGCCCCAGCGGTATCGAAGGATGGGTCAAATGCAGTACATCTTAACCTCAACTTAACCAGTGAACCACATAGGCACACACTGACTGTCCTGAGTTAGTTTAGTGTAGTTTTTTGTTTATTGTTTTGAACAATATGTTGCCGTCAGCTACGTCATTTTGTCAGCCCGAAATTGCTGCTTTATCCCACAGAGGCAGAGACAAGCTCCACACCTCCTCCCCCTCACAGTGCCATGTCAATAAAAAACAAGTAGGGATCGCAAATGTTTGAAGCCACAACACTTTGATAAATGGTAACATTTCAGTCAGAACTGCAGCTAAATGTATTTTTAGACCGTAGTTTGTGTGTTTTTGACAAATGTAATGCAGTAAAAAAAAATCAATCTCATTGTTGTGGGTTCTGTCTCAAAGGAAAAACAAAATTGTTAAAGAAATTCTGATTTAAGGCTTTTTAAACTACTTTTAAGACCTTAAGTTTGCTATAATTCATTTAATGACTTTCAATGCTTTGTAATGCCCCAAGTCACTCCCACATCTTGTGGTTGTGGGTTCAAATCCTGGCTCTGGTGCTATGCTCAGTGTCTCTCCCTTGTTTCCCTTTTTAATAATTTCCCCGACCAAACTTGAATTTTAAATGATGGGTTCATGACTTTTCTTTTAATGTTCAAGGTTTAATAGTTGTGAATGAATAATCAGAATATAATACACACACAGACACAACTGTTTTGACCTATTACGTATGTTTTAGTTTAAGTTGTATAAGCCTGTATTGGCAACTTAGAGTAATGATGTCATACTGCACCTTATGTTTTACTGTATGTGCTTGATGAATGAATGTTCTAAGCATCTTCTGCCATTTTATATTGCACCTCGGGATAAATCATGTTTTTTTATTGAATGGTTACAATAATAACACTGTTTAGTTGTACGGGGCTATATACGCACATTGACGTGTGACATCACGCGCACATGCTCCTGAACCGCGGCGCTGACTGGAAGGCAAAAGGAGAGTGCAGCCCTTTTGAAAACTTTTGACAAAAGCTCGTGCTAAATATAATAAAACCAATGTGGTCAACACACACGCCGCTGTAGGGGACACAAACAAACGGAGGAAAGAGAGGAGCATAGAGTGTCATAGGTTTCACTCAGATTAAACACAAAGAAAGCAGCCAACAGCGACTAGGATCAGACTGAATCACCGTCCTATGAGGGAATTTGAGAAAATGAATATCTGCTCCACACTCACAGACACAAAAACGTCCTTGCATCGAGCGACTTGCGCCTACATTGTGTCTGCTGTAAAGCCTCACGTAGTAAATGTTCCCATGCTGAAAAAGTTGGTTTGGCCACTTTCTAAAAGTAGGCCTACAACAGGTAATTTTCTACAAGTTGGGGGGATGGTTTAACTGCCTTTATCTTTGGTGAACCTTGGTGATTTTTGTCATATTTAAGTGCTGATTATGATAATAAATAGCCTAAGTGTAATTGTTAAACTGGTTTAGGCGAAGACTTAAAGGGATACTTCGGGATTTTTGACATAGGGCCTCATTTCCTAGTTATCCAGAGTGTTGTTGATGTCTGGAGATATTTTTTCTTAAATCCATGCAGTTCTTATATTTGAAGAGTCTAGTTGCGCTAGGCTAGAGCAAGGCTAAAGCAGTTCTATGGTAAAGTCTAGCCCGCATTAAAAAACAGTCTGGCCCACTCCACAGTGCACCTGAGGTAAATCACTTATAACGCCAGACTAACCATATAAATGTCTGTGTTAATAGAATAATTTTTGAAATATAACTGACCTTGTATCACATGAATTATCGCATTTTGAGGGACTATTTTCTCGCAGATCACTCCGCCGCTTAGCTTACAGCCACGAAGCTGATGCCGCTCAAATATAAATGATTTTAAATGCAAAATTGTTAAAATTATTCTATTAACACAGACATTTATATCGTTAGTCTGGTGTTATAAGTGATTTACCTCAGGTGCACTGTGGAGTGCGCCAGACTGTTTTTAATATAGGCTAGACTTTACCATAGAAATGCTTTAGCCTTGCTCTAGCCTAGCGTGACTAGACTCTTCAAATATAAGAACTGCATGAATTTAAGAAAAAAATATCTCCAGACATCAACAACACTCTGACAACACAATGAGGCCCTATGTCAAAAATCCCGAAGTATCCCTTTAAAGGAACAGGCCACCGTTTTTTCCATACCGAGATATGTTCTTACTTGAGTTTAGACAAGTTGTTGTGTACCTGTCTGGTCTTTGTGCGTGCGCTCAGTCACGCAAAAAGACCAGAGATGTTGTTAACATTTTGCCTCTCCTCTATGGGGCCAAACGCGCAGTAACTCCTAATGTGTTATTACGCCTTACAATATAGTACCCCTTAATATCCATTTAGAAAATCGACATGTTTAATTTTGTGTGACTTTACTTGGATCGTGTAACTTTACGAAAATGGGGAAAACATGGAACAGCTTGGTTGCTTCTAACTTCACCCCTATTTGGCCCGATAGAGGAGAGGAGGAGAGGCCAAATGCTAACATCATCTTTGGTCTTGTTGCGTGACTGAGCGCACGCACAAAAACCAGACAGGTACGCATCAACTCGTCTAAGCTCAGGTAAGAACATATCTCAGTATGGGAAAAAACAGTGGCCTGTTCCTTTAAGTATAAGGAATAAGTTTGGACTAGTTTAATGTCATGTGCACACTATCTGCACATGCGCCTGATTCTGATCTTGTTTTTGTTTGCTTGTTTTTTGAAAGATGTTTGTGTTTGGAGATGTTGCCTGCGTCTTAACATGTGTGCGGTGCATTAAAAATGGCCAGGAAAAATCAACAATAGGATCTGGTTAACTACTTTGCAATTTTCCAACCGTGAATATTATGATCATTTGACACCGGTGGGGGCGGGAGGGGAAGGGGGTGAACTCAGGCCAACCGCTGCACACGCTCACACGTCGGGGGCGTGCGTGGCCGCGGTGGTTTCTGTGGTAACAAAAGGCGTGCGTGAGCCACCTGCAGTGCGCCGAGCGGCCGCTGGTGTGCGCGCTCCTCCTTCCACTCAGTCGGTTCACAAACCTCCGGTCTGCACCAGCTCTGCGGTCAAGAGCACGGCGCACGGCACACAGGAAACGGCGTCGCGGGTTCCTTCACAATAAAAGTGGCGTGAATATGGACCAAAGTTTCAGATTTTATTTTATGTTTTCAAGCCAGCACTCGACGTCAGTGGTTGTCTAACGCGAAGTAGAACCTCATAAAAATATTTGACCATCCAAGAGCAAGATCCGAATGTGGGTGTAGGTCCAAAAAGCGTTTGAAATAGACCTACAATTAAACCAGAAGTCTGGGCTATTGCCATTTTATGGCGTTGGTGAAGCCATCTAAATTGTAACCTTTTTAAATATAAGAATCGTGTAGGAGTGGGGAAAGATTTTTGGATGAGATCCATGCATTTCTTTTTATTTCTTGCCTTTTCTTCTAGTTTCGGGCTGAAATGGCCAATTTCAGTTGGAAACCTTTGCCTTTCTACAATTACATGAAGCTTGAGGCATGTATGTAATTTCTGTGAAATATGATGCTGCCATGTGGATATTTTCATGTCTGTGTGTAAACATATATGTATAGATGTATGCTTATGTATGTAATTCATCATTTATTTATTTATTATTTAGTTTTTAATTTATTATTATTTTTAATGCCTTTTTTAATTTACGTATTATTTTTATTTCACTGGGTGTGGAAAAAATATTGTGTCAATTCTGACATGCTAATTATGCAATTCCAACATGACACTTATGACACAATAAAGTAACAAAAATTAAACTAGAAGAAAATGTTTCCACATTGTGGCTTTAAAGGCCAATTATAAAGAACAGTGAAATAGTCCTAGCCGAATATGCATTATGGAACTATCTATGTGAGAAAAAAAAGGTGCGTATTTTAGCTTTTAGTGACCTAGCAGGTGCATGAGTGTTTAGCAACGTCTACGTCACATCAGTAGTGCCAAAGGCTTTTTGGGGGAAACAGCAGCTCTCGTCCATTGAAATGAATGGGGATCGTCTGAGAACTTCTAATTTACATGTGAAAAAAAAAATGTTTTATTTATTAATTTAATGTGAAAAGGGAGCCATGGAAGTGATCTGTTGCTTCAGATAATTCACAGAGAAGACGGTTAACGTTTTTAAACTGAGCAGCTGAACTCACTGTGACATGTCAGTGACATTTGTTTGTGTAACTTTTTCGCTGGTTGCTTTATAATGTCATTACAGCGTCAGCTTTTAGTCTGTCCCTTTTATATTGTTAATAATTAAAATCATACATTACAATGTAGTTTTGTAGCTTTTGAGAGCAAATGGCACATGGTTCATTCAGCAGCTAACCTACTAGCTGCTAATGCTAACGTTAATGTGTGATTTCAAACCCAGAGAATCATTAATGAGGCCTAACGCTGAACTATATATCAATATTTAAGATATATCTATATTTTTAAATGAGATATGGAATTAGATCACATCGCATATATTGATAGTTCAAATTTGCGCTGTAATACTTATTTTATAGGCTATTTTTAAGATATTTTTTGATTTAAATGTGCACCTTACAGAGCTTTGTTATACAGTGTTTATGTTTACATTTTATAGTGAGTTTTCAATAAAACTACTCGTATTTGGCTTTGACTTTGATTTAACATTTCATTTCACAGCTCTCACTTTGCGGAAAAAATATCGGGATATGTATATATCGGATATCGATATTTAACCTAAATATATCGGGATATGACTTTTGGTCCACATCGCCCGGCCCTACGCTGAACACGTTTAATAAGCCTGAAAATTTACCGATTAAAGACGTCACAAAGTGCATAACCCTCCTAGAACCGCCACCTTAACGTGGTGGAGGGGTTTGAGCACCTGAATGATCCTGGGAGCTCTGTTGTCGGGGGCTTCGTGCCCCTGGTAGGGTCTCCCATGGAAAACAGGTCCTAGGTGACGGGTCAGACAAAGAGCGGTTCAGAAACCGCTTATGAGAAACCAACAGGCCCGGTTAGAACCATGAGGCCGACCTTCTGTGGACCCACCACCTGCAGGAGGAGCCATAGGGGCTGGTGCAATGTGATTTGGGCAGCTCCAACAGCTGCCCCCATGCAAGACCCGGTAAAGGACAAGTGGAAGAAAATGGATGGATGGATGGATGGATGGACAAAGTGCATATTACACAGCCACAATGTGGAGCCATTTCCCCAATAATGAGCCTTGACAGAGAGGAGCAATCGATACCCTTGCTCATATAATTTTTCACAAAAAAATCAAAATTCTCCCAATCATCTTCTGACAATGAGTTGATGTGTCAATCAAGAACGGCCATTTTCCTGTGGCTCTGATCACTGGCTTGGAATATTTTATCCTTCAGAACGAGAAACGATCCCTGTTCCCACATACACACCAATGCCATTTTTAACTGCATTTGGGGGAGGGGGGCGGGGCGTGGCTCAACATAAGTTCCCAGATGTTGCTCCCGGATGTTGCTCCCATCTATGGCACCTTTATTTTCCATCACGGTGGCTCCAGAGTCAATTGTTTTTAGAGTTTCTGGTAGGTTTACACTGCTGACGGACCCTCTCCCCAGAAAGTGTTGTAGAGGCGATCATGATGGAAAGGCTACATGCTAACCACCCATACAGGCACAAAATGTTAAATTACATACAAATATCAACTTTTATCTGCATAAAAAGTTGCATAATGCACCTTTAATCATTGTAGGAAAATTGACAGCAAGGTATGTGACGGCAATACAATAACTGTGTTTACATTCAGTATACTTGTGATATTTGTGATATTTTACTCAAGCATTTCAACACAGTATGTTCCATTCACTTTCACCATTTTATTAACCTGGGTCAAAAACAAGGCAAGTTTATTTATACTGCGCATTTCACACACAAGGCAACTCAATGCGCCTGCAAATTACGATCAAATTAGGCTGACGTGGAAGTAGAATGGGAAACAACAAATAAAACCTTTTTATCGGTTGCCATGCACATTTGTTCAGCCAGTATTCGCCAAAGCGTGTCAATCTCTGGCAAGTGGAACTGAGGTAGACTGATCACAATATAGTGTGCAGCCTTTTGTGGAAAATGACCCTACAACATTAGTTCCAACATGCAGGAACTAAGGCAGTGGTTCCCAACCTATTTTGTATTGAGGACCCCTTGGACCTTTCAGTGGTAGTCCGTGTACCCATGTGCCCCCTACGTCAAGGGTGTTGCAGTTAATTTAGAAAGCAATCACATAAAAGCACCATTTGTAAGTAAGAAAAAGACAAAAACGTTCCAGCAAAACTATACGTTTTACTGCAAAACATAGCTTTTCCTATCAAAATAATGTTCCAAGTACCCCCTGCTAGGTCCTCGAGTACCCCCGGTTGGGAAACACTGAACTAAGGCACATTTGGCTTTGTAATAGACTTTTATATACATTTTTTTGTAAATAATGAATTGACAAGGAAGGACGTCTACTATAAAAATGTGCCATGGGTTTGCTTAGCCAAACGAATTTGAACACTTTTTATTTAATTTCATACAACTTTTGAATGATGTATGACAGGGGTAGGCAACGTCAGGCCCGAGGGCCAAATCCAGCCCTCCAGCACAGAAGCTCTGGCCCTCAGGTTGTTTTGAATGATTTTGAAGATTATATTTTTACACAAATCTGAGCTCAAATGCCTGTTATTGTGCTCTAAAAATGTGTGAAATACTGTAAATTCTTTCCAAACAGAAAACTCAATTAGGGCAGTGTACGGTTCATTTTTATCTGATACCGATACCTGATCGATACTTTTCTGATACCTATACTCAAATATTGTCATCTAGAACCAGAAATAGAACACTAATTTGTGGAAGATCTGCAGATTTACAATATCATCTCCAAAAAAATGGGGGGGAAATAGGGAATAAATTGGGGAAAATGGGGAGAATTTGTAATAAAAAAATTGGGAAAACAAGAAAAAAATGTGTAGAAAAATGGGGCAAACATTGTGGAAAAAAAATCGAATCATGTACATACAACACTGGCATTTGAAGAAAATGGTGCTTTACCTTGGGCTAAGATTGCTCTTTTTTACAGTGACGAAAATTGGCCCTCCGTCGAGCAAACTTGCCTACCCTGATGCATGTTTCATTGTTTCATTTACTCGGAGTCACTACCAGTCCCAGACAAGCAGGGACGTTCATGCTTGCAGCTTTATTTCACAGGTTTTGTGGCATCCTTTGCTTTTACTCTGAAGCGCCGTAACCGGATGCGTCGCCGCCATGCTTTGGCGCTTGTTGTTGACACCCGGCCATCCTCCAGTCCAGCGAATCCACACAGAGCCGCTTCGCCTGCTGCTGTTTCCACGCAGCCCGCCTCGTTTCAGTTCCTGCTTCCCTTTGGGCTTCCATATTCTAAAACACCGCATTATTCGCTCTCGCGGGTCTGTTTGTGTGGAGCGACTCACCCTGGAGCTGGCACGCCGCGCGGAGCATCCCCAAGCCCGACTCGGATGCCTCGGGAAGCCGGTGTAGCATGCCCCAAGAAGAAGAAGAAGGTACGTGAGAATAACCCGATTGCATGGCGGAAACGTAGACGTCAATGGAAGCACCGCTACATCACCCAAACTCCCGGCCTGTCGTGAGCGGGATACAGCGGTGCACGGACTGGGAGAAGCTCGGGTCATTTCTGGATGTTTTGATGCTTGATTTTTTGGGGTTGGCGTGCTCTGTAGCCACCTCACTTACCAGCTTCGTTGCTCTGTTTGTTTGGCAATACGTGCTGTGGGGGGAAAAAAAAAACACAAACAAACGCAAGCTTTAATTTAAACAGTTCAACGAGGCAGTGTTTGCGATCCCAGAACAGAATTTCACCCCCGTGACGCAGATCTTACGTGGGTTATGCGCCAAAAAAATAACGGGACTGTCGTTGCTAAAACAATGTAGCTTTCGGGCTAGCTGCCTGTGTGCGTGCGTGCGTGCGTGCGTGGGGGGCTGACGTGAGTTGAAGCCATGAAATTGGAGTGAAATTTGTTTGACCTCCGCGGCGGGGGAAGAAGAAGACACATGACTATCGCGATTGTTGGTGTTAGTGTGTAGGTGGTGTTGTGTGTTAAAGTGGAACCGGTGTGACACGGGGAAAGGGCGCCGAAACGAGCGCTGGCCCCGGCATGCGTTTGTTTTCACTATCCGGAGGTGTGGTTATTGTGCAGTAAGGCGCTGTAACATGTGCCTCGGACGTATGAAGAACGCGTTTAGAGGTCAGGACTGGGCACGCCGGGGGGTTTGATCGCACCGGGGCCCTGTTTGCACGGGCTATTTTGGTGTTTGAAAGCGCGTTGGTCACCTTGAGTGTGGCAATGGGCAATGCAAACACAATAGGTTGATTGATTTTCTGGCTATGAACGTCCAGCATGTTGTAGGGATGGAGAGGAATGGCCACTCATCCCTCCAATGGATTTCTATGAATATTAAGTAGATAAACAGTAGGATAAACTTTTAGTTTTCTCAACTTATCAGATGTATACGTTTTATCAGAACTCTTGGGTTACCGGCAGTTATAAATGTCACACCATGTTCCACACCAACTTGAGGCCATGAGGAAGCGGTCTGGTGGGCAGGACCGTTGCAAGGGGAGTGCGAGGCCCTGTGCGAACTTGAAATGCGAGGCCCTGCTCTGACACTTGTCATTCATTACCAGAGGTTCCATTAGACCTTTATCCCCCCAGACCAGAGGCCTATTCACGCGGGATTAGAATTACCTGGGGACGTCGGTAAAACTGATATTACCCTAGGACATCAGGTATTTTTATGTGCATTCGCACGGGATCAGCAATGTCAGTAATTCACATTTTTTGTGTGTAAATGATGAATGGATAATGAACGCTGAATGATGACAACAAGTCTTGTATTCATCCGTGATGCGAGCGCTAACTCTCAGGTTTGTTTATGAGCTTTGCGTTAGCAAGAAAAGCTATTTCTTACCGCACGGCGCACGCTACGACGAACGGCATCAGCGTCAGGTCTGTGGGATTCAGCTGTTCTCATAAAACAGCAGTTTCCTTTCTCCTTTAATGCGTTCGCTCTGAAACAACCTCCTCCGTCTAAACTTTGCACCAAAAGCATGAATCAAAACTTTCCCGTGTCTCCAGGTTGACCTGTCTAACGTTGCCATGACAACGGCGCTGTACTTCCGGTTCACCTCTGTAACTTCGTAGTTTTTCTCTTTTACACTTTTTAAATGTATTTAAAAAACGGAGGTCAGAATAATGCTTTGATAGCACAATGTTATTACTATAGCTTAAATGTGGACATAAATATATTGGTAAAAAGACGTTTTAAATCGATGTTGCTCAGCCCCATGTCTTCGCGTCTGTCTCCAGTGCAGCATCGACACAAACACACACACACACACACACACACACACACACACACACACACACACACACCACACACACACACACACACACACACACACACACACACACACACACACACACACACACACACACACACACACACACACACAGCGCGCAGGGCTTGGTGCGGTGTCTGACGGCGGGGCTCGGGCTAGTATCAAAGGTAAGCTCTTGTGAATGGTTTTGTAGGCTCTATATACAGTAAATACAGGCGAAATGAGTGGGGTGATATAGCTTCTGAATCGGAAGGGAAGAACATGTTTCTCTCAACTAACCCATAAACTGCTGTCAGCATTATTATTATACGACCTTTACCTGAACCACTTTTAACAATGAAACTGGTATTTATGATCAGAATCTGCACGCAAATATTGCAAAAAAGTCACAAAGGAATACCATAGATAACATTTTGTAAACCATCCCCATCTGGACAAAATGTCCAAGATTTAGTGAGCCCCGGTGAGAGTCACAAAATAGTCGGCTTTTGGCTTTGAGAAATGTCCTGCTGTCTGCATTTACAGTGTGATCTGATATGTTGCAGCCTTATATTTACTCAGCGTCTCTTGAGTTTAGGTTAAGGTTAAGTTGCTTTATTTGTCATGATACAACAACTGTACAATGAATTTGTCTAGCTGTTTGGGCAGCAGAATTCCTTGTCAGAAAGATGGTAAAAATGAAAGATATTTATTGTCTACCTGTTGAGTAAGAGAAACGTGTTGAAATAAAGTAAAACAAATATATAAACGTATCCTTTATGGGGATAAAAAGTTGGCCTGATTACCAAACAATAGCAAGCATTACCAATCAAAAATGAAATTTAATAATTAACATAGTATTCAGACTCTTTAGAACAACTGCAGACACATTTCATTGCTGTTATAGTTCCAGTGCAGTTCAGGTCAGTGGTAAATCCCATATATTGCTCATGACACAGAAAGGGCCAGCCTCTATAAGCGTTACTCTAGAGCTTCGTAAGAATTGCAACACAACAAAAAACTTTTTTCAGACAATCGCATAACGTTGGAGTAGATCGAGAAATGCTCGCATGTTGGAATGGAAAACACACTTATGAACCTTGATGTGATTCAATGCCTGTCACCCTTGAAGAGTATGCATGGCTTCTAAGTCATATCTAAGTGCTCACTCAGTGTAGCTGGTCTGATTGCTGTTCAAGCCATGGGTTCCAGCAGACGCCTGTACGAGCGGCGCACCTCCCATTGTCATGTTAAACAGGCTCTAAATGCCAAGGGATGAATGAACGCGTAGGCACTCCATAATCTCAATGCTGTGATCTCGGAAGATGCCGAAAGACGATGGCTTTTGGTTGTTCTTGCGATTACTTGTTTGTGATTGGTTCCACATTATTATTATTTTTTATATGGGGTTGGCTACTAAGCAAATCAGTTTGTTCACAGAATGCTGGTTTTCTTTAGTTTTACAGCAAATAGAATCCAGTATGGTGTACTGGCATTGCACTATTTTGTTGTATGACTGCATTGTGTTCTCTCCATCAGATTAAAAACCTCTTTGAAATTGTGATACATCTTGGTTTCTTGCGATATGGAGATTGCGTCGCTTAATACACTGCCTGACCCACCCCCCCAAAAAACAAACAAAAACAAAACCTGAATCTATCTAAGTACTATTCTGTCCTGATCGGGGGTTGCTGCTGTTGGTCAGGTCTTGGTTTGGCAACACCATGTGCCCGAAGATCAGAGAAAGAGCGGTTCAGGGAGACGTCATTTTTACACATGAATCTGAACCCTTATTGAGAGTCTTTGGGAGGTGCTGGAGAAGGCTCTGCACTGTGGTCACACACTCCCGTCATCAATACAGGATCTTGATGAAAAATGAATGGAACACGGGATCTTTTGACGTTGCAGAAGCTTATTGAAACCACGACGCAACGATAACATAATAACATAATTACGCGTAATTGTCCTTTTGGTTAGTTACATTTGTTCGTACCTGGCGTTTGCTACACTGTGCAGACCTGTTTCTCTATCCACTTTTTCTGTGTTTTTGTTTCTTCATGCCTCTGGTTTAAACTTTGCAAATCCAGTCATCTAATGTAATCCAATATTTTAATTTAAGAGTCCTTTTGTCGGTTTTGAGCCCCGATGTTTTTATTTATTCATGTGAAGAAATACGGGGGCGGCACAAGTCGGTAATATTTGTTTTATTATTGTCTAGCAGATTAAACGAAGAACGCCTCCGAAAGTTCCCGACCGTGTCCCGTGGCTCCTGAATGCACCACAAACTGGACAAACGAGACAAGGCAGAGCTATAGGTTTAGAGCATCTGACGTTTTGATTTGTGGTGACGTTTTTGCGTGGTCAGGCAGTGTATTAACGATTCTTTGCCGATATATTGTTGCAGCCCCAAAAGTCCCCCTTTTGCCGCTTGCTCGCCCCTTCGATCCTCAAAACTCCTTCCGAACCCAAGCGCATCGCCCCGTCCTCGTTTATCAATTCATATCGCTTAACATCTGCGGCCCATATTATAAAAGACACACTTCTCCTCCGGCTCTCCTCCCAGTGATTTTTCCTTCATTGACAAGTGTATGCGCTGGCCATAAATTAGCATCTCATTGTGTTGCGCGTAAAGCCCCTCTGTCAAAATTGCGCTCCCGCTTCGATCCGTTTAAGCCAATCCCCATTGTGTCTGCTCATCTGAATGGCGATTGCTGACGAGCGGGAAACCTAACTCCTATGGACGACGCATGCATCTTTAATGCGGTCTAATAAAGTCGGGCCGCTGGTAACTGGAGGCAGATTGATTGAGTTAGTAGCCCTAATCTACTCATGAATAAGTAAAAGGAGCCCCGTATATTGCGGTGACAGTCGGACGCGGCGTGGTGAGGGATGGGTTTCCCGCGGTGTGGCATCTCCAGTGGGTTATGAGGAATATAGTTCCTCCATATCCTTTATTCAGGGTTTTTAATGTACTTTAGGCTTGGTATTGCTAGTATTGGTTATTCAGTCAGCATTGATATTTTACGTTTTACAATTTGAAGTGATGTCCCTGAAAGATAAATAGTAACAATAAAATACAGGAGCTAGAGCTGGTGAAGACTTTGACCGGGGCACCTGTAGGAATACCTGTATTTAAAAAAACAAACAAAAAAACTTTCATTTTCAATTTACGGCGTGGTTTACAGCTTCAGCTCGCCGTGATTTACACACTTTGATGTTGACACTATGATGTTGGATGTTGTTTGATAATGTAGAACAGTGGTTCCCAAAGTGAGGGGGCGTTTGAAACAATATTTTTTACATTTCTGACACCGAATTTTTTAATATTTTTGATAGGGCCGGGACTTTTTTCGATTAATTGCCATTAATTAATTACATGAGGTTTAGTGCGATTCAAAATATTAATCGAAATTAATCACACTTTGCTTTCCACACTTCAGTTTCCTTTTTTCCTGCAGACGCACAATTAATGGCAATATTGCACTGGTCTGTTGGACTTGGTTGAACAAAAATAAACAATATTTTGTTGCTTTGTTGTATTCAGTCATTATTCAATGGTATACTAAAAATCCTTATGAAAAAACTTACTTCTCACTGTTCTCAGGTCAAATATTTATATGCGATTAATTTCGATTAATTAATTACAAAGCCTCTAATTAATTAGATTAATTTTTTTAATCGAGTCCCGGCCCTAATTTTGATTAAAACAGCATAGTTCATTGAAATTAAGCGAAATATCAAAATACAGTATCCAAACATCATTTAACCAGATTTTAAATGTTTTGCACCTTACTTTATTATAAATGCTAATTACATTTTACAGAAGCCGATTGTTTGCTGAGTGATTTTGGCCTGAAAAGTTTGGGAACCCCTCACATTGACAGTCTCTAGTTTTAACAATGACCCAATTGTACCCAAGAAGTACAGAACGAAGAACGAAGCACGGGCGCACTACCAAGTATCAATATTTATCAAATAATAAATATTTTAAAAATGTTGAATGGTTGCGCCGTCTGTTTCTTCCGTGCATGTTTGCATAATCCTGCATATTCAGTCCCCCTCCTTCTCCGGAGATAAGAATGCCCTACGTCCCGGGGTCAGCCGGGCCATAAAAGATATTTGTGCAAATGACACACGCGATAGGAAAAAGGTGTAAGAGCAAAAGACACCTTCATCGCTGATTAAACAATATACATTCTCACCAGTCATTAGCGGTGATTTCTATCTCGAGTGTTCTGCAGCACATGGGTGGATGATGATGAGGTTACTTGCATGAAGATCTTTTGGAACAATCGGACAGCACAGTAAATTAGTAATATTCCTGTTATTGTAAGTCTTAGAGTGGCCTATAGTCTGTAAACAGTAGCGTTGGCTTGTTGAGTAGGTTTTGCGTGATCTAATGACTAAAACCATCACTTTACATAACACCCACACAGATGATTAACATCGCCAGTGCTGCAAATGCATCATGATGTTGGTATTACTGTGGTACAGTGTTCCAGTGTGTTTCTGTCTGCCCAGCTCTATAAAGTACAGTGGCCTGCCTGTCTCCACCTCTTTGATGGGTTTGCCCTTTGTACTTCCTTCTCTCTCTCTCTCTCTCTCTCCCTCTCCCCCTCCCTCGCTCCTTCTCTCTCTACCTCTGTCTCTCTCTCTTGTTCCCTTCTCTCTTTTTACCTCTCTCTCTCCCTCCCTTCCCTCTCCCCCTCTATTTCTCTTTCTTTCTGTCTCTTCCTCTCCCACGTCTCTCTCCCTCTTCTCTCTACTGGAACTTTTAATTTTTGTTCTCGGCGGCCCAACGAAAAGTGGGGACCCTTACACATTTTCTGGTGGGCCAAGCAAAGTTCAGCATCTGCACCAGATGCGAGGCTCAGGATGTACCGACCCAGAGCTGATGCTGAGGAGAGGCTAGTGGGAGTGCGACTCAGAGTGGAGCACCTCTATAGTACTTTGGTGGGGGACTGGAGGACTTTGAGGGT
Source organism: Neogobius melanostomus (assembly GCA_007210695.1). Classification (NCBI taxonomy): domain Eukaryota; kingdom Metazoa; phylum Chordata; class Actinopteri; order Gobiiformes; family Gobiidae; genus Neogobius; species Neogobius melanostomus. The sequence goes on from VHKM01000355.1 coordinate 640,787, forward strand.
TCTGCGTTAGAGATGCACTGATCCAATACCAGTATCGGATATCAGAGCCAATACTGAAAAAATTCGATACCGGCTACAAATATCCGATACTGAACCGATACCAGTTTTGGCTCTCAACGCCTTAAAAACACAACTGTAACAAACTAAATGTAAGTGAATATGGGCATGCTGCACCTCAGGTTCTTACCTTTTCAAGATAAGAACATGGAGAATTCAATCACTGCGGTGGTTTTAAGCTCTGCAAATGTATTTTAGATCGCCGCGCAAAATGCCGCTGCTAGCAACTGCATGCTAAAGCTTGCAGGAACATGCTAATGCTAACAGCAACTAATCAAGGCTTGCTCAGAAACTAGCCTAATAAAATAAAATTGGGGGGTTTTGTGTGTGGTCAGGGAAGGAAGCCTGGTCCTTATTTTTTATAATATGTGTTATTTTATTAGTTTAGTTTAGTTTAGTTTATTTATTTGTTTGAGCAGTTAACCTGCTCAAAGGGAGTGGGCTGAAGCCAAAGGCTTATAAGCGCCCACCCCCAAAATAAAAATAGTAACATTACATTTAATATTTACAAGGTAGCAAATCATAAACAAAGGAACATAGGGCAAAGTAACAATAAATGATGAAGAATAAGACAAAACAACAGCAAAATAAAGAACAAAAGAATGTGCTACTTTTATGTTATAAAGGTGCATTCATACATATTATACTCTGAGATCTTGCTACTTCCCAGTTGTCATTACTATCCTCAATATTTATAGATTTATTGCTAACGCTGTCCTGAGTGTCATTGTGTTGTGCTGTTTTTACTAACATTGGGTGAATGACATCTCAACGAACCAGGTAAAGTCAAAGGTCTTCCATATCTCTGTTTATTGTTTGCAAATCTTGATAAACGCATGGGTTTCTTTAGTTTGTGACAATAAAGATATCGTATTTGGCCGTTGAATTTGACTTCTGTCTCGTCTCGCAAATCGTTTCCTTTTCCGTTTTCTGCCACCACCCTCCCGCCCGCCCTTGTGTAGTTTGATTCAAAATAGCACTTGGATCTTATTTTTGTTTCCAATAGCCGCCTGTCACCTCCACCGCGAGCGCTCGGTTTGCATGAAAAACCAATCTAATTTCAAGCATCGCTGTATTTTGGCTCTGGATTCGATGTGTTTGGGTAATGTTTTGATATTGACTTTTTTTTGTGTGTGTGTGTTTGTGCACATGTGCTTTTCTCACGCTTTTTCTCCCCCATTTTTTTCCCGTCGCTTTTTCTCACAGAGGCCGACAGTAGAGAAGAGATGGTTGAATAAAGCTGTGGAGGTGAACAAAATTGAGGAAACAGTCGCAGGTTCGGCGCGTCGACACAACAGAAACGGAGTGGGGAAGTTAGCTAGAATAGACTTGTGGAAATGGCGCCTACATTAGAAAGAGGAAACGATTCTTTCTCGTTAGTTGCTAATCGGTTTGCGCCTCACTTCTGGGGAAATGATTTAACTGAGACAGCTCTTGTATGCAGATCAAACCAATTTGAGACGAGAGCATTTATGACTATTGTTATTCAGACTGTTAGCGCTTTCCCCTCGAGTTTATAATGTACAGGCTCACCACGCGGCCTGCAGGATCTGTGACTGTCACTGGTGTTTGTTTGATCACCATCACGTAGCTGTGTGGAAATACAACATGCAGGGTTAGAGTAGGTTATTTTTTATTATCCTTTATTATTTTAAAATATATGCACAAATATAACAATTTAATTTAAAAATACACATTTAGATTCCGTGGCCATAAGAAACGTTGGAAGAGTTAAAAAAAAGAAGAAAAAAAAGAAGATCCTAGCAAAATGGAAAATTCACAAACTGTTCGTTTCTGAAATTGCTTGTCAGGTATCCCTTAAATTCCCCCATAGACCCATGCCGAGTGACACAGTCCAGGACGTTAAGCATTTGTATAGCCAAAACAAAACACGACCTCTGCACTATACCCGCCATAGGCAGCGTCCCATCAGGCTAGGCCTGGGCGATATGACGATATTAGACCGTCTTACGATCTCCAGAGCTGACGATCTGTTATTTTTGTGGGATCGTTTTATCACGGTTTTATGCACTTCAGCAAAGTTGACTCTTTTCACGGTCAGTGAAGCAAACCCAAGCCGCTAACTTTCTGCTACGCAATATCAGACGCTAAAGCGAGCGTTTGGCAGCGAGCTGCTCCTCTACAGTCGCATACACGACCAGACTCCTCAATCTGGAGCTTTTAAACCCAGCGTTCTGTCTCTATTTCAGAGGTATTTATGTCAGTGTCGTTCTCCTGCAACGCCTCTGCTCTGCTCAGCGTGTGTTTATTTATTTACCTGGTGACACATGTGTGAAGAAGCGAGTGTGTCCTTCGTCCTTACAGTTCTGTCAGGCGCCGCATCCTTCTCATTTGTTTCATTTAAATCCAGTGTTCACAAATGCGCTGTTTATCCATGTCTTTGAAAATATAAAAGTTCCCCAAAAGCACCGTCAGTCTGAGTTCATTATTGTCAATTTACCAACAGTGACAAACTTCTTCCTGTTTGAGTTTTACACAATAAAAGTCACTGCATGTTATCGCTTTAGTAAGACTCTTATTGTGAAAGGGTCAGACAGCGACAGAGCGTTACATTTACAGCAGCTCGACGTCATGAGAGAGACGACTCAGAAAAAATGCCAAACAGCAACAGACACGAACAACAAGCCTTTACCAAACTTACTCTTTAAAGAGGGGGTATTATGCTTTTTTCAATCACATAGCACCAGTCTATAGCATACTACAATGATGACGTAACCTTCTGTTGGTCTGTATATGCAGTAAATTAAAATAACTGCCTTGAATAAAATTGCTCTCTCAAAATGGCTGTACTGAACGTCTTGAAATAGGCCTGTGTCTCTTTAAGAAGCTTTCCGACACGCCCCTTCAGCACACTGCTGTGGCATCTAAACAACACTACTGTGCGGGGAGGGGGCTCTGCTGAGCTGAGGAGCAGTGGTTGGTGGCTTGGCTGGTGACGAAAGGTCCAGAGGCGTCTCCAGGAGGTGGGGGCGTTCCTAGGAGGACTGAGGCATAGCTACACCTAACGTTTTTACTGATTACTCAAAAATATGTGAATGAGCCAAGGCAACACTCCAGGCATGTGTTTAATGAGGGAATGACATAATAACATGATATAAAGCTTGAAAAAGTCGATTTTACATAATACCCCCCCTTTAACTTACTTCTACTTAATTTTATTATCTGGAGTTTTATTGTGTTTTTTATGTATAAAGTGAGTTTGCTTTAGGTCCATGTCTATTATTGCTGTGTTGATTATCACAAAGATGATTAAATTAGTATAGTATTTTTCTTCTGCAGTGTGTAATTTAAGTAATTTTGTCATTATAAAAAATCGTGATAAAACCGAAATCGTAAAAAATCGTGATATTCTATTTTTGCCATATTGCCCACCCCTACATCAGGCAGCACATAGTTCGGTCGGCGCACATTATAAGGTAGAACCTTTTGTGTAGGATGGTATTGGTCCAAAGCTTTGGGTGAAAGCCCATGATACATTTTATAAGCAAAACATGACAGCGCAAAATGACGTCTTGTTTGCAGTGTGATCAAACCCAGCCTTCTGTAGTGCTCAGGTGCTGCACGGTATGGCAGCTGGACAATTATGCGCATACATCTCCACTGTAGGCTTTCTAAACAATTCACAACGGTTATTAACCTCTTACCACCCGCCTTGACCCAGTGCGTTTTCCACCGTTCGGCTTTACCCAAATCTAAAAGCTCCTCGACTGCTCCTCATTTGAAAGCTGAGACCTACAAAACTCATCTAAATTGAGCTTTTTCCTTGCAGTGTTGCCATCACACACTTTTTCATTTCATCTTTGTCACATTTTTGCCACTTTCTTGATGAGTTTTTTTGCTGCAATTTCATCGCTTTTGTGTCACTTTATTTCCACATTTTTGTTACGTTTTGTTGTTCTTTTGGGGCTTTTTTCTATCACTTTTTGATGCTTTTTTAAAATTGCGTTTTCATCCTCGTTGTAGTCTCATTTTTCGTCGCTATTTGGTACAGTAGGTACCATTACGTTAACGATACCTGCTTTTCGGTACCGATGCCTTAACGGTACTTTTTTTCCGATACCCATGCTATTTTAATTGAATTGAAATAATTTGTATAAAAAAGTGTCGTTCAGGGAAAAAGTCCTAAAACGGCACAACAGAGAGAACACAGGCCGCAGCAGCGTCACATGTAACTTCATTTTGGTGGACATGGATGTTGTCACGGTCGTCTTCTCTCTGCACCAAACTCTAACACTACGGCTTTTAGAGTTTGGGTCAAAAGAAACTGGAGAAGATGTGAGAAGATGTTAAAAGTAACAAAACCCCAACTTTTGTTTCTTATCCGTTCTGTGTCTTTTGCAGTGTTAAACTATCAGCATAAAAGCATAACCATTATTTTAAAGAAATCAAATATATGCAGTAAAAATCCAAATGTACCAAAATATTTAGCAGAAAGCCTGCTTTTCTTGATAAATAATTATTAATGATACAACTCACACAAGTGCGATTTATTTTGCAAATGATTAAGTTCTGTGAATGAGACGAAATGTTACTATTGCTCCATCTCTCTCTACAGGGATCGTGAGCCTGTGGTGCTCAGAAACATCATTAGTGAGATGTTTAGTGAGTTACACTGTGTAAGTATAACCACTGGTGACTAAAGCTAATGCTTTTTTAATGTTTTGTTTCCAAAGTAAAATTATAAAATCTTCTTTGAAAGTGGTCAAGTCTAAGGAAGGACATTTTACCTTCTGAATTTCACTAGAATGCAGGAACAATATGGACATTGGGCCTCATTCTTGAACATCTTAATAAAATGTCGTAAAATCCATACGTAATAAGAAACTGTCAGAAAAATGCGCCAGATTCACGACATATTCTTATATAGGGGAAATATTTCGCACCTGTGTTGAAAGTGAATGCCAACTTGGAAGTGCGTGCATGTGAGGACCAATTAGCATATGTCACCGCTAGGGATGGGAATTGATAAGATTTGATTGATATCAATGCCATCAATCATTTTACCTATCGATTCGATTCTCTTATCGATACCTGACTTGTCTGTGTGTTGGGGAAAAGCAAGGAATTAATGTGCTTTCGATAAACTCTATCAAAAAAGACACATTGTTAGTTTTCCCAGGAAAATAAATTCATTAAATTAAGCAAGTTTCCAAATATACTGTGGCTCCTGCTGGCACTCAGCCTGCCTGGCATCCTCTAAAATATAACTGTAACATTTGTACTTTTCAACAAGTGTCTGTAACTTGTAACAGACTGATGCTGTTTTGTAACACATAAACAACAGGACTCGGTCTCAGCCCAAACCCTACAGTTTTTCATCTATTTCTGCTTCATCCAGCGCTACATTCTCCTTCCCCCGTCCGTGTGTACTACTACTGTTGCAGCCCGTTAGCCAGAGCTGTGAGAGATCAGCTGATCCGCTCATATAGCACACTCATAGCAGGGACGGGCAGAGGTAGATCCGCTCACTGTGTGCTCAGGGCCGGGACAGGCGGCTGCAGTCTCCGCTCTGAGCCCCGGGTCTGAGCGCCCCTCCCTCCTGCCGAGGGAGGGGCGCTCAGACCGGGGACAGACCGTCTCGGACCCGGGCTCAGAGCACAGCGGCACGGGGATATTTCTCTGCTTACTTCGAAGCAGCGTCAACAGACTCTGAGAACTATGTCATTACGCGGCGCAAAAAGAGTGTTTTCAGAGCGGGAGCATCGATAAGAGGGATCGATAATGAAGTAGACGTACGGTTCCGATGCTTTGCTCAAACAAAACCGGGTCTCGATTCCCATCCCTAGTCAGCGCCTATCTTTCACCGTATAAGGACAAAAAGTGCCGTACGCAGAACGCAAATCCAAAACTAATAACCAAGAAAACCCCAAAAGAAAAAATAAAACCCATAGCCATAGGCGCCCCATACCTTATCCTTACCCCCCACTGAAATGTGTCTTACATTGTACGGTTCTGGAGAGGCACATTATGGAAACTGATTCATAAACACCAGACAGCATTGTGACATGACATCATTATGAATTCCCAGTAGCATTTTGCAGCACGAAAGTCGATTTCAATGGCAGGTGGGGCTTTTCTGTGTGGGGGATTTGCATGGCCTCCTCACGCCTGCGCAGCTTTCCTTCAGGTGCTTTCCCCTACCACTAATAAGATCGTAGGTTGTAGAATCCCTGCAGGTTTTCCCCTTCACTGATGTTTTTTTTAGTGACAGAGAGTCCGAGAAAGAGCGTTTTTGAGTGCGAGACAACAGCGATGCATTCGTCTCGATGTTTGAACGCCTCAGCTCTTGATTGGTTGGTCGGCACCAGTTAACCGCTGTGTGATATCTCCATGCGGTTGGATGGCTAATGTGTGATGAGACAGAGGTGGCATTTGGCTGGCATTTGGCTCATAAGGCTGCTGCTGTTCCTCTCTCTTGCTGCTGACCTCCAGTCTTCTGACGAGCAGCCTCATGTGATGATTCAGCCTGCCGTAGCCTGTGCGGGAGGCCACACAAATGGCCCTGAGACAGTGTGTGGCGAGTACCGATATCGGCTTCATAAAGTATTCACACAGGGACACCAAACCAGTATGTCCTCCTAAACGGCGCCATCACTGGGGGAAGTCATAAATCGGTTCAAATATTACTGCTCTTGGCTCTCCGCTCCTAAAACATTTCCTCTTTGGCTCACCGGGCAAAAAGGCTTAGGCATCCCTGATATAACACACACTGAATAGCTGTAAATCAAAGCTACTAGGGAGCTGAGTCAGGGTAAAAATGTGGGTAAAATCGTTTCAATGTAAGACTGAAAAATATTCCTATTTCTCTGCTTTATCCTTACACCGTATGTGCGCCTTCGGATCAGTCCAGTTCAACTATTGGCAAGCAGTGCAAATAAGATCATAGCACCAGGCATACTGTGTCAGTCTGGAATGACTGTTGAAATCGTTTGTGGAGAGGATAGACGTTCAGTGGCCAAAATGCGGTGATCTTGCGCCAATTACAGACACTGAAACCTATGTCAGTATTTTAAAATGTATTCTATAATTTTTGTGTTTTGTAATGTGTAGCAATACAAGTCGCGATAAAATCCAGGGTTTCCGCGGGGCATTAAACGTCAGTGAATAAATTGTGCCAAAATCAGGGCTTTAAATGTCATTAAAAAGCATTAAATTGGATTCCAACTGGCATTACATTTCTTAATGAATTATGACAATGCTCAACAATTATTTTACTGACCGAACAAGGACAGCACTGACCAGAGCTGTTACCAAGAAGCCTATGATGACCCTGGATGAACTGCAGAGAGCCAAAGCTTAGGTGGGGGAAACTGTACACAGGACAACTATTAGTCATACACTGCACACATCTGGCCTTTATGGAAGAGTGGCTAGTAGAAGCCATTTTGTCTCATTTGACTAAAGCACCTTCTTTCACATGTTTGTTGTATCCCTCATGTGGCTTATAGCAAACAGCAAACGGGACTTCTGATGGTTTTCTTTTAAAAATGGCTTCTTCTAGCCACTCTGCCATAAAGGCTAGATTTGTGCAGTGTACGACTAATACCATTCTTGGATTTCATGAGGCTGTCTGCTCCACAATATTCTCTTAACAGACCTCTGAGACCATAGATATCATATAATAAAGGCTGGATGTCTCGTACGTGCTGCTGGCCAATGGAGGTCGACGTCCGCACACAGCAGCCATCTTTTATTTTATTTATTTATTGGTTTATTTGGTCGGGACAGTGCATGTTAATGAACATACATGGGTCTCATGCATGTAAACAAGCCACACCGGAGTCTTTGCAAATAAATTCATTAAAAATCAGACAATGTGATTTTCTGATTTTTTTTTTTTTTCCATTTTGTCTCTCATAGCTGAGGTATACCTATGATGAAAATTACAGGCCTCTCATCTTTTTAAGTGGGAGAACTTGCACAATTGTTGGCTGACTAAATACTTTTTCCCCCCACTGTATATCCATTTGTGGCAATAAAATCTAGCGTTTGGGCATTAAAATTGCTTTAAAAAGCATTAAATGTGGCATGCTTCTGTCTTCATAAACCCTGAAATCCGTGGCGTGGACTCAACAACAAATCAGCACGAGCTGCACAGTGGATGTAAATCTGTATCCCACTGTATATTGAGTAAAATCTTGAATTTGCTTGATTAGGGCTGTGTACTGTTATCAGTATGGTATTTAAAGTACTGGTATCGACAAAAATGTAACGGTACCCAGCCCGGTGCAGGGACGTTACACCATGAGCCCATTCATAGCACCGCGATCACGGCTGACCCGTCCAGGCTTCAGACCGAATCCTCGTGTCGGTTAGTCATGGAGACCAGCCTAGCGCGGTGACCCTGTTACCATGCCGCCTCGCACCTGTTGTCCGCAGTCACATGTACCTCTTTTACCGCTGTAGTGCACTCGTCGAAAGAGCTCCCGGCCATCACTCTCCCTCCTCTCACCCTCCACACGGCCCATTATCGTCTGCACGGCAAGACCGAGTACCTGTCCGGCTGATTGTAGGAGCCAATCAGAGGGCGTGAGCGAGGAGCAGGTTTCCATGGAGATGAGAAAAGGGGGCTGGCGCGCCGCGTGAGGATGCCTGAGATTTAGATGGAGTGGTCTGCGGCCGGCGTTCTCTGCGTGCCTGTCCACCCGTTTAACCGCTGACTGACCGGGACTGGACCACCAATAAACCGGGACTTGCTTATTGTCATTACACAGCGGGGTAGGCAAGTTTACTTTGGTCATGGCGGGTCAATTTTTGCCCTAAATCAAAAATGCGCCAAAACAATGTTCCCCATTTAAACTAAATATATATCTGCCAAAATAGTGTAAGAATCAAGGGCTGAAATATATATTGATTTCCTTTCTTACCCTATTACATCAGTCTTTCCGTGGGGCATTAAAAGTCATTAAATGAATTGTGTCAAAATTAAGGCATAAGTAATAAAACGCATTAAATTGCATTCAAACTGGCAAAAAAATCTCAATTTCTCAGAAAATTATGACTTTGCCCGTTTGGTCCAAGTGTCTATCCTTTGTTTCATGAAATGAATTACAGTTCTAAGCCGATATTTCCCCCCCCCCCCCCCCCCCCCCCCCCCGCCTTAATTTGTGGCTTTAAATTTATTTTTTTGATTTGACTTGCATTTGCCTGTATACACCCTGTATGCAAACCACAGCTCAAACAAAAATAAATCCTTTCCTCCAGTATCATTTAACACACGAAACCTTCAGTTGTCTCGTTCAAAATCCAGAACCAGGGTCAAAGCTGTGGCTGTAAACCTGACGATTATGAAGCTCAATGACGCATATTGATTGCGATTTCAATGAATTGTCCAGCCCTACAAGAGTCCTACACACATTCCATGTCTGTAGAGGTCTATACCAGTGGTTCTCAACCTGGGGGTCGGGACCCCCGTGGGGGTCGCGAAAAAAATTTGGGGGGTCGCCAGATCAGGCTAGTAAAAAAAAGAAGAAAAAAAAACTATTAGAAAAATATTATTTTATTGTAGCATGTGTGTGGTATTTTATCAAAGGTGTATTATTTGTTCTTAATTATTAGATTTTGCCAAAAATTTCCCGAAAAATATGTTAGAACTCCTGTAGACCAGGACACGGCGCGCAGACCAGAGCCGCGGACCTGTGCTCATCTGTGTCTTCTCTCTCCTCTCTCTCTCCGCTGTAAACACACACCACGCTGTTTTTGCATGGTTCGAGCATGGGCTTCTGTTCTGAACACTGATTGGCTGCTCTTCCTGCCTGTCAGCGTCACTCTCTTCGGTTGCTGTTTAGCAAGTCCCGCCTTACTCGCACGGCCATTGGTTATTTTTAGCAGGCGGGAGTAAATGCGAGCAGCGCCACATGCAGCTTTGGCTTGTGCCCCGGGGCCGTTCGGCCTCGTAGAAGCGATAAAAACAAAGGGGTAAATATGGATTCAAACAAACTTCTGTGCCCTGAGATGAGGCGGACTTCAGACAGAATGGTGCCTGACAAACTACAATGACAGCAGTTCAAGTTCCAGAACATGCATTTATGGACATTAGCCTGTATAAGAATCACCTCTGTAACAGAGCTGCAGAAAAATCCATCTGTAAGAGTTCAGCTAAAACAGTCTGTCTGCTACAGGTAAGACTGAGCTTTCATTATTATGAAGATGGATGTTCACAAAGCTTATTATCTCTGCATTGGTCTGTCTTCATGAGTTGTTTATTTGAGCAGATCTGAGTGTTGTTATTATTGTGGATAAATGATACAGTCCAGTGTTACAGTATATATTTCTATGTTTCTATGTTTGCGCGTGTTGTGTGTGTGCGCGCGCGTGCGTGCGTGCGTGGGGGTAGCGGCGGTGGGCGGGGGTCACGAAGCCCATTAATTGTTATTATGGGGGTCGCGACTCCAAAAGGTTGAGAACCACTGGTCTATACTACGGGGTAAGCAGGGGTTTGTGCACCGTAAAATGCAGTGGACAGCCTATCCTTAAATAAATGGCATCCTCGCCTTTGCTAATTGCGATTTTGCGGTTAATCTTGGGGCGCCACTTCTGCTGTACATTCCGCCGCTGCATCCATGACACATTTTCTCAGTTCATCGCGGCTGTCCAGAAATAGCCACGCGATGTTCCCATAGACACTCAACTCCTTCTCCTTTTTTTTGCAGAGAGCACTTTAAACCTCTTCCTTTTCTTGTCACGGTCTTCCATTCCACTCGCTGGCTTTCATACACAGCTGTACCAGGCTTGTGTGTGTGTTGTTGAATTGTTCTGGGCATATACAGTGGTGGAATACTGTATGCACACTCTTATTTCCATGCTGTTGTATTGCAGTTTGATAGTGTCAAAGGAATTATTATTTTATATCTTCTTCAAGCCTCTAGTTGTAGATTGCTGAAACAACCACATATAACCTTCTTTAGTGTGGTCTCAGAACCCACCAGACATCAAACCTGGTACCTGATCATTTTCCCACCCTGATAGAACACTGGTACCGTTTAATAGTACCAACGTTAGAATGTTAAAAAGTGCTCAGAATGGTGTCTAATGTCTTTTTTCCATAGGAGCGATGTGGGGCAGGCCGGAGCTTTTTGCGGTTATATCTAGGGATTGTCCGATATGAATATTTTCTGCCGATATCGATATCTGATATTTGCCTCGCTGCTGTGGCCGATATCCAATATTTGCCAATATTTATTTCGACATTAAAAATCAATAGAAAGGCTCACTCAAATGTTGTAAAGTTTGCAAATTGTCGTTCCATTATTAGAAAATAAAAAATACAATGCTTATGCCTGGGAGTCGCTGTCTGACACACTATGATGACACAAACAGTCCTTTTTATTAGAAAAATATTAAAAAGACCAAAAGCAATGTTGGAGTGAAATGTCATTTTGTTTTTGGCCAATATTTACTCAGACCTACTTATTATTCTTTCACCCATCTCCTCTATTAATGGGAAACAGTGACACAAGGAATATGCCAGGCTGCTATTTATTGTATTTTGTATTTAAACATGTAGCCTACCATGTTGTTTAAGTTACATGTTTTAACTAAATAAACTTCTCTGAGGACAGCTCTGTATGAAGCTTTGGAATTGCAAAAAATAGCATCATGTCGCTTTAACACCATCTTATACTGAACTTATGAGGCCAGAATGTGAAGATTTAGAGTTGGTTTAGAGCAGGCAAAAGGCAAACAGTAGATTTACAAGATTAGCATGAGCTTTGAACTGCATTGTTTTTAATGAAAAATGCGTTAACGATCGCAAATGGCTTTAATTAAATATGCGCGAAAATGCGACAAAAGTGGGCACAGTAAACGTGAATACAGCCATTATCACCACTGTAGTAAACCTACATGATGACACAAAGCCAATGTTTACGTGCTGTAGCCTTTAGCCTGCGAGAAGCTAGGCTATTGCTAACAAAGAAAGTTATAAATCTGGCGTCAGGACGGAGAAACTTTTGAACACTCACCGCTCAGATGTAGCGACAATCCATCAAAAAAAGATTCATGTTAATCCTGAGTCAAAATAATGTCCATGGAGGCAGTTTTATTCCAGTTTGTAACAGCAGCAACTTGTGGCTCTGTATCTCTGTGGTGTCCAAGTGTCCGCTCCACTTTGTTTAAACTTAGTAAAAACATACTTTCTTTTGAAGACGTGTGAATTTATGCTGGAGTTTCTTTATTTTTAGGAGCCACTGTTTATTTCAGATAATTTTAATAAACTGTTGCCCCAGTGCAGCCCGTCTACACTGCTGCTGCATTCAAGTGCACTACATCGCATAATAACAAAAAAAGAAAAGAATCGGCTGATATTTTCCCACATTGAACCGATACCGATATTTGAAAAATTGACAATGCCAATATATCGGCCATCCCTAGTTTTTACAGATGAATGTATTTTATTTATTTAATGTTATTGAACTTTGAATGGAAAAAAAAGGGCAAATTTGGCATTTTTTTAACAGATTTTTACACTTAAAGAGTACATAAACGGGCTTGCCAAAGCATTTCTCCACCCACAAACAAAAGTCAAAAATTGCCGCGAAAGAGGCGGTCTCTGAGGGTGAGTGACGATGTGTGGAGCTGGTGCGGCTTAGGACGTTCTGTGGAGGCCGTGGACACGTCTCCAGCCAATCAGGAAATTCTAATTTAGTAGCAGAGTTTACCCATTCGTTTTCAGGCCAAAGTTAGGATTTTACACATGTTTGCGCTATAATGTCTGGTGAGCAGTGTGAGCAGTGTGAGAGCAGTGAAGCAGCTAACATTTTTGCGGAGTCCGGCTGAGAGAGAGCAAAATGCCTAAACCGACAAAAACAGAGACGAAGCAACTGCCAGAAATGGCGGCGGATGAGGATTACGTGAGCCTCAGTCGAGTCACGGAACTCATGGAGCAGCAAAGGGACATGTTCAGGGAAATAATACAACAACAACAGGAGAACTTCAAGGGATTCATTAAAATAATCATGGAAGCAACAAACACCCGAATGGATTCACAGATAAAGGACATTCAAGAGCTAAAAACAAGCCTACAGTTCACGCAAGGTGAGGTGGACACTCTGAAAGAAGGAACATTGAAACTCACTGAGCGCACAAACACAATACAAAACGATTTTTATAAAGTATGTGACAATTTGCATATTATCACGGACAAACTGGAGTATCTGGAGGGACAGAGCCGCAGAAACAACCTGGTCTTTGAGGGAGTGTTGGAGACGCCTGGGGAGACCTGGGCCGACGCAGAGGAGAAAGTTAAACATCTACTGAGGGAGAAGTTACAACTACAACACCCGGTGGAGGTGGAGAGGGCCCACCGCGTAGGGAAACCCGACGGCGGGAGAGACCGGCCGAGACCCATCATCGCCAGACTGCTGCGTTGGAAGGATCGCGAAGCAATCCTGCAGCGCGCTAAACACCTCAAAGGGACCAAAATCTTCATAAACGAGGACTACACGGAATCCATCCAAAGGAAGCGAAAAGAACTGATGCCGGAGCTGAGAGCTGCCAGGGAAAGGGGGGAGATTGCCTACTTGCGCTATGATAAACTCATTGTACGTCCGCGCACCAGTACACCAAATCAAGTATAAACACAGGAAAAGCGTATGGATTTTGGTATGTAAAAGCACATAACTTCACATGTCCTGTAATACATATAGTTCTATAGGAAGCATCGACTTGGACCTTTCATTAAGGAGAATTGCTGAAGCAAATAACCAGGATTTTACATTATCACAATATGACTTACAGAACACTGAGATCGACATCGACCCTGAAAATAACTTCTTTACTAGAGCTACTAATGACTGTCAATATTATACAGAGGATCTTTACAATAGTAAACTTAAGAACATTAAGGCATTCACTGTAATCCACTTCAATAGTCGTAGCCTCTATGCAAACTTTAACCACATCAAAAGCTTCTTAAAACAGTTTTCTAAACCATTTAGTGTAATTTTAATCACAGAAACATGGATTAATAATGACAGAGAAATTGAGTTTTCTATTGATGGTTATGAATTTATAAGTATGAACAGACGAAACAAGCATGGTGGGGGTGTAGCTATGTTTGTAGACTCCAACTATAGTTATAAAGTAATGGAAAATAAGACTATGGTAGTGGATGATGTACTTGAATGCCTTACTGTAGAAATTACAAGGCAAAAAAAGAAAAATATTATTGTAAGTTGTATTTATAGAACACCTGGCTCTGATATAGATGTTTTTTCTAATTGGATGGAGGAGCACTTTTCAGGTTTAAATCATAAAGTCATGTTTGTGGGGGGAGACCTTAACATCGATCTGTTAAACCCATATAAACACAAAAAGACTGACGAATTTATAAATACTTTATTTAGTATAGGTCTGTTTCCTCTAATAACTAAACCGAGTAGAATCACAACCCACAGTGCGACTTTGATTGATAACATTTTCTCAAATGAAATAGATAGTGATACAGTCAGTGGATTAATGATAAATGATATTAGTGATCACCTGCCAGTTTTTGTATTGTACAAACATGGATATTTAAATATTGATGATGAAAAAATGTATTGGTTTAGAAGGGTAAAAACAGAAAAAACTATGGATGCATTTAAAAAGGAACTATTAGCTCAAGACTGGAGTATTGTATATAGAGAGAATGATACTAATAAGGCATATGATGAGTTTACGCAAATATTTCATAAAGTATATGACAAAAATTGCCCAATGAAAAAACATTGTAAAAACAGAAAGTGTAAAGAAAACCCATGGATGTCTAAGGGATTACTAAATGCATGCAAGGAAAAAATTCACTCTACAAAAACTGTATAAATGATAGAACAAAAGAAGCTGAGGATAAATATAAGAAATATAAAAATAAACTGACAGGTATCATTAGAAAATGTAAACAGGATTATTATAATAAGTTGTTAGATAGCAATAAGAATAATATTAAAGGTTTATGGAATATCTTAAATAGTATAATTAGAAATAAACCAAGATCGATTAATTATCCAAAATATTTCAAAGATGAGGATAACACTTTAAATAATATGAATGAAGTAGTCGATAAATTTAATAAATTCTTTGTAGATGTTGGACCGAATCTTGCTGCAAAAATTACAAATGTTGAGAACTTTAATTGTGAACTGATAGACACAAATCCTCTGTCCATGTTCCTCAAACCTGTGGAGGAAAAGGAGATACTGGACATTGTTAAAGGGTGTAAAAATAAAACCTCGACAGATTACCATGACATGGATATGAAAACTTTAAAAACTGTTATTGAAAGTATCTCTAAGCCGTTAACATACATCTGTAACCTATCGCTGCAAACTGGACAATTTCCTGATGGTATGAAAGTAGCAAAAGTGATTCCTCTGTTCAAGGCAGGAGATAAACATCTCTTCACAAACTACAGGCCTGTTTCCCTTTTACCGCAATTCTCAAAAATCTTAGAGAAGGTTTATAACTCTAGACTTGACAGCTTTATTGAAAGGTGTAATTTACTCTCGGACAATCAATTTGGTTTTAGGAATAATCACTCAACTTCACACGCTCTCTTTGATATAATTGAAGAAATAACTAATGCTGTAGATAACAAGAAATATGCCATAGGGTTATTTATTGACCTGAGTAAAGCGTTTGATACAATAAACTATGATATACTAATTAATAAACTAGAACATTATGGGATTAGGGGGGTAGCTCTACAGTGGGTTACCAGTTATTTAAAAAATAGAAAACAATGTGTGAAAATAGGTGATTATCAGTCGAGTTGTCGACAAATTGTGTGTGGTTTACCTCAAGGTTCCATTCTGGGCCCAAAATTGTTTAATATGTACATCAACGACATTTGTAAAACGTCTCAAGTACTTAAATTTATCTTGTTTGCTGACGATACAAATATTTTTGCATCAGGTGACGACTTACAGCAACTGTGTTGGATTGTTAACTTGGAACTCAAAAGTGTCAATAAGTGGTTCAAACAAAATAAATTATCTCTAAATCTGAGTAAAAGCAAAATGATGATATTTGGCAACTGTAATTCCAATGCTCAGGAAGCAATTCAGATAGAGGGTGTTGTCATAGAGCGAGTGCATGAAATCAAATTCCTTGGTGTTATTATAGATGACAGAATTACTTGGAAAGCTCATATTAAATATATATCTACGAAAATTTCTAGAAGCATTTCAGTAATAGCAAAAGCAAAGCACATTTTAAACATCAAAGCTCTACATATCTTATACTGTTCTCTGATTTTGCCATATTTATATTATTGTACTGTGGTTTGGGGTAGTACTTATAAAAACACATTAAAACCAATAGTATTGTTGCAAAAAAGAGCTATCCGAGTAATTCATAAAGTTGGGTTTTTGGACCACACAAACTCATTATTTTTAAAATCAAAGATCATGAAGTTCTGTGACATTGTTGAGTTCCAAACTGTACAGATGTTATACAAAGCAAGATACAAACTGTTGCCAGGCCAAATACAAAGAAGGTTCCAAGAACGTACTGGTTGTTATGAATTACGTGACGAATTAAACTTTAGGACTCAGAAACATAGCTCAACTTTGAAAAGTTTTAGCCCAACAGTTAATGGTGTACAATTGTGGAATAAACTGGAAATGGAGTTGAAACGAAGTCCAAATATCAACCTGTTCAAATATAAATACAAACAAAAGACTTTTGAAATATACAGAGAACAAGAAATGTGTTGCCACTAGGAGGCGTAGTAGGATCAATTATCTATAATCAAGGAAGAGTGTTGCTGCTTGGAACGGTTGTCATTCTATTGCTCAAATTTACAAATTGAGAATTAGGGTAGGCAAGTTATGAATCTGTTGAGAGGGACCCTCCCAATGGGCTCAAAACCTTGTCTTTTAATGCACCACTCAGCATAGGAACATCATCTACAAAATCAGCTGTTAGGGCAGCTGGGTGGGGGTTTGTTGAGGGGGAGTTACTGCCCTCTTCAACTAGCCCGCTCTACACCCTGGCTTTTTAATGCACCTCATTATGCAGGGCTTACATCACACTTCACATATAACTCAATTAAACAAATATAATAATAATGATAAATAAACCCGAATTAAATTATATTAAGGATGGTATTGACAACTGGGAAGTAGCAAGATCTCAGAATATAATATGTATTAATGCACCTTTAATAATGATAATTAATGATAATTAAACCCAAATTAAATTATATTGAGGATAGTAATGACAACTGGGAAGTAGCAAGATCTCAGAGTATAATATGTATGAATGCACCTTTATAACATAAAAGTAGCACATTCTTTTGTTCTTTATTTTGCTGTTGTTTTTGTCTTATTCTTCATCATTTATTGTTACTTTGCCCTATGTTCCTTTGTTTATGATTTGCTACCTTGTAAATATTAAATGTAATGTTACTATTTTTATTTTGGGGTGGGCGCTTATAAGCCTTTGGCTTCAGCCCACTCCCTTTGAGCAGGTTAACTGCTCAAACAAATAAATAAACTAAACTAAATAATGTCAGAATAATGTCAGGGACCAGTAGACAACACTATGATAAACCATTGAGACAGTTTATCAGTAAAAAAAAACTTGATTTGGTGTTTAGTTGCTCTTTAAATAGCTTATTCAAAAACTAAGCAAGGTCCAACATTTTTGTAACTAATATATCAACAAAATATAAAACCATACCTTTAAACCTGGCTCTATCCATTATTTTGACTTTGTTGCAATACTGGCCATTTTTGTGCATAAAATGAAAACAAAAATTTCCCCCTCATATTTATGTTAGTAATCTGGAGTTAAAGTTTCAAATCGACATTTCTAAATGTATTTTTTTGCCCTATTCACCCGCTGCGACTCGCCTTAAGCCAGATGAGCTTAGCCCCTCGACAAGCTTCGTTGCCCTGACTCGAGTTGTAGTGTGGATGAAGTGTCCTGCACAGTGACACAACAACAACATGCATCTATGCCACTTACGTAAACTTGCATTGTTTCACGCTTATTGCTCCAGCTTGCATGCTTGTCTCATCAGTACTCACTGCCCTTAGGTAAAACCGCATGACTCAAGAGTGTTCGTTAGCCCGTGCTGGAACTGACCTGCGTTTGACCTCAGATGGCGGTTCAGCCCCTGTTCTCGCTGAAACCGCACTCCAGGATGTGATGGGAGGTCCTGATATCACTTCCCTTTCAGGCAGGTGAGCTATTTCGGTCCCCTGGTGCCACAGCCTGTGCTTCCGGCAGGGTTTGTGTGTCCCGACCGGAGAGCCGTTTGTGGTTTTTGCTGCTGCACTATTGATCCCCAAAGGGTAAACGAATCTCTCTGACCTCTAGAGGGACAAGTGAAAGCCAGTCACACTGCGGAGGGCCTGCAGCAGAGTGGCCCAGTGCAAACGCGCCATTGTTTGCCCGTGCCAAGTTCAAGGGAAGTAATGTGGCGTGATCTCTTTGCCCTATAGTCACTGTAAGCGTTTTGACCATCTAATAATAAAAAATACCCTCACAAAATAAGTACACTCAACAAAAATATAAACGCAACACCTTTGTTTCTGCTCCCATTTTTCATGAGATGGACTTAAAGATCTAAAATTCATTCCAGATACACAATATTACCATTTCTCTCAAACATTGTTCACAAATCAGTCTAAATGTGTGATAGTGAGCACTTCTGCTTTGCTGAGATAATCCATCCCACCTCACAGGTGTGCCACATCAAGATGCTGATCTGACATCATGATTAGTGCACAGGTGTACCTTATACTGCCCACAATAAAAGGCCACCCTGAAATGTGCAGTTTTGTCTCAAAGCAAAATGCCACAGATGCCACAAGCATTGAGGGAGCGTGCACTTGGCATGCTGACAGCAGGAATGTCAACCAGATCTGTTGCTCGTGCATTGAATGTTCATTTCTCCACCATAAGCCGTCTCCAAAGGCGTTTCAGAGAATATGGCAGTACATCCAACCGGCCTCACAACCGCAGACCACGTGTAACCACACCAGCCCAGGACCTCCACATCCAGCAGGTTCACCTCCAAGATCGTCTGAGACCAGCCACTCAGACAGCTGCTGAAACAATTGGTTTGCATAACCAAACAATTTCTGCACAAACTGTCAGAAACCGTCTCAGGGAAGCTCAACTGCATGCTCGTCGTCCTCATCGGGGTCTTGACCTGACTCCAGCTCGTCGCCGTAACAGACTTGAGTGGGCAAATGCTCACATTCGATGGCGTCTGGCACGTTGGAGAGGTGTTCTCTTCACGGATGAATCTCGGTTTACATTGTTCAGGGCAGATGGCAGACAGCGTGTGTGGCGTCGTGTGGGTGAGCGCTTTGCTGATGTCAATGTTGTGGATTGAGTGCCCCATGGTGGTGGTGGGGTTATGGTATGGGCAGGCATCTGTTATGGACGAAGAACACGGGTGCATTTTATTGATGGCATTTTGAATGCACAGAGATACCGTGATGAGATCCTGAGGCCCATTGTTGTGCCATACATCCATGAACATCACCTCATGTTTCAGCAAGATAATGCACGGCCCCATGTTGCAAGGATCTGTACACAATTCTTGGAAGCTGAAAATGTCCCAGTTCTTGCATGGCCAGCATACTCACCGGACATGTCACCCATTGAGCATGTTTGGGATGTGCTTGACCGGCGAATACGACAGCGTGTACCAGTTCCCACTAATATCCAGCAACTTCGCACAGCCATTGAAGAGGAGTGGACCAACATTCCACAGGCCACAATTGACAATCTGATAAACTCTATGCGAAGAAGATGTGTTGCACTGCATGAGGCAAATGGTGGTCACACCAGATACTGACTGGTTCTGAGTCCCCAGACCCCCAATAAAGCTAAAAACTGCACATTTCAGGGTGGCCTTTTATTGTGGGCAGTATAAGGTACACCTGTGCACTAATCATGATGTCAGATCAGCATCTTGATGTGGCACACCTGTGAGGTGGGATGGATTATCTCAGCAAAGCAGAAGTGCTCACTATCACACATTTAGACTGATTTGTGAACAATGTTTGAGAGAAATGGTAATATTGTGTATCTGGAATGAATTTTAGATCTTTAAGTCCATCTCATGAAAAATGGGAGCAGAAACAAAAGTGTTGCGTTTATATTTTTGTTGAGTGTATGATGCTGAAAAATGTCATTGAAATTGGTAGTTGACTTTTCTAACTGTCTCCAGAGCAGACATAAGACGCTTGCTTTAACTGGTTATGACAAAATGAAACCAGGAAGCAATCCTGACTGTGAAAACTCATCAGACTTCTGATCTTTTCAGCTCTTAAATGACCTATAATTCAAAGCATCACTCTAGGGCTGCACATTATGAGAAAAAAAAAATGCAATATTTATAGTGCTTCAGCCTCCAGCCCCTGGGTGGTTGAATGGTTACATAGCGGAGAATGGCAGCTCCTGTTCAGTACCTCAGTACCGCTCAGGACTGTATGAATAATGCTTGAGATGATACAGCCACTTCCTAAAAGTTTTATGTGTATAACGCATTATTTCGAAGGGATCAAATTTATTTTCTTTATGGCGTGAAAAGTCACGTTTGGTTAATTGGAAAATGAATTTAGAAAACACAAACATTTAGGAGCTTTAATTGTTGTGACGACCCACTTTTTTATGATTTATTTTTTGCATTTTTTCACTTTTGGATTCAGTACACAAGTTTTGTTTCGTGGATGGACGTGTCTTTGTCAATTTTGCTGATTTGTATTCCAATTTAAAAGCCTGGGCAGGGATAGGCAAGTTTTTCTGTTGTGACAGGCAGAAAAAGACTAAAAGACTAAGGCCTGAACTTTTCTAATGATAATGGTCACAGCTAGGGTTGGATACAGTTAAATGTTTTTCAATACCGGTACTTTAACTATGTTTTCGATACCTATACTAAATATTTGTTATATAGAGTAGAGGGTGACCGATATGGGTTTTTCTAAGGCTGCCGCCGATTTTGGGGAATTTTTATTGACTGTCACAGCCTTGATTAGCTGCCGTTAGCTTTAGCATGCTGCCGCTAGCATTAGCATACTGTTGCTAGCTGTAGCATTTTGCGCAGTGATCCAAAATACTGTTGTATGGGTCAAAACTAATGCGATGGGATTCTCCTGGTTCTATGCTTCAAAATGACATGCAACATGTCCATATTCACTGAGGTTTAGTTGGTGAAACTTGTGTACAACAACCTTGTAACTAATCGATTTTCATTGCGATGTTTCTCAGCTCAACTGAGGCTTAGGAAGTTATGGGAGGACTCTTTTTTTTGTTTTTGTTTTTTTTGTTTTGTCGAGATATCGGCTTTTATCGGCGCTAGATTGGCTGACCACTAACATAGAACCATAAAACATGTTCATTTAGTCAATAAAAGACTATTTCTTTTAAATTTGTTTGATCTATTTGGGCTGAAACAACCAAGTCATTTCCTTACTGCTGTCCCTGGACCCAACAGGCATCAAAACTTCTCTAAAGAAATCACATCAAGGAACCACTCACCCATTCACACTCGGATTCATACACCAGTGTTAGAGACTGGAAGCAAGGTGGGTGAAGTGACTTGATTATGGACACAACGACAGTGTTCACCTGCAGGAGTCGAACCGCCGACCATCCGGTCACAAAACGAACTGCTCCACCCTCTGCGCCACTGTTTCCCAGAGTGTGGCCCGAGCTCCCCATTCTCCAAATCCAGTGTCTAAGAAATTTAGAGGAATTGACAACATTTTCTGCATTTTAAACCGGTGATGTGTGCAATTATATCTCTCAACATTGTCTGTAGCATCAGAGGTTCTATGCTGAATGGCCAAATTTTGCCCTTGGGCCTGACGTTGGTCTGCCCCCGAGCTAGAATTACAGAGTAAGGTATGTCTGCTTTAATGCCATACCTGGAGTTGACGTGGCAAATGTTCACGTCTTTCTCAATATCTTTCAAACAGTCTTGAGTTAAGTGCACGTGTTGGTGGAAGTGCGTTTCCCCCCGCGGGCGCAGGCCGAGGGGATCGGCGGGAGCGCGTACGGGATTGGCCTGATTGGATTCGCCCGGCGGGAGTCCTGTCACCTGAAACAGCACGGCTCCACCGGAACAGCGGGGAGGCAATCAACGCGTGTGTGATCAGACAAGGCACCCGCCATCTCCATTTACCGCGTAAATATCACTAGTTTATGCTACGGACTCTGGCAAAGGGAGTTCACAAGTTTATGTGATGAAACGGTTGAGACTTTTGAGCCATTGTGGGCTGTATGTGGGTAAACACACAGCAGATAAGTGTTTAGAGAGATAACTGTCCACCACTGATTACCTGAAGTTTTATTGTTTCTGTCCTGTATATCAACTTTGATTTGTGTAATGTAGCCCGATTTAACTAACTGTTCTGATCTGGGGCTGCCACAGTTGGTCAGGTTTAGGTTCAGCAACACTATGTGCCCAAAGAACGAGATCAGCCGACGACCTGAACATCCTGAATGCCCAGGTTATTCCATCAATGTATTTCTTCCCTGATGGCATGAGCATATTCCAAGATGACAATTCCAGGATTCATCAGGCTCACGATGAAAGTGTGGTTCAGAGACTAGGGCTGTCACGATAATTATCGACTTGCTGTTTAATAAATGACAGATGCAACAAAACACAAAACATTTCGGCTAAATATTTAACGTCTGTACTTGGGCTGGGTATTGACTCGGGATTTCCCAAATCGATTTGATTCTCTTCACAAGGGTGCGATTTGATTCACAATTCAATTTGATTGCTTTTCGATTCAGTTTGGATATCACGCAGTACCAATTTTACATGGAAGACATTGTCAGAAGAACTAATGCTGCAACTAGTAGAAACTAACTCTAACTTGTAAATGAGTAAAAGTATGAATATTTACATTAGTAAAAATATTAATATTACATAAAAAAATTAAACCTCCCGTTGCTGCATGTGCGTAATGACACACTCGCACAGCCAATCAGGTTGGCCTTTGACAGTAAACAACATGGCCACCACTATGACTGAAGACATCCATGGCAAGATTTTGAAAATAAACCACTTAATCTTTGTCAGGAAGATATGTGGGACAAGGAAAGGTGTGCAAAAGCCATTTTAAATCCTGGGGGAGCTATTTTTTTAATTATTATAATATTTATATTTTTGCCACACTGTAACTTTGCTCCCCGGAGGGCTAGAGGTAAGAGAAAATAAGTAAATCTCTCTATCATTTAGTTCTGATGTTATTGTCGATTCAAGTAAACCGTTCATGTGGTCAAACATGACTTAAGAATCGATTTTAAGGTTTTTTTGATATCGGGCAATTCAAAGGAAAATCTATTCAAATCGATTAATCAAACCCAGCCCTAGTCTGTACACTGTAAAATGTAAAATTTGTTTCAACTCAAAAAACTCATTCCAAGGGCTGCCAAGAAATTTTATGTGTAACCAATAACCATTTTACAATCTAGTCATTTGAAATTTGAGATTCACCTCTTTCGTTCAATTGTATTCTTAGGTTGACATAACTGTTTCCAGTTGTCTGAAGTGAAAAACGTCAGTTACAAATTAAATCAGTTGTGTCAACCTAAGTTTTTCACTTCAGACAACTGGAAACAGTTATGTCAACCTAAGAATATAATTGAACGAAGAGGTGAATCTCAAATTTCAAATCGACTAGATTGTAAAATGGTTATTGGTTACACATAAAATTTCTTGGCAGCCCTTGGAATGAGTTTTTTGAGTTGAAACAAAATTTACATTTTACAGTGTACATTTATTATTTATACATTTACGTCGGTAAAAATGCAAATAAATGTAATAACACACTTGCACAGCCAATCAGGTTGGCCTTCGACAGTAAACAACATGGCCACCACTAAGACTGAAGACATCCATGGCAAGACAAAATCCAGATCTTAACCCCATGGAGAATCTTTGGGATGTTTTTGAGGATCGCAATACTGGATCTTTTGACATCGCAGAAGCTTAATGAAACAATGCCACAGGGAATGCGTGCTGTTATAAAAGCTAAAGGCGTTATTTTTTAATGTGAATGATTAGATGTATGTCAGCCAAATTTCTTAGCATTTGGAGCGACAAAGTTTTACTGCCGAAGTTTCTTTGCCACATTGCTTGATCCCCCTGGCGGTCATACTCCCATTGATTTGACTTTCAGGGAGGCTTCACCCGGCCAAATGCCCTGCGGCTGCCTGGGGGTCATGGCGACGCTCGTCCTCTTTGGTTTCTTCTAGTTTCCTTGTGATTCCTCTGCTTAAAAGACAGACCAAATATACAGGGTCACTGAAATATGTGCTTGAATTAAATAAAACACCACTACAGGTATGTGTTTTAATTTTTTTATGTAACTATATAGCATGGTTAAAAGCCACAAAAACACTCCCCATTGAGTGAGGGATGTAAATGAATAAGGCTATTTGAGAAGCTTGTAAGACGCACTATAGTCCTACATCTGAACCATTATCGCCATTACAGAAATTCGAGTGAAATTCAAAAGTTAGTTATTGGTAAATATATAAAAAGAAAGTTTCAGATATTATAGTAGTTTTGTGTAAAGTACTGTGAAGTTCCAACATTGTTTGGAGATTCTTCTAATGACTTGTTGCTGTTGTTGCCGTTGTTGAGGCCCGTCCTTCCCTTCGTTGTTCCTCTCTCAATCTCACTCAAGTTAGTGATTTCCTATATCCCCCACAATGCACTTTGGCATCCCCCTAGAGAGAGCGCTTTCACAATGGAACAAAGTGGTTTATAGACGGAAATCCAGACAAAAGCAACAACTACCCTGAGAAATGTGCGTCGTTGTATCTGCCGCGGCGCTCGTAAACATGGTTACAATTTTGTCTCGTCGAACAGGAAGTCGTGGCGGTGCCGTCTCTCAGCTTACAGCCCTGCAAGTACAGCGTGAAACAATGGAGGATGTCATTTTGGCACTGTAGGAATTCATTAGCTTTTGCAAAGTATATGAGATTCTGTAATCGCAAATATGGACACGACCCGGGACATTCTTGCCGTGAAGCGAGGAGCGTCTATCCTGCAATTCATAACGTCTTAAGAATCCTACGTGCATTCTCTAGACACATAAATCATGTATATTGATTCTTATACTTGACAAGGCTTATGTGTTGGAAAGTAGTTTAAAAAGCCAGACTAAAGCTTCATATTGGCTGTGTAGGTCTTTTTGTACCCGTCGTAGAAGTTGAGTGAGTGAATGAACGAATAATGTGGTTTATTTTCGGCGCAAGACACAATAAACCAACAGCATCGATATCCGTATAATTTGGGACCGAGGGGTTTAGGCTGAAGCTAAACTTTATTTTATCGTCCAAGTCGTTTCATAAACCAACCCTTCGTACAAAAACACATCCAAGTTTTTTTTTTCTTTTTTTTTCCCCCTTTCTCTTTAATCCTAGTGCCCGTGAGGCTATATCGACTCTCTGTTTGAACATCTTCTGAAAATAATAATAGAAGTTTTGTTTGTGTGCTTTATACACCACAGCTAGTGTGTTAAAGGAACAGGCCACCATTTTTCCACACTGAGATATGTTCTTACCTGAGCTTAGACGACTTGATACGTACCTGTCTGGTCTTTGTACGTGTGCTCAGTCACGGAAAAAGACCAAAGATGTTGTTAGCATTTGGCCTCTCCCAGCATATTCCTATAGCTTGAAATGGGGTTGAAGTTAGAAGCTACCACGCTCTTCCACGGGCACAAAGACCAGACAGGTACGTATCAACTCGTCTAAACTCAGGTAAGAACATATCTCAGTTTGGAAAAATGGTGGCCTGTTGCTTTTAAGGTCAACAATATCACGTGTTTTAAAAAAAAAGTATTTAATATGACAACGATAGGATTTGTTGGCGCACAATAGTCATAAAGTTGATGCGTATTGTCCACACAGCTTTGTATTTGCAGCATATCATGAGCAATCGTAAACCTGGATGCTGCCCCGACGCTGAACGCAATTAGCCGGGGCCAATATTTCTGTGATGCTCTGCTCCGGGAAAGGTGTGAAACGCGCTCATATTCTCAGCCCTGCAAGGGATGATGCTAGGAACGTGTTAGGAATGTTATGTTTAGGAAAACTCGTACATTGGGAAAATGGAATTACCGCTGCTATTTTTGATTTCCGTGCCTCCAACCTCTTTCTACTGCCCAAAACATCATATCAGCACTTTTCCTTTTCCTCCAAAGTGCAGTAATTCTTGAAGTACTTGAGGGCCCAGCACTTGCGTTAGCGTGTTGCCATGGATGTCCGCTACCGAATGCCATCTCTTCTTATTAAAGACTCCCCCGGTGCCAGCGAAGTTTCATTCCTAATGTTGCTCTTATTGATTGCGTTATAAAATTAATTTATAGTGCTCATGTTGCCGCCTCTGCATTAAAGGTATTGCGTTCTCTGGCGTGGCTCCATCAATATACATTTTGAGTACAGTGGGGATTGCAGGTGCTTGCAGGTTGGAGGCACGCTAAGATGAATGAGGCGCATTGGAAAGACTTGACTAATGTTTCTGCCAAAGTATGACTGCTCCACACATGACTCTGTAGCCTTCCGTGAGGGGTGCCCTGGATTAGTATTTTGCTTCTTTACCCGCAGGTTCGAGTCATTCATTTCACTTTGGCTGTTTCTCCTTCTACTGCTGAAGAGCTCTGATTTGTCTTTGGGTGGAGTTTTTTTGTGTAAAGGTTCAAACGCTTAAAGCTGAGCACTACAAAAAGTGGCATGGGTTTAGAAGAATATTTATCTTTTCAATAATTTAGACGTTTTTCCCGATCGGACCGATGTTGCTTTGTTTGTTTGAGGACATTTCTGACTGGTTCTAAGGTAATCTCGCTTGAAATAAGAGCAAATTTTCTTACCCAACTGGCAAAGAATAATCTCAAATAAAGACAAAATGTATTGAAACGAGGCAGAAACATCTCAGAACAAGTGAAATAGTCTAGGGACGATTGGAAGTCTAGAAACAACTCATTTAAATGATTGTGCTCAAATTTAGACATTTAAACTTTTGTCTGTCTTATAGAGATTTTGTAAAGACTGGAGGGGGTCCACATTACACGACCGAATTTCTTTCTGAACTGTCTTCCTGAGCTTGTTTATAGTTCTTGCAAATGGAAATGGCGGGACGTATTTCCAGTGGCTGTAATATAAACTGGAGTTGCTTTGACATCAGCCCTGTGACAGAAGAGGAGAGTAGCTACAGCCCCAAAACAGCGAGTGCCGATTAAGTTTGTTTGCGCTTTGAAATGAGGCCGGAAAAAGTTGTTCTCGCTGTGACCAATGCTTTGAGAAACTTGCCACGACTGCCAATTATAGCAAAATCCAACCGCATTTATTAAGCCGCCGTGATTTAGTTAGCATGTTGTAAGCGTAAAATGAAAGCTTGTAGTTTGTATTTAAAGTTTAATTTATTTGGCTTTTTGCAAGTAGCTATTTGGTATTTAACATACAGTATCTTGATTTCTATCTTCCATTTTGTTGGTTAGAAATATCGATCTAAAACGGTTTATTCCAGTTCTCCCTTAGCCGTTCTTCCTGGTTCAACAAGCGCATTGTCTCTTAGCTCTAGAATGTTGATTTTGCATAATACCTCCCCCTTTAAGGAATAGGCCACAGTTTTTACATACTGAGAGAGAGATATGTTTTTATCTTAGCTTAGATGAGTTGATACATAACTGTCTGGTCTTTGTCACGCAAATGTTGTTAGCATTTAGCCTCTCCCAGCAAAGGTATAGCTCCAAACTGGGGTGAAGTTAGTTGATTTTCTAAGCCGATAAAAAGGGGTACTATATATGTAAGGCGTAGTAATCTGCGCTGTAAAGTGAGATATTACTGCGCATGCTCTGATGTTATTACGCCTTCTACAATATAGTTCCCCTTATTATCTGCTTAGAAAATCGATATGTTTAATTTTGTGTAACTAGACTTGGATCGTGTAAAGGCTCACATATAACTGTATTTAAATAGGGAAAACGTGGAACAGCTTGGTAGCTTCTAACTTCACCCCAGTTTGGCACTATACCTATGCTGGGAGAGGCTAAATGCTAACAACATCTGTTCGACTGAGGGCACGCACAAAGACCAGACAGTTATGCATCAAATAGTCTAAGGTAAGAACATATCTCAGTATGGAAAAACGGTGGCCTGTTCCTTTTAAGACAAACCATTTGAGAGCGTATCACCTCGATTGACTTGGAATATCTGCGCTAGCGTTTTACACCCGTACTCCAAATTTGACTGATCTAACTACAAAGGCTTCCAATTAATTTGACAAAACCTCCATAAGTATACGGGCCTTTTCACGGATCCATTCAGTGTCAACGCGGCTCATTTAATTTCAGTTAAGTGGCCTTGCTTAACAGCCGCTAAAGCCTAGCGGCACCTTTTCTCCATTTAAAATGTTTTTAGTCTTTGTAGAGGTCACGCCCACAGAGACGAGAGATTTTGTTGTCTATTGCGTTTTTTATTCCTGTGACTTCCATTACTAATTTCTTGAGAGAGCATTCCTTCTGAGCTGCACATCTTGCGAAGAAATCCCCTGAAGGGTTTTTTGGGTTATCTTTACTTTGCTGCGATCCCTTGACAAAAAGAATTGCTCCCTTTGAGATGGAAGTCCATTGCAGATTTCCTTGTTTCACCTTGTCCTAATTTGTACCACTTAAGTGTTGAAGAGAATGTTACGTCTACAGTGCCCTCCATTAGTGAAAACTTTCTCTGACCCCAAGATCCAACTGGCATGTAGTCCGTGGCATGTTTTAGGCTAGACACAGGCACACGTTTCCAGACTGATTTTTTTTTTCTTGTTTTTTTCAGAGGCGGATGTGGTATCAGCTGGCTGTCGCCTTGGTGCAAACATGAACATGACTCTTCAAGCCCGATTGGCTCGCTTGCATGACTTTTAAAACACAGTGGGACTGTATCTCATGTGACGAAAGCTAATCATTGACCAGCATGTACCGACCACAACCTTGAAATATTGAGCTGTAGTAAAGGGAATGTTATAGAACTGATAAGGGTCTGGTATCAGGGAAACGAAAGGCGAGATACTGCTGGTGACTAGGGATGAAAATGTATTTTGAGATGTATCGATTTGAAACTTTTGCTGTAGATTACTGACATAAATATGAGAGTAAAATGTATTGCAAGTTGCAAGTCATTTTATGTTATCATAGTAAATAAAGCAATGTAAGCGTGAAATGGCCAGAATTGTCTATATTTTCAGCCTGGATAGAGCCCGGTTTGAATTTGAATTTATTTGGGTTGTTTAGTTACAAATATATTCGAGAGAATTTTGGATCATAGTTTTTGAATACATTTACAGTTTTTTTTTATTTTGCTGTGTTGTTTATTGCTAAGTCCAAGGCTGTAAAGTTTAGAGTCTGAGCTACTAAAGTGGAGACAAGAGTGTAAAGAAAAAAGCCTCCGCTATGGCTATGGCCGTCTCCCAGAAGAGAAATATTTGGATTACTGCGTCCTCTTTGTACATTTATAAATGAATACGCGTGTCAAAGACGAGGGACTGCTGCACCGTTATTTCCTAGAAACGTAATAATATCATAAAGGGCATGTTTAGTCTTTTACTCTGACTAATGGAGTTCTCAATAAAGTAAACTAAATAAAGTGGTATTTTTTTAAACAATTGGTGCTATATAAACTAGTACTGAACAAAATACTTTTCTTTCGATGTCAAGTTTGCCTAATGGGTCCTGAGACTGTGCCAAAAATGTGTCAGGTTGTCCCAGCTCAAATAAATGATAAAACAAAGGAAATAGTCTGAGATATTAATTGTGAAAACGCGTATAATGTTGAGTTACGTGCTATCAGCTATGCAGGGGTTTGGATAACTATATTTTGAAGCTTCAAGACAAAAAAAAAAAGGAAGCTGATAGGCTAGGAAACGGCAGGAGTTAACATGTAAGCTCCGCACAGTCTGATGACCAAACTCCAGCCCGCCATCCCATTCAGCCTCAACTTTCTCCTTCGCTTTTACTAAAATAATAACCTTCTTCCTGCGCCATCATCCGTCTCTTCAGTCTTGTGTAAACTCTTCCCAACTAGGCCCAAAGGACACTTAAGCCTCTTCATGCGTGCGATGTTAGCATTAGCATTCAAGCCAGCGCTAATGCAGACTGTACATTTTTAAATAGCGGCATCAAATTTTCATGTGCGTACCTGGCGCGTGCAGATGCTCGCGTCTTTGTCCTTGTTTACCTTTTCCATTAGCTTGATGGCTAGATTCTGCGGAGACTACAGAAAGAGGCAGCGATGGCATTCACCAAAGGACGGAAGCAGCCCCTTTGGCCAAACACACCACGAGAGCGCACCATCTGGTGATGTGGGGAGCACCCGGCGGGGGAGTTGGATCACACCACCACCAGGCAGTCTTCAGAGAGCGATAGTCATTATGAGAGGGGCCTAACGGAGACACATTCGGCAAACTGGCCCTTATTTGAGTTTTTAACCAGGGTGTAATGTTCCATAAACCTTCACCAGACTTGTCTTTGTCATGGATCAGTGGCTGTGTGTGGGGTATTTCTTTGGTGTTTGCATGAGCTCCCTGTCTCCCCATTGGTGTCCTCTGGGTGCTCCAGTTACTCCAACCATTAAAAACATGAACCAATAGACCTCTGAAAAAAAAAGAAGGTTTTCTCCCATGCATGTACACAAGTCATATTTAAAATAACATAGGCTTGGATTTACATTGAGTTTCACAAGCTCAACGCGAATTTCAGAGTGCAAGGTCAGTGAAGTTACTTGCCTAAGGACACAATGGCGGAATGCAACTTTCAGAGTAGGGATTGAAACCACTGACTTTTGGATCGGCGGAAGAACACTCGAACCACTCTGCCACTGTCGCATCATTTAAAGGGTTACACAAAAATAATCGTGATCTGCCAAACAGGAGAAATCCTCATGAATCGAGTCTTTTGTCTTTTGCGTTTGATGAAACTCACTGGGAATGGGCCATATCATATCGCATATTGTTATCGCGATATAATTTTTCCCAATAGGCGTGAGGCTGGGATTTTGAAGTAATTTGTCCATTGTCAAAGATATCGTTATCATATTTCTTTTTTATATATATTTTTTTGTGGTCATACCGCCTTTGTTCTGCCCAATCCCGTCAGACCTTGGAAGCTAAGCAGGGAAGGGCCTGGTCGGTACTTGGATGGGAGACCGTTTGGTAACACCAGGAAGCCTAGCGAATGTAGTGAGTGAGTGAGAGGTTGGTGGTGGTTGGAGGGGCACAGACTGGTTGCTTCGCTTCCGTCAGTCTACCCTAGGGCAGCTGTGGCTACAACAGTAGCTTACCACCACCGAGTATGGAGTGAATGAATAATGGCGACAGTGTAGCGCTTTGAGAAACTTGGTAATACAGGCTTGTAAAGTGCAATATAAGTGTAAGGCATTATTATTATTATATCGTTTTAGGCCATATCGCCCTGCCCTAAAACTCACTCACTTTCAAAATTGAACCACGCTGACAACTTTTTCCCTTCCACCCCTCCTACTTGTCTGCTCTAATTGGTTAGATCCTCTTGTCACTCAATCACCGTAAAGTCTGAACTCTTCATTTCTGAAAGACAAGGAAACGCTACTAAATATCACATGAATCGAACTGGGGGTCTAGGCTCACAATAACCACAACCTTGATACACTCTACTTTAGAGATAACTACTGTAATTGCTTAAGAACCATTGCTTAACTTTAAACTCTGATCATTTGTCATGTAGTTGCTTGGTGGAAGAAAATAAGATTTGCATTAACACGGCATGGTTGAAAAGTGGTCGTCATTGTGGTTGTCATTAGGGCTGCCGAGGTAAATCGCAGTGAAATCAGAACCTTTGGAACTAGTGAAGAACAATCTCCTGGTTGGATTCTAAAAGCCTAAAACAAAAAACAACGTGATGTGGCAGTTCTGGCATGTGCCAATGAAAAAGTTTTCTGAAAAAGAAAGAATCCTGAAATCTTGAAGTTCCCCTTTGGGTTTGTCAGAAAACTACACCGTTTGAAAGGGGTAACCCAAAACCAAAGGGAAGCGTTTCAAGCGACTTCTCTTTTTTTGATCCTTTTTGTTTGCGCTTTTGTCGACGGGAAAGAAAAGTGTGACAAGCTCGATGTGAGAACTCCAAAGCGAGCTCCCGCCTTAGCCCCGTTTTACTGAGCTTTAATCTTCTGACAGCGGCAGACAAGTGAAGTTCTTGACACACACGCACACGGGGGGATAAGGATCTCTGCTTTGCTTTGCGAGTAAAAATGAAGATCGTATTCTCAGCCATCGATACAGTATGAAGAGAATGCCCGGCTGATCTGGGTGCCTTTTCTCAGGACTCTGGAGTCGCAGGTGGTAGTGAGCGACCGCTGCCCCTTGACGTAAGATTCTGCTGCCAATTTTGTTGATTTTTATTGAGCGTGTTGCGGTGAGTGAGAGTGAGTGAACCAAACCAAGCGGCGATGTTGAACGTGAGGATGGGTTCAATAAAACATTCATGGAAAGCGGCGAGAATGGATCGGTGAAGTTTGCAGAGCTTACAGGGGGGAAAAAGAGAGGCGCTGTTGGCATTTTGAAAAGATTTGTTCAGTGGTGAGTCGGAAGGTCAGTTTATGGTGAATTATGGAGTGGTTAAGAGTGCACCTTTTCGATTAATCCAGTGAGTGACCAACGAGGATGCCAGGAGAGCTAATTTTAGTGGTTGGATCAGCGCCGAAAATATGTCCAAGGCCATGAGACAGACAGAATATTCCCACCGGAGCTACAGCTAGCTCTGGTCGATCATATGAACACAAGAATGTATCGTCAATAAGCAGCCTTTAAAGTGACTGCACAGTGAGTTGTGCTTGTTGAATATAAGTTCATATCAACAAAGAGCCCTAGCCAGGTCTAGCCTTAGTATCCTTAGTAGCCTTTAGCCACTAGCAGTGAGCTCTAACACTCGAATACTCGACCTCTGTTCAATAGTTTTAGGTGGATTTGATCTTAAACATTCGGGAGACCCTGTCATAGACTATGGGTTTATTGTTTCAGATCTGCAGGACATCGCAGTTAGCTCTACAACAGAAAATAAGAGAAAAAAAAAATCAGGTACCTCGGTTTTAAACTTGCTCTAAAATAAGTGCAACCCTCAACATGTCACTAGAATCTAAAAGCAGATTACAAGGTTTATGAGAAATAAAGTTAAGCTGAACCTGGAACAAAACATCTTTGAATCGAGCATCATAGACTTGACTCTTCCCAGAACTGAGTCTCGTTCTATAACCAGATCGCTATCTGGATTTACCCAGGTCAAAATAAAGTTCAAAGCTGGAGGATTTAACCAGGACTAAGCCACGTAACACACTTGGCAATCTTACGTCTTACCTCCGCGCTTGTGATCCATTGATAATCATCGTCTTGTGAATTAGCATAACAACAGCGTGGCAGCTTTAGCTCTAATGCTGCTAACACTTGACCAAGCTCCTTTGGGTGAACTCGACTGCCGGTCTGGACTTAGCGGGGATTAGGAAAAGAGACTGGGAGCTAGCACCAAAAGGACCCCCGCCTACAAACCAAGCCTGTTTTTGTTGGTGGAAAATAAATAGACACGGACATGCACATGTGTTGTTTTAATTCTAAACAGAACTGTCAACATTTCATGCTGAATGTCTCAATGCGATCTTGTCACTCATTTGCCCTCAATTCTGAAATGTCATCTTCATAACCCCTCTACATTAGGCTGTCTTCCAAATGTTTCATTTTGACAACTCGCCACAAATATAGCATTGAGTTTACACTTTATATGGATTGCAGTGACATGACTTTTTCTGCAATGGACACAATTTTTTGGACTTTTGACCATTCATTTGTTCATTTAATGGCAATAATCCTAATTAGCCTACTTAAAATCCATGGATAGATTACAAAAACTATATTACTTTATGTATAGAACGTGAAGTCAAACCAAAGCGATTACATTATCAGCTATGGTATAAACCATGTGTGAGTGCACCTTTTTCGGGTTTTTCGTCCCGTTTTTTTTTTTTAGCAGCAAATCTATTAAATGTTTTTATATTAGGGCTGCATTATAGATTGACACACCACCGATTTAGCAATATTATGTGAAGTATTATCCTTATCGGAAGACAGTATGCACATTTGTTCTTTTCACTCTTAAAAAAGAAAGTCAAACAAGTGATAATAGCAACTCATCTGCTCAGCTTCTGTATATATATCCCAATTTCTTCCATATTGTGCAACCCTTGTTCAATTGTTTTTGTAACACACATTGGACTGTTCAATTCTTCCAAATTCTAAATGTGTTTGAAGTTCTACCATTCTTACTCCACTGGCACATCTGCATTCTTGATTTCTTTTAAAGTGAGTATTATCACTGCATCAGCCTTAACCTTAACAAAATCATGGTCAGATGGAGCTTTCTGCGGATACAAGAAATGCCTTGCTTTGGCAAGAGATTCTTGCCCTGAACTAGGCTGAGTCACCAATTACATGTAGAAGATTTTTTTTTTTGTTGCTACGATGTACGCACACAATTAACTTTTATACCAGGTAAAGTATGCAAACCCAAGTGTGGGTTTTATGTACTCTAGAACACTTATCTTCATAATACATTAGTGTCTGTAATCATTATACAATATTACCATTTATTAGTTAGATACAAAATAAACCCTGGACAGTTTCTGAAGGCTTTCAAATTGGAATCTTTTGTCTAGTTAAAAATATTAACCTCTCTTGCGTCATACTTCCCGGAGGCATTTTTCTGTGGCAGTGCTTTAAAAAACAAAGTCAGTTTGGGCATGTATTTTGTGGTGCGCCCTGTTTTGACCAAAACCGCTCAACCCACGAAAAGGTCTGCTACAGGCCACTGGGCGTAACCACTTTGGGCTATCTGCTTTCCCAAGACGGATGGAGAGATAGACCAGTGGAGTAGAAGTCAATGTATAACGGCAGTTAAATCCAAATTGGGAAGCAGGGCTCCAGGGATAATTGAAATCGCAATTTCAATGGTCACCACTACGACTGTAGGTATTTGGATAGTATAATGTCCTTTGAAAACAAGAACATATTTTGTTGTGGGGTCTTAAACTGCTAACCTCGCATTCTAACACATTTCAACGTCACTTTTCCACCTTGCACGGATAAAACCTGGTTCGGAACGCAGCTTAACTCGGACATACTGTACTCTGTACTACTGTTTCCATTACAAGCAACACCCTGTTGCAGTAGGCGGAAAAGCAAAACTGGAATACACAATAATGAAGGCAGCTTCAATAAAGCCATGAAAAGTCTGGGGCACTAAGTGAACACTCTGGATAGATGCAGCCTTACAAGTACCAGACAAAAATTCTAAAGGAAAGAAGTAGCTAAATGACTAAACTAACATGGCTCATGTTATGCTAACAGCTGTTGATATCATTGTTGCATCTCCTATTTTAAAATCTTTGCATTGGCTCCCTGTACGCTTCCGTATTGAGTTTAAAATTCTGTTACTTGTTTTTAAATGCCTTCATGGGCTTGTGCCACAGTACTTGTGTGACCTGCTGCAGCCCTACACGCTCCCTCAGGTCTGCAGATCTCTCTCTGCTAGTTGTCCCAAAGACAAAGAGGAAACAGAGAAGAAACAACGCTTTTTCTGTTGTGGGTCCAAAATTATGGAATGAACTGCCCTTGCATCTTAGCCAGGTAGACTCATTGCCTGTTTTTTAGTTGGCTCTTAAGACGCACCTTTTTTCCAGGGCTTTTGATAGTGATTGACATTTGACTTTGTAATGCTTTTCTCATTGCCTTTTTATTCGTTTTATCTTTTAACTGTGTGCCCTGTTCTGTGTGTACTGCACTTTGGTCAACAGTGTTGTTTTTTAAAGTGCAATATAAATAAAGTTGGATTGGATTGCAATATTCAAGAACATTTTGAACTATTGCAATGTTTTCTGATATTGTGCAGCATAACTTCAGCTTTGTTTTTGACAAGGGAAAGCTCGATCACAGACGTATTCGGAGGTGCCATGAAGGTAAGCTAACATGCAGTCGTTTGGCAAAATCCCCTTTTTATGATGGCGGTGCAGGGGAAGTATTACAGTAAATCACGTATGACATGCCTGTTTCAGTGAGGGCTGTCTTCTCTCTCAGCAGTCAGTAAACGTCACGTCAGTGTCTGTGCGGCTAGCTTGGTGCCAGTGGAAATGGGGTCTATGTCATGGTTCACAGATAGAATTATAGCTGGCAACGACAAGTCAGGGACAGGGGCAGTAAAATGTGGTCCGTTCTCGGTTGGACACTTGCTGTTCACTCTGGCGGTTCGCTAGTGTTCTATTTTCGCTGGAAACGCGCCTGACGGAGATCACAGCCGCAGCGAGAGGACGGCTCACTCTGCGACGAAGATTCCAAAATATCAGACACTGTTTGATATTTGTCACTGCTCGTCTTTAGTCGTACACGGTTCTATTTTTAATCCTTGTCCCCGTCTCACTGACTGTGAGACCTATGACCTGTGTTTTTGAGCTACAACATGAGATTTTTATCTCGACGGGTGACATTATAGCTTAGATGGCCAAAAATCCAGTAGTTACACACCAGCGATCTCATAGAGCGACTCGCACACTTCTCTCTGTGTGGTCTTATATAAAACCTGTGATTCCAGGAGTTTAGACGTGTACAAACATATATTTATTCTTCATTGCATGCTATTTTTCGCATCAGTCCAAAATCCCAAAGAGTTGTTTGCAACTGTGGAGTGAAGGGATAGATTGGATTTACGTCTAAGTGAGCAGTGGGGGGAAAGTTCTAGCCCACATCTCCACGCCAGATTAAGAATAATAATAAAATGAAGTCTTGCCAATGCCTTGCTAATAGGCATGGTAATTCAAAGGCTCTCCAAAAGCAAATGTCAATGATGTGTAATAGAAGGGTGGGGGGTGTTTCCATCGCTGCCTTAGGGGCAAGTGAAGTGGCGAGGCGTGGAAAAGGAATTTCAGGCTCTCTCTAAACACTGACCGCACCATGGCAAAGAGGCCCCTTCAAACACAATCAACGCAATCTGTGTCCCATTCATTTGGTGCGACAACAGTTTTTCCACTTTTTGCTATGGGCGAACATATCAAAGAAAGACATAGCTGTGTCTAACTCTTGAAAATCAAAGCATCTATTAAATTGTTTGTCCCTATAATTTTGAATGATTCCTTTATAAATGTGGAATGTAAAAAATAGTAAAGACTGGGAGAGACAGACTTTTGGTCAAAGATTTGGAAATGCCCTCTGCAGGTAGTGGTGGGAAGGACATGTGACAAAGCTTTCACTTTAATCTAACGGCATGAAAGCAAATCCATGGCGCAGTGATAAACACACTTTGAACACAAAACGGGTCCAGTGATGGACAGTTTGTGTTTTTTGAGTGATAAATAGTAGTCCAGTAGGTTGCACAATATATTACTGAAATATCTTTTAATGCAGTTTTACTGGATGCTATGTTCATATTGCATAAAGTCACAGTATATCTCACAATCCCATAACATGGTTCTTTTGGGACACTTCTTTTGACATACGCATGCGCTACAGGGTTAGGCTGAAAAGTTTGCATAATTTATCCCCTTTAACTTGCAATACTAACTGCTTTAATATTGCAAAAGGACTCATTGTCGAAAATCTTCTACGTGTCTTATGCAGTGTTGTTGTGTATAACGTGAAGTCCCGCCTGTTGGGGCATGAGCGACGTCACTCCGGGCCGCGGGCGACTCATTTCTCTAATGTAACGTGACAGATTCCGCTGACCTCTGCTCATTGTGCCGTGACCCATGCACATTCAATCCCTTGTATGTCTGAAATATTTATTCCATTTACACAATACAAGAAACACTGCAGGCAGCTTGTATCACATTGGTCGCCTGAAGTGTTATTCTTTGTTCCATAGAGCGCACAAATCACCGGACTCAACATGTTGGCAGTGGAACAATGTACTAATTACTTACTTCTTGAAGTAATGGGGGGGAGTTGCTGACAAAAATATGAGAGGGTAAAGGGTAATCTTTTATTTAATATTTTCGTTTAAAAATGGTTGTAATATTGCATAAAAATTGTCAAAATTGACTATACATTTGATGAGGATATCTGTATAATGAGGTCGCCTGGTTTAAGTGTATGAGTTAATATTGTTGACATATTGTACGAAGATTCAGAGGGGATTATGGATATTTTGTGTCAGTTTTGAATAAGATAGTTGTGTGTAATTTGACTTTGTTGGATTTGAAGCTCAATAAATCTACCTTTTGAAGTCGATATTGAAAAGTCATTCTGATACAACCGTCAAAATGTTAGGGACACAACTGGAAAAATTGGTGGCTGTTTGCTTGGTGCAATTGATAAAAAGCAATTTGAGAGAATAGCCCTTAAAGGTACAATTTCCCAAATAAATCAACGGAGAAACCATAGCTATAAGTGATAGTTAAACACTAATGTGAAAATTAGATTTGTTTGACCTCAGTCGATAGCATTCTTTCTCCTGTATTATTTAGTTTGAATAAGGACAAAGCTTTGTCTGGACCTATCGCATTAAAAGCTACCAAATGCAGTGAGGAGCTGCTGTTTTACGCTTTAACTCTAGCGTTTTGCTAACCTGTTAGCTTTGTAGTTTGGATTGTTCATCATCCAGTCCATCGCTCATCAGGCGCGCTTTAGACAACACTGTTGTTTTAGATTTTTTAAAGATTTTTCAGAAAATGCCCATCAAAGATGCACTGATTTTCATTTAGCTACAAACTTCACACTGTCACACACCAGGGCTACTACCTACACTCTGTGCTGTAAACAAACCAACGCACTCCTCCCTTAATGTCTCCCCAAACAATAATCTGATCATCGCATAGGCAGAAAACATGATTATTCTTTACCCTCTAGTCGTCACTGCAGGTTAAGGGTTAGACATAGGTGGGAAACTTTCTGATGCAGTTTGCTAGTCGATCAATTATTAGACAAGCACTCAAGTTTGTTGATGTAGTTGATGCAGCACTTTTTGTATACTATTAGGATTATTTTTTATATGAAGTATAATGTGTACATACTATACTTTTGTAAGCAATCAAGCAGCAAATTATAATGGCAAGCCTGCCTTTGGAAATTTTTGGGCAGACATCGAACAAACAGTGATTTAGAGCATCAGCGAACTTGGTCTGTCAGTGACTAAAGTGACAGTTTCCCTTTGTTTACAGTGTTATTTTGGATAATAAGTTATTAAAAGTAAGATTAACATAGATGAACAAAGGATGAGGCTAACAAAACCTAACTAAACTTAAATGTGCGAATGGATGTGAGGATGAGAAGAGCAGCAGTGGCCGAGCAATGTGGAACACACCAGGCCAGAGGAGCGAGAGGGCACACCTGCGCCCAGCCAGTCTTTATTGGTGCCATCAGGGGCTATCAGCCAAACTCACAGCACCTGAACAGAGGAGGCAGAGGGAGGAGCAACTGCGAGGACAGAACACCGTCCTGCCTCAAAACACGACCCTGGGTTGTAACAAATGTCTAAGAAGTGTGTTGTAAAGACTTCGATGGGAGAGTGCCAGCGGCTTATTTGTTTCTGCTGGGATCAAAACATTTCATGCAGTTTTGAAAAACTTAATGCACTCATTTATTTGTCGTCTCAACAACTGTCAGAATAGGCTATTATAATTAACCATCGTCCAAATCAGTGCCACGCGCTACCAGTCTGAACTGTGGCGACACTGGTACAGTTGTCTGCTCTAATCTCTCATGTGTGTTGTTTGTTTTTAATTTGGACCTCATGTTTGTCATAAAATTTGATGCTGATGAAAGGAAACTGGACTAAACCCTGGAAATTGCCAGCAGTGTCTCCCTAATCGACACATGTGTCTAGAACTTCAGATAATATAAGACAATGCTGCTCCTGTCTACTGCAGGCGGTTCAAATTGATGGTAATTGTCAACAGCAGCAACGGGCAAACAGGCTAATCTGCTGAGGGAAGGGCGGAAGAGGAAGACATTCATTTGC
The DNA here is from genome assembly GCA_007210695.1 of Neogobius melanostomus. Taxonomy (NCBI): domain Eukaryota; kingdom Metazoa; phylum Chordata; class Actinopteri; order Gobiiformes; family Gobiidae; genus Neogobius; species Neogobius melanostomus. The sequence continues at coordinate 680,839 of VHKM01000355.1, forward strand.
AGGGTTAAACTCAAACATGCGTGAATGAAACATGCTCAGAAATCAAAGCCTTTTCTTTTGAAGTTATGACAGGAAAAAAATACGGGCCCTATTGTCTGCAAAAGTATGTACAGCTCTTTCTTTCACCCATCCCTTGTAGTTTGCCATGTCAATAGGAAGTATGTCGTGCGGTGGGGGGGTTGGCAGGCTGCAGGTGACATGTTGACCCAGCTCGGCAGCGGAGAGCCTGGACACATGCTCCTTCCTCCCAGCCCATTGGCACTGGCGCGTTTCTGCCTCGCTGCACCCTGCGAGAGGCAGCTGAGCCAGGCTTTGGTAAAATGGAGCCCCTGCACACCGTTGTCATATATCAGTTTTTATGCGATTCCTTTGGCCCACAGGCTTTATCAGACTGAAAAGTTCAGGAGGAATGGGGCTGAAAAGCGAGGGGAGAGATGGACACTTTTAAGTGCTCAGCTCCACTGCGTTTTCTCGTGTCGATATTGTGCCCTTTCCCGTCCTCTGCCGCTGCTGCTGCTGGAGTCTCGGTTAAATTTACCTGCATGACTCGTGGACATGCCCAGTCTTGACCCATGGGCTTCACTCAGGCGTACGGGGGCTCTGTTATGAACTGGAGCCGCACAGGAAGAACTTTATCCTTTGACAAACTTTCTGTGCATTCGGATACTTCCTGTCTGTGTACTCCTTGTCCCAGGAGTGTGATCCTCCTCCCAGAGTCTTGACATGCCCAGATAGGAGTCCTCGTGTCTCCTATCCCCCATCTCTTCTTAACTGTTTGTTGGTTGGTTCTGTACCAGTGTCCAGTTTGTATTTGTTATTTTTGACATGGATTTTACTACATTTTTGTGCCTTTGTATTTTAAGGGGTATTGTGATTTTTGCAGGTATTTGGTAATAATCACAAACACATCTTGCAAGACAATGTAACTTTATTTATACTGCCCATTTCATATACAAGGCTACTCAATGGAGTAGCCTTGTGGAGCCACTGAACGATTGACCAAAGTTGCGCGAGGGGGTCAAAACACCACATCCAGATCTGTTTTGAAAGAGGGAACATAGGTGGTAAAAAGCTCTAAAACTCTGTCTTTTATTACATTCATTATGTCTTCTTATTTTCAAATGGTCTAGAACAGAGGTCTCCGAGTAAATTTAGCTGGGGGCCAAAATATATCGGGAGTGTATTGCCGGGGTCCATAAAACAAGTCCAGTAAAACATGTTTTGCTTGGTAATATACTATTGAAGAAACCTTTTTCAATAAATGAATAATTATGAGCCTGACAGGACTGTAACCTCGGTTTACATTTGTCTCTGCTACACTGTAGTCATTATTTATTCACTTAGCACTTGGAGACCCCTGGTCTAGAAGGTTCTTTTTGAAAGACAGTATGTTCTGACACACTGGGAATTTACTTCCGTCTTCCTCAGAGGAAGTTGAAATGCATAAGGTATTTGAACTAGGGGTGAACGATAAGGACAAAATGTCATATCTCGATATTTATGCCAGATATCTCGATATCGATACGATATACTAACTACGGGTTCGGTGAAAACCAAACATTTTTCAGAAAATAAAAACATAATACAATCGTTTATATCTGAATTTTTCAATATTAATATCTTGAATGATCATATCTCTATCGATACAATAACGATATATCTTTCAGCCCTAATTTAAACAAAACTTTTTTGTTATACCTAGTGTCTTTCAATAAGCTCTAAAATTGTAAATGTTTGTGACATTCCACCGACTTGTGCGCCGTCTCTATTCACAAAAGCACTGCTTGCCTGGTGCCATTGTAAATCCCTCACAATGCCATGTAATCCAAATATGTGCATTTCCTTTGTGGAAGATACAAACCGTTGAAGTCTGCAGGGTGATTTTCTTTGCCGGTGTAGTGCTTTGCTTTGCTATGCAAAACTTTAGAGCTCATTTGTAAGAATCAGTTTTCATTACACGTTTGCAACAGCATCTCCACTTCAGTAGCATTGAATGTCTCTGCTGAAGGATTTTTCATTATCTCGATCCTGGCCTGATTTATTGAGACGAAATGTAAATTTGACACATTTCTTTACAGTAACTAGCTTATGATCCATAGACAACCCCTCTGAAGAAAGAGTTGAGTGTCTTTTAAACACGTGTAGTTGCTTATATCTACAGCACTGACAAATCCTACCTCTAAATATGTGAGTTGTCCACGTAACATCATGATCATGTTTCGCCGACTTGTTTCCTGACCCCACAGTTTATCATTCCCTGTCGGGTATAGCTGTGTGCGGCGCGCCCCCCTTATTTGGGGCCAGTATGTTGAGGTATGGATTTGCCGCAGTGCCCTGGCCTTGCTTACCGCAGTTGACAGAGTGGTTAGGCCCTGCTTGGTTGAGCTCGCAGACCAGCGGACAAACAGCAACATTACTTTGGAGGCAGTTGGAGCAGCAGCGGCTATAGCCCGAGGCGGTATGGTTGTTTGCATACATTTATTCCTGTACGTGGCAGCGCTGCGCAGGCAATGACCCCCAATGGACTGTGCGAGCCGGGGTAGTGGATGTAAATTTGATGATATGGACTGTTTGTGTCTTTTTTTTCCCACATTGATTGAGTAGTACTACATGCTCCCCTTTTCCGGAGGAGCAACCGGTCCAAAAAGAGGTGGACAAAAAAGTAAAAGCAACACAGAGAACGAAAAACGCCCAGACTCTTATTCACTCTGGCCTTGCTGACTTTCATCGGCAAGAAAGTTTCCCTTGGCCACAGCAACATCAAATTGGATGATCTTTGTAGCCCTATGTCTCTAGTTTGTGATAACCAAGTTAGAGCTTTTTCTGTCTAAAATCGTAGACCGAGTTTGTCAAAATATCTGAGGGGTGCAGTCACTCCATTGGATTATAATGGCTGACATATGACCTTGAACCAGCAACCCTGTACATGTTACAGCAAAGGTCTCACTGACCTTTATGATCAGTAACCCGAACTAGAATTGCCTGCCAAGTGTCAGCTATTTCTGCAGATCAATTTTTTGCACTCCCATATAAAAAAATTCCCTTTTCGTTTAGGGGGCGCTATAGCATGGACCATCAGTGTTGTCATAGATGGGGATTCATTCTCATCCAGTTTATAAGTGATACGATTTCTAACTAAAATATCATATTACTTTAAAAGATTTTTTTTTAATTTGAAAACTATACCTGCAACGTTTCTAACACATCCCTTAAACTGCAATTTTCAAGGTATGGGTAGGTGGCGCTGTACTGTGTTGAAGTGGGCCTGCTTATGAGTTTGTTCTGTTCACTTTGGGGTCGTGCGTAACATCCGCCAAACCTCTGACATGAGTCCAGACATGACTGGCAACACGACGCTGGAGGTTTGTTCTGAAGGGGGGCGAGGAGCAGTGTGTACGTAAATGCCCGGAAGAAAACTGTGATCAGTATGGCATATTCAAACCAGCAGTGTAAGATATAGTAGTCAAATGTGTTTGAAATGATTAAGGCGGGCAGTAGGGCTGAGCGATATGACGATATTAGACCGTCTTATGATCTCCAGAGCTGACGATCTGTCATTTTTGTGGGATCGTTTTATCGCGGTTCAAAGCACTTCTGCACAGTTGACTCTTTTCACCGTCAGTGAAGCAAACCCAAGCCGCGCACTTACTGCTACGCAATGACTGACGCTAATGCGAGAAAAGTGTTATCAGTCACCTTGAGTCTCTCTCTCTAAAACCTAGAAATCTAGGAGTAATCATGGACTCAGACCTGAACTTAAACAGCCACATCAAAGCAATATCATCATCAGCTTTTTACCATCTGAAGAACATTGCTAAGATCAGAGGAATAGTGTCAAAACCAGACTTAGAGAGACTCATCCATGCATTTGTCTCCAGCAGGTTAGACTACTGTAACGGCCTGCTCACTGGCCGTTCTAAACGAGCTGTTAGAGCTGCAGAACATCCAGAACGCTGCTGCTCGAGTCCTGACAAGAACCAGGAAATACCACCATATTAGTCCAGTGCTCCGGTCTCTGCACTGGCTTCCTGTCACTCAGAGAATAGAATTTAAAACAGCTCTGCTTGTGTACAAGTCTTTTCATGGTTTAGCACCAAAGTACATCTCTGACATGTTAGAGCCGTATGAACCATCTCGGGCCCTGAGAACTTCAGGGAGGGGTCTCCTGGTGGTTCCCAGAGTCAATAATAAACACGGTGAGGCTGCGTTTCAGTTTCATGCAGCTAAAATCAATGTTCAAATCCAGGCTGAAAACAGCTCTTTTTACCCGTGCATATGAAAACTGAAAGTATTTTATCTGCACTCTTGCCTTTTACTGTCATTGATACATTTTAATGTTGATGTTTTATTGATTTATCTGTTTTCTTGTAATTTTATGCAACTGTGAAGCACTTTGAATTGCCTTGTGTATGAATTGCGCTCTACAAATAAACTTGTCTTGCCTTGGCATTTAGCAGCGAGCCGCTCCTCTACAGTCGCATACACGACCAGGCTCCTCAATCTAGAGCTTTAAACCCAGCGTTCTGTCTCTATTTCAGCTGTATTTATGTCAGTGTTTTTCCCCCGTAACGTGTTTATTTATTTACCTGGCTGGCACATGTGCGAAGAAGCGAGTGTGTCCTTCGTCCTTACAGTTCTGTCAGACGCCGCATCCTTCTTATTTGTTTATTTTAAATCCTGGGCTGTGTTCACAAATGTGCTGTTTATCCATGTCTTGAAATGAAAATATAAGACTTGTCCAACTTTGGTGAAATACTTGGTCAAGTAATAAATTATGTAAAGGTAAAAAACATAAAATATGTCAACATTTTCTCCCACTAATGTTTTTTTAAATATTTCAAATGTAGCCACAAACTGCCTGCAAACACGTTGCTTTGAACCGGCGCAGAGTCAGAGTTGCCTTCGGGGTTGTGTCTAGTGTTCACTGGAGCGTCGGGGTGTGCTAAGTTTGTACATGAAGGCCAGATGTGTTCCTGTGACATCGCCTTGGGGGCCCAAAAAAAAAAAAAAAAAAAAAACATTGCTCAAATTGGAACACTTGCAAACAAACCAGATCTGATTCCCCCCCCTGATGTTAAGACATATTTTCTTTCCCTGTGCAGGAAATTTGTCTTCTGCGTTTGACCCATCCTTCAGTGCTGCTGGGGCGACCTGTCAGGAGCAGTGGGCGACCGCAGCGCAGCGTCCGGGGACCCATCTCCACCTCTTGAACCAGGTGCGTCTTCTGGAAGCTTGACAGGGGAAACTCTACATACTTTTTTTATTGATTCATTTATTTAATATGGACAAAGGTGTAACATTGGTTGAACCAGATGCATTGTTTTTAGGTGTTATTTTTTAATTATTGTAATTTTTTTCTGAGGACCACCTAACAGAATCCTACTCCAACACGCCCCCAAAAAAACAACAACAAAATAGGAAGGATAAGCTAAATTTATGTTTGATATGCAGCTGTTTCAAGTTAAAAACTAATTATTCAAACACAAATGCAATTCTTATATTAAATTCTTACATGAATTTCATTTCATTTGAAAAAGTAAATGTGAAATGAGCTGCAGCTTAATATGAACAACAAACATGTGGGAAAAAAAAAAAATGCTGTCACAGCCTATAGGTCCCACCTAATGTCATTCTAAAGAGCCAATAGTTTAAAACTGAGGCTGTGGGTATAGGAAGTCTATGGTTGTAACTATGGTAACAATAAAATGCTAGGGAAAAATGTTCCCCTTAATGTCCAATATCACTGAAAGTACTGGGATTTTACACATGAAACAAAAACTACTACATTACAAAACTAATAGATTTTACATTTTGAGATTTCCATCAAAAACTCAGCGTGAATGTTGAGACGAGTGGTGCTGCTTATCACACATCAGTTTCTGAATGTCTGGCTCTAAAGAGGAGAATTTCAGTGGGAAACCCAACTTCCCCCAACCGCGGGGGGAACCTGCAACCCACGCATCCCGTGCGCTAATGCCCCCAGCCATGTGTGAAATCCAGCGCGTTTTACAACAGCTACATATTGACAAACAGGATGAGGAAACTTTACACACGGTTCTGATTCGGTTCTGAGAAGTGCCAGCCATGCTCATCCATGTGCATTCATAACACTTCCAGCTCTGCCCCTCAAAAAGGAAAAACGCCCTAGTCACACTATGCTGGTTATTCTTAAAGTTTGATCAGATGATAAGAGTTGGCCAAAACTGCGATGTGCGGCGTGCGCTGTGGAGGGGTCGGGGATAAAAGGGGTTTGCGGACCACACTTTAAGAATGACTGTAATAGATAAAACACATTTCCACATGAGAACAACTCTAGCGTGATTTTAGCCGCTGTTTGAGCTCTCTGTTAAAGATGCTGACATTAAGTCTGCAGTTTTAGTCCAGTGGCGAAAGTTCCACAGTGTGGCACCTTGAAGGACAAGCTGGACTGTCCGAAAGGTGTTCTGAACTTTGGGAGCACACAGTCCCCGCTGACAGAGGCTCTGGTGAAGGGTCTGAGAGAGCACTGACGCTTCTCCATGAGGCCAGAGAACATCGGTTCACACAGTTGTTCAAACATTTAAAAGTCCATTTCAAACTACTAACATTTACAACATTTTCAATGGTAAAACACTTGTGCTTTATATGATATCACAATGATGCCATCAGAGTCACCAGGGGCCCAACAGTTTTATCCACTAGGCTGAACTCCCTCCCTGTGCTTCCACCCCTCACCCCCTACCCCCACCGTACACCAACGACTTGACAGAAACTAACATTTCAATTCATATGAACTTACAATAAAATTATTTGAAATTGAAATCTCATAGGTTTCTTGTCCAATATCTTAATTGCCTGTTTATGCAGAGAAGTTACTGGCTTCAGAGTGGAAGCTGATGTTTGTCATAAATATAATGACCTCTCATTGCAATGCATAAAGTCTAAAATTCCAGATGACCTTGAGTACCACCTGAAAAAGGCTAAGAACCTCTGAGCATAATCAAATTTATTTTATTTATTTATTTAATATGGACATAGCAATAACATCGGACGGACCAGATGCATTGTTTAAAGTTATAGCACAGTACTAATTTTCAACACCTGTCCATAGTGAACATATCATTCATAATAATACATATATTAAGTATAGACATTATGGACTCATAGAAGTACCTGGGAACTGCATTTGAGACTCCGCTTAAGTTTGAGCCAAATACAGATGGAATCAGTCAAAAAGGAATATGAAGAATTCACCGTTTGTCTCTGACGCCTTTTTATCTAACGTCTATCATTCTTTTATTGAAAGCCTTTTAACGCAATCTTTCACCTGCTCGTTCAGTGTCCGTAAAAAACGTGTACGGCCTCTACTGCACTGTAAAAGTTTACTCCAAACCTAGTGTGGTCTTGCAGAAGGACTTGAGCTCATTCTGGAGGACGAGAGCGACACATACTGTCCTCAGAGTTTTTGTTGATGCCCCTGGGTGCTGTTACTATGGCCAAAACTAGCCAGAACTCGTTACAATTGTTACATGATGCAGTGGGCAGCTAGCGGGCAGCTAGCAGAAGCATGCTAGCAAATTGTTGCGCAGAGATCTAAAACAACCAAATTAAGGTGAGACACGGCAGGTGAAAATATTGATACAATGTCAACGTTAAGATTTTTATCTAGTTTTCTCTCTTAACAACTTTACTGCCAGAGTATAAAAACAAACAACAAAGCTCACCCTTTCCGATGCTTATTTTGTGACGTTTTGTCGCTAGAGAGCCGGAGATATTCAGGAAGTAACGGCAACATCGCGCCGCAACGGCCTTTTCAACACACGTTTTCTTTCACAAATATTGACATGTTTGGTATCCACGTGTAGCACGAAAGCCGTCAGATATGAAACTGTAATCTAAATATGGTAATTTATTTTCGGGGAGACAGCAGCAGCTATAGAGAAATACACATGAGCATGTGCAGTCATTATTAGGGACCATTTTCTCAAAATGAGGTTTTCCTTCTACTCTTGCATAGACATCTCCACTTTAGTAACAGCTTTCCAGTCCAGTCCTGTTTCAGAGGGATTTTTCACTTATAAATAGCTTAGATCGATCCAAAATCACTTCATGTTCATCCATTTATTTAGATTTCAACGCTGAAAATATATAGGCAATTTTAGCAATTTTTACTACTTTATTAAATAGCCCATATAAAAACATGAATATTTTCATATGTTTCTTTTATATGTTTTCATATTCTTATGAAAACAAAAAATGACAGAAAACTTGCAATACATTGTATCAGTAATTGCCTGCAAAGGTTTCAAATTAATATCTGCATTTATCCCCCCCATCATCTGCAGCGTCTCGCCTTAGAGGCGATTACTCAAAGGTTCATTGTGGAGAGCTCTTAAAAACTTGATTTTGAATAATAACTCCCCTTTTTTTGAGTCCAAGCAGGAAAACAAACCAAAGTATGTCCTTGGCAAAGAAAAAGCACTGATTTACAAAGAGGAGCAAGCGCCTACATTTTCAAGTCCCTTCGCAATTGCTTTTGATGGGTTTACAAATTGATGCCAAATCTTTAAAAGCAGCCTTGGACAAACCGCAGTACGGGCACTGTCAAGATTCTACAAGAAGGTCATAGTCATTCAGATAAAAAGAGAGGCTGGAAATACTGTTCAAAAATATATTTGGAACAATCTCGAGTGCAACGGCTCTGGCTGAGAACCATCCATTTTCTTCCACTTGTCCGTTGCCGGGTCGTGGGGGCAGCCGTCCGAGCTGCCCAAATCACATAGCACCAGCCCCTTATGGCTCCTCCTGCAGGCTGAGAACAGCGACGGCAAATATCCCGCGCGCTAAATAAACCAACATTTCTGAAATATTTAAAAGAGGTGCACGGCTACACTGCTCCGCCGTCGTGAGTAATTCATCAGGACGTCGGAGCTGGCGCAGGAAATCGCTATCAGCCAAATATAGTCGTTAAGAAGGTGCTATTTCGGGCGGTCTGTTGCGAGCGGCGCGGTAATTGCGGGTGATGGGGTTAATTTTCAAAAGCATTCTTTATTTAACTCTTCAACGCTGTGACAATGACGGAGACAAAGGAAAATTTACGGGGAGATCTAAGCGTCGAAGCGATCCCGAATAGACAGAAAAGAGTCTGGAGCTTTCGAGACTCTTTTTGGAGTGATGTGTTGAGGTTTCTCTTGTGAGCAATTAGTTCATCACAGTAGAGATTTTCAAATAGCATTGACCGGGTTGATTCCGTAATAGAGGACGTTTCGCTCTAGACCAGTGGTTCTTAACCGGTCCAAAAAAAATTGGTAAAAAAAACATTTTTTTTACCAATATTCCCACTAAAAAAAAAGAAAACGCTTCCAAAGTCTTGAAATTACTTGCACGATGCTTGATTTAGTTTTATTTCGAAATATTCAAGTCTCGATCTGGTGCTGTTTCCATCTTGATCTTGTCCTGGTGATACTTGGAAGGTCAAACATTTTCTGAGGTGGAACTTGGTGTGAAATGTTGGAGAACCACTGCAATAAATGGTTGGAATAAATACACTTTTGGGTGGCGACGGTCTTCCTATGGTTGCAGTGGGTCCTGGTGCCAAAGCATTGGAGAACCACAGCTCTAGACTCTATCCAGCAGTGTATCTCGGACTGTGGTGCGTGGACTGCTTTGAGTGGTATCCTGGTCATCTGCATTTCTATGTCGACCTGGTTTCCGACTCCTTTTGTTCTTTGATACTGTTATCTTGGCCATGTTTTTTTTTTTTTTTAGGACAAGGTGAGTTCTGATGCAGACGGGGTATGGATATGGTGGTACCTGGGATAGTTTTTTTTATTTTTATTTATTTATTTTTCTCTCTCAAGTGGTGCTTGGAGTGAAAATTTTGAGAACCACTGCACTACCACGTTTTATTGTGGGTGTGAGGGCGGGTGGGGACACTAGTTGTGTAAGTGTATCCTGTGTTCTATATGGTTTGATTGTGTTGCTAATAAAATGATAATAATAAAAGAAAGAAAAAGGTATAACGGGTTATAGCAGTCCTGAGACTTCCATAGAAGAATACATTTGGCCACAACACCTGAACACCTGATCATCAGATTAGCACTCGTACTTGACAACTAGAAGGTTCCGGATTCGATCCCCGGCCAGATGGGGCCTTTCTGTGTAGACTTTGCATGTTCTTCCTGTGTCTGCTTTCCCCTACTAAAAACATGTACAATAGACCAGGATGAATGAGAGTGTGTTTGGGAGTATGAGTGTGGGACAAAGAATGCAAATTAGCCCATGGCTACAATCCAGCATGGTGTGTTTACATGCATGTGTCCCATCTGTGTCCATTAAAGGGACTATACATAAGTTTAACCACAAATAAATGTATACACATTTAAAATGTCTTCCTCATACATGCTCCAGCAATGCCCTGGTGAGTAGAATGAGCCCTGGCCTTTTCACCGCGATTGCCTCTATATGCCTGTAAAGTCACTTAAATAGTTTATGCTCGGGTCGAACAAGCAAACAGCGTAATGCGTAATGCGCGTTCACGCTCAGCTGTAGCGTATACTGACGCTGCAGCGCGAGTGGTAACTTCAGAAGGATGGATTTAGCTGAGAATAAGAGGAGACCGGCTTCAAGCACCATCGAAACTCCAGCCAAGAGTTTATTGAAGTGTGACAAAAAAGGCACGAGTCGAGTCTGATCGGCGTAGGGAAAGAACCAGAGTAAACATCGGAAAATGTTGAGAGAATCTCTCAAAAGACCCGCAGCTTATTTTTGCTTGAAAGGTAAGAAATTATTACTAACTATGTGGGGGAAAAGTGTTGTTGATGCTTCAAAACAACGGTGTCCGACTGTCCGTGCATGTTGTACAAACTTCACTGAAACAAGCCATAAAATAATCATATTTGGAAGTTACCAAAATAGTTGATCTAATAGTTTTATACCTACAGAGAAGTTGTGTAGTGTTAGTAGCAGACTAGTAGTGTCAGTAATAACAGTAATTGTGCTGTACCTACAAAACATTTGAGTAGTAACAGTGGTAATGGTGCTGTATTTACAATGGCAAAAATAATGTTGCTAATGTTAGCTTTTCTTGGCCGCAAAATAAGCATGACTGTTCATGGATTTATAAGCAGTGAAACGACTACAAAAAGTGGACATGTACCGTTTACAATATAGTTTACGAGTTAAACTTAACTTAACTTAACTTTGGGCCAGGAAATTGAAGAGACGATTTTGGCTTTTCCTAGTAGCATTTCTACCAGTGGAATTATTTTATTATTACAATTAGGCCTGCGTTTATGAATACAAAGTATACGAGTATTTATTTTTTTCTCCTTCAAACGTCATTCCTTCGTTTATCTGTATTATTTGGCTTCTTCACTCGATTCACTTTGCTGCATTTGCTCAAGTATCACATCTTGGAAAACATTCACTCAAACTGATTTGGTCTAAATATCTTACAAAACAGTACAGTTTCTTACCTCAGTTGAAGTCACGCCTGCAAATCTGTAAATTGACCAGGACGGGACTGTTATTTCTGGTGCTCGTAAAGCCTGAGCGCCTCATGCACGAGCTTATCATCGAGGCTGCAGTTGCGCGTTTGGCCTGAGGGGGCAATTGCGAGTACACAACTGCCAAACTCCTCATAGCTCTTTAACATACACTATCCTGACTAAATAAATAAATATAAAAACCCAGTCCAGTCCATGACATTTGATTATCACTACCTTAATAGAATAGACACAAGCATCTCATTAGTTGTTAGAAGATACGTTTTATTCCAAAACATTGTGGTGGATTTTGCTGTTAAGACTTGTTTTTTTGGCTTGGTTGTATTGAGCTCAGGTCGTACCAAACATTGTCCGGACATCTCTCCTGTCCTCCATCTGTTCCTTTCCATCTGTCCTTGCCTTTGCTCTTGCCGTTTCCATTTTGTCTTGCTCACAGTGACTGAAAAAATAAGTCTACTCGTTTTGTTCAGTCCATTTATTTTAATTCAGTCATGACTTGAGAGTATACTTCGGCAGGTTAACCTTAAATAATATTGGCACCATTTTTGGGCTGTAAGCATTTGCTAAAGAAAAGGCACAATCGGTTTTTGGTTGGAAAACGTGCAAAATTAGAGGACCTTTTAATTTGGTCATCACATAAGTAAATACCAAGCATTTATGAGTAGATGCATCGTTGACCCTTTCCCCGCTAGCCCCGGGCAGACTGTGTGCATGAGCTCATATGTGGATGTGGAGCAGCAGCCTGTTTGCTCAGTGGTACCCCGGCCCCTCCTTTGGCACGGCAGATGGCCTTACTGTCGGGAGCCGCTGCGCCTTTTGGATACGACACGCCGCTCCCTACGAGCAGCAACCAGCACCTAGCATTCACAAGTGCAACATAAAACTACTCGCAAAATATACATACACGACGGCAGGTCAAAACATCGATTTGTCACGCAGTGGTCAAAGGAAAATTGACCTCATCAGTGTTTGGAAGTGCGCTACATAAACCGACATATGAAAGGCCGTACTTGCACAGGGTATAAATTGCATGTAACAGAAGGTGTTTCATATTGCTTTTAATTGTTTTATTTTCCAAAGAAGTTTTCAACCATTTTACAGAATAACACTTTTCGAGGGGTGCTCTTGTTTGAGACACTCCCTGAATGTTGTGTGTAGCAGGCAAAGTACAACAGGGGCTAAATAACTGGACCTTAGTTCTCATGTGCTGACGGAGAGGAAGTTGATCTTTGTGACAGTTTTTGTTCCATGTGGATTGTCCCATTACTTAGTTTATTTATTTAAAAGGGACCATGTACAATTATAACATAAATGTTGCCGTTTGATGCATTGTACCAGAGTTAGCCTGAGGCTAATTTAATGACTATAGACTCTGTAGAATGTTGCAATGGGGTCCTTATTTGGCAAAGAATTTCATTTTTAAATGAAATCTTCATTTTAAGAATCAAACGTGCATTTTGCATTGTGCTGGCACTTTGACTTATAACATGGCAACAGGATGGTAATAACATCTGCAGCCTTGTTTTGACAAGACTAAGACAATGCAAATGTTGTTTCCTGGTAATATTTTGGATTATGATTTTGGTTAATCATACTACTTACCAAAACTCCATCATGCATTCCAAGGACATTATTGTGCCCAAATCTAAATGATGAAATGCTTTGAACGCCCAAATCTTCTTAATTAATAAGAAGCTTCAAGAGGTTTGAAGAGCTTCAAAAGGTGGCCATGCCGCCTTTGCTCTGCCCCATCCCGTCAGACCTTGGAAGCTAAGCAGGGAAGGGCCTGGTCAGTACTTGGATGGGAGACCATTTGGGAACACCAGGAAGCCTAGCAATTGTAGTGAGTGAGTGAGTGGTTGGTGGTGGTCGGAGGGGCCGATGGTGCAGACTGGTTGCCTCACTTCCGTCAGTCTACCCCAGGGCAGCTGTGGCTACAACAGTAGCTTACTACCACCAAGTATGGAGTGAATGAATAGTGCAATGTAAAGCGTCTTTGAGTGTCCAAAAAGCGCTATATAAAACCGATGCATTATTATTATTATTTCCTGGTGATGTACTAGGTTTGTGGCTAATCATATTACCATGAAACAAATTGGTTGGCAGGTCTTACTGATAATGGCTTAATTGTGAAATCCATATTTCAATCTACAGGCTTCACATGACCTCCGCTTACGCGCTCGCTCTACCCTCTGACTTGTGGGCTGCACTCAACTACTTTTTTCCACCTTCTTATCTGGTTCAACGCTCATAATATTGGCCTCTTGCTCTGCTGCCATCTTTTGCAGTTGTCGTTTATCGTAGTGATGCGTCCTAGAGAAAGTGTTTTTTTGCGTCGAGAAATCTGTGAGATCACTGTGTGGGCCTCTGAGTCGGTTTCCTGTTTCAACCAAGTGACTTCAGTGTCCCTCTCGGCCATCGCTCGAGATTCTAATTTAAAAAAAAAAATTTTATTCAGCAATTTCCGTTTGAGATACCTCCGTGACTTCTTGCAGTACCTTCATGATGTGCTCAAAATTTGTCTCGAGATCAGCCTTCACCTCTTCAAGACCTATTTTATGCATTTTTAGCAAGGCTGTTATTGACTTTAGAGGCGCAGTTGCTTCCTCAACTCAAGCTCCAGAGTGAAAAAGTTATCTGTAAGAATATTCTTTGCCTCTTTAAGTGCGGAGTTTTCTGATTTGAGCCTTGTAACCTCTTCAGCGTAGTCCTGAATTCTTGTTTGTTGAGCGGCTATTTTTGCGTCTTGTTCTGACTTGTCTTTCAAAAGTCGAGATGCTTTCTTGGAGGTTGCTGCTGCTTGCAGTTGTAATGTCTTTGCCGTGTTCCTCTCCGGATCAGCCTTGGCACAGGCCTTTGCTTCATTTGGCAGTCCAGTTCATCCTTTAACCCCTCAATGATCAGCTTATACTGAGAGAGATTCTCTTTAGCCTCATGAAGTTTGCTGACATTGCAGTAATGAAGCTGGCAGTGCATGTCCGTGGTATCGGTCATAAGAATAGCACCGTTCAACTTTTCTTGCAGTTTGTCTCAAAAAACAACCTCATTTTGCAGCGCAGTTTTGGTCACGTTGAGGTCGATCAGACTTGAGACTTGGTCTTCCAGGTCCTTGATGATTTTCTCAGGTTGCTGAGGCTGAAATGGTTGCGACTGCAGTTTCTCTGTGTAGCCTGGAGTTCGGCTCTGAGCTGTGCAATCTCTGTCTTGCATTTCTGGGACTTTAAATCCTCACTTAAATGCATATCACCTTCTTATGATTACTAAGGACAGTCTAGAGGTCTACAACATCTCCTTGTGTGTCTTTGTGGAGGGCCCCAAGTTCTCCGTTTTCGAGCCTCAAGCATCGCATCTCTTTTTTCAGAGAACATTTTCTCTGTTGCAGAGATTAACCCTTTTTCTAATCTGGACCTGGCCATTCCAGCATATTTCTTGAACTTTTGGGCCATTATTGGGTGAGATCTGGCCTCTCAGGGCTGTGTACTTTCCCCCTGGCTCTTCTCCCTGTACACAAACTGCTGCACCTCCAGTCACCAGTCTGTAAAACTGATCAAGTTTGTGGACGACACCACCCTCATCGGGCTCATCTAGGTTTTTTCAAAGAACTAATATCACTAATGTCACACCACTTTTGGACACCTTTTATGAGAGAATAATTTAACTGTAGTCATTTCCAGAGATCTGAACCAAACTCACCAAGGTAACAAACACTGCAGGAAGAATCATAGGACTCCGCACACCAAACCTCAAAGATCTAAACAAAAGGGCAATTAGACGCTTTGCAGTGGCAATAGAACAGGACTCCACACACCCCCTCACCTCACCCCTCTGCCTTCAGGACGGAGGTACTGTACAGGACGCCTAGATGCGGGAAGGCTCGTTTTAAAAGAAGCCTGATCCCGTCAGCCATCGAATTTCTTAACAACAGACCTGGCTGAGTGTACTCCATACTGTTTGTTCTCTGTTGTTCTGTCTGTCCTTTGTCAAACATGCACTGTGTACGTGAAAAATAATTTCCCCCTGGGGACAATAAAGTCTAACCTGAAAACAAAGTCCAAAAGTCAACATTTTGGCCATTAGCAAAGTTACTATAATAGAATTTAGAGCCGCCCACCACTTCAGTTTAAAACTATAGGCTGTTTAGAAGGTTGTGATGTCACGTGCCACCTATTTTCCATAACTGTGTTAAATTATGCTAAATATATTATTGCTTTTATACTTAAACCATTTCAAGACTGTGCGTTCCATTACTTATAAAAACTACAAAATCAGAACCAAAAAAGAAAAAAAAGGATAACATTTCCTAAAACATAACTTTTGTGTAAATCAAAGTCAGATGTAACACCTTCATGATTATTCTATACTGTATGGTTGTAATTTGTGCAGCCCTTGCAGAGAATCTTAATCCATTTGCCTTGACGGAAGGAATCCCTCTCTTTCCAAAATGGTCCTTCGCTATATCTCAATGATGCCAAAGTACATCAAAACCAGTCTAAACCAGATGGTAACCAGGAGTTAAACTAAAGGACTAAACCAAGACGAAGAGAAAAGGATTTATGTGGCTTGTTCTTGGCAAAGGCATTGCGCTGCCACAGTAGTCAAAAGAAATCAATTTTGCTTTGCAACTAAACACTACATTAGCATTAATTTGTTTGCCTCGGAGCTTCCAATCGTTTTTTAAGCGTACAGCAAATAGGAATGAGCATGACCCCCGACCAAAAACAAGAGCGGCCGATTTGCATAGGAGGATTGTTATGGAAATTCCGTAAAGCTACAGAGTTTGTTTTGAAAAGGCAAGTCCATTTGAAAGAAAAGAAGAAAAAAAACAAAACACACATCCATATTTAGACGAGCACAAGGAGACTTACCATCCACATTCAATAATTTACCGTTCCGTTTTTTTTGGGAGAGATGTGCGCCGCCGGTTCTGCTCTGCCTTGTGTAACTTCATACCGCAGCCCGGGGACTCGGCGGGAGCTGAATTCGAGCGGACAGGAAGACACGGGGCTATATTTAGTTTGCGAAACACGGCGGCTGGGAGATGGCCAGCGGTGTCACCTGTGTGGGATTACAGAGGGGTCGTGGAGGTGGAGAAAGAGAGCAGAGGTGGTGGGGCCTGGAAGTAATTGGGTAAAAAGAAAAAAAAGTTTTGTCATAAAGTTTGCGGAAGCTGGCAACACCGTTTTTTTTTTTATTTCTTTCCCCATGTAGCGTGTCAAAGGTCCAGTGTAATACTTTGTGGAGGTTTTTTTTTTTTTCCCAATCTAAACTATCTTTGTACATGTTCGCCTTGGTGTTTCACATTGTGTAGCTCATGTTAAACAGTTTGACTCCACATGTTTAAAATCTATTTTAACAGTACATTTGCTAATAAAACGGAAGCGGGCTACTTCAACAGATTTAATTTCTCTAAAATTGAGTATACTGTATATTATACCAGTGGTTCTCACCTGGTATGACGTCAGGACCAGTGATGCACGGGTCAATGTATAAACAACCCCACCGACGTTTTCAGCTAACCCGCACGCAACTCGGACCGCAAAAAAACAAGAAAAGAAATCATTGTACCCGACCCTCGTGTCTGTGTCTAGTACTATATAAATTACAAAGGTTTAATTGGCATCTTTATTTCAAACGACCCGACCGACCGCGATCCGAATATCACTAAAAATATTCCTGGATGACTCGTAACCGCGGCTAATCATTTTGGATAAACCTGCGCATAACTGGTCAGGACCTAGCATCATCTTGCTGACAACCCGCGATCAAAATAACATTTTTATTAATTACTATCATTTAAAATATGGTATTTTTTATTGGTATTGTTGAATATAGTATTAAAACGCTTAAAGGGGGGGTATTATTTAAAATCAACCTTTTTCAAGCTTTATATCATGTTATTATGTCGTTCCCTCATTAAACACATGCCTGGAGTGTTGCCTTGGCTCATTCACATATTTTTGAGTAATCAGTAAAAACTTAGACGGCAGCCATTTTAGGTGTAGCTATGCCTCAGTCCTCCTAGGAATGCCCCCCACCTCCTGGAGACGCCTCTGGACCTTTCGTCACCAGCCAAGCCAACAACCACTGCTCCTCAGCTCAGCAGAGCCCCCTCCCCGCACAGTAGTGTTGTTTAGATGCCACAGCAGTGTGCTGAAGGGGGCGTGTCGGAAAGCTTCTTAAAGAGACAGAGGCCTTTTTCAAGACGTTCAGTACAGCCATTTTGAGAGAACAATTTTATTCAAGGCAGTTATTTTAATTTACTGCATATACAGACCAACAGAAGGTTACGTCATCATTGTAGTATGCTATAGACTGGTGCTATGTGATTGAAAAAAGCATAATACCCCCTCTTTAAAAAGCTGAAATCATGATGAAACAACTCTAAATCAGAGCTTTTGTCAGACAGGTAGTGTTTTGATCCTTTTTTTAGTACACAAATTTTAATAATGACTTCTTGGAAAAGCTTGTGACCCACTTTTGGGTCCCGGCCCACCAGTTGAGAGCCACTGTATTTGCCTAAAGAGCTGGTATTCTGCTTCCTGCAGGTATTTAAGGCGAGACACTGCAGGTGAATAGGGAAAAAAAATAAACATAGAGATATCAATTTGAAACTTTTGCTGAACATTACTGATATAAATGAGAAAATAATGTAGTGCATTTTTCTGTCATTTTATGTTATCATATAAAAATAAGACATTTTGTACATGAAAATGGCCAAAATTGCCGATATTTTGGGCAACAAAATAAAAATATTTGGGTGATGGCGCCATCGTGGGGACCCTTCACAGGACACGTGGATGTAAAATCTGTCAATATTTGTGAATGAATACCCGCGGGGAAGACTGTCTTTCGACAGCTGCTATCCGCGTTACCTCCGCCTCACTCACGGACAAATCATCATAAAATAAGCATCATGCGGGGGAGTTTTGTCATTTTTATTTCTCTGATATGAAAACTAAGATGTAAAGGGAGGAAAATAGATAAAAATCTGCACTTCGACCACTGCGTGAAAAATCAATATTTTCACCTGCCGTGTCTCGCCTTAAGGCATCTGAAACACATCTTTATCACTATCTTACACTTTGTTGGTTAGGAAATGCGATACTGATCTAAAGCAGTTGAAACAAAAAAATCCTGTCAACTGTGATGCAACCGTAACCACCTTCCTATTGCTCCCCTTCGATGCGCCGCTGTTTCAATAAAGACGAAGGGTAAAAAATAGACCAGAGGCCTTGTGTGGCGGTTGTAGAGCTGTGGCGAGTGTTTTTCACTGTGTTGAAAGCTGGCAGTGTTTCCTGGATACGTACGCGGCTAATAGCCACTGGTGAAGATTCAAAGATTCCTCAAAGCGGTGCGAGTTGGTCGAAAGACAACTCCAGGTCTGTTTTCGATGAGAGAACGACATTGTAAAAAGTCAGTTTTTTCAGTTTTAAATGATTGTGCACCTGGTAGAATGCGCTTGAATTTGATCGAGATGTTTCTATTTCTTTGTAGAAGTTGCATTTGGATTGTGAGCGCTTGTTTATTCTCTCGTGTAGCGTCGTCTGTGTCATATCCCCGGATCGGTCTGGGACTATACCTCTGCTCGCCAAATCACCAACCGGATATTTCTTTTCTGTTTTTTTTCCCCCTTGGATACAGTCCACCTGTTCCACTGTTTAATTCTTCTGCTGTCCCGGCGCCTCACTGAGACGCCTGTCCCCTCTGAATACGCCCCGTTGGCGCCGTGGCGGATTCCATTAATATGTTGCTCATAGAACCCCTCCGGTGCTGTCTGAAGGTTCATTGTGTACAAACGTGATGTTATTGTTGCTGCCACGAGCACCTCTCCGCCTTCATTGCTTTCATGTTTTCAATAAGGGAGGCGTCAAAACAGTCCTGTCAAAGGTCCAATAGTATGCGTCCCAACACAAATGGAAGCAGCTTTAATAATGCGGTTAACCTGCTGTAGGCTGTATTTGGGGCAAAAACAACATAGGTTGTTCCCATTTGGATCCACTCTTCTGGCCGATGCCATTATTAACTTCCTTATTTACAAAATACGCCGCATGCCTCCTGCGTCATATGCAGCTTTTCTCCATTGGTTAATGCGCTTGTCAGTCATTATTGGAATGTCTTATGGTTATGCCTGGGACTCACTGTCTCACACACTATGATGAAACAAACAATCCTTTTTTATTAGAAAAATATTAAGATCAAATGCAATGTTGGAGTGAAATGTCATTTTGTTTTTGGCTAAATATTTAGTCAGACTTACTTATTATTATACTTTTTACCAATGTCCTCTATTAATGGGAAACAGTGACACTGGGAATATGCTAGGCTACTATTTATTGTATTTTTTATTAAAACATGTAGCCTACCATGTTTTCTGATGGACTTCTCTGAGGACAGCTCTGTATGGAGCTTTGGAATTGCAAAAATAGCATCATGTCACTTTAACATCAGCTTATACTGAACTTATGAGGCCAGAATGTGGAGATTTAGAGTTGGTTTAGAGCAGGCAAAAGGCAAACAGTAGATTTACAAGATTAGCATGAGCTTTGAACGGCATTGTTTTCAATGTAAAATGCGCTAACGATCGCAAATGCATCTAATTAAATCGCCTCGTTTTCGCGGCTCATTAACATGATAAAAGTGGGCACAGTAAACGTGAATACAGACATTATCATCACTGTAGTAAACCTACATGATGGCAGAAAGCCAATGTTTACGTGTTGTAGCCTTTAGCCTGCGAGAAGCTAGGCTATCGCTTACAAAGAAAGTTATAAATCTGGCGTCAGGATGGAGAAACTTTTGCAACACTCACCACTGAGATGTAGCAACAATCCATCAGAAAAAGATTCATGTTAATCCTGACTCAAAATAATGTTCTTGGAGGCAGTTTTAGTCCAGTTTGTAACAGCAGCAACTTGTGGCTCTGTATCTCCGTGGTGTCCAAGTGTCCGCTCCACTTTGTTTAAACTTTGTAAAAACATACTTTCTTTTGGAGACGTGTGAATTTATGCTGGAGTTGTTTTATTTTTAGGAGCCACTGTTTATTTCAGATAAGTCGAATAAACTGTTGCCCCAGTCAGATCAGTGCAGCCCGTCTACACTGCTGCATGCATTCACAGATCTGCCAACATGTATGCATTTTGACCTCCTAGTACGTTTGTACGATTTCATGTTCTAAACTACGCATTATGAAGATGTCACTGAAGTTAATCCTGCCGCTGAGCAGAGATCTGAGCGTACGCAGATCTCTGCCTCTATGCTCAGGCTGAGGCTTGTAAAGGCTGTTGTAGAGGCTGTTACGTCAAATATGCCACTTTCCCCATGGCTGCAGCCATAGGAGCCTCCAGCTCCAGGCTGAGTGAGCCCCGCTGCCCCGCGCTCGCTCGCTCGCTCACTTCACCTGGGCAGCGCAACAGCCGCCTGCCCATCGGCTGACTGTAGGCCCGTCTACTCGCTAACCCCGCTCCAACAGACGCACCACTGAGGGTGATGAACCGTATGAGACATCGCACGGTGAGGTGAAAGTTATACCGCTGTATACATGTGAACTTTTACTGCACTTAGTCGCTAGCGGTAGCGGCTAATGCATCAGTCTGCACAACAACAACAAAGTTACAGCGCGCAGAGTGCATGAGACTGTGCACCAAACTAATCCAAGTTTTGTGATGACAGTAGCTTTCATATTTGACAATAGCCGCGTGAAACGTGAGAGCATCTACAAGCTAAAACCTACAAAGCTAACGGATAGCTATCATTTACTGTGAGGCCAAATTGACCGGGCAAGTGCCCATGGCTCAGTGCGCGGATGCGGTCAGTGAGCAGAGGTCTGACCTCCAGGTGGACCGTGTGGTCATTGGGTGCTCACAGATATGAGCGGTTCTGGCGTGGTTCCAGCTGATCAGAGATGTTAACGTTGGCAGGTTTACTGAACCTGAACCAAAGATTACACTCTTTGGACTTGCAACTATTAAAATATGCCAAACCATTTGTAAGCTGTAGCCAGAAAAAAACTGAAAAAAGTTTTCTATTTAGATATTACCCGTGAAACTGTAATGCAATTAATAGGAAAAACTGGCTCAGGCCCCCCAGCTGGTAGCATGACACATCACAAGAACCTGAAAACAACCAATAGGCCAGCACTTGCAAATTATTTTTCCTCATGATTAATTATTAGATGTGACTCGTTTACAAATGTGTCAGGTATTAATTAAAAAGAAATATTACACCCTATACTTTTGCCTTTGCCCCTCTCCCCCCCCCCCCTCCCTCCCGGCCTCTCCTCTCTCTCCGTGGCCTGAATAGCCCCTCTCCTCTGCGGCTGCTTGTCGTGTCCGGTCGCTGAGCGCGTCCGTCCTGCCTCCATCAGCCGCGCTGAGCAGACCTGCTCTGACATCTCTGCTCTGCTCTGAGGCCCCAGACATGTCCCTGACCCCAAAACTCAGGCACATCGTCTCGCACAAGTGACATCATCAAAGTGGGACACGCCGCAGCTTTAGGGGACAGATCAGCCCGGTGCGGAGATGAAAGAGCTGCACAGACTGGCATATTTTGGTTTCTCTTTTGAGTCATATGTTTAATCGCAAGAGTTGACTTGATTATGAGTGCACACACTGCACACTATCCCGGAAAAATAGGGGCGCCTCTAGACTTATTTTTTGACTTTTTGGAGTGTTTAAGGCGAGACACTGCATGTGGAAACCTAGATTTATTGAATTTTGAATTGAAAGAAAACATCCAATACATTTTTTCTTCATGTTTATTTCCATTATCTACTGCAAAAGCCTCCAAATGATGTCCCTTAACCTCCATTATAATGTTGCTCCCCCGCCAAACAAAAACATTCACTGATTTTGCTTCATTCATGCAGGTTTTATGGATCCCGTTTTCTTTGATTTGTGTTTCTTCGATGTTGTTGCGTAACTGGCATGATGGTACACTGGTTTTAGATGAGTTCGCTGAAGTTTGACTTGGGGCCTGTGTCGTCAAAGCCAGGTAGTCTCGCTCCCGCTGTGTGTCTGTTCCCTTGTTGTGGCCCGGGAAAGGGACCACATCTACACCGCCCTCCTCACCGCTCGCAGAGGGATCCCAAAAGCACGCTCCTATTGTCACACATGCTGTAAACCAGACTCTCAGCTCAACCACAATTCGAGAGATTTGACAAGACCAACACAACAGATTCATTTGGATTAAGGGAGCGTTTTGTGTTAAGACCAGGGTTTCCCAGGCAATTCAGGCCTCCAAAAGGACCACACCAACAACTTTTAATTTTTTCAAATATACATCCAGAGTGACCCCTTCCCTGGCCAGCCATCCACTCCTGTTTTGTATCTGGGAACTTTGCCAACAGCCGATCAAATCCCGAAAGGTTTCGTATCGATCCAATCACAGAGCATGTTGACAGACTGTAGGTGAAATATTTTCTGAAATGTACTTGACAAGAATGTATTTGCGCAGATGTTGATGCTTCATCTTCTCTAAGAGCTCTTTTTCTTGTTGCCGTCTATCGAAATATTTTGTTGTTGTTGTTCCATTCCAAAAGTACATTTATTGAAACAGACGTTATTCGTGTTGGATTCTCCTACTTAAAATCTGAACCAAGTTGCTAGTGACGCCTTGTCAAGCGTCAAAGATGGTTCACATCTCTCTCCGCTGTTCTGGCCGATGCATCGTAAAACCACTCCTTGTGTACAAATACTCAGATGGCTGAGTCTGGCTTTTCTCTTTTGGTTAATACGCTTGTCAATCATGCCCATGGAGAATTCGATGAAATTATTCCTGATCCCAGTTTATACGTCTTTGTCAAAAAAAAAAGGGAAAACGTGTATTCTGACTGGCCAGGCTACCGGACCTCCACTTTGGGAAACCCTGAAATGTTGGTGTGGGAGAATGTTGTCCCTGTGGATGTTTTTACTCACTGCAAATGAGGACAATAAATGACCTACCTACTACCTACCTCATATTACCACCCCATAAAATGTATGCCCTTCCAAGTACCACTGGGCCTTGATCAAGATCAAATCAGGACTAACCCAGGTCTAGACTGGAAGAAATTATGTCTGAAGTGGTCTAAACCAGAATTATTAAAATAAATAAAGTAAAATCATGGATGACCCTGAGAGCCACTTGAAGTTTTGTTCAGTTGATTATCGTATTTAACAACCACATCTGCGGTCTCTTATCAGAAGCCCCAAGCACCAGCGTTTGACAAAAGCACACTTTTGTCCATCGCAAATGTAGAAAAGTCCAAAGCGCCGCAATGTATTTCTGTCCACCCTACTTCGCTTTTACAAGGCTGACACTTGCATGGAATTAAGGATGTGCGGGGAGGAACAAGCTAGAAATTAGTTAGGGCTGTAGGAAAAGTTCATACTCAACAAAAAAAGAAATAAAGCCATTTACATGTACCGCATCAGCCATTCCTAAAGTCCAGTACGTCATGGCCCTTGCTTTCAGATCCAAAATGAATTCTCTCTTTTCAAAGAATGCGTGATCTAATTAGTCTGTTTCACATTTGGCTTTTACTATTTTCCTTTTGGAGCATAGGAAAGCACCTTGAATGTGAAACAAATAAATAAAAACATGCTTCTTGATAAAATAAAGGAATCGTTGCCCCATGGCGGCTACGAAGCATCTATCTCAGTGGGAAATTGAGTCATTGTCCTCCCGCTCGCGCGCTGACGGACAAACCAAGCGAGAAATGGAATCAAAATGTCTCTCTTTAATGTCCGGCGTGCACGTCGGCGTGTGCGTTGGTGAGCTGTGCGTCATACTCTCACAGGCAAATGTCAAATCGGTCAGGCCTAACCAACCGCAGCCTGTTCAATAAATGAAAGGAGTTAAGACGAGGCTTCCTCCTGTTGTAAACGGCATATTCATGTGACTGACTACGATTAAATATGTTGCCTGTGTACTTTCAAAACAGACCTGGTGTTTTGCTTCATTCACAAAGTTCTAGCAAGTCTTGTTCACTTTGGTCGTTCCAATGTGTATTTTCTGTATCGTTTTGCGGCAGAGGGAACACAGAACTGTACTCCACACATACATCAGTGGGCCTGTTCTGACAAGGGCTGGGTACAAGTTTAGGCACTACTGGTATCGAAAAGATAAAAGTATAAAATGAAAATATATTTTTAGAGACCAATTTTGAGAGACCCTTTGTTGCTTCTGATAACGATACTGGTGCTTGAGCATCTGCCAATATTACCAAGCGTTACCAAGAGTGGCTGCTGTGAGGGACAAAGTGAATGGTCCTCTTCTCCATTTTCAGATTAATAAAGTCTTATTTTTTCTTGCAAACAAGATGTTACATATTGATTATCAATTATATTATATATTAATAAACAAATGTTAAAAACATTATGTTAAAAACAAATGTTAAAAACAACGAGGATCACTGGACTTTTGTAATTTACACTAAATTATCTTTGGCTATATGACGAGCTAAATTAGGTTACATTAAAATCAACAACTCACATAAAGTTATTCTTTATCAGCATTACATACTGTAATACAGGATCCCAAAGCGCAAGACAGCATTTGGAAACTCTGCTTTTTCTTGTGTGGCCACTCGCCAGTGGAATATGTTGCCTACAGAGCTGATAACAAGCACAAACTTTTACACATTCTCACGCCTGGCAAAGAAATGGCTTTTGTCAAATCAAACTTGCACCCACATGTGACCGGATGTATGTGTGTGTGTGTTTTGAGGTCTATAAGAGTAGACCTGAGTAAATGAAAGGTGTGTATAAGAGTTTTTATCTGATTGTTGTGCATGTGAAGATTTGCTTTTACTATTATGAACTTGGTCAATGTAAATACAATTATCCATGTATGCGTGATGTTTTTATGTATTAAACTATAACATCAGCCTACCCAGGGACTACGGGTGGAAATTAGCACTTGTTTTGTAGTTCTAGATATCAGTATCGTAGACCAAGGATCGCTAAAGTACCGATATCGGAAAGGTTCTCCGCGTGCCATTAGCTGAAAGTGACGGCTTGTTTTCACTGTTTATTTAGTATGGTGCTAATACTGATGCCTGCAGAGGGCGCTCCTGGCCAGTTCAAAATCCTGACCAGGCCTGTCTATTTTTTATCTTACACAGACATCCTTTAAATGTATAAAGCATAAACATCGATGATGAGTTAAATTATTTGGAGGGTCCTACATTTTTCCTTGTAAGTACATAATTGCTTAAAAACATGCAAAGAATGAAAGATAATTAAACACAATCTAACTTGCAAAACGAATAGCAAGACACTATGGCTTTTTGATAATTGCAACTGTTCAAATTGCGATTCTGTAAGAAAGAAACAATTGCTTCATGTACCATCGTAACAGCCGTGCATAGAGAGAGAGAGAGAGAGAGAGAGAGAGAGAGATCCTTCCCACACTTTTAGCCCGCCTGCTCCTTGGTCTGAACTTTGCAGCAGCTCCGGCGGTGAGTGAGCTAACAAAGACATGAGGGAGGTGGCTGTTAGCTCCAGGATTAGATGCCTCCGTTGATCTCTCTCATCCCCATCAGCGGAACAGGCCCTGGGGGAGAGACACAGACCACACCGGCCTGAGCGGTGTGTCTGGTCACAGCTGCTGCAGAGAAATATCGGCTCTCCGATAGAACAGAGAAATGCCTATGTGGATAAAGAGGTAGAAAACTGTCTTTAGGATTACAGACTGGAATATGATGCCATTCAAAATGTTAATTCAATTTTTTCACGCAGAGGTCAATGTAAAGGTTTTCAGTTAGTTTCCTCCCTTAATATCTTCGTTTTAATGTCAGAATATATAAAAAAAACGTACAAACTTGTCACTTGCAATGCTTTTCACACTTCACACGCGTATTCACTCACAAATGTTGAGTGAATACATAATCTTGAAAAGTTTATTGACAAGATGGAGCTGTTCGTACAGCAGCTTGTTGCGTCGGCTCAGTCGAGGGCTAGCTCTGTCCTGGGCTGCCCCCTGGAGGAGGTGAGGGACAAGAGGGTATTAGCCAAGCTCACCTCCATCATGGACAACACCTCCCACCCACTGCACGGGACTGTAGAGGAGCTGAGCAGCTCTTTCAGTGGAAGACTGAGGCACCCTCAGTGCAAGGAGGAGTCCTTCATCCCCACCGCTGTCAGACACTACTGTAAAGTAATGTGCAATAACTCCTATGCAAAACTACTGCAATAATCTCTGTATCAGCGTCACTTTGTCAACCACCTGCACTAGGACCGTAGTGCTGGTGGTTGTACATGTTAAAACATGTACAATAGGAGAATCCTCTTGCCAGGTGATTCTGACCATCATCCTGCCTCCACATATGGAGATGGGTCCCCCAGGCTGCTCCTTACGGGTCGCCCTAGTGGCATCAAAGGATGGGTCAAATGCAGAGGACAAATTTCCCTACGTGGACAATAAAGTACACCTTAACCTTCAACCTGCACTGCCAATGTTGACATTTTGATCTTCTACATTTGATATTCTGTTCTAATTTTTACAATTTATACTTTTTGCCGCTTATTGTGTATAAGACCTCTTTTTACTATTTAATTGTTGCACACTGTCTTATTTTGCACCCTACTCTTTTTTGAGAGCTGATGTAACAAGTGAATTTCTCCATTGTGAGATCAATAAAAGCTTATCTCATCTTATCCACGTGTAGCACGAAAGGCGAGATGAGGATGTAAATCAAATATGGTCACTTCCTTTCTGGTGGGCAGCAGCGGCAAAGACGGCAGTTATACTCGCGGATGTGCAGGCGTTACAAGACTTTTCAAGGCTCGTTTTCTCAAAATGATGTTTTTCTCCACTTTAGTAGTCCGTTTGTTAGGGGCTACTATGCATCATTACATGTGATCATGTACGGTCAATGGGAGAAGCATCATGTATGTCGAAATAATGGTTGCCTCTGCTGTGGATTTTGTTTTTTCCTTAGCAATTAATTCCTTGCCAGTTTAGAGCCGTAAAGCATGGCTACAGTTTCCCGGGCCATTATGAAAAGTAGCATAGCGTTTTCGCAGCAGCACCTGGAAGGGGAGAGCTCTATTAGCGAGGCGCCGACTGCTAAAGGGATTTCTCTCTCTTTTTTCTCTTTCTCTGCGGAGCGTTTAATGGAACAGCTGGCCGACGGGTGAATGGTGATGCATGTTGAGCGGCAAAATAACCCCATCGGAAAAAACCCCTTGTTTTAAACTCATTTTTTGGAGCAGAATTTTTTTTGAAGGTTTTGGGGCTCAATAGATTCCATGACTAGAAGCTGCTGCTGCTTTTTTTTTTACTACTCACCCCCCTACTTTTTTCTACTACAGTACTACAACTACTGCTGCTGCTGCTAGTGTTGTTCCATGACCATTTTTCCCAACACGACACTGAAAAATGCTGATACCGAATACCGGTCCGATACTGCGGCATGTGTATAAAAAACGATAGCAAAGCCCGTAAAAACATGCCAAGCCCTAGAGCACATGGCTCACTATGCAATAAGCCAGTGGTTCTCAACCTTATGGAGCCCCATCATAACAGTCAATGGGGTTCGTTCGCTGTTGGGAAATGGGGACATTAGGCTATAGAATCAGAGGCGGGTAGAGAAGCCAAAATGTTTACTCAAGTAAGAATGACGTTACTATGAAATCACTTTACTCCAGTACAAGTAAAAGTAGTGTCCAAAATAAATACTCAAAGTACTCTAATAGTACTGTAACTGTTTGAGTAAAAGTCCAATTTATGTTTCAGTTGTGACTTAAATTACGAGAAACTAAACGCCTCTTATTATATACCATATACCATTAAATACCATAAAATGTATTAATTTAATTTATAATTTAATTTATTGGTTTATTTGGTTGGGACAGTGCATGTTAATGAACATACATGGGTCTCATGCATGTAAACAAGCCACACCGGATTGTAGCCTTGGCCTAATTTGCGTCCGTCGTCCCCCATGCGCACTCTCAAACACACTCTCACTCATGCTGGCCTATTGTACATGTTTTAGTGGTGGGGAAACCGGAGTACCCGGAGGAAACCTACGCAGACACGGGGAGAACATGCAAACTCCACACAGAAAGGCCCCGTCCAGGTGGGAATCAAACCCTATATAATGTATTATTATACCATAAAATGATATATTTCTGAAGAAAAAGGGGCACAAAACACAATCTACTTATTTTAGGTCGAGATAAAGCTTTTGTAACTTTAAAATGGACTCACAGTGGAACAACGGAATAAACGGACGACTGCTTGAGCGGATGGACGAATGTAGTAAATCATAAATGAG
The DNA here is from genome assembly GCA_007210695.1 of Neogobius melanostomus. NCBI lineage: Eukaryota > Metazoa > Chordata > Actinopteri > Gobiiformes > Gobiidae > Neogobius > Neogobius melanostomus. The sequence goes on from VHKM01000355.1 coordinate 709,585, forward strand.
TCTTCAGTGTTAAGGATGACGTGAGCATTAGCCAGCGCACAGTAAACAACTGCATCTGTACTGGGTAATCTCACCATATGGTACTGGATATAGTTTTTGCTCAGGCACTCGCCGATACATGAACAAATACCTGTGGTATCGGCATGAATTCCAATACCAGTATCGATATTGGAACAACCCTGATTGCTGCTGCTGTTGCTTACTTCTTTTCTTCTACTTTTTCTACTGGCATTCTAACATTGTACATTGTTTAGCATCAAGAGCAATCAAATAAACTCATAGGCTTAAACTAGATCAGCCTTATCCTGCTTTCGTCCTCTTAGACACTGATTTAGTTCAAACTTGTAGCCCGGTTTAAGCTTGACTGTGCGGTCTCTCACGAGTTGGCGGAAGAGCGCCGTCTTCCCTTTTCATGATGTTTGTACTGTCACTCAGATGTTTACCTCCCAAATACCCATCTGAAACGCAATCAGGAGTGTGTGCGCGGCTTGTTAGTCTGTTTGGGGCTGTGATTGACTCAAAATGCTCGACAAATAGACAGGGCGCGGATTTTCCATAGATTTGGCTGAAATCGACAATCTGCCATTTAAACCTTTTTGTCGGAGGGGGAGGATGAATAAACGGGATGGATGGCGTTTTAGATTTGTTATGACCCCTTAGACGGACTAAGAAATATTACTATACCGATACTAAAATATGTGTCATCTTGAACCATAAAACTGAACAATAATGTTAAGCTATTCCACAAAAGACAATTTCTCTAAAATTTGTAACATTTCCAGTGTTGGTCAAAAGTTTGGAAATACTTTTTTATGTACATATTTGCTTTGATTGCTGCTTTGTGAGCTTCTGACATTTTCTCAATGGGCTTCAAAAACAATGCATTGAACTTATAAATGTATAATAGTTAAACTTTTTTCAATTTTAGTCTTGTTTTGGTCCTGATCCTTTTTTTAAAGTCTTCTTTTGACACATTTTTCTGAAAAACTAGTCATTTACCATTTGTGTTTAATTAGAATGGAACATGTCGTGTTGAAATGGTTCTGTGAAAGATCGCAATTATATAGTTATCGCAATATTGCACAGCCATATCGCAAGTTACTTCAATATCGTTCAGCCCTAGTACAAAAAAGAAAAAAAAACTGCAGCATATGAGCTCATATTGAATCAAAAGCCAATGCGAAGAGGCACGTTTTGACTTCACAGCCTGCTAAACCATTTCAGATGACGACCTTAAGAAGCTCTTTGAGAAAATGCCGATTCCATACTGGCGGCATGTAACAGTACCCAGCCCTAATTATGATCAAGTAATACCATTTTTGAAAAAGAGTCACATGTTTAAAAGTTATGAACCCAAAGCCATCTGACATATGTAAAAGTTTTAAGACTGAAAAGGTCATTAACACATCAAAATACAGGTTTAGCGTAAAAAAGTGCTGTGTATCATAAACGGAGGCCTTTCCTATAGCTCGCAGAGCAGCCGGCACCGCGCGACCATTAAAGTGCATATGACACATTAGACTACATTTTGACAAATACGTAGTTAACACAATTACATTCAAGATTCACGTTAAGATTTTCCCTAAATCTGGCAAAAACAAAAAACCTTTTTATTTTGGAAAAGAAAAACACTTCCGCATTGGCCATGGAGATCGGAAGTGACGTAGAACGAAACTGCAAATTGTTAAAGTCCACTGAAAGCCATTGAAGTCAATGGAATAATTTGTCCAAATAAACTGCAAACTGTCTCTCTCCCACAAACATTCAGCGAACCACAACTATATCACCATAAACCTGGGACAAGATGTGACAGGCTAAGGACCAACGATAAGAACAAATGTTGAGCTCTGATATTTAAAAAGGTCTTGATGCAATGAATGGAGATCAGTGCTGATAACGCAAAGAAGCTAGCAGGCTAAAGCTAACTAGCCCGCCGGCTGCTAGCAGATTCATTCAGGATTAGTTTGTTTACGTCACACCACTTTTATGTTGTGCTTTGCATTAACGGGGGAGCAATTCGCTCACGGTAGAGATATAAAATGACAGTCGCTGATGATAAACTTGGCCTCTACACTGTAGCACACAGTAGCCATTACCAAAGCTAACCGCAGGAGATGACATCTACACGGCTTACAAACGCGGTACAAACACAAACCGATGCATCAGATCAAGTATGCAGTGGATCTGTACCGTGACCCTGCCATAAACAGCAGGATTTGACTATGGAAATAAAAACACCGCTAGCATCCACTAGCATGCCTCCACACACAGTCTGTAGCCTGATATTGACAAACATTGGTGTAGCCACAATTCTCTCCTTGAACCATTGCACACTGTAGACAGAGCAGCTCATGATTTTACAAACCCAATAGTCCTCAAAGTATCCCATAAATAATGTCCAAGTTTTGGAAAACATCTGCTCCTTTGCCACTGGGTAGGCCAGCCACTGCTCCACACGCAGCTAAAATATCCATCCTGGTATGGATATGGAAAAGCGTAATTATGAAAACTTGACAACCGGTCATATGCACTTTAAGCATTTATTTGAATGGAAAACGTAGAAAAGGCTGGACTGTTGCTCCTGCAGGCTGATAACAACGTATATTCCCCATTTCTGTTTTGCCTCTCAGAAAACTACCGTCAATTTTCCATTCGAAAGAGAGATTGTGCCGTTGCAGAGTGGCTTCCTAATTTGCCAAAGCTAAAAAAAAAGTGCCTTCCCGACTGTCAATCTGCAATCCTGTGCTCGTTTGGAATTTGCTGCCTCGACTCCTGTCAGTGTGTGTGTGAGCTCAGTACTGCCTACCTGTACAGTAACGGTCTTCATTCACGGACTTCTGAGGAATCTTGTTCCCTTTGGTTGTTTCTTCTTCAACTGCTAAAGTGTTCTGATCTGGGTTTCCTGGATTTTATTTCATCTTAGGTGGAATAAAAAAAACTGTCCAACACATTTTTAAAGCACATAATCCGCCACCAGACTCTTTCTGAGCAGTTCTGCGCTCAGAGAGTGTTCATCGTCGCATCATAGATTTGTTAGCATGCTATTTTCTAAAAGTGAAAGCTTGTTTTTGTTATTCACACACTTTTTACTTTTGTCTTTTTTGTTCTAGTGTTGGAAGTTTTACTTGAATTACGTACACGGCTAGACAAGTTAAGTCTTCAGCTTAAAACCACAGAGTCGCAAATGATCAAGTATTGACGTTTTTTGACAAAATGAGTTGACTGTAAATGTTTGTCTTTCATTTGTTGCTTCTCTGAATATGCTGCTGCTGCTGCTGCTGCTGCTACTGCTACTGCTACTACTACTACTACTACTACTGCCTGCAAAGGGTCTGTCCATACGATATATTGTCCACCTCTAATGCTGAGGTTTCCAAAAGAACATTTTTAGGCCTCATTTATGCCGGATGCATTTACATACTTTTTCTTCTCTACTGTCTTTCAGATCCCTATGCGTGACGCTCCATGTTGACTCTGTGATTACGAGGGGGGATGCAGCGTGGACTAAAGCCTTTGGATTTGGCTGAAGTGTTGGACGTGCGCGCTGTTTGAGGATCGTCTGGTGATAAACTGCAACACCGGAATTTGGGTAAGTTCTCTTTGTAGCTTATTGGACTTTGGCGTTTTGATTTTTGGCACAGAAATGCAAGGAGAACGATTTGGTTATTGGTGGTGGAGAGGAGGGGGGTATTGACTGGCTGTGGTGGCAGATGGTGGTGCTGCTGCTGCGATAATGAAACGTTGCGACATATTTTGCTTAAATCAAAAATATTTTTTCCAGAAATAATGAAATGAAGGCAGTTTTCTGTGCTTTGACATGTGCTTTCAGTTGAAGACAAAGAAATACTTTTTGCTTCTTCTTCTCACTTTTTCCTTCTGCTTCTTCCTCTTGCCTTTTCTTCTACATCTTTCTTCTACTTCTTCTACTACTTCTACTTCTACTTCTTCTACTTTTTCTACTTCTACTTCTTCTTCTACTTCTTGCTTCTTCTTACTTTTTCTTCTACTTCTACTTCTACTACTTCTTCTTCTTCTACTTTTTCGACTTCTACTGCTTCTTACTTTTTCCTTCTTGCTTCTTCTTACTTTTCCTTCTACTTCTACTTCTTCTACTTCTACTACTACTTCTACTTCTTCTACTACTTCTTCTTCTTCTTCTACTTCTTCTTGCTTCTTCTTACTTTTTCCTTCCTCTACTTCTTCCTCATGCTTCTTCTTCTTCTTCTCCTTCTCCTGCTTCTTACTTTTTCCTTCTCCTTCTTGCCTCTTGCTTCATGGCGGACAGCACACAACGTTAGGGTGCATTACGACACCCTGCTAGGCTGGATCGCTTGAGAAGAAATAGTCCAATCCACGCAACTTGTTTTTTTCATTCTCTCCTCCATAAATTCATGGGGAAAATGGTAACTTACACCAAACTACAGACACCAAATCTTATATTATTTACTTATTCATTTCAAATTGCAAACATGGTCTTATTGTTTTAGTTTTGTCCAACTTCAGTCATCACCTAGGCCTTCATCAAATCAATATCTGACTATTATTTTACATTTTAGCAGGATTTCCAGCCTGTCAAGATACAAAAATAAAAAAAAGAAAGAGGATATGAAGAAAAATCACAGTGCGTTTTCTCCCCCCCCCTCCTTTTCACCTGCAGCGTTTTGCCTTAATACTGCCAATCAGTGGAGCGCATGGCCTTAAAAAGTTTGATACTATAACATTATCTCCGCTCAATGACTAATCTCGCCCCCTGTCCTGGATCCGACAACCCAAACATGAAAGCAACCTACCGAGACCAGACCCGGGTTAAGCCTCGTTGCGAAGGATGCCAGGAGCGTGCTAACCGGTTCATTATTCCCAGCCTTGGCTAGTCGTGATCACCGTTTAGCATCCAAAGCTAATTAGGAGTCTGTTACTCTGATTGAGCTGAGGGCGGATTTAGCTAAATATATTCGCCGAAACCATCGAGGCGTTTGGACACGCGACCGGGCTCGGTTTTCGCCCAGTCGCACTCGATACACAGATGATCACTCCAGCTCTGGATCATAGCCGGGCTTGCTTGCGTTTGTGTGGGTGCTGCTGTGTGTGCTAAAATGCTATTGATTTTCCTGAGAAGCTGGGGGTGGGGTGGGGGGGGGGGGACGCCTGGATAATGCTTCATCTTTTGCTAGTTTGGCGCAGGGCATTGTACAGTGACTTTGAGGAGTGCAAGTGGCTTGGATTCATGACGAGATGAGTTTATTTGCAAAAAGAGGGTATGCATGTAATAGTTCTTTTGTGTAGAGGTGTTCAGTTACCCTGATGTGTGCTCTCTGCTAAGTATCCCACATGTCATTGACACATATTATGCGTCTTTTGTCGTAAATATGTACGTATTTTCATAAAACAAGCGGCGTTTTGCAGTGATTCGGAGAACGCTTTATTTTATTTTTTTGTGGCTCACTAGGGAGAAAGAGTGTGAGAAGCGCCACGTTTATTTGAGAAGATTAAAACTAAGAATGTTTTTCTAATTCCGTAAAATGCTGTGTCTTGTATCTTGCTGCTGCATGAAGCTGACATGTAATAAATGAGTACCTAGATGTTTAACAGCAGTTTTAGAAGTATATATGCAGCTCACAGTACAGTCAGTGTTCCGACAATGTTCCAAAAGCAGCAATAAATAATCTTATTAAAGTCTTAATATTTCCATCTTTATTGTGGAAAAAAATATTTTTGCACTTTAAGATTACTCGGAAAATAATTTGAAGGAAGGTTTGGGAACCCTGATTAGCTCCAATATTTTGGAGCTAATATGTTGGGCTGATTTGAAATAAATATAGTGATATGAAATCACTAGATAATAGGGCTAGGGTCCGTTTGTTTTTTTCCGATACCAATGTTATTTTAATTGAATTAAAATAACATGAGTAAAAAAAAAGTATAAGTCAGGAGGAAGTCCTGAAACAGCACAACAAAAAGCAACACCAGCTGCAGCAGCGTCACCTGTAACTTCATGTTTTGAGCAGCATTTCCACTTAAGCAGCGATAAAAAGATAGAAAGGACATTACAGACCAGATCCACATCAGGACACTGTTTTATTTCAGCAAAACGTTTCTAAAAGTATTTCACGCGTCAAAGATCTTTACCCAGTGAGAGCACTCACTCTGTCAGTAATAATTTACCGAAACTGTACCAAAAATGCCTTCAGTGAACCCACCACCTGCAGGAGGAGCCATAGGGGCTGGTGCTATGTGATTTTCCACGACTCGGAAACGGACAAGTGGAAGAAAATGGATGGATGGATGTACCAAAAATGTCTAATACAGAGTGAGCGCTCACTTTTCCACAATCTTTAGAGTTTAGTAAACAACAGGCACGTAGCTCGGCCTCAAAGGAAAAACAATCTTTCTTGTTGTCACTGCTGTGTTGTGCTCCTCTCTTTGTCCAAGAGCTGTAGTTTCTTGTTCAGTCCTGGTTTAGTCCTGGCTCAGACTGACCGCAGACCAGCTCTGCCATCTCTAATAATTACAAAGATTTAGTAATTTATAGCTTTGAATTGCTGTAAGAAAACAGCTGCATTTGCGCTGAAGCGGCTAATTATCTGTGTATGCTCATGTTTTTTTTAGACCCACTGCGGGTCATATATTTACGTCTGGAGAATAAAGTACCGAAACTTGGCACCGAAATAATTTGTTTTTCGATTCCGCCCCCAACCGGAGCTTTTCAGCAGGTACCAAGTAGGTACCATTTAACAGGACCCAGTCCGACTAGATAATGTCAAAACGGTGCACTGCAGTATTAGAAAAGGATTTTTAGGCATCCTCATATGGACGTAAAACAAATCCCTGTGGATTCACACTGCCTCGACAAAGACCCAAAGGTCGAAACGCGTCGGCGTTAAATAAATAGAATTTAATACAGTTGTGCCTCGGAAACTTTATTTTCCTAATTCATTTGACTCTGGCCGTTTCTTCCGAATAGCACCTGGTACCACTACACACGATGGAGATCCAGTAAGCACCTCTGGCCTCCTCCTCAATTTAAATCCCTGTGGATCTTTTGTCAAATGACTAGCCTGGATAACTCTGTATATTAGTCGACCAACATATTGAGCTTATGCAGTATTTGCACAAGTATAGCTCTACAAACTGTTGGTTGTGGAGATGGAAAGTTATTACATTAACTGTAATAACTTGTGTCAGGATGAAAATAAATACATACATACATTTTAATTTTTAGCAGACACGGGTAGGTAAATATCTGCTTAGATATTAGTGGTAGTGAAGATGGAGAGGTTGAAGAGGCTGATGCAATGGAGATTGGGCGGTGTGATAGACATTGACAACTTCCTATCAAAATAGCGTACTGCTATTACTGCTTAAGTTTTTAATTCAGGCTTTCCATGTTTGGCTTGATGTTATTGACAGTGATTATTATTGCATGCTGTAGTTGTAAACCGCCCACAAGAGCAAAGAAGAAGTGTCCGCGAACAGAAGCGAAACGTCCTCAACTCAACCAAACCCAGTCCAGTTGACAGTTTTCTATTTAGTTTAAGCTCGCCATCACATTCCACGACCCAAACTTAAATACACAATCGGCTCGCTATGCACACAAACTGCCATCATCACACCCACATTTTCTAATCTCGCAGCATCGCCCCTTCCTCTGCGATAGCGTTTGCCCGACAGAAGGCCGTACCACGCTGCAGACACGTCGACAGCTCTCGTCCATTGAAAGCCTTTATTTGCCGTTTCTGCACGCTGCTTTATGTGCCACTAAATATGCCACGGTTCTAATATCCAACCACGCATAAAAGCTCTCATCTGATAAGCAGCCTCATTTTCAGGAAGGAACATGATTAACAAGACCCTCTGGTAGTCAACAGAGTACCATCTATTCCCCCGTTCTCGGCGAGAGCGATGCCTATTTTGCGAAGAGAGCCCCGAAACGGCACACGGCTCAATAAATCACTCGAAAAGGGGCTGTCTCACGCGCTTTCCTTTAGAAGATAAATTTGCGATGGATGTGATTTGTTTGAGTTTTGTTTTTTTGTGGAAGCAAATTTGCATCGAAGTGTTGTGTAGCGCTACCTTGGGTTTATTGATCGCTACGTCCAAAGACAAGAGGAGTGATAAGGCGGCTTTCACTGGGGAGTTTGCACGTCCTCTCCTTCGAGTGGGGACGTACGAACTAAAAAGGTTTTCCGATGGATTGGATTAGGGATAAGGGGTGGAAAGAGTGATTTTCCGGACCGAATTTCTGTTGGTAAATTAGAAGACCAATACCAATGATTTTGAAATTCCAGTTCAGGGCACATACTTTGTTCTTGTCCAGGACCTTTAACGTTTGAAAGAAGACTGATCTATGAAACTACAAGACGACAAGAATCAAGCGTTTCGAGGTGTGTTTGAGGGCTAGAGCTGTGTTTGGAAAAGTTGTTGCCCATTTGTCAAACTGCTGCAGCATTTTTCTAATCTCTGGCTTTTGAACAGTTCCTGCAGAACGGTAATGTTTCTGGTGAAGTGACCCAGTTCTCATCTTTTTTCTTTTTCCCAAACGCGACCTGTGTCTGATCTTTTCATGACAGTCTGAAGCACAGCCCGGATCCCATGTTTTTTCGAATGCGATTACGTACCGGATCTTCAGTCTTCAGGTCGCAATCATCCGATCCATGCACTTCTGATGTAATCCATTCTGCATTCAAGTAGACGGGAGGAAAACAACACGGGCACTTGTCATGAATGAAGTTTGCGTGAGTGAAGCCGCTCACCTCACTGTCCACGGCTGACAGGTTTTTGTTGTTGTTAAATACACGTAAAAAAACGGTCTCTCTTCCTTCTTCAAATGATTAGGTTATTGATGTATTGGGTCCCCCGGCTTCCCACAGCTTTACCATAGCCAGATCCGCCGCGCTGTTTCTTGTTTACTTCTTCATAGCAGTGTGCCGTACCCTCTACTGCGCGACAGATTCAAGCGGCATCCCGTTCAGACTGGAGGGCACACACAGGTTATATTTGAGAGGAATATGACAGCCCTTGAACAAAGAAGTCTGATCTTTTCCAAACAAATCGGAATTGAACATTAAAGGAACAGGCCACCGTTCTTCCATACTGAGATATGTTCTTACCTGACTTAGACGAGTTGATATGTACCTGTCTTTGTGCGTGCCCGTGGAAGAGCGTGGTCGCTTCCAACTTCACCCCTGTGTGGGGCTATAGAAATATGCTGGGAGAGGCCAAATGCTAACAACATCTTTGGTCATTTTGTGTGACTGAGCGCACGCACAAAGACCAGACGGGTACGCATCAACTCGTCTAAGCTCAGGTAAGAACATATCTCGGTATGGAAAAGCGGTGGCCTGTTCCTTTAAGACCTGCAGTCTGAATGTAGCCTAATGTTGTGAGTCAGGGGCTGACTGTAGTTTGATTGTTGGCCAAAGCCATCGGGAAACGGTTTGAGATGAGAGGGCTCTCCTCGGCGCAGATGCTGTGTATGGAAACTATGGCGGTTGTTACGTTTTTTTTTGCATTTCCAGGCTTTGTTCTGACAATTCTGGTCATGTGCTTTATTCAGTCGCCATAATTTACCACACCAAGTGTCGCCGTAAGGAAAGCGCTCTAGCACGCTCTATTGTTTACACCCAGCCTCTATCCGAAAGCAGTAGATCACTGACGTGGATATACGTGCAGATGCATTCAATACAGCCTAGGCTCTGGGAAGGTGGAATTGTGGGTAGTTGTTTTTGTGGGGGTTTACAAAGAGGTAGACTACATAAACTGACGAATGCTCCATGCTGAGATAGCATTCATTCTCCTGTTATTTATTGAGTCTGAACTAGTTCTCGTTCTTCATTTTACCTGCCGAGCGATACTTTCACTCTAGCACGCAACGCAACCCACATTAGAGCTAAATTAATATATAATGTATAATACTGTATTTCTTCCACACATTATTCTTGAATAACGATTTATAAAACAACCCAAATACCATTTATTTTTAAATTTGAACAAACTCAGAAAGTGTTATTTTTTCAGTAAATCGATATTGAAGCCGGGTCTCAGCGGGGCATTAAAAAGCCATTAAATGAATTGTGCCAAAGTCAAGCCTTAAACATCAATAGCATTCAAATGGATTCAAATTGACATTAAATCTACATTTCTTGGAAAATGATGGCTTTGCTCGACTTTTTTTTTTTTTTTAACCGTATAAGATCATTGAAAATACCAACATTATGGTCTAAAACATTCAGTCGCCGTTTTGGCTGAAATGTACCACATTTTTCTTTGCCCTTTTTTCCAATTCTCTTTTCGTTATTTGATGACATTTTTGCAAGTCATAATATATAAATATAAAATATATGCAGATTTTTCCTTTGATTGTGACAAATGATGCAAGTCATATTAAGGCATTAAAATGGCATTAAAACCCTGTGAAGAAATCTTTCCTGGCCCAGACAGAAAAAGTTGGGAGTTGGGAGATTTCAATTTGATTGCCATTGGGTGCCATTGTTGAGAAGCTAGTCTTTTCCTCCTGATCAAAATCGGTCTGCTCACTAAGTAACATTTGAGTGACAAAGTTAAAGTGGGTCTCAGGTCCGGGATATGTTGGATAGAAAAAAGTCCATAGTGGAAGTGCATTTAGTTCCCACGCCTCATGACTTAATCCGGAATTAGCTAATAACAGTCATTAATGTTTGTTTTGTTCTCCCGAGGTCCATGTCACAACATTCCTAAGGCTTAAACACACAGGAACCCCATTATTACGCGCGATAACTTGCAATTATGTCATGTGAGAAACGGCATTGCACGCTCGGCTGCCGTCGTACTAAATGCTTCGGCGTACAATATAAAGGCCTATTTGTGAATGAACTCCCAATTTGGATTTTATCACAATTTTTTTTTATAGTAAGTAACTTAAATTACATGGTGAAGAAGAAAAAGATTGAATGATTATACTAATTTATTCAACTTTGTGATAATCAACACAGCAAAAAGAGACTTAGAACTCACTCTATAATAAAAAAAAAACACAATAAAACTCCAGACAATAAAAGTAAAAGAGTAACACTATGGTAAAGGTTCGTGTCTGTTGCTGCTTGGCATCTTTTCTGAGACGTCTCTCTCATGACGTCAAGCTGCTGTGATGTGACGCTCTGTCGCTGTCTGACCCTTTCACAATAAGAGTCTTACTAAAGCGATAACATGCAGTGACCTTTTATTGTGTAAAAGGTGAACCGGAAGCAGTTAGTTGACAAGAAACTGAGAGTCACGGTGTATTTGGAGAACTTTTATATTTTCAAAGACATGGATATACGGTGCATTTGTAAACCCAGTCCGGGATTTAAATTAAACAAATGAGAAGGATGCGGCGCCTGACAGAACTGTATGGACGAAGGACACACTCGCTTCTTCGCACGTGTGCCAGCCAGGTAAATAAATAAACACACGTGACGCTGCGATCTATGCAGAGCAGAGGCGCGTAACGGGGAAAGACACAGACATAAATACCGCTGAAGTAGAGACAGAATGCTGGGTTTAAAGCTCAGGATGGAGGAGCCTGGTCATAAACATGCACTGTAGAGGATCGGCTCGCTGCTAAATGCTCGCATTAGCCTCTGACATTGCGTAGCAGAAAGTTCGTGGCTTGGGTTTGCTTCACTGATAGTGAAAAGAGTCAACTGTGCAGAAGTGCTTAGAATCGTGATAAAACGATCCCACAAAAATGACAGATTGTCAGCTCTGGAGATCGTCCATCCATCCGTCCATCCATCCATCCATTTTCTTCCACTTTTCCGTTCCCAGGTCTTTGGGGGCAGGTGGTGGGTCCACAGAAGGACGGCCTCATGGTTCTAACCGGGCCTGTTGGTCTCTCATATGGGGCTTCTGAACCTCTCTTTGTCTGACCCATTACCTAGGACCTGTTTGCCATGGGGAGACCCTACCAGGGGCACAAAGCCCCCGACAACAGAGCTCCAGGATCATTCGGGCGCTCAAACCCCTCCACCCCGTTAAAGTGGCGGTTCCAGGAGGGGCTTTGGAGATTGTACGACGGTCTAATATCATCATATCGCCCACCCCTAGTGTACATTAGCATTTGTAGTCCAGCCCTGGTCTCATTTCCTAACGATTCCACACGTCTTTCATTAATGTCCATTATGATTTCAAAGGTGTCGTTTTTGTTCTTCTGATCTGGATGCTAATATCTCTTGCCTGAATTCCACTGTGTTGATGCTTGTTCCCGCAGTCTGGTCTAATTGCGTCTTGCACTTGGCTGGTGCGCGCCGCATCTGCTAATTATACTGTTCTCATTTCAAACAGCTGCCCCCAAAAATACCCACGATGCTGTTCTTCACATGCGACTGCAGAGTGGGGGGTGGTCTCATCTATTCAACATTATTTATACCTTCTTTTAACGGCGGTGGGATTTGTAAACTTGAAATCACAAAGCTGTGTGTTTCTTCTTCGGAAATGAGAAACTTGGGTGGAATATAATAATCTCAAGTTCTCTGCTGTTGCTAGGAAACAGTTGTTGGCATTCAAAATGGAAAACCCGCGCATAAGAAAACATTGGAGCGTGCAGGCAGGCGGGCGACTGAGCTGCGTGGGTTATTTCTGTGCGGCGCAGAGAAATGGGTTGAATTTTTTTGCCGTTTCGGATTTGCCCCGGGCCTGAGTGCTGCCGTTTTGGGACAAATTGGGCCACACGCAGGACGCTGTTTACCGATCGGGCCGGCGCTCCAGCAGCAAGACCCGCCATTACGGCTCGACATTCTGCTTGCTGCGCCGTTGTGGTTTAGATGCGGGTTCAGCAGGCATTCTTACAGTCATTCTCACACCTTTATTTAACCAGGAAGTGACTCTCAGGCAATCCCAGTTACATCTGTGTGACCAAAGCTCTTAAATGAAACTCTAGATAGGACATGGCCATAGTAATACGTTGGAACGAGTGGGAATTCTGGTGGCCATCTTGTGACTGGCCTTTCTAACCCTGTGCAGTGTAATCAAATGGAAACACCACGTATTTCCTTATACGGTTATTATCTATGTTTAGTCATTGCATGACTCTTTGATAATTGTGACTGACCTTGACAAGAAAATAACGTTTTTGCAGTTTTTCATATGTTATTTCAGTTTTATAGGAGTCATAGATTTACATTTGTTCATGGATTTTCCTCTGTCAAACACTTCAAATCATTCACTTCTATTCAAATCAAATATAACATTTGTTTCCTACTTTAAAACAGTATTTCTGTACTTTTTAATATTTATTGAACAGGGGACAGTGATGCAATGAAGGCTAACCTCTTAACCCTGGGAATGAATGGAAAAAACAATGCTAATACGGCTAAACAACACGACTAAAAAACAAGACATTTCAAAGAAAAGACTGAATGGAAAAGCAGCTCATGTATAAAAGACTTGTTTGATTTTTTTGACCCCCTGCCTCAAAATACTGTATTTTTGGTACTTTGGTACCCAGACTGGAGACTATAGTGTGACTTGACTTGACAAAACCTACGACTTGACTTGATCCCAAGAAAATTGGCTTGGACTTACTTGGGGCTTGAAACTTCACGACTTGGACTTGACTTGACTTGCATTTAGGCCCCGTCCACACGTATCAGGGTATCCCACAAAAACAAGATATTTTCTGGAGTTTTCTGTGGTCGAACGTCACTGCCTGCGACTAAATCTTCTCTGACGTCACACACTCAACCTGTGTTTACATCAGATGCATGGAAAAGCATGGATGCCTCAAAACTGTTTTAACGATTGTTCAGGCGCTTTTTGCTCGCTCAAGTACTGCTTTATGTCAAGGCACACAGGTGAAGAAGCTCTTTACAGTCGGCTCTTTTATGCCAAATAACCATCCCACATCAGACATGTTCTCCGAAGGGGGTAACAGCGGTTTTGGTTCAGACTGCAACGCACTTCAGCAGAAGAGATGAAGTCGTCCTCCCAGAGGAAACGGTGAGACGAGTGTTACGGTCCTCGCTGCTGCCGTAGTTGGAGTTATTACATTCCAGGTCAATCTACAGTCATGTGATCACCGGTCAGTCTGGTTAAGAAAGTTGCTCGCACGCTGTACTATTTATCTGATGGAAGATTACAAAATACGGCAAAATGCATTTTGTTTGTCATGGTATAATATACGTAATATATATGTTGTCTCACAATTGTTAGGCAGGTCTGTAAAGCTGCAACGGTGCATTTGGAAGCCCTGTTTATACAGTTGCCAAAAAAATAATGAATGTGCTTGTGCTGCAGAAACTTGTGGAGAGATTTCAGCAATGAATGTACTTGACAACGCATATTTATGCGGTTGGGTGTGGATGCCGTTTTTTTTTTTTTAAACAAGGCTGTGTGGACTTTTTTGTCTAGGCAGGGGGTGGATTTATAAATGCCCTGCTACGTGTGGAGTGGACTAGGCCTTATACTCCCACGTCTGCTGACCACCACCAAACACAGCCACAATTCACAATTTGTGAACACACACGGAGAATATACGGACTCCACTCAAAAAGGCCCAACATTGTCCCAGAACTGAAGTAGGAGCCCTTCAGTGAGGTGAGAGGAGTCGTTGGCAAACTGCAAATGGACTGGAAAACCATCTTTATATACCGTTCTCTTTTTAACCCGGTACATATTTTTGTATATGTCAAGACGTAAAATGAATTCTATTTTCTGGCATCGGCAAAGGAGGAAAATATGCCGTCCCAAACCACTGTAGTGTCTTAACAGCACCAGAAATGTGTCGCGCCAATCGACTTAATGCCTCAATTATTCCTAGTTTGCCCGTCCGCACTCCCCCAACCCCCCCAAAAAAAACAACAACATCGTTCCCTCTATGAAAGGCCATCTGTAATCACGTCATTTTATTCGGTATTTATCCCCCTCCCCTTTGCTTTTGTAACGGGCTTCTCAATTTCGTTCTCTCTCTGCCGCCACAGACTTTCATCTTGTGGCTTGTCGAGGCCATTAGCTCTGCCCTCTGGCCAACCAGCGAGAGTGGAAAATACAAAAAAACAAAAACGACGGACATTGACGTTGATGCAGCGTTTTCTTAAACACGCTTCCACATTCCTAGTCTTATTTGTCAAATTGGGGGGGGGGGGGCAGCGGGTGGTCGTCAGCCTGGGCTAATGTTATTTGAAGAAGATTTATCCATCGTCTTCCGTGGTGTTTTTTGCGTAATGGTTCTGACTTGCGTGGCATCGCCGGAGGGTCCGAGAGGGTGGAAGGAAGGATGCTTCTAATTTGGCCCTAATGGGTGAAATCAGCCATCTTGTCAAAAGTCCCCCCACCCTCCCCTCCCCTTGCTCCACGTTGCGCTGCACAGGCAAAAAGCTGCGATGCCTCAAAGTCGGAGACACGTAAAGGCTAACATCAGCGTTTGGGGCGTGAGGGGCCGGAGGGGAAGGGCTAGGATGGAGGAAAAAACAGTTAATCAGCGGCCGGGGTAATCTTATCATTTGTCCAGAGATTAGATTAGGGGCAATGAACCTTCCCTTAAGGGCGAGAAAGAGGAGAGTGGTGGAGATTTCGATAAAAGCAGCCTGATCCAATGCGTCCGCGAGCCGCAGAGGTGCACTTATGGCGAATGTGGTGGCGAAATGTGGTGAAAAAAAAAGACAATAAGGAGTGAGAGACTGATTTTTGGAGCAACACGGCCAGAAAGTGCAGAACGGCTCAAAACGAGTCAGTTTTGTGTTCCATCTATGACATAATAACATAATCCAGGAAATGCAAATCGGAGCGCGTCAGCAGTAGAAGAAGACACAGTTAAAAGTGAACAAGCTCACTCCGACTAGCATGAATGAAAAGAAAAAAAACTACAAAACTTCTGGCAGGTTTTTGACAAGGGATCAATGTTATAACATGGGTTAAAGTTCTCAAGTCAATCCTGCATAACATGTCCCTTTCTTTCCTTCCATCAGAGTGGGACAAAATAATAAAGGCTTTGATTTATGCTTTGCTGTCTGAGCTTCTCAAAGCGCTATATTGCAGCGCGAGTCATTTGCTCCCGACACTTGGTGATGTTACTATGGCTGTAGCCAGAGCTGCCCTGGGGCTAAGAGACGGGAGACAGTAAGAAGGTCCCGGGTTTGATTCCCTCCTTGGCGGGGCCTTTCTGTGTGGAGTTTGCATGTTCTCCCTGTGTCTGTGTAGGTTTCCTCCGGGTACTCCGGTTTCCCCTACCACTAAAAACATCTTCAATAGGTCCCTCCCTGGGGTCAGGACTCTCCTGATGAAGTTTCTTAATCTCAGTGGGACTTTCCTGGTTAAATAAAGGTCAAATAAAAAAATAAAAAATATAGCTTTTTAGTAACTGAGTAATGTAACAAGATTATAATTGCAAGATTAGTAAAATCAAGTATGGGATTTGTTTTATTTGGACAGCTGAAAACATCTTTTTCAGAAAACAAAGTTGATCCTTATTTAAAGCAGTACTAAGTAACTCTTGCCCCTAGAGGCCATAAGCGCAACTGCAGGTGTTGTAGCAAGTTACGATTTTTTAAGTTATTAAATGTCTTGGAGAGTAAATACTACGCTGACAGGAAAGGTGAAGGGAGAGAGGGGTGTTGTACATCCAGTTATACAATAGAAATATTTGTTTTCACTCAAACTTGGATGTAAATACTGTTTAAAGTGGCGCTAGCCTGCAGTTAGCTTTGCCCGTTAGCCTGTTAGCTTCTTCTCCGTGATTCTATTGGTGTGTATTGCTTGCTCCGCCCGGTGGCAGTCAAGTTGCAAGCATGGTTTTCTGGCCAGAGACACCAGGGGGAGATGAAAGACCCCCCAATCATCCTATTAACACTTGTATTACCCCCACAGGGACTACGGAAAGGATTTATTAAGGTAAACACGTGACTTAGTACTGCTTTAAACCAAAGTAACTTATAATTTGTAATCAAAGTACTTTTGAAATAGATTAATAATAATAATCACTTGTGTTGCGCTTTACTTTGTGGTATATCTATATCTGCACCATACTTTGTGGTATATCTACTATTGTAGCCACAGCTGCCCTGGGGTAGACTGACAGAAGCGATGCAACCAGTCTGTGCCACCTGCCCCTCCCACCACCACCAATCACTCACTACATTCATTCTGGCCTATTGTACATATTTTTTCGTGGTCGGGTAAACCGGAGTACCCGGAGGAAACACGAGGAGAACATGTAAACTCCGCACAGGGATTGAACCTGGGACCTTCTCTTTTAGCTGTGAAGCTCGAGCGCTAACCGCTATGCCATCGTGCCACCCATTATTTATCAAAGAATTTCATACTAGATTACTTTTGGAAAGAGCTGTCAGTAATCAGTAGTTGGATTGCTTTAATAGAGTAATCTCAATACAGATTACAGTACAATAGTTGCTGAACTGTTGTTGTTTTTTAATCCCTTTAAGTGTATCATTGTAGTAAAATAGTGTAGTAAAATATGACCGAACTACCCTTATTACAGTATTCAGCACAATGCATCATCATTTCCAGATACCAGTGTGTGCCTAAGGAATATATCATGTTGCAGATAAAGTAAAGTGAATGTTGAGAGCTCTGCTTTTGTGCCAGGAAATCCCTCTGTATCTGCCAAAGTTTCAAATGAGAAGAGCCAAGAAAAGCTACATGTAAATCAAAAAGACAGAAGCGTATTTGTGACGCTCTCTGCCCAAATATCCCAATATAAATTAAAATAACTCGCGCTTAACTAATTGGATTGCTCAAATAGCGTATATGTTGTGCTAATCAAACGTTGTGCTTGTGTCTGCTTGTCTGATTATAATGAAGTTTGAAGTTTTTGAGGCGTTTAAAGCCTTAAGACAAGACGGTCTTAGATGGAAAACGCTGAGTGAAGGTGACGTTTATAGCAGGATTAGAATCTCCGTAAAACTGTCCCAAAAATATAGTGGTGTTTAGTTAGAATTCCTTTTAAAGGGGACATAATCATGCAAAATCAACATTATATTTGTTTGTGTTATGTAATAAATAAATGTCTTCATTCAGCTTCCTTTTGATTTGCTGTTCACTTTGGTTGTTTCTTCTTCTACCGCTGAAGTGCTACCATCTGGATTAGATCGCGTAAAAGATTGAATATGGAAATATCCTGCACTTCAACCATCACCGCATCGGTTCTGAAAAGTTGTGCACTCAAACGCCGTTATTCACTGTACCATTGATTTGATAGCAGAAAGTAGCTGAAAATGGTGAACTATACTTTTTCACTCTTCCCAGACATTTTTGTGTGGAATAAAAGCATAGTAGGCACGCTCAAAGTGAGTTGGTTTGTTTATCAAGATCCCCATTAGCCATTGCCTTGACAATGGCGAGTCTTCCTGGGGTCCAGATTATAAAATCACATTTTCATACAATGATCTCAGATCACATTATAAAACAACATAAAAACATAAATACACAATTACAACATATTTCATTTGTTGTAGTGTGTCAACAGAGTCTTTTTAAAATGTTTGTCTGCAATGTTAGAAATGTCTTTAGGCAGATTTTTACTACATGTTAAACTTATGTATGGAACAACTGAATACAAGTACAGCATAATAAACCTTAGGGAGTTTTAACACAAGAATCTTTTGAAAGAAGCAAAAAAGGGAGGGCAAAATGTAGTGTATTCTTCACCAATGTCCAGCCTAAAGTTTGGTGCATGCTTTGAATATTTGTATATTTTGAGCAACTCCGCTCAAGACGTGCCGCCTTATTTTGCACTAACTGTAGTTTCTCAATGTCTCTTTCGGAGGCACTGGACCACACCATTGGGCAGTAATGTAAATGGGACAGAACAATAGTCTTGATCACTAGTGAAAGAAGATTTTGGCTTAAATAATTTGAACATCTTCTGATAACCGCTAATTCTCTTCCCATAACAGCAACAGTACAAATATGCTTGGACCACTTAAGTCTGCTGTCTATAATGACTCCGAGAAGTTTTGTTGACTAAACATCTGTCCTTGCAAATGTTGCTGGCACTGTGTTGCATTATAGAATTCATATATTTTCCTTCAGATATTAAAAAAGGAACTCAAAGTTTTTAGGCTTTGTTCTCATATTAATCGATTTCGATTTTCGTTTCAATTTTTCATAATGAAATAAATACATGTAGCTGATTGATGAACTTAGACACACCTCTTATGCAAACGCATAAATTGCATTATGGGCAATTTTCAACTTCCCAACTTCCGGCTTTGTCTGCTGGCACGTTTTCATTTGCTCTGCTCGCTTTCATCTTTTTTTCATCTAAAAAAGTTGTGCAGCTGATATTTATGATGCAGATTTGACTGTTCCGACTCCCTACATTTGGAGCTTGTATATCCCCGCTTCCCCATCTGCCTTTGGGGGACACTCAGCCACGCACTGCCCCGCTTTACAGTCTCCCGCCCGGCTAGGAGCCTCGAAGGCGGCCTGGGATGGCTAACCGCTGCCCCCGGTGTCTGTGAGCTCTCCCTTGGAGCCCTCAGCCCCATCTAATGAGCACTGACAGCCCTCGGATTAGCTGTCTCTGCCCAAAACAGCTTTATCGTGTCTGTATTTTCAACATGAGATCATCCAGCCATGCCAATAAATATGTCTGTAGCCGAACGTTTAGCACCTGGGGTAAACTGCTAACTAAACTAGCTTCTAGCTCGCAACGATCCTGTGAAAACAAGTAGCCATTTATGCACTAATAAAGCCGGTAACTTTATAAAGCAGCCTTTAAGATGATGACACAATGAGCTGGGCTTGACGTATTTGTGGTTTATTCTAGACTTTTCATCAACAATGAGCTGTTAGCAATTATAACATGCTAACGGGGGTAACCTGGAATAACCGTTGTCCACTGGCACAAATCACCGCCCTGTATTCAAGCCGTATGGGCTGGATATAGGCTTTAAATATTGGGGAGCTCCATAAGACATGGCAGTAGCAAAAAGGGACTAGTTAGCCCCAAAACAGTAGTTATTTTTCTGGCATGAGCTCCTTCCAAAATGCAGCTACGGTCTGAATGCAGAATGCTAACAACAGGAAGTGGGCTCGGCGAAATACAGTGCCATTTTTTGACCGCCGCGCAGTGAAGAAAATTTTGGGAGAATTAATGCTCAAAAATCTCCCATTGTCTCGGCCAAACTCCAAAACCAAGTTCCATTTCTGCCAAAGAAATGGCTGTAAACTTACAATGATTTCGATGAATTGCCCAGCCCTATAGTCAAAGCAAAGTTTAGAGTGTGCCTCGCTCGTGACATGGAGCTGCAATTAGCATTCTCTTTTATTTACATCCACATTTCAGCTCCACTCCGTCCCTCTCTGTGTCTCTATGCTAATGTGGGAGCTGAGAGGTTGGCGACAGCATTCCAAATGCGTGGGCTTTCCCACAGATGCCACCTGTATCTATCAGCTGGTGAAATGGTTTATATTTATACAGGCACAGTTTAACATTTGCCGAAATGCTAATTTCCACCTGCTGTCCCTGGGCACACATAAACATTAGCACGTTGTTCATCCATATACTGTACTCGTAGCCATTCCTGAATGAAATGTGCAATTGTTTTAACGCAGCCTGTGCTATAATGTGTGTTGGCAGTTTGCTCCACTTATGCGTTGCCCTAGTGGAGAAGGACGCTCTGGCAGAGTCCGTTCTCCTTTTCGGGATGCTGCGTTTTGAGGATTTTAGACGAAAATAGACTTAATTTGCAAGATGACTCAAAACATGCATAACTGAAGCACATGCTTTTCAAGCGGGAACAACATTGGTAAACATCATGAAAGCTGGAAAATAGGCTATTCAACACGATATGTGCCGTTTTCGGCAAGACACTGCAGGTGAATAGGCAAAAAATGATATCAAATTCAGAGAAATCAACTGACAAAGAGATATCAGACTTTTGCTGTAGATTATACATAGTTACTGTGGTTATAAGGAAAAGATAGTATTGAAAATACTATTGTTAAAGGATAACATTAAATCGCTATTTTCATACTATGACAGAGAGGGTACGGCTGTACAGCTTGACCCAGCTTGTCATAGTATGATAAATAGCGATTTAATGTTATCCTTTAACAACTATCTTACTACTAATTTAAATAAAGTGTTCTGCCTAACTTTGGCATCCTGAATAATAAAAACAGATTAGATTAATGGGTTGTGTTTGGTTTTGCTTTAAAAGTCTGTAAATAACCAACATTTCGCCTTTGGTTTTCGGGCTTCAAAACTCGATAAATCAGGTTGGGAATTAGCCATTGAAAAATCGCCCTGAAAAACCCTCAAAGGAAAACTTGATGATTTACTCACTTAAATGAATGTATTTTATTTATTATAGTGCATATTCACCTCTTAACACTCACCTTAACTGAGCTCATTTACTCCAGTTCAGCTTTACTCAAATGTAAAGGCTTCTCGACTGGAGCTTACTCTAGGCCAGTGTAACGCCTCATTTGAAAGCTAAGACCTACAAAACTCATCTAAGCTTCTTCGTTGTTTTTGTTATCATGTTTTAGTCATATTTGTTAGGTTTTTAATCATATTTCCGTTGCTTTTTTTGTCACGCTTTCATTGCTTCGTTTTTAGTTTTTTGTGTGTAAAGTAACTGTGATCAAGCCACAAAAATGTGACCGAGACATGTCAAATAAGCAACAAAAACAAGCAGCACAACCAAAAACGACAAAATTGACAATCGAAGACTATTGGCGTTACACTGTCTGTAAGCTCCCGTCGAGAAGCTCGATTAAGGCAGGGGTTAAAGCAGAACTAAGTCACTCTTGCCCTTAGAGGCCATAAGCGCCACTGCAGGTGTCGTAGCATGTTGTGGTTTTTACTCATTAATTGTCCGTGAGAGTAAATACTACGCTGACAGAAAAGACAAAGGGAGAGAGGGATATTGTACATTGTGCCACAACCCAATTACACAATAATAATAATAATATTTTTGTCACTCAAACTTGGCTGTAAATACTGTTTAAAGTGGCGCTAGCCCGCAGTTACCGTTGCCCCTTAGCCTGTTAGCTTCTTCTTCGTGATTCCATTAGTGTGTATTGGTGACTCCGACCCGGAACAGGGAAAGTTACCATTGTGGTTTTCTGGCCAGAGACACCAGGGGGAGATGAAAGACCCCCCAATCATCCCATTAACACTTGTATTACCCCCGAGGGACTACAAGAAGGATTTATTAAGGTAAACAAGTTACTTAGTACTGCTTTAAGAGGTCAATAAACATCGAATATGCCAGAATGAGCTATTTTTCATCTGTAGTCCCTGGACAGATGTTATGTGTCGTCCTTAAAAAAAATAAAATCACAGTTACCAACATGACACAATTGAATATAATACAACACATTAAAATCATACAATCACAGACGCAGGTAAGACATGACAAACGGCAAACGAAAGACAAGAGGCCATTGAGGGCCGCGAGAGGTTGTCCTGTTAGTGATGACGGCTCTGATTTTCTTCCTGCTGTAATTTAAAACAAAATATATGTATTGCCGTTTCTGATTGTTGTGGGAGTGAGATTCCATTCATGAGCAGCTCGGAAAGAAAAAGTGGTCTGACCAAAGAGGCTTTTCCTCTCTCGCTGCACCTTTTGTTCTACTGTGTTCTGTAGTTCTGATGAGCGGAGGTGATGACAAACCGTATTTTATAAATCTATGGTGAAATCCAATATTTCGATGTCTTGCCGTGGAGATTTGTCTTTTCATTTATTCAGTTTGTCATTTTGCAGGTGAAAGTTAAATTGGGAGAGCGCTTATTTACGATGCACTGTGAGTATAGTTTTGCAGGTGGCTTGTACAGGTTCTGATGTGGGACAGTGAGAGCGCAGCGGTCGGGGGAGAGGGGGGGTAGGTGTGTCCCAGCGGGGCCCGGCGTGCTGCTGCAGTGCCTTCGTTTACATTCTACACAGCGGCCCGAGCTCCTCCACCTCTGCTCTGCGAACGCGCGCCGCGCACGCTCCCAAAACATACATATTTACCGCGCTCCGCCGTGACGCTCGGCAAATGGGCCCGTTTGGGTAGTTTTGAGGAATAACACCACGGCATCAGTCCAAACCAAACTACAGCGCATGCATCATTCATGGGGAAAGCAGGTTCACGGCGGTACAGAGAAGGTTTTTTTTTGCGGACTATTATAGTAGGACTATTATTTTCTGTAAATATTTAGCCATATCAAGCCAAGGACGCGCATGTGTGTGCATCGTCATTTAGGTTATTCAACTTGTTATCCTTGTTAACTTCTACCATCGCACTGAAAGCACCTCTGCGCTTCCTTCACAAGAAATTGGTGGGAAATTAAGTGATGCACCATAGCAGGGGTCACCAAGTGAATTTCCCTGGGGGCAAAAATATATCGGGAGTGTATTGCCGGGGTCCATAAACAAAAGCTCCACAATAAAAATAAGTTCTACAGTGTTTCCCCATGGTTTGGCAGGGGGTTATGGGTACACGTGCACGTGCGCAGTCCCCGCACGCTGTTGGGTAAAATACAGTGTTTTAGCAAATGTTATTATTTGTAACAATTTATTGTTTGAATTTCTATATGGTACATCATTAATTCAGTTTAAGTAACTGTAAAGCATTTTGATGATGTAGGAAACAATACTATGTTTTAGAAAGTTTGAGAACGTAATATATTATTATTAGATTAGCCTAATGTAGGTTACCAGTATTTAATTTTCCCATGGGTGTTTGGATTTTCCTCATATTTATGTTTAATGATTATCAGTGAGTTCCACAGTTTATGATCTATCTGATTTAATGTTAATTGTATTTGCATCCAATGCTCTAGTTAAACTTCCTCACTCTGTGGCAGCTCCTGTCTCTGCCCCTGTTTCTCCGATCCTTTCTGGCACAGCCTCCTCCTCAAATAAACACGACCGCATGGCCTGGGTCACTGAGCGCAAAACGTGGACTGGATCAGTAAAAAACGCGGACTCGGACTGGATTGAACAGGCGTAGTAACTCATAAAACAAAAACCGTAATGAACTTCCGGAACGGATTTGGTAAAGACGCTCGTTTTAACGATCGGTGATTAGCGCTGCATATTAAAAGGATATCATCCTGAGAGGGCGGGGGGCGCTGATGGCGGGGCGGCCCACCCTGCCAATATAATGGTAGGGGAAACACCGTTCTAATTGGGGAAATACTATTGAGGAAACATTTTTCAATTAATGAATAATAATGAGCCTGACAGGATTGTAGCCGCATAAAAACAGTTTACACTTGTATTGCACTTTACTAGCCTGTGTCACAAGTTTCTGTTACACTGTAGTCACTATTTATTTACTCCACACTCGATGGTGGTAAGCTGCTATTGTAGCCACAGCCGCACAGGGGCACACTGTCCATTTACCACGTGGCTACAATGTGTTGTTTATATCCTGGTCTCTCATTATGTTACTTTGTTTGTTTGCATACTTTGTCCTCTGCATTTGACCGATCCTTCAATGCCGCCGGGGCAAATTTTGTTCAGAAGGATATTTAAATATATAATTCCTAACCTGATTCATTGAGTTTTGAATTTCAAAAACAAGGCGACATTTAAATTTTAACTGATTTTTCCACCAATGAAAAACAGCTTATTTTAAGAGTATCTAAAATCACTCTCTGAAAATGTCTTTGTAACTAATATGACAACAAAATAAAACCATACATTTAAACCTGGTTTGATCCATTGCTCAGATTCAGTCGCCAACATTATGGGAAATTTTTAGCATTTTTTTGTCATAGAAAGCCTTATTTTTATATGAAAACATAAAATGACAGAAAATTCGCAACACATTTTGTTCTCATATTTATGCCAGTAATCTACAGTATAAAATTGATATCACTAAATTGAAAAAGTTTCTTTATTTTCCTGTAGTGTCTCGCCTTAAGTCACAAAGGAACCAAACAGATCTGAACTTTTCATGTTAAAGAAAGTGTAGTTTAATATACACAGTAACAATATTAGAAAGGCAGCAATAGAAGTAAATCATTGGACTATGGCCTGGACAAAATGGAATAAAATAGAGTAGAATGAAGTTGAATATGTAAAGGTAGCGGACATGAATGTACACAATTATGAGCAGCTACTGTGTATATCGCAGTAACAGTTGGTATAATTACATGCGTATATTGCACAGCAGAGATAACTACCATATATTACACATTAACAGTGTTCATTGTAGAGTGACAGCAGCAGAAATGGCAGATCTGTCCCAAACTAAAGACCCCTGAAGATTTTTCCCCTTGTACTTTCTTAGTCGTATGTGATTTTTTATTTATTTTTTAAATATAATTTAATTAATAATTATGACCTGACCCTCTGACCAGACAAAGCTTAGGGCCTCCCCTGTTATTCCAGGTTGTGAAACACTGCTAATAGTTTGCTTTGCCAGGACCCTCCTTGTCCCCCACTAGCCTGGCCAGCCAGCCTCTGTTTCTTTCTGTTCAAAAGCAGGAGCCTTTGAGGGGTCTGTCATTACCGCTTATGGTTTACGTCGCTCTAAAAGCTGCCATGTTGGGCGGACCATGTGTTTCTCTGATTGGTTAATCCGCCTTTCAATCACGTCCCCCCCTCAGAACCCATGGAGGTACAGCGGACCGCCAGATTACATGTTTTTATAAAGGATTGGAAAATTGTGTAGTCTGACTATCCAGGCTAGTCCATCCTCTACCTCTCCCTCTAACGCTGTTAATAAGAGGTGAGAGATGCTATGAAGTTCAAACTCAATAGCACAGGATGTTTGAGTCAGCTTTATTTTGCTGACACTGATGCTTTTGAACAGACGTATTGACTTGCTGGCCAGGCTAACCGTTTACAGGAAGGCGTCTTCAGCATGATCGAAGGCATGATGGAATTTGCCTTGAAATGCAAAATACAGATGTTTTGACCTGAATGACAAATGCTATTGCTTTTACAACATATGCAGACCCAAACACCGTTTGGTCAAAGGCAAATGAGTGTCCCACAGCGTTATACTATAGGCCCCTGCCCTCAATCAGACGTTACGACTTCAAATAATAGAACATCCAGAGAAAATTCAAAGACGCAAAAACTCTCAAAGTACGGCAGCTGTGAGAAGCTGCGTGTGCCGCCGGAAAACCGGAATACAAAACCGTTTTTTCACGTGGGCAGATAACAAGCCCACTTCAGCCAGCGCCAGCTTCTAACCTCTAGTAACCTTGACAACCGCATCCTAGTCCGTGTGCTACTGCCCGGGAGCGATGGCGAGGTAATGGCGAGGTGGTAAGACGGGGTTGCGAGTTCAATTGCCAGAGGTTGAACAGGGGTGCGTTCATGTAAAGCGATACAGCTAGGTTTTCCTGCCCCGCCATCGCACAAACACACACACACCAAACCTCCAGGGAGCTATTATACCACCGGTCAACCCAGTTGCAACGCACTGGTCCTGGGCATGCAGCCTGTCAGGGAATAGCCTTTGCCCAGACTGCTAATGTGCGCACACCTCCGCTCACAAGAAAAATGGATTTATTTACCAACAAAGACAGTTTAGACGGGATTGGAACATGGTGTACAATGTAAAAAAAGGGGTAAAGAATTATGTAATAGTGTATTGAATGGATTGTTTTTCACATGGCCGGTTGGGTTTCAGAGGAGAGGTTGTATATAGACTTATCTGAACCATATATGGCTAGAAAAATTAGGAAAGATTAGGAAATGCCATCTTTCTAGTGGAATTGTGAGCTGAATCCACATGTCTTTCTTTTGTCTGTCACGTGAGGGGACATGGCAGTTAGCGCTGAAGCTTCACAGCTCAAAGGTTTCAGGTTCGATTCTGGGGCCGTTCTGTATGGAGTTAGGTTTTTCTCCCTGGGCATAGGTTTTTAATATCCTTAAACAAACTACACGTTTCCGAATGTCGAATAGTGCGTCATCGTCTTGCCCTCCCTCCTTGTTCTGTGATTGGTCCCCAAATCCATACAAAGATTTCGGCCATGGTCCCCAGACTGCTGTGAAGTACGAAATGATTTGAGCACACAAAGCAGTCTGGTGTTAGCCAAGCTAGTCTGTTCCGGCCTATCGTACAAAAACATGTATGATAGGCCCCAATGAATCGGAGTGTGTTTGGGAGTGCAGTGTAGGACAACAGAAAATGGAAAATAGCCCATGGCCACAATCCAGCGTGGCGCGTTTACATGCATGAGACATGCATGTGTATTTATTAACATGCTCTGTCCCATTCAAATAAACGAGTAAATACATTTAATTAATAGCTTGTTTTGCAGAAACACATGTTAATTGGAGTTGGGAAACTTAAATAGAACTCAGAGTCCTCCAATTTTAGTGGACAATAGTGGCGCAGTTGGAAGGTGTCATGATCAGAAGCAAGACACTTGAAAATGGTAAATGGACTCAACTTGTATAGTGCTTTTCTACCGTCATCAGGCCCAAAGCGCTTTGCAGTAAGGAACCAGTCACCAATTGGTGAAATGGTGAAATGTCTTGCCCAAGGACACGACAGTGTGCATTTGCAGTAGCTGGGATTCAAACCCCCGACCTTCCGATCACAAGACAACCCACTCTACCAACTGCACCACTGTCGCCCCAGCACTATAGCACTAAATAAGTTGAGAGCAGTTACCATTTAATTTAGGCTTAATTCATGTACTTAAGTTTGGTGTTGCATCTGGTTCAGACCTGGTTTATACCCAGTTTAGACATAAATTAGTTACATTTTGATCTATGTCACACCCTTTGTGGTTTAGTCCTGATTTGATCTCTGATTAGGTCTGGTGGTTCTTGGAATGTCCAATATTGTATGAAGCAATAATTAGTGAAAAGTTATAGAGCCACTGAGCAAGTCAATTCACCGGCACAATCCTTTTTTTTTTACGTTTGAAAGCACACACATCCTGTCTGTTGTCTTCCCTGTCACTAATTGAAATGTACACATTGCCCTCATTCTATCAAGCTATAGTGCAAAACAAATGAATCTCTTGCTTTATACCCACCATATTGAGATATGAATAGTTTGACACCCTGTACGGCAAAATTATAGTTTCAAAGCGAACAAAATAAAAGGCTTTCGGCTACAGTAAGTGACGCAACGCTCAAACCTCGCTATGGCACCTTTGCTTCAGTCTGTTAGCTCGTGTCAAAACGATGCTAATCGAGTTTGGCTAGCAGAAGTATTGAGACGTGATGAATGGCTGATGAAAATGCTGCCAATATCTAATGCAATATTGAAGAGCGGGCTGCGCAAATTAGCATAGAGTCAAGTCAAGTGAAATATAAAGGTTGCTAAGCTAACGCGCGATTAAATTATGTTTGTCAAAGCAAAATAGTACTTTTCTTGGTTCAAATTCATACTCTGTGTCGATTCCTATCCCACCAATGTCAGTAATTTCCTGAATTCTAATGGAAAACTGTTGCAAATGACTGTGCCAATGTACAAAAACAAGTTAAATCTGGAAAGCTAATCTCGCCGTGTTGTTGTAATCGAGGGGGAGACTTTGGTGCTTGTACAAAGATGGAGCAGTGAGATTGTTAAATGCTATGTCAACACTAAACGGAGACGCTTTCCCGAATGTATCCCCTTCTTCGTGCTGACAGAAAACTAGACACTTTATTCTTTAGCTGAATGTTCAAGCTAGCTGGTTTATTGGACTCTTATACTGCAGTCAGAGGTGTGCAATATTATATCTACAATATGATATCGAAATAGTTGTTTGGAAGATATGCAAATGTACAATGTCGAGTGTATCATATGTGATGTTACTTGAATGAAAGATGAGGGGTAGGTTTATTATAAGCTCTTTGAACTTCTTCCTACTCCTTTTGAGCACAATAGTCTTGTTTTCTTTCTTCGGTAAAAAATGTTTTAAATACTTTTCTGCTCAAATGAATGAAATGTCCAATATCAAGAAATTGGGGGAAAATTGTAAAAAAGAAAAGTTGATAAATGTAGAAAAAAATGTGCGATAATGCGGAAACAATTGGTGATATTAGAATTGGAAAACGTGAAAGATTTGGGATAAATTGGAATGGGGAAATGGGATAATAAAAAAAAAATATATATATATTGTCAAGTTTTTTTAAAAGTGCCTTCAGCTCCTGCCCAAACTTGAAAAAGGCCCGACTTCAAACAAAAGGACGCTGGGACAACTCAACTCCATTTGCAGCATTTTCTTTAATTTTCTTTTCTTTTCTTTTGGTTGTGTTTCATTTTGAACAACAGAGTAGTTGAGGAGTAGGTTGATAACCTACAACAGACATAAGTGCAGCACATAAGACAGGTGACAAATGACAATTGATTTTAAACCAGTTCTGTTTAAGCAGTTTGTCTTTTCAATATGTTGAATGAATTATTTCAAATCACATTTACCGTGTATTTTAATCATATTTACCAAATATATTCCTAAATCAGGTTTTAACTCATATTCCCACATAATTAATGTTTTTAATCAACTAATGTTTTACTAAATTATTAATTCATAACAAATCAAACAATACTCTTAACTACCTGCTTCAACTCATTTAGTAGAAAAAAGTAAACAAACAAACCATGCAAAATAAAGCATAGTAATACCCTTTAACCAAAGCTAAACCATCAAAACAACAATACCACAATATAATATACCAAATGGAACTTTGGTAGGGTAATATTGTCCATAGTTGTTATTATTATTATTGTCCATACCAATGGTGTCTTTGGTCGAAGTGTTGAGCTCTGAAGGTCTTTGTTTGGAATGAACAAGCATGATTACATGCATGAGCAGGAGGAGGAGAGGGGGCGCTTAGTTTGTGGTTGGCTGCATCCTGGCCGGGTGGGCAGTGGCAAAATTCATAATTTGGAGAATCATTAGTTCCATTTTCTGGTTGAACTTGGTTTATATATATATATATATAAAAACGGGAGAAAAATTTGGGGGAATTATTATTTTTTCCTGCCCCTTTGTCTGTTCAGGACAATTATCTTTTTGAGCAACAAAGCAATGTAGGTTAAGATGTTAGCAGCACATTTTTGAATACTTCTGATGGTTTGCAAAAAAATAGTTTCATCATCGTTTTCGAGTTGGTCCCTAAAAACACTGTTAATATCGCCCAGCGTCTAATTGCAGTCATCCTCATTGGCATGACACTTCGCCCATCTTTTCATCTGTCCACTGTTCATCAGCAGAATATCCCACTGGAGTCACATATAGATTCAATGGAAGTTCAAATCTTCAAAGTCATATCTTATCGCACGAAACGCTTGCGACAGTGTGCCACTTTTGCAAGGGCAGGTTGTCCCTAATGATATTAATAGGGTTTTCTCAGTTTTAAAATACTCATCGGTCAATGCCTGATGTTCCTCCCACTAACTCGTTGCCTCTACAAAAGCCAATAATATAATAAAAATGATCACTAAAAACATATGGACCAAACAACAACATTTGTCCCCATGAGACAGCCATCCCCATCCCCCACGAATGATCTTTGACTTTTGAAGAAACCAACAGGATTCTGAGACTAAAACTTGTGGAAGACCCTTTAAAAAGATCTCCTTATTTCAATGTGTTGTGTGAATAGAAACATATTACAGCAGAAGAACCAGGATGTTTCATTTCTTTTCAGTAGAGTGCACAATGAGACAACCAGCCCCAGTCTCACAGTCACAAGTTACCTACTCCCCTACTCTTTTCACAGATCACTGTAACTGCGTCGAGAAGCTGTGCCCCCGCTGTCTTTTTTTTTTTTTTTCTCGGTGCGGACTTCACAGCACGCTCAACGGGGCCCCTTTGGGTGCCGCGTCTCCGCTTTTGTCGCCCCCGGCTTTAATCGAGCCACCGGATACAAATCGCATCAAGTCATACTCAATTCGCCGCCCCGTCTCCCTGGAGAAATCCCTCCCACGTGTTTGCGCTGACCAACACCGCACTGCCTCGGGGTCCTTTTAGCGCTGCTGGACCGTGCATTTTGATGTTTTTTGTGTGTTTTTTTACTCAAACAATCCCGGGACATAAACTCTTCCCCAGACTCCACACCATTTACATCTATTAATCAAAGGTCATCATCGTCATTTCACCAAATAACGGCCTCATTCAGTGTTTTCGTGAATGACTCAGTCTTCAGTTTACTTTGACTCTCGTGCCACAATAAAGGGTTGTTAGCGTCGCCAATAAGGAGCACAGCTGTTGCGAGGTGTGACTTTACAGTTCGCCGGGCGGGCACAGCTGGTCACGTGACTGCATATGACCGATATTTGACCTTCCTAGTACCACCAGGTCTAGATGAAGATCAAAGAAGAAGAAATCCACTGACGCAATAACCTGGTCATTGAGGATGTTCAGCTGATCTAATTCTTTTGGGCACGTAGTGTTGCTGAACCGAGACCTGACCAACTGCAGCAACACCAGATCAGAACAGTTAAGTTACATCCAGGTGGGCACTTGCTCCTTGGTCAGGCAGTGTATGTTGAAATATGAAACATTCTAGGGCTGAACAATGCGATTTCGAAATCGCAGAGGCAAACGCAGAGGAAAACGCTTTAGGTCCTAAAGCGTTTTCCACTAAACTCTAGTCACCTAAAGAGACTAGCAGTGCAGATTTACAACGCTATTTAACATTTCTTTACACCACTTTTACTTTGTCATGCCAACACAATTCAGCAGTCTTATTTTCGTTTCCAGTTGCTTTTTACTAACAGACATCGCGAGCCTATCGTCTTCCAATTTGCAGTTTTATTTCTTTATTTATTTCCCCCCTCCTGAAAACATTATTCAAGAGCAACAAAAGGCAAGCCACAAAAACGCACTGCGGCCATTTAATTGGTTGCTTTCATGTGCCCAGGTGTGGTACAATGACACAAAGAGGATGAATTTTAAGCAGTCGCTCTGGCTCACGTTGTGCCAATATCAGTTTCCCAGGAAAAGTCTTTGTCTCCCAAAAAAGGCAGAAAAAACATGCCCATTTAGCTTCATTTGTACCGTTTTACTGTATGCGCCTATGTAGCAAAGCATTGGGGACTTAAACATAACTTAAAGGTAGCTATTTGGAATATGCCCTGGAGAGTGTTGACATACAGAAAATATTTTTATAGTTTATAAAAAAACTGCAGCCGGACAGTGTACTTTTTCTAGAGTTTAGAGCACATTTGGAAACATGGATGGAAACATTGTTCTAATGTATGACTATTAGGTTGAGATACAAGGAAAGATTTATATATATATTTTTTACCAAAAGGATCTTTCTTTATTGTTGAATTAATTCGCTTTTACCAATGGGCGAGGAAAGCCCTTCTCTTTGGTCCTCATGGCGGGGCGCTGACATTGCTGTAAAACCACCCCCCGGTGGCCAGGGGCGACTCCAAAAGACACTTTGGAAACAGGATTCTTATGTAGCTTTTGGATCTTGTTTGTACTACTTAAAAGCCTGGCTCCAAATAGTCTTATTTTTCTAAAAATCGCTATGGCCCATGTGACAACGCTGAGCTATGTAGCATATTTTAAACCACGTTGGTTTTTGTATATAAAAAGTGAAAGCCTAAGTCTATGATTGACAGCCTCTGGATCTCTGTGGAGGCTCGTAGCCGGTCCTTCCTAGCCTGGCTAACGCCAGACTAAAATCACAAGTGATATTTAGTCTGGGGACCACCAATTCATTTTCTCGTAGGAGAGGTGTGGTTTACGATTGTCCATATCCGTTTATTGGGCGCTACGAATGTCTATCATGCGTCTGCACGTAGCCATAGCCAATCGTATCATGGTATCAGATGACGTATGACGTACCTGCTGTAAACTTTTGAGCTAAACTATTTAGAACACGTTCTAAAGCTTGATCGAAAGATGGCATCGCGTCTGCTGCTGTCATGTTGGATCCGTAAATATATATATATTTTATCCCTAAACAAACTACAAGCTTCTGTATGTCAAATAGCACGTCATCGTCTTACTGTCCCTCCTCGTTCTGTGATTGGTGCCCAAATCCATGGAAAAATGTCGGCCATGGTCCCCAGGCTGTTGTGAAGTTCGAAAAGATTCGAGCGCACACAGCAGTCTGGCGTTAGCCAGGCTAGGTCCTTCCTGCCTTTTTGCCCTTTTAAGGAACTGTCATCGTAGAAGGAAAGACCACTCGGGATAATTACTATGAATGGGCCTGAATGGGACCCGCTGATTTCTATTATTTAGATCTATGGCTTTTACCAAAGAACAACACCTGTAAGAATTCAAATTTAGAAGAAGAGGGAGGGAGGGCATGGAAACGAGAGAGTAACACTTTCTGGCAGCCTGGTGGAAAAAACTGGTCCTCAGCCAGCTCAGCCAACCTCAAGCCCAAGCAGTTAAATCTGACGATTGCAAATCCAACTCCAGTTGCATTTCAGCATTTCAACGTTATGGTTAAAACGTCAAGAAAGTAGATTTTTGCTTCATATGATCCCTTTAAGCTTAAGTCTTGGTGAAGTTGTTTTTATTTTCCTATGCAAGGCTGAACTAAAAACATTTCCATCGCTCTGTCTATCAATAATGCAATCTAATCTTGCTGAGCAGCATGTACAACTTTTATCCAACTCCAAACGCAAAGAGAAAACACGCTCGCAGTGTTGCACATGAAAGAAAATTCCAAATGTCAAACAGACAAGTGACCATTTTGAAAGCACTTTTGTTGTTCTGGTGAATGCAAAGATAACCTATGCTGAGGAAGTGGAATTGGTTAGCTGGTGAGGGTTTGCTTGCAATTAGATACACTTTATTAACAACCAAATTAAAAAAGCAAGAAAGTATAAAATCATAAAAATCATCATTAGAGAGTTCCCTAGGTTCCGACCAAAAGCTGGGATCACAACCACATTAAAAGTGCAATTACATCTTATTCATCAATTAAACTGGTGTCAAGCTATTTCCAAACCACTTAGTTTTACATCTTGGAACTAAAGAGACCTTTGTCCAGATAGAAGTTGAAAGTCTTTGTTCAAAGGATGATACTCATGGTTTAAGATGGCCCTGGCTAAGCGCTGGATCTGCCTTGTGTAAAGATATTCTGGATATTCTGGATGGTTGGTTTTCTAGACCATACTCATAATCTGTTTATGCAGTCAAAGTTGTTAAAATTTGATGATCTTGTAAAATATAGTACAGCAATAGTCTTATACAAAGCATTCAACAAATTATTACCGCCTAACCTACAACGTTTTTTTTATAACTCCAGTGCGAGCTTATGACTTGAGAGGTTTTGGATATTTTTCATTGCCGAGAGTTAAAAACACTCGTAAACGTTTCTGTGTGTCTGTATGCGGAGTGAAACTCTGGAACAAACTGGGCTTACAACACAAGTAATGCCAAACTGTCCATCGATTCAAACTGTTATATAAACATTGGGTCTGGTCAAAATATAGAGATGAGGGTCTTTAATTTAAATTGCTGTTGTCTCATAGTGGTAACAGGTGCTCAATGTTTCCTTACCATCGTTGGTATATTGTCCATTACCATTGTTGGTATTGTTCATTCTCCTTACATTGTTGGTATACATTTTGTTACAATGTAATAATTATTGTTACCTGTGGTAACGCCACCATGAAATAACATTTGTATAATAATCCTTGAACAAAGTAACAGTGTAGCTGAATGTATTAATCTCTGAATGGGGAACTGGGGGTGGGATTAAATAAATTATCTTCTGCCCACTCCCTTTCAGGTAGAAATGGATCATCATGTTTACATACTGTATATTCCTTTTTTGCACAAATGACTTAACTACATTTTGTCTACCGTGTACTTTCTGTGCCATTGCCTGAAATAAATGAATAAATGAAAAAAATGATGCAGCTGTGTATGTGCAATCAGCCTACTTAGACCATTTCACAAGTTCTTGCTTTTTCAGGACTGTTGCAAGAAACAAAAGCTCTGTAGAACAAAGCCATCATAGTAAAGTAAAGTCAATAGGTAAGCTTTCTTTAAAGGGACTGTACGGAGTTTAAAAATGTTAAAATTAAGTATTTTCCTCCCCCTACATGATCCAGCAATGTCCTAATGTGTAGAATGAGCCCAGACGTATTCTCCACAACTGCCTTTAAAATCCTGCACTGTCACTCAAAAAGTTGTAAATTCGGGTCCGAATTGCCGTCATGCACGAGCTTAATATAGAAACTGCAGTTACGCACAAGACCTGAGGTGGCAGTAGTGAGTATAAAAATGTCCAACTTGCTTCCAGCCCCTTAAACAATGCAAACACCACAGCACAGTTTTCTTTGAAATTGAGTTTTGAGGCATTTATTTGACTCTACACATTGGACAATTTCACCTTTCATTTTAGTGATGTGATGGAATATGAGCTTTCCTTGTCCTTTGCTACACACGATAGACCTCTCTGTGACCGCTGGCTGAGTGGCAGAAGAGGGGAACGAGACTGCCACAGCCGCTCCTCGTTTCCATCGCTTCTCCAGACGGATCACAACGAGCCAACGGACTCTTTCTGACGTACCCTCGCTGTGGCTCCGCTCTCGTTTTGTCTGATAGTGAGGGCATCACAAACATGAACAAACTTGCGCGCTGTTCGTGTTAAAGCCACAGCCCCGTGCTCCCGGTTCATATGGAGCTTTATGCGCTCAGGTCCAAAGGTCAGCCCTGACTGCGAGATTCCACATCACGCGTGTTCGCTCTGCTCCTCCCTCCGCAGCAAATAGGTTTCTGTTGTGGTCCCTCTCCCCTTCTAAGGGCTCCATCGCCAATCTGTCCCTCTCCGACAAAAATATGGATCAAGTCTATTTTCTTCTCCGGATTCAAGCTTCACAGTTTCAATCGCATCACACAGGAAAGAGAAAGTATTTTGTTATTTGACACAATATAACCTTGATATTTAAACAGTCAAACAATCCCATGACCCGATTTATGATTAATTTCACTCTTGCATTCCTGTGTGGTGCTTTTAAATAGTCAATTTTCATCAGATTGTCATTCGTCCTGCATATCACAGTTCTGGAACTGCTGCCATACTTAATATCCCCCCTGTCTGTCGTTTACTTTGCCACGCGACAAGATCAATATTTCAGTGCCTGACGTGTGATAGCCTGTGCGTTGCGAGAAAATACGGCGGCAATAACATCGTAACGGCTTGTTTGTCACTATAGGAGCGGCGTGCGGGTGCGGTGGGGGACCTTGTCATGTTGTCGTAAATACAAAAAGGGCTTGTTTGCAGAGTGGAATACATGTTAATGATCTCCAAGGCACGATGAATAATGCGCCGTGTTCGCCGGCAATGACTAACTCAGATAGCGGTTTTACAAGCTAGCATGTAACTGTTGACACCGCCTGGATGCGGCCTGAAGGGAGGCACAGTGGGGGAATACCGGGTACTTTGAAGTATTGGTAAATGTAAGTAGCAGCAGCAGGAGTAATGGTGATAGTAGAAGTAGAAGGAATGGTGCTGTGTTCACTGGCAAAGGACAAACGTGTGTAAAGGTTTTACAAGCAAGTATGTAACGGTTTGCATAGACTGGATGAGATGGCCTGAAGCTATACGCGCAGCGGGGGAATACCGTATACAGACTGCTCACCAAACAAACACCTCCGGTTCTGTAACCTGGATTGATATTACAGTGCTCAGTTTCTTAGCATCAGTCTTGAAAGGCTCCGGTTTAAAACACCTTTAACCCACCACATTTGGTCATTTAGTTTGCAGAATAAATCAAAGCAGATTCTATTAAATGTTATTTTCATGTAATTTGTCACTACCTTAGGTGAAATTAATGTATTTGTAGTTGTGTTTGGTTGCATAATTATATGTCTGACCCAAGAGATTTTGGTAAAAAGTCAGAGAAACCTAAGTGACCGAAACATTCCTGAATTCATGAGCCGATAACCACTTGAATCTCTTGAAGCATTAATATAGCGCTGCTGTGGATACATTGATATGCACATGAGAATTTCCCCTGATTATTTTCATTATAGTTTTATCTCATCAAATGCGGAAAAAAACAAGACTCTTGCCGGATTCTGAGTGTTCATCAGACGAGCGGCCTTTTTTTGCCTGATGTTGTTTGTCATCATTATTTCACAATGTGCTTTCCCTGCGCCGCGGGCCAGCTCCTCCGATGCCTTTTGGTGAATTCGGGATCAAGCGTGGCCTCGTGTAAAGATTCATAAACAACATCTGCAGCAGTGGCAACCGGGCTGTCCCTCTGCGCCTCGTTCTCCTGCCAAGTGCCGTCCTCTTCCCTCTCATCTGCCTGGGCCATCTCCACCGCTTCGGCTGGTGCTCTTCCCCACGGCTGGCTGGGCCCGGCTTTCATCTAAGACTGGTGGTTTCTCAAAATGTTAGAGCCATTTCTTTCACATTTCTGCGGTCAGTGCAGTAGGTTTAACTCTGTTTGTAGGGCTGCACAAAATATCGCCAAATCGCCGTGATCGCGACATTCGCATCGCAAGAAGCCGGTGAGGTGTACTTTACTGTCACTCACTGGGGAAAACTGGTGCACAGTGTAGGACCTCCACATGAAGAAGCACAGAGAATAAAACATCAAGACAAACATTGGAAAGTTAAATTGGCCAGGGCTTAGAGCTGATGGTTTTCTTTGACCACACCCACACTCTTTAGCAGTGATTCTCAACTCGTGGGTCGCGGAACAATTCTTCTGCTTCTGCTTCTTCTTCTTCCTGCTGCTGCTTCTACTCTTCTTCTTTATCCTTCTTCTCTTTTCATTCTTCTTTTTGTTCTTCTTTTCCTCCTTCTTCTCCACCTCCTTCTTCTTCATCCTTCGTCTCCTCCTCTTTCTTCCTCTACTACTTCTACTTTTACTTCTGCTTTTGCTTCTTCTCCTTCTTCTTCTACTTTTACTACTTCTACCTCTACTACTTCTTCTGCTAGTCCTCTTCTTTTTCTACTCCTATTTCTTTTGTCCTTCTTCTCTTCTTTTTCGTTCTTCTTCTCTTCTGCTTCTTCTTTTCTACTCCTCTTCCTTGTCCTTCTCTTCTTTTTCATTCTTCTCTCTCTACTTTTTCGTTCTCCTCCACCTCCTCCTTCATCCTTCGTCTCCACCTCCTCCTTCTTCTACTACTTCTTCTTTTACTTCTTCTCCTTCTTCTCCTTCTGCTTCTTCTTCTGCCTCCTCTTCTTCTGATTCCTCTGCTTCTGCTTCT
Organism: Neogobius melanostomus; assembly: GCA_007210695.1. NCBI lineage: Eukaryota > Metazoa > Chordata > Actinopteri > Gobiiformes > Gobiidae > Neogobius > Neogobius melanostomus. The sequence goes on from VHKM01000355.1 coordinate 747,602, forward strand.
CCTTCTGCTTCTTCTTCTGCTTCTTCTTCTCCTCCTCCTCCTTAATCCTTCGTCTCCTCCTCCTCCTTCTACTACTTCTACTTTTACTTCTTCTTCTGCTACTCCTCTTCTTTTTCTACTCCTACTCCTTTTTTGTTCTTCTTCTCTTTCTTCTTCTCCTCCTCCTTCTCCTCCTTCTTTTCTACTACTCTTCTTCTTTGTCTTCCTCTTCTTTGTCGTTCTTCTCTTTCTTATTCTCCTTCTCCTCCTCCTCCTTCTTCAAGCTCACCTGATCACTGCTTGTTACCTGTGTATTGATCTGCCCCGTCTCAGTCTGTTAAAATGACTGATATTAGTGCGTTTTCATCATGATTTTATCTTTTTAGGCTTATCTAATGCTTATTAAACAATAGCGTGTGGGGAAATATACAGTATTTTGCATTATATAATATATATAGAATTATATAATGCAACATTATATTTTGGTCCAGATACCATATCAGTTTGGAACTACTTTAGAGCTCACCAAGATTTTAAAGTTTAGTTTGAGACGTCACATACTATCCAAACCAAACCTGAATGTTGTAACGGACCAAGCTCTATAGAATGTAGAACACAAGCATGAATTTACTGCTGATCTTATATAGACATAACTTCCTCTAGAAATACATGCCCAGGTGTATCCTCCAGCACATTTTTGGTCCATGATGATCTTCTTTGCTTTTTTGTGCTGACAACAAGGTGGCGAGCCGTAGACCAGTTCATGAACATGTCGATCTCGTGAAGATAATGCCGCAAATCATGGTTCTTACTGTATGCAACAGGCCTAGAATGCCCCTATCATCATGAAGGTATATTACAAAATCACTCTTACATCTGATTGATTTTTAGCCTAAATTTTCCATCTTTTTTACACTATTTTTTTAGTCACTATTTTGTCTTATCTAACGCATCACTATGTTAAGCCTGACAATGACAAATGCCCTAACCCCGCTGAACTAGCTCAGAGAGACCAGTGCCTTAGTGCTCCACTGCCGAGCATTAAAGTACAGTAGGCCATGCATTATTGATTTGTGTTCAGCCTTGGAGTAAACCCCACTTCGCTCCTGTCCCTGAGCCTATGCATAATTCTAAAGCAAAACTTGGATTTTCCCATTGTACTTAATGGAATGTCAGGGTTAGCAATAAATAGCATTCCGATATTTTATTTCTTTACTGCTCGAATACCAGCTTTTTTGCTTTGAGGACTTCCACTATACAATACACTGAATGTCATTTGAAAGCAAGATAGTGGATGCCGTTCTCTTTGTGCTTTTGTGCTTCGCTTTAGGTCAGAAAACTTGATGACTTGGACATAGTGAAAGAGATAAGTCAGGATGTCTCCATCAACATGCCACATTCTTTCCTTTCTTTGTTTGCCATATAATGATATCTGATACCAATACCAGAATAGATAAGAGTGTGTTTGCCTGTGTGAGTGAGGCGCCAATCGGCAGCCCCGCCTTCGTCTGTCTACCCCAGGGATGGCTGTGGCTGCAATAGTAGCTTACCACCACCGAGTATGGCGTGATTGAACAATGACTTGTGGCGCTTTGAGAAACCTGGTAACATAGGCTTGAAAAGCGTAATACAAGTGTAAGCCAAAATTATTATTATTGCAAAAGAGATGTTACATACAGTATCAAGAGGTTTTCTACTTCTAAACACTGATGAAAAAAACATTACACATTAACATTAACTACCCTTGGCTACATCACACGGGCCGTTTGATTACATTCATATGAACAACTCACAGCATGAACCTTATCATGAGGCTACAACTTGTGCATTACAAAAATATGTTATATCAGTAGTTCTTTACCACCATAACCTAAATTACCAACACTGACACCTTCTGGCCAATATTATCCTCTTACTTTCGGTGAATCTGTCATAGTTTATGTCCCAGCCTTGATTAGTTACCGCTAGCATTAGCATGCTGCTGTTAGCTACTCTGTTTTGCATGATGACTTGCATGAGCTTCAAAATGAGATACAGCATGTTCATGTTCATTGAGATTTAGTTGTGGAAAGTGTTTTATTTATTTATTTTGAACAGTGAGGGCCAAAACGTATTGGTAAATTTGACTAAATGGCATGAGCCTTCCTCAGCGCTCTCATTCATTTGTGCTTAGTAATAAGCTTGTTGATCATCATTTCACTATTAAGTGTACCATAAAATAACATTTTGTTGACTGCAGAATTTGCAGAATAAAAACAGCTTAGATCCCCCCCCCTTCAACTTAACCAATTATTGTGCAACGTGTATCCCACTCACAAGCAAATCAAAATAACATTTTGAATAGCCGCAGTTGGCAAATTGCAAAAAAAGCTTAGTGTCTGAGGCGTGGAAGCTAAACAGAATAGCAGAGACACTGAGATGTGATTCGCCACCGCACGCCGGTGATACTTCTGACGACGGCGGCTAATTTATAAATGTAATTACAGCTCTTGTCAAAAAATGCAATTCTATTTCCTCCCCCCAAAACTTAAAATCATTCAGGTTGTCCAATTTGTCTATAACTAAGGAGAATGAGCAAGTCCGTGCTCTTTCTCAGGTTTTAGGAAACAAAAAACACTTTTCCCCTTCTGCCTGTGTAACCAACCTTGCGTGGTGCTGCCAAACCATACTGACTGACGGTTATTCTGTGAAATTGAATATATCTCGCTTCTCCCATGACTGACAAGCATCCAGGAAGGGCATCCCTGTGATTGACGGCCTCTCTTATAAAGTACAACTCTCTTACATTGTTGCCTTTTGCGTTAACTGTGCTAATATTATCCATAGTGTCTCTTTGAGAAGCATTCTTTGGGGCTAGTGTAAAGACGACAGTGACTTGCATTGCATGATCATTTTGGTGCTCAAATTGCCTTCACCACCCTATTGCCAGCCTCGAGGCTAGCAGCTGTTGTTTTTATTTTCTTGCAATAATAAGTATAAAAATGGCCACTGTTCAAATCAGTGAGTTCACTTTTGCAATATCAATAGGCCCTTGCACTGGACCAAAACATATTTTTTTTGCACCACATATTATACATGTTCGGAAAGCTTTGACCGAGCCATATGTGACTGTCGGGGTCATTGGCCAATGCCAAGAATGCTGTGCGCGTGATTCGTCGCCGATTTGCGCATTGCGTTGCAATAGCAAAAGGCCCTTGCACTCGGGCCTAATGATTAGTTATGAGACAAATTTGAGTTTAAACATATATAATGTCATTATATATCGGTCAATAAACCTAATACAAACCATTTTCCTAGCCCTAGTTGTTTTCCTGTTTCTAAACGTAAGTCCTGGCCCTAAACAATAACCAGTAAGATATTGTTCATAGCAAACTCTCTCCAAATTTCCAAGGCAAAAGTTCCCTGAGGTTTTCTGGAAAATTATCAGGATTTTCCAGCCCCTTTGCAACCCTACCATATAATAATAATAATAGTCATAATGCCATTAGTCTTAGGTTGTGCGTTATTCATTCACTCCATACTTGGTGGTGGTAAACTACTAGACTGACGGACGCGAGGCAACCAGTCTGCGCCATTGGCCCCTCCGACCACCAACAACCACTCACTCACACACTCACACAGGCTACCTGGTGTTACCAAATGCTTTCCCATTCAAGTAGCGACCAGGCCCTTCCCTGCTTAGCTTCCGAGGTCTGACAAGATCGGGCAGAGCAAAGGCGGGATGAATGGCCATATCAGTGCACAGAGCAGGGCAGCTTTTCCTCCCGTGGAGTCCAAGGCCCTCTGCACGTTATGCAATTGACACGCAAACCTTACAAATGGGACCATTTCCTCAAGTGGAAGATCTGCTCAAGCGTGGACGGACGGGTTAAGAACAGACATAGCGCCTGACGCACAGACACAAACTATCGAGGGAAGTCAGGCGGAGCACCAAGCAAGCGCACCCCCCAAGCAGAAAACGCGGGCTGACAGCGACGAGGGCTGCCGATATAAATATGGCTTCTGCTGTGACGCACGCATGACCTCTCAAAGCCTCGGAGCGCAAGGGAATGACTACATTCAACCGCTGTTCAAAAAGAGCTGGAAATAATGTGTTGCGTGCATGGTGTTTTAGATGAAAGGCAGAAGCTTATAACACAATCTATACAGACGGTATCTCTGGAAACGCCCATCAATAGTCATGTTCGAAGCTGACAGAGGGGGAAAACAAAGAGTATAAAGAACTACTCTTTTACCCATTACTCCAAAACTACTTCAACATACACTGAATTATGAATATATTTTCTACAACATACAGATTTAAAGATATGGAAGGGAGCGAAGTGGTTCAACGGCTCATAAATGCATAAATAATGGAGCATGCTAACCCTATTGCTAACGTTAACTTCATGCCACTTGCTAACGCTAGCTTCAAGTGCCTGTTTTTTGCTTCTAGTGGAGAATAGCTTGTCTCAAAACATTCATTAGGACCCGGATTTAACAGTAAATCCTGATTTCTATTGAAAATGTAAAAAGGCAATGCATTGGTTAGAATTCTCGGTCCCAGGCAGGGTTGCAGGTAAGCCTTGCCACAAGTGTAAAAAAAAAAAACTGTCCGCACATTTTTGCCATGCTGTTTTCAAAGTAAAATAGTTATTTCTTGATCGAAATAATTCTTTCGATAGGCAAAATCTCAAATCCAAGCCAAGGTAAGCGAGAAGGGGGCGTTTTTTAGTCCGGATTGTGGCCGGTTTCCTGGCAGGTTCGGCTGCCAAGACTTGGCAAACCTTGGTCCCAGGTTCAATTTCTGGTCTTGGTGTGGCCTTGGTTTCCTGTGTCTACGTAGGTTTTCTGTGGGTGCTCCGGTTTCCCCTACCACAAAAGGCTTTGTTAAGTACAAGACTGGAAAGTTTGGTGCCTGTAGGTGCTACTGAAGCGTTCCAAGGACTAATTTTGAGAGACATTTTGTAATGTTTGCGCTATCGGCTGTAGATCCCACCATAGATTTTCGGGGTTGGTATACTCCACAAAGGAAATTACCATATTTGGATTATATAGTGTTGTGTAGCTGCTCGAGTGTGTTACAAGGACACCAAGCTGGTCATGTTTTTGTGAATGAACATAGTGAGGAGACGGCTGAATGTGGCAAACTTTTAGTGAGTTAAGGAGAAATTTAAAATAAATGTATTAAATTAAAATTGTAAAGGGTCTGTTTTTTACTTCAACATTTAAACTAAAAATGTATGGCAGAAAACTTGCCAAAAATCTCAAACTCATGTCTTGCTGAAGGATTACTGAAGCATGCAAATGTAACAAAACACCACTCCATTTATGTTTTCGATGGGGATATAGCTCTTGAACACGCTCAAAAGCTCCAAAGTTGATTTTGCATAATATAGGCCCTCTTTCTGCCTTGTTTCTTACATTTTCACACAATTCCCCAATGAAAAAGTCTTAGGGAAAATGTAACCCAATTCCAGATGGCAATTAAATCATTTTAAGCTACTTTTGAAGTCATATTTTTTGGATAATTTGGGCTTTCCAAGGTTAAGAGAACACTTTCAAACAATCTCCACCCCAGAGCGTTTGAATTAAAATGTTAATGCTTGCCCCAGTTTGTTGGCAAGTCCGTCGTTCCCAATGGCTTTAAATGTCAAGCTAAAAAAAACAGTCCAAGCATATCAAAAAATAGAGGAAGACAGAAAGTGGAATAAACGTGACAAATACAGCATTGGAAGGGGCAATAGAGACCCAACGATGCTATTCACAAGCTTTGACATTTTTCAGGAGTTGTACCAAGTTTTATAATCCACTGACACAGCTGGTGTGTGCGTGAGCCCATCATGGTCCTTTGAATGAAGCAGGTCCCAAAGAAGAGGTTTTTTCGGTCCTGGGTCCAGACCAGGCCGAGGTGAAATGGGCTGTCATCAACTCCAAGCAAAAAAAATACTAGTACTTCAGGTATTTGTACCTAGGGCGGCCTGCTTTTGACAAAACAACTAATTGCAATTTTTCTGACAGTTGTTGCAAATGCAATTTACGTTTTTAATATTTTATATATAGCCTTTGTTTTATTTTTCATGCAGCTGAGCATTGAGCTGCATATATATAACTGCTGTTAGACATCACTAGGATCATTTACTATTTCACTATTTCACTATTTCAGCTTCATGAAGCAACAAGATGCAGATATGCAAGACGCAGCAGAGGCATTTTATGGAGCTTCAAAAAACATCCTTAGTTTTAATCATCCTCAAATAAATTTGCACACTCTTTCTCCCTATTCAGCTTCAAAAAAGCATTCTCTGAATCTCAAGCTGCGAAACACTGCTTGTTTTATGAAAATCCACCTCATATTTATGTCAAAAACCTGCTGTAAAGATGTTACAATTACACATAGACTAATATGCGCATATGGTGATGAGCGGAGGCATCAGCCATAACCCACTCCAAGATGAGATAATTCCATGATCCAATCCGTAGGTCTAAGATGCACCATGTTTGTTTCTAGCACTGAGAAAAGTTTGCAGTTTGCTGTTTACAGGGCACTGTGGAGCGGACAAACCGCTGTATCAGCGATTGAGTCTGGTGACTGCAGCATCAACTACATTTCCACGGCCGTACATACGCAAGCAAACAGGAAGCGGAAGAAACCAATCAGCCAAGGGTGGGCGTCTAGCGTTGTTGCGGTGTTATTAGCGGGTATGCATTAATATTCGCACAGGATTATGAATCACGAAACTTGCCTACTGTCGATGTGTTTTTTTGTAATTTACTGCCGATTGGAAAAAAGCTCTCTCTCTCTACCGTGCACCGTTTATAGATTGTTATTGAGAGGACTTCCGCGTCCAGTGACTGACGCTGCTTGCGAACAACACGTTGCCACAAATGAACAAATCTGATTGCACGGGCTCGTTTGCATTTTCTACCGCCGTCAACGATGGCATGGGTATCCCTTCATATATGAAAAGTACAGAGGGGTATCATTCTGGTCTCGCCAGGCTATGATTCTCCTGCAATGATTTTTGATTGGGCAGCATCCAAAGGAAGTCAGGCTCGATCATTCTGACTCGCAAACATGTCTATCTGCCATTTGAGAGACGGCGGATAGAAAAGAAAACTTCAGCTCAATGTGATAAAGGTTAATCATGGAGCCCTATTGTACCTCATGTAGTTTTTGCAGTATGCAGACAATTTATAGTCAAGTTGCGTACAGTCTTCAGCTATCATTATCCAGCTCCAGATGGCACCTATATTTACATTTTTTGAGCAGCTAACAGGCTTTTCTGGAATGCAAGGTCCTAGTCAACATTTATTTTGCGCTTGTGCCACATAGTGAACAATTTTGACCCCCAGGACCCTTTAGCCGCTCTACTTCTTCCAGTGAGGGTGAAAGTGTCTTACTGTCTTTCCTCGACTACTTGAACCGCTGCGGTCCAAAAAGAAAGTCCACGTAGTTATAGAAGTGGAAGCAGTTATGTGAGCATTTGCTGTAAAAATACGACCCCAGTTTTTACCACTTTTGTAGCCGGGTTTGTGCGAATAGCAGCTGCACTCTTGATGAGGAGAGAGGCTGCAGCAAAAGCGCGCATCCCGACTTCTCAATTATTTAATGCGTGGACTGCTTTTATTTGTTGAAGTTGGCGGTCAAACGCTGGCAGAGCGCTGTGCGGCGCTCAGGGCGTGTTTTCAGTTCACCTCACATGCGTATCCCCGGAGGACCGAAAGGAAAGCGCTGCGTCTAACATGAATGGACAACGGCGAATTTTAGGAGAAGCTTCACAGAGCGCAGCGTAAGACTCTCTCAGGGAAGTGTCCGCTGAGATAAATGTCTGATGTAGTTATGCAAAGCGCCGACATATTTTTAAATCATGATCGTGCCCCTTAAAGTTTCATACAACGGATTATTATTTGTATTACTGTTTTATAAATTGTATCAATTTATGATGAAAGTTATTCAGAGGACACCCTGCTGGGAAAAGGTTTCTTGAGGATTTTTAGGCCAGGTTCTCACTAACTGTATAAAGTTTCACTTGAAAACTAATTGCTGAATCTTCACTGTATATTGTTTATTGCACTGAGTCACTGTTTCTCGATAGATTTGTCTGTGAAATTGTAACTTCAACGCCCATTTTTCAAAAGATGCAATTTCTCCGATTGTGACAATGACGCCTGGGAAATAAAAGCTAGTACCTACAGACACCAAATGTTTCCAGTCTTTTATTTAATACGATTTTGAACTTTTTTTTGTTTCCTGAAGGGTTGCTCAATGTCAAATTCCTAGTGTAATATAGTGAGCTTTGAACCCCCAAAGTCCACGGCAATTGCCAGTAATATTTTTTATTTAAGAAAATAAAATGTGTCAATAAAACAAACGCATACATTTAAACCGGGCTCTTTTCATTATTGAGAGTGAGGAGTCACATGCCGATTTGGGTTGATTTGGGGGGGGTCTGAGCCAGTCGGCCATGATGGTAGTACACTAGGGGCACGCCTCCAGAATTTCACGCATTCCAGCACTTTAATTTTTGCGCATTAATTTTTTCGGCGGGACAGAGACTGATCTACGATTACGACAAAGAAAAGGAACAAAGTAATGCAATGCAAAACAGCTGTGTTTGGAGTACCTCGCAGACATCCAAAACATCGACCCATACGAGCTCCCTGCAGCAGAATGGCACAGAGACCTAGACCATTTACCTCCATGCACATACATGGACATAGTAAATGACTTTGTTTTTAGTGTAAGTTACTACACGATGCAGGAGTTTAAAAGCCACAAGTCTTTGGAAAGTAATGAGACTTTCTGCAGTGGCTGGGTGCAGGACATGACCATCTACGAGCCTCCAGCTGGTGAAAACAGCGTTGTACTGGCAAAACTAACTTTCTTCGCATGCGTTTTCGTGTGTTGGAATTACATTGCATTTAGCAGACACTTCTTGACCAAAATGACAAAGTAATTAACTGCATGTTTTGTAAACACTACATTGTTTTACGAGATGTTCAATGTACACAAACGTTTCCAACATGTTTTGACAGGTCAGAGACTTGCGCTCCTTGATGCTGTGTCCATTTCCGTAACCTAAAAAACTGTATCCCATTGTTCCTACGTTTTCCATGTCTGTCGTGTCGACATGCCTCTTCATAGATATTTCAAAGACATATAGTCTGGGAGCGAGCGTGATCTCAACAATTTCCCGGTGGGCGTGATTGACAGACGGCATCAACCAATTAGAGCAACGCTAGATACGTTGCAGTAACAAGCGGCAGAAAGCCTTTCCAAAAACGTCCTTTTTTACGAGGAACGCTTCGAACGCTGTTTCTTGCTCCGGTTTTAGGGATTTCATATTTTCCAAATGATTTAAAACAGACGAAAGAGCCGAAGAAAACAGTGTATCGGCCGCCATCTTTAATGTTTTGGAAGAGTGCGTGGTGGTGACAGGTGACGGCTTCCGTCTCTTGGTGCGTGATTGGACCGATGTGGGTCAAATCGTGAAATGATTGGCTGCGAGCAGCTGCCCAGACGGTTCTTCTTTTGAACAGAAAGGAGGAGTGTCTGGCAGGCCAGGCAATAATTGTATATGTTTATAGTTAGCGTTTAAGGTAGTGGGACTTCTACTTGTCTTATTGTTTTATAATCCTATTTGGAACTCTGGGTGTTTTCACGTAGGTATGGGCGAGTTATCTTGAGCCCTGAGCCGTGACCTTTTAGCTGCTAACCGTGGACTGTAAATCCTTCCACCCCAAAGATAGGAGGAAGGAGCTCAGAATTGCCCCGCACGAGGGATTTTCTCGGTATAAGTTATAGCCAGGGAGACCATCACAAAAGCTACCGTCGTCAATCTGGGAGTTTAGTGGGAGATGGGACAGATGGGTAGTATTTCACGCGGAGAAGCCCGGCGTCCACTGACCAGGGACGCGATCCTTCAAATTGGAGTGCTAGAACTTTACTTGCTTCCACTTTTGAAAGTACTTTTTCTGTGGGACTCTTCCTGATGTTGGCCTTTCAACACCGTGAGACAACTTGGACAGGTTTGGCAATAATGCTATGTAGATCTACAATGTTTTGTTAGAAGTTTACCTTTCTTGGTTTCTAGTACCACATGGGTTGCAAACTTCCTGTCCCTTTCAAGAACCATCATTCCCTATCATATAAACCTCTGCTACCCTGCTGTTTTCGTCATTTCTAAGTGTCAACTGTATTTTTATTAGATTCTCATTTAGATCTGCTGTGTCTTAGAGAGATTGTTGTTTTGTTATTCAATGGTTTTTCAGTTTAAAGTTTTATGCTCAAATATAGACACTTTCCCACCGCAAACTCTTCCTATATGTCAAGCTTTGTCCATCTCTGGGTGATTGACTGGGAGATTTGACCAATCGCAGTGAAATGTGAACTTTTACCTCTTAGAAGGTGTTATAACGATACCAAAGGTGTATTCACAACACCCACTTGACTTGAATCCTGGTCCATTTTCTGGGATTGTACGGTTCGATTGAGGTGTTGCGAATGCGCAAACGAACTCTGTTCAGGTCCAAAGAACCCAATCCTGGTCCGAATCATGTGATTTGTTATTGCAACGGGACCAGCGAGAGGAACAAAACCAGGAAGTACCACACGATGCAAGGCCATGTGACTGTTCAAATCGTGAACAAACTGCATGGAGAGCGATCGACATTGCATCATCATTTTTATAAACCGATGCAATGTCAGCAGGAGATGATAGAAATGGGATCCCATGAAAATATATCACTGTTTCTGAAGGGAAACAGTGATCCAAGAAGGGATCATGCCGTACCTTTCAGCGCTAAAACCCTCCCTATGTTTGTGACAAATCAGGAATTCTTCACTAGACCAACAGAGGAGCCAGCTGTCTTGTTCTGTCCTTTCTTTGGCTAATTCCTACCGCAGCGCCTCTACTGGTGAAGTGGGAGAATCCGTTATTAGAGCTTGATTGCGAAAAGTGCTTTGTGAACGTGAACCATGGCGGTTGAAAAGAAAAAAGAAAAATATTTGTCAACTCTATTCGCTCCACTCTAGAGAGGAGAATAGTCACAGCAGAGCACACAACTATGACTTGAACATCGGCGGATGGCTCAAGACACAACTCCAGGTATATCTTTGACGAGGGAACAAACATTGCACTATGGTAAAAAGCTCCGGAAAAAGGTTTATTTTGCATAAGATTCCCTTTAGATTGGTGACGCACAATCCAGTCGCTGATCTTAAAGTGAGACTCTTTGATATGTTGAAGCTCCTCTTTTCTTAGATTGGCAGCTCTATTGATAGGGTCAACAAATTACCGCCTGGGATTGGAACCTGTCACTTGACAAGGGCCAGGGCGCATCAGTGTAGTTTGTGTCGGCATTGTTCTTCCCCGGATACAAGTAACTTTTCCATACACCGTGAACCGCAATTTATACCGCCCTGACCACGTTAAATCATGTTCAAAGTCTCGCGCACAGCTCTGATATAGATCAGCGAAGTGCCCGTGCGCCCGCTTTATCATACTCTCGGTCGTCTGAAGATAAAATCATTTCATTTAGCTCGGCGTTGGCGCTCTGCATCCATCCTATCTTCTAGCTTCTTCATTGGCCACTGATCTTTTGTCTTTTTGGATGGGATTACTCATCAGGGCATTTAAAGTTATAATATCATGCTAAATTGGTTCCGGTCTACGTTACGTTGACTCCCCCCCCCCCCTACCGACTCATCCTGAAGCAAAAATCGTCTTCATTGCGTCCATCAGTGTTCATAAAAGCCCCGAATAAAGCCTGGTGTAGGAACTTTCACTGACGGGATGCGAGTTGGCAGCCTCTCTATGGGGTCATGATGCCGGTGTCGTTTACCCCCCTCTTCCCGGGCATGGCGCATGGCTCAACCCTTACCCCTCCCCCCCACCCCGACCCGTAAAAGGTCAGCCGTCACCAGGGCACCCTGCGCAGGGGGAAGGAGAGCGGAGATGGCAGGTTCAGTGTGGGATCGCTGTCGGAGGCCGTGGCAAAGAACAGGTGATTTCCGGACATTTCGCCTGCTTTTTCTTTGTATTTTTGTATGTTTATTTTGTATGTTTGCCCCCTGCGGAATTGTCAAAAGAGACGGTGGTTGTTACCTCAGAAGAGAGTTTGAATACATTTGCACAGACAATCTTCTCTGACCAAAGAAGACGGCAACAGAATTGAAATTGTATAATACATCTCCCCACAGATTGTCTATTTCAGTATTCAAAAAGCCAAAAGAGGACTTTTGGCCCCCCCTCAACAGACTTGAGGGGGGATTCATACTTTTTTGTTTTATCTAATGAAGGACAGCGCAGTGGTCTTTGTGAAATGTTTTTTATTTATTTTTTGTTTCATTCCATTTTATCAAATGGCCAGGGGATGTATTATTTGGCAGGTGTCAGCTTCACAGTGGGTGAAGCCGAAAACAAATCTGTTTAATTGGCCAACGGATGGCTTTTTGGCAGGCGTCAACCTCAGATCATCCTCTTTTAATGGCAAACCCCTGAGATGTAACACCTAATTTGCGCTCGCCTTTTCACTCACTACAAACAAGACAAACAATCTGCAAGTCATTTTTAGGGAAGCATCATGGTGTTGGTTTGTATAAACCCAAAATATTGGAATTGGTATCGGAAGTAAAAAAAAAAAAAAAAAACACACATTAGGGGTGGGTAATATTGACTACTAATAATGATGATGAAGCGATATTTTTACAAACCATCAGAAATATGCAAAACTGTGCTGCATTTCTTCACCTATTTCAAATTTTTTAAAATCTTGTAGACGATATAAATATTTTTCACATTTTTAGTCCACATACTCAAACCTATGTGTGTGTGTCCTGGAGTGAAATCTTTAAACCAAATGTACCCATGGCTTGTTTCCCTCATGCATAGTATACAGCGGGAACCATATGTTTACTTACACTTTATAAAAAGACACATTTGCATTTTTCGTCACTGTATGACATGAAACCAGAGTTGAGAAAAGAGAAGCAACGCACACCAGAAGTAGTCTCAGAGGTGCAGATGTTGAGAAATATCTTCATAAATCAAAAAACAGCATCGCACACTCAAGTAGCCGATGTCCAATTTTGTTAATCAAGGATGATATGGTTTCGCCACATGCACTGTGGTTTAAAGATGAAAAAAGAATGATCTGATCAGACAAGAAAAAATGCAAATGTGTCTTTATGAAGTGTATGTAAACATATGGTTCCCGCTGTATGTTTAGTGAAGTAAAGCAGTGGAATCATCGTAGTGCATGTACTTGAGCGCACACAAACCCTCCTCTCTCGCTGCAGTGCCCATTCATCAGCCGCCCCCGTCACTGTGAATTTACAGCTGTGCCCTTGACCAGCCCGTCGAGCCCTGAGATCTGCTATCAGCCCTCGGGAGACGGATGCCGGCTGCCTCTGCAAACTGCACGGCTCGAGAGCAAGGAGTGGTGACGCCATCTCATCAAATTTTGTTGTAGAATATACACATTTAAATAGAGTAATTATTTTCCAGTCATAAAGTTACATAGGGTTGCATCAGTCATTGTTCGGAAACTGGAAGCACAAAAAATTGCAATATTCAAAATTCGCTTTTTTGTTTTGTTTTGTTATTTCTCGCACATCTTGGCGGAGCTCATTTTTTAACAAATGATTGAAGCTAATCAGATATGGGGTAAGTCACAACAATTGAACCCGTGATTGCAATCAGAAGAAACTTTATAAATCTAAAAGTTGTAAATCCATTTGGTTGTGTTATTGACTATTTACAATTGTCATTCATTTAAAATGTTTGTGCCATGGTCGGGAGTTACTACTTGTTTGGACTTATCATAGCTGGAACAGGCTGGAAAAAGGCTTTAATTTTGTAATACAAATGCTCACGGGGTTCAACTCTTTCATGTTTCACAATGTCATATCGCTGTTGTTGTTCATTTTCCCGATGATAGCATTTAGCTGCTGTGGGCACAAATTGAGCCGGTGTTAGCATAGCATCTGTATGTAGCTTACCTTCATAACTCGTCTTTTATCTGCTTCTTTCCTCTAGTATTTACCTTGGCACCTCTGAATAATTCCATAAACCCCACCAAGAGGCAGCAAACACAAAACGTGTTGTTCCTTCAGTAATGTGTATTCCAGCGTGCGCGTCCAACAATTGCGGTCCTTTTGCTGTGGGAACGACTGTATCGTGTCCTGTACAGCAGCCAAACAAGGCTGGGTAGAAGCGTACTACGTGTACACTTGGATATTCTTTGGACAGCACAAATCCAAAGTCCTATAGACAACTTTGATTATTTTGGTGTGGAATTTTGGCCCTTAAATCGGCTTAATATCCTCCACTCTAAGCCAAATAATATTTCTGAAAATGTGTTTGGCACAAATTTATGTTTTTTATTCATTTAAACCAAAACCAGAGCAGGTTTTCAGGTGAGCGGGTTTATATTTTAATTACTTAAACCTGCGTGGCACGACCCGTAGTAACATTGGATTATGAATGACCTACACCAAGCTTGCGACTTTGCCCTTGTGCACACGTGTCTGCAATTACTTCTATAATAATGACTTCAAAAATACATACATTTACAAGTTTCTTCCTCTCTCACGCCTTTGTATTTTGTGTTTTTGGAGAGATGAAACGAAAAGGAATCTGTCCGACTCAAAGAATCATACGCAGATGCAAACATAGCCCATCGCAATTCGGCAACATGCTTTTCAATAGATAAAGGCATATCCAAATGTTAAAAAAAAAGAGCTTTGAAGATGAATGTAATGCGCGCAAATTTGATGAAAGAAACAAAAAAGTAAAAGCCCCGACGCGTGCTTTCCCTGATAATTTGGGCTCCCTCCCCTCTAATTAAAACGCTGCTTGAATTACCCGGGGGCCGCCACACTCCCCGCTGGTTCTAGCGTGCTGGTGCATTCAGGTACCTATCTCTGTGTCGCCATATGAGCGCGCGTGCACGTGGGCGGGGGAGCGACGGGCGCCCACGATTCCCCGCTGTCAGTGAATCCTCCGTGGAGATAACCTTGGTGGAGAGGTGTGTGCAAGGCTGTGATACTGCGAGTGCCGAACCGCAGTGGACTTGAAAGGGCGGCACGGGCGAAAGTTTAGATGCGGAAGATGTTTAGCCGCTCAGGAAAAGTTTGCTCCAAAGTGTAATGCTTCAAATGGGGGAGTTTTTTCACGCAGTGGTCAATGTTTTTAGTTAGTATTTTCTCTCACTTAGTATCTTAGTTTTAATGAAATAGAACAAACTCAAAGGAAATCCCTACAAAAGCAGCTCCTACAGACATATTTGTTCACTTATATACAGATTATTCACAGGCTTCCATGCTTAAAAGCAAGCTTAAACAAGATCCAAAAATTCTCTCCGCTGCCTTCACGGCTCCGTAGATGCTACTGTTGGACATCGGCGCTACAGACAAACAGCTGTAATTGAATTGTCTGAAATTGGACAGGGGAAATCACTGCAAGATTCCAGACACACCAGGGTTCGAAAGGAAAGTAGCAGTTTCCTCAACTGGTGGGAACCAAAAAATGTCTTGTCGGAATATTTTTAGTTGGTCAGAAGCTATCACTTATCTTTTGATCGTTAACCTCGTGATCAATGTTTGAATCAAGAGAATTCTGTGAGGTATCACTGTATTTTGATCTTACTGTATTCTACTACTACTACTACTCAAAACCAAATAAAAAAAAAGCTTTGAAAACAGACAGATCAAAAATGCAGCCAAAATATTGACAACTTCCAAGATCCATATGCTGCAGGCACGGGCTCGGACTGCAATAGTTTTCTGCATATCAAAAAGGCCTTCTCTTTAAAAATATGCTAATATTTGTGTACGCTGACGGCCTTCTCTACGAACCTGTTTTGCAAATGTAGCTAAATGTTCGGCCCATTAGCCAAAGTACATGTTTATGTTAATGTATGGGCTGAATAAACGGGATAATGGGCTTTTCAAGTGCTCCCTGGATGTTTAAAATCCGCCTGAAACCATAGCCGGGTTTTGACCTTGGTGCGCTCCGGTTTTGAAGACGGGCTTTTTCACTGTGGGCCTAATGTATTCAAATTCACTGCAATAACTCGCGGCTCTTCGGCCTCTCCTCTGCTGGCTGGCTCCGTGTCTGTTTTGCCAACTTCTTCCTGTACGGAGTCCAGCAACCAAACGTTTTGAGGCAAACTCATGGAATATTTAGCACTGTGTGGGAAGTCTATTAGCAAAAAAAAAAACAGAAGATTGCAATTATATATATTATATATTCTTTGCAAACAATACAATATCTTAACTCACATGATCAAGGCCTTTCTGTGCTGCAGAGACATGTGAAGTGAGGTGTCATGGACAGTCAAATCGTTCAGGTGGACTTTGCGTTTGTCTACAAAGACTTACAATTCTAAGCTGTGGACTAGGACTTGAAAAACAAGGACTTGTTCCCACTTCTGGTGCACGCTCTGGCAGGGCGATGTGGCCTAAAATTTATATCACAATATGAAAGAGAAATATCATAACGATATCTAATTGGTGATAATGATTGAAACCGGACAGAACAGGAAATGTTATTCTTTTAAAATAGCTTTAGAAAGATGCTAGTCCGTAAAGAAAACCATTTGTGACGCGTGTCTGACTGCAACTTGACATTTTTACGTTTTTTGTTATTGTTGGTGCCACGGCAACTGAGAGCAGTGGAAGAGATGAGCCGGTCTTGAGAGTTACTTGAGATCCGGATGAAGATGCCGCTGATGACAGGGATTTTATTAGCTTTTAACAGCTCTTGCATGGTGGTTTTCTTTGCCGTGTTGTTGTTAGCGCCATGCTAAGGAACGCTAGTAGGCTATGCTACAACATGTCAGGCTTTATCCAAGACGCGAAGCCCGAGCATTTTCTTGCAAAGATGATCTACTCAAGCATTATAGATGCTTCATTCACTTTTTTTAAGCGCCTGCCCCTAAAGTCTCCACAATCATGTGTAGCTTTAGCTGCGATCTCCATCCTGACTCCAGTCAAAATTAGCTGTAGTGCACATGAACATTTTATCGCCTCTATAGTGGTATTGTGATTTTATTTATTTCATTTATTTATTGATTGCGAACACAGAAGTAAGAGTGTAAAATAAAATGCTCACCTGATACTGTTTGGGCTGACACTTCCTCCTCCTGCGGCGGGGTTGAGGAGCGTGACTGAGGTTGGGGTGTGTATCTGAGTGCGCTCTTTATCAGATAAACTTAAAACCTTTTGATTAAAAAGTAAAAATTTGCAGGTTGACCTTTTTTCTTTTTTTTTCACCATGAAATGTACTGAATTGACTCTGTGCATAACTTCAAAATCATAACAACGCTGCCCAAGAAGTGACTTCCTGTTTTGATCCAGCACACCAAAATAAAAGCACCATCTTATTCATTCATTAGTTCAGCAGGTCATTAGTTCAACTTTCTTTCTGCCTAACTATTAACAGACAAAACACTTAAAATGTGTGTATTTAATTATACTCTTGTAATATTCCCTAAAGTGCCAGCTGAACTAAGCAATGAGACAAGCTGTGTGCTTTTATTTTGGTGTGCTGGATCGAAACAGGACGTCACTTCTTGGGCGGCGTTGTTATGGCTTGAAGTTATGCACAGAGTCAATTCCCTTCATTCACACATTGATCATAAGGCTGAGCATCAAAAAGTCCCAAAACTATTTATCAAAAGTGATTTTCCTAAAGGTCCCACGATCCACTTTTGGGCTGGGAGCTGTATTTGCTCTTTAAACAGAAATTGAAGCATCATATTTCAGTCCTGTAGGCTACCACCGGTTTTGTGAACAAACGGTATCCTTTACCTGTTTTCATCTAAACTTTATGCAAATACTCCAGCTTCCAAATATTCTGAAATGAACTCATTCATCTCCGTGTATGTCTGCACTGTTATGACGCCGCACGCTTGGGGGCTGTTTCTGACCCTTCGGACCCGGTCACGGCGATTGAAAGTCGGATCCTCCCACTCGTTTAGGGATGTTTGAAATGCTGTGGCTCCGGGCATGTGTCTGTGGGAGCGTGTGGGACGGGCGGCAGCGCTCCGGTGAACGGGATGAACCGGGAGTGGGAGGAGTGACTCAGACTTTCGGCTCATACCGCTTACAGAAGGCGGAATTAATAATGAACGCGCATTTTGGAGCCGTAATTCGATGCTTCAGAGTGAACTTGCTGAGATGAGGCCGAAATAAGTGAAGCTATAGTTTTCATTTGATCAAGAACGGACTGACTTAATATTGCGGAGAAAATACATACATAAAGAATGAACATATGCCTTTAATTTTCTATTCCTAAAGCGACAATATCTCCTAATGTGAACGGATTTGGCCAAGCAGTTGTTGCAGTTTGTTTTAGCACAAAGTTTATTTGCACGACACAAATTTCAAAGGGTGAAATCCGTTCCTGCGGTAAGTATTAGTCATTTTAATCAAAAGGTGCGCCTCTCGGCAAATGAGATCTCAGATAATGAGTTTTCTCGCTAGTTTCCTGAAAAAAAAAAAAAAAAAAATCACATCAAAGAATTTAACCTTTAGAGCGGCTCCAATGAAAGGGCCACAAATGGCATCACCGCGGTCAACGGAGGCGGGTAGAGTTTTCAAAGCACAGTATGCACTCAATGTTACTGTAAAATAATGGCGCTCAAGTAGAAGTAGAAAGAAGTGCTAGGTGAAAATACTACTTGAGTCTGGGGAGCAGTTTGAGTGTAAAAGTCTTATGTGTTAGTGCTAACGTAGTGGGACTGTCAAAACGCTGTCAAGACACTTTGTTTTTACATCACGAAAAACTGCATAAAACTAATATTCTTTAAGATAATATGCAGGAAAATTCCTTTGAGTTTAAATTGATCTCAAAGTCTGGCCTTTCTGTTAGAGATGCACTAGCCTTATGCACTATCCAGTGTATTTGCTTCCAATACCGATACTGAGGGTTTAAGTATCTGCCGATGTCCGATATTAATACTGTTGCTAGCCACGGATAAAATACATTTGCGAACCTTAAAACTAACTTGGCGATTGGATTCTCCGGGTTCTGAGCTTCAAAATGACATGCAGCATAGGGCTGAACAATAAATCGCAAAAAATATATTGCGATATTAGGTGATGCAATACCCGTATCGCAATAAGCCACAATATATCGCAAGATCACTAAAGTCTTTGTCTGACTGAGATCGACACATTTATTTGCAGACTCAGCCCAAAAACAAACAATGCATTGAACTTATAAATGTGTAAAAGTTTAGTTTTAGTTTACACTGGCTAACTTAGTTCAATTTTGGGCGATATAGCGATATATTTTTAAATGAGATATGGAATTAGATCATATCGTGTATATCGGGATATTTCAAATTCAGATCATCTATTAAGAAATGGGTAATGGCTTTGACTTTGACTTAACATTTCATGTCACGGCTCTCACTTTGCGGGAAAAAATAACGGGATATATATCGTATATCGATATTTAACCAAAATATATCGGGATATGACTTTTGGTCCATATCGCCCAGTCCTAATTATTGCAATACTTCACAGCTGTATCGCATATCGCAACTTACTTCACTATAGTTCAGCCCTAATACAGCATTAGTTGGTGAAAGTTGTGTTTTTAAAGTGATGAGCGCCAAAACAGGTATCGTATATTTGTTCCTGATACCCGATATTGTGATGTCCAAAAAACTCGCCGCTCCGGATTGCTCTTCCTGAAGCAGATTGCGTCGAAACACTGCGTCGGAGCCTGTTTCGGTTTTGTCTCAAAAAGGTCTTCATTCTGTGAGTTGCGTATCAGTGTCTCAAAGCGGGTCATCGGCTCAGAGCGCTTCACTGCCTTGAGTGGCGATGCGCTAAACCACCGATGTTTTCTGGTCCATACAGCGATGCAAATCATTTGATGTGCTGTATTTCCCCATTCCCATGGTGCAAGTTGTCTGTGCCAGGCAGTGAGCCAGCCAGAATAAAAGCTTTTCTTTACAAAGTCCTGCTTTTGAAGAGATAAGCACATGGGGATGGCTGACCAGGCGAGGTCATCTACAGCAAATAGTGGCTAAATTAGCTCTGACTGAACGAACTGCTCCTGCCTCGGAGCAGCAGAGCCGCAGGTGACTGAGGCACCCCCGCCCACTGGAGCTCCGTGCAGCACAGACCCATGTTACCAAGAAAATGACTCTTATTTATCAGCCTATGATTGATTTGATCATCCAAACATCAATATCAGGCTGCAAATAATAAAACCACCACACGTCTGTTTGAAACTTCTCTTGCTCACTTGATTGTGTTCAGTCGTGTTAATGAGAAGTCACAATAATAAAGTTTTCCCACAAGAAGTCAGTGTTCAAACAGAATGAAACAGCTTTGAAACTTTGAACCTTACGAGGCTTCACTTGCCCATCACTATCATATAGGTGCATCCCTACTTTCTGTATATCGACATGAAGCTTCTGCCACTTAAAGATTTACTCACGTTTGGAAGAGTAACCAAATGTTTTGTCTATCATATGTCCTCCAAGCTACAGTCACATAATTGGTGCTGGCTTAAAGTGCAGACTCTCAGCTTTAATTTCAGGGTATTCACATCCACATTGGAGAAAGAGATCAGGAATCTGTCTCTTTCCCAGAGGCTCAAACGTAATTGGACAGAAGTTGAAGCTGTGTCACAAACCACCACTGGACTTTCTTATTGTCTTACCTTGTTCTAACACGTATGAAGCATTTAAGTTCATCCGTAGTTGTTTTAAATGCGCCATAGCAATGATGTGAAAAAGTCCTTTCAGTCCCTTACCACCAAACCCCCCTTGCCTTTTCCGTCACTTCTGTCCAAATGCCAGGTAATGCCGGCCGGTAGCTGGATCGATCTCGTGCCAGGGCTTTGGAAAATGGCCACGCGGAGGTGCAGGCTGGTCGTCCATCAGAATATTTGGGGCTATCAGCACAGAATGAGTGCAGCTTTACGACTATAAAGATGGCGCCCGCGGAAGGACTGCAAACTCAGCGACATTTATGGAGAAAGAATGTCCGGGCAAAAAATTCAGAGCCCGGCCTCTTTCCTGGGCTAATATTAGGCAGATATGGAGTTGCCTGGTGTAATGGAAGTCTTTATTGCCTTGAATTCCTCTTTTGTACAACGGATGAGCTTCTTTGTCCAAATTGTAAAGGTGACAAAGACCAAGAATGGTGACAAGAAATTGTTCAATTAACTGTGAAAACTTTTAACTTTCTTTAGAAATGGGTTCTACCCAGTTTAGACATAATTTTGTCCAATTTAGACTTATTTTAGTCCTTATTTGATTATGATCTCGGCCCAGTGGTACTTGGAAGGTCAAATAATTCATGAGGAAGTACTTGGTGTAAAATGTATACCATTGCTGTAATTGGGTAATCTTAAAGTTTAATGTTGCATCTTGCGAGCCGAAATTGCCTAAATTTTTGGCGACAAAATCTGTAAAATGGAAAGAGTCCGGTTTAAATTTTGTTGACACTTTAGTTACAAAGCGGATGAAAGTTAAGCACCCCTGATTAAAATTTCTAATAAGGTGAATAATGAAGCAAGGGCAAGATGAAAAATGTTCTACAGTGGGATGCAAAACATTTAAAAGGAGACCAAAACAGAGGTTAAAAAAGGAACTTTTTGGCCGAGATGAGCAAAGGTCAGTTTGGAGAAGGGGCTATGGAATTTCATGAAGAAAACATCTGTCCAAAGTTTAATCCTGGGGGTGGATCCATCATCATCAATAACATGTTCACATGTTTTTCAAGTGTTCGCGATAATGAGATTCATGGTTTGAACTGATCGGCCCAATGATGGTTGTGTCATCGGCATATTTGAGTATCACATTATCATGAAATGCTACAAGGTCATTAGTATGCAATGTGAACAGCAGGGGGCTCAAAATGCACCCCTGCGGGGAAACCAGTGCTAACATACAGCTCATCAGAAATACAACCATTGAGTCAGAAAGTCAGAAAATTAAAAATCCATCTACAAATGGCAAGTCCAAGGCATTTGAGTTTGTGAATGAGCTTTGTTGGGACCACTGAGTTAAAAGCTGAACTGTAGTCTATGAATAAAGTGCTAAAATCTCTTAAACTAGAACTGAAAGACTACTTGAAATATTGGGGGGCTACGAGGCATTCTGCTGGAGCTCAAACTATTGCTCTGCCCTTTTTTACATAAATATTAATTTGAAAATGTAAATGATGGAAATTAAACCAGATTTTTTAGGGGGAATATTATGGTATTATTATTATTTTTATTTTGTCTTCTCCTTGCTTCATTATTCACCTTATTAGGCGCATTGAGTTGAGTTGCAATGAATGGAGATGATGTTGCAATGAATGGAATGAATAAACGTGTTTTAAACTTTTGAAATGTGTGCGCTCTCGGCCGAAGATCCCCCCAGCAGAGCGTTGTGTGCATCTTCCACAAATGACCATATTTGGAATCCGCAGAAGTGTGGAAGAAAACACACTGGCGGCCGTTTGGTTCAAGCTCTCTTCTTTCTCTTTGTGGGTTATGCAGGGAACAGCAAGTTACAATTAGTCATTTGATTACATTTCTTATGCTTAAACGCAAGAAAAGTCGATGCAGTCATAATTTCTTAAGAAGCCACTATGATCGAACAGAGGAATAAAGGGAAATTAGGGTCTTTAAAAGGAAATTGAATACAACGGGCAAGAAATATTGAGGGGAAACTTAAGCCCCAGGGATGTTCAACCAGTAGCTAGCTTAGACTGAATTCCTTGTGACTGGAGACAGACTCGAGTTGTACCCATCGCTCAGTGGTCTCCTATAGCCTCATTCCTGCGTTCACGCAGCATCCCCGATCGTGCGCGCCTGTCCCTGTAAGCTCGCCCCGCACTCCCCGGCGTCCGGCTGATGCGGAGTGACAGATCGCCGTACAGCGTGGGTGATGCCGCCTCTACCCCGCTCGCGTAGTGTTGTGGCATCCCCCGCTCGGTCTAAACCCCATACATTATTCAGCAGTGACCCTCGCTGCGGAGCCAGCGGCCCGCGAGACCCAACGCCTGTGCACTGATGAACGACCTCCGCTTTGGCCTTAGCCAGTCTACCCCGGGGTGGAAGGAAGGGACACACTGCATGACTTTAGTACAGATTCAGTGGAGTCATTGATGGGGAGTTACTTCTCTTAAAGGAGACGTATCACACCTGGAGGAGTGTTTCACTTCATTCACGCAGTTTTGAGGAATCTTCTTCACTTCAGTCGTCTCTTCTTATTTCTATTTCACTTGACAATGTTGAGATGTTTAGCTAGTTTTAACATCTTAGTTTGAATGTCCTAGTAAGAAATAAGGACCAAGCTCTCTGTTTTTGTGATGCTTATGTTAGGACGTTTTGTCCGCTAGCGAGCCAGGGATTTCCAGAAATACTGGAACTACAACATGGCGGCGCTCCCTTGTCTTTCCCACATGTATGTACTCACAAATATTGACATGTTTGGTGTGCACTTGTAGCATGAAAGGCAACCGAGATGACATTTAAATGAATTTAAATATCGTTCCACTCTTGCAACAATATCTACTTTATTAGATCCCACAGACTCCAGAGTTTCTAGTCTGGGACTTAACAATATTTTGGAAGTTGTTTTTTTTCCCACAGGATTTTTTAAAATATCTGATTCCTGCCTGGTTTATTGAGTTTTAAACCGCCCCCCAAAAAAAACAAGGCAGAATTTAAATTTTTACTGAATTTTACGCAGCCTATTGAAAATATCCAAAATCTTTGAAAAATCTTTGTAACTAATATTTCAACAAAATAAAACCATACATTTAAACCTGGCTCAGTCCATGATTTAGTTTTTTGTCGTTGATAGTATCAGCAAGTTTAGCCATTTTTTTTGCATTAATGAGGTTTTCATTCCACTCTTGCAGCAACAACATCTCTCCTTTAGTAGATCCCCCAGACTCCAAACTTTACAGTCTTGGACTTAACTAGGGATGGGTACCGTTAAACAGTGCCTACTTGGTACCGACTGAAAAGCTCCAGTCGGGGGTGGTATCGAAAAACTAAAATTCTTTCGGTGCCAACTGTCACGGCTCAGAGGTTATGACCCAAAAAGTGACACAAGACTGTGGCAAAGGTAGTGCGATTTATTGTCCAACAGAAAAATAATTCCAGGAACGAAGGAGTGGAGCGGAGCAGGCCAGGTACAAAAAACAGGAACAAGGATTACTCAAGGTAAGTTCTAGTCGAAAATCAAAATACACCTCAGGAGCCAAGATTCACCGTCTGGTAGACTAACAATCTGGCGAAGACTGGCTGGAGCACAGGGCTTTTCTTTGCCGGATGAGGTGATTGACGCCAGGTGTGCACCATCAGCCGCAGCTCCTCCCACTTACTCTCCGCCCACACACACACACACACACACACACACACACACACACACATGGGGAGAGGGGAGTGGAAACACAGGGCCCCATCACAGAAGGGCCATGACACCAACTTTCGGTTCTTGTTCTCTCTAGACGTCAATATATGACCCACAGCGAGTCTAAAAAAAGAAACATGGACGTGTGCTCTGATAATGAGCCGCTTCAGCGCAAAAGGAGCGAAGCAAAGCTATAACTAAACTTTTGTAATGGAGATGGCTCAGCCGCGGTCTGCGGAAGGACTGAGCCAGGACTAAACCAGGACTTACACTGGTTGTAAAACCCAGAGCCAAGCTAAACCAGTTATTATAAACCAGGACTGAATAAGAAACTTGAGTTTTTAGGCAAATTGAAAAACAAAACAGAGCAGTGACAACAAGAAAGACGTCTTTACCTTTAGCGACAGACCCACGGAGGCTGAGTTTACAAGCAGCTGCAGCGAGGGGAATATCAAAGATTGTTTTTGGAACAGTGAGCACTCACTCTGTATTAGACATTTTTGGTACAGTTTTTGTAGATTATTAGTGGCAGAGTGAGCGCTCTCACTGTGTAAAGATCTTTGACGGGAAAGTGCTTTCACTTCGTCAAAGCCAGTGTGTTTAGAGAAGTTTATCCGAAAGAAAACCGTGTCATGATGTGGATCTGTCCTGCAGCTGATCAGGTAATAATGTCCTTTCTTTTTTAAATCGCTGCTTAAGTTACAGGCGATGCTGTGTAGCTTCTGTTTTGCTGTTTTAGGACTTTTTCCTGAACAACACTTTTTTATACATGTTATTTTAATTGAATTAAAATTACATAGGTACCGAAAAAGTACTGTTAAGGCACCGGCACCGAAAAGCAGGTATTGTTAAAGTACTGGTATCGAAAAAAAACTAACGGTACCCATCCCTAGACTTAACAATATTACATTTCTGAGACATGTTTTAATGTCTATTTCCTTGCCTGATTTATTGAGCTTTGAACCAGTAAAAACGATTATGATCCCGGACGAGCCCCCAATTGTTACGACTCGGGTCAGCTAGATGTTAAAAAGTTGTAAGAAAAGCTCACACAACAAACAAACAAAAACTAACTGGTGTCTCAGAAAATAGGCCTATAAAAACAAGTGAATTTAAATAGCCGAGAACGCACAAAAAAACACAGAAAAGTTACTATATATATATATATATATATATAAACTATAACAGCGAAGAGACACAGAACAAAAATGGCATACTGGCAACAAAACCAAAATTCCCCTATTCACCCACAGAGTCTCGCCCTAAAGGCTTTCAAATGTAAAGTTGCGATGCTGAGGTTTCACTTCTTGTTGCTTTACGGGCAGACGGCGCTCAGCATTAGGGTGCATTAGTGTCACCACCACTGCCGGAGTGTAAGAATGATTTCAGCCTCTGTTATGATGTTAAATTGTAATATTACACTTAAAATGGCCTTTTGTCAGTTCTCGGGCAGTGAGTTGGGGGAGGGTGGCACCTGGGGGAGCCAATGCGGTTCTTGGCGGGCGAAACGGGCCGCAGTCGCTCTGCCAAATAACTGTTCCGGCACAAACGCGCTCTCAGCCATGTTGCCTTGCTCTGCCGTCATCATGTTTCTTCTGTTTATTTGGCGAGATGGAGCGACTGGATTTGGCTACTTCCCAAATCCTTTGAGCGGGTGAAGTGACGGGTCTCGTCGGCCGCTTCATAGGTTTTCCTTTTGCTCTGGATTCGATGCATATTCCTAATCGATGATAAAAGAATGTAAATGTAGTAAAATTGATTTAATGAACCTCATTCATATCCGTTGTTTTCTCGAAGTGGTCAATGTTGAGATTTTTTTTTTTGTGCTAGTTTTTATCCCTAAACGTCTGTCAGAGTAAAAAAAAGAAAAGATCAAACTCACCCTTTACAGGGCTAATTCAATGACCTGGCCGGTTTCCTGCGCGTTTTCTTTCACAAACATGTTTTGCATCCACGTGTTAGCACAAAAGGTCTGCTGAGATGATGCGGCTGTAATCCAAATGTGGTTATTTCCTTTCTGGGAGACAGCCCAGCTAAAGACGGGACAAATACACACGTGCATGTGTATAGATAGACGTGACCAAACCTTAGGGCCGTTTTCTCAAGATTGGGTTTTCTTTACTCTTGCAACAACATCTCCACTTCAGTCGCTCCTACAGACTACAAACTTTCCATACTTGACTTAAAGAGTAACCCCCGAGCGAGCGGAGGGGTGAGGGGTGGGAGGGGTCTGGGTCGGTGATTGACAGGCCTGAGTCATCTGACTTTTATTTCCTTCAACTTCAAGTTCCAGCGACTACACAGTAGTACAATACAGTACAATAAACAATATACACTAAAATTACACACGATATTGAACTCTAAAAGCAATACTAACAAATGTCCTAAACTAAATTCAGCTAACTAATCTAGCAATAAAAGCAACTAATGACTAAAACTACAATATTCAACAACAAAGCTATAACACTACACAATTATCTATAATACAAAAAGCTATGCTAAAAAAACTGCCTAAATGCTATAACTAATCGCAAACCTGACTAAATACTGGTGCCAAATTCAAAAATCAAATGCAGTAAAGACAGATCGCCTGTAGATGGCGCCTCACTGATGGTTTTAGGCAGAAAGTTGATCTTTCAACTAATTTGCACTAAAGTGCCAAAATTATGACCAGGACATGTGGACAACACTATTGGACACTCATTTATACAGTTTATCAGCAAATAAAAGTGGATTTGAGGGTGAGTTTCCCTTTAACAAGATTTTTAAGCTCTTACCACCCGCCTTAAAGGAACAGGCCACCGTTTTTCCATACTGAGATATGTTCTTACCTCAGCTTAGACGAGTTGATACGTACCTGTCTGGTCTTTGTGCCCATGGACGAGCTTGGTCGCTTCTAACTTCACCCCCGTTTGGAGCCATAGGAATATGCTGGGAGAGGCCAAATGCTAACAACATCTTTGGTCGTTTTGCGTGACTGAGGGCACGCACAAAGACCAGACAGGTACGTATCAACTCGTTTAAGCTCAGGTGAGAACATATCTCAGTATGGAAAAACGGTGGCCTGTTCCTTTAACCGAGCGCATTTTCTCCAGTTCGGCTTCACCAAATCTAAAAGCTTCTCAGATGGACCTTACAGCCTATAGGTCTGTGTTACGACTCAATGGAAAGGTAAGTCAATGACTTACAAAACTGATTCCTGTCGCGTTGTCATGGCGTTTTTGTCACATTCTTGAAGTGCTTTTTGATATCTAATTCCTGCCAGATTTATTGAGCTTTGAACCGCAAAAAACAAGGCGAAATCTTACTCAAAAGATCCAAAATCCTTTGAAAAATGGTATAGAAGAAGAAGAAGAACATATGACATATTCATGTCAGTAATCTACAGCAAAAGTTTCAACTTGATATCTCCAAAGTACATTTTTCCTCCAATTCACCTGCATACATGAAGAATACAGAATAAACCTCTTCCAAAGACACTTTTTCTCGTGTTGCTCCATGAGTGCATATAGAAACTTGACAGAATGAGGTGGAGGACAGGCCAGAGTTCTTGTGGAACTGGCCTTTCAGCTGTCAAAATGCAGCTCTTGTGACGTGATTTATTGTTCGTATCTCGTTTGATTCGGAGGTGCATATGGCTGACCGACCCTCCCCCCCCCATCTCTCCTCACTGACAGCCCCGTGACGGCCGCACCAACGACCCTGGAACTATTTCACATGTTATATGGGACAGGCGAGGTCCCTCCCAACACAGGTGAAGGGCAAAATTAATGGACCTTTTTACGCTGTCTTTTCTCCGCGGGATATACGCGGCTCGTATCGCCCGCGCCGCACCAAGAGTACCATGTTCGGACCGGCTGCGCGTGCACAGGAGAGGCAGAGGGCTATAAAAACCCTCTCACCTTGGTATGATTCAGAGCTATAACATGGGAAGTGGTAAATCGGCCCACCAAAACAGTCGGCATATGCAGCATTTCGGTTTCTTAAAATAGTGTTGTCCTTGGAGCCGTGCTTAGTTTACTCACATACTGTATAAGCCCCAGTTTTCTGGCTCCTCGTCCTTAAGACCTCAGGACATTATAGTTATTCAGTCATGTTCACTAGAGGCCGACCGATATGGGTTTTTCTAAGGCCGATGCCGATATTTTGAGATGTTAATTGGCCGATGCCGCTATGCTCGGCTGATATTTTTGGCAAATTTTTTCGTCTGTAATCCTGTAAAAACAAATACTTGGCCGCTCCAGCAGTGGCAGATTTTATTTTATTACTTTAAGTGATCCAATCATAGTTTCTGTCCCAGCTTTGATTAATTGTTGTTAGCATTAGCGTATTGTTACGAGCATGTTGCGCGGAGAATACAATAGTGGAGGTTCAAACTAACTCAGCGAATGAATTCTCCAGATTCTGCACTTCAAAATGACATGCAGCATGTCCATATTGACGGAGGTTTAGTGAAACTTGTGTTTAACAAACCTGAAGCTAACTAATTTTCATTGCCATGTTTCTCACCTCCCCTGAGGCCTTGGGAGTTGTGGGAGGACACACGGACATTTTAAAGCCCTGACTTTGTGCTTTCCAATGCAAAAAAACGGGAAGTCTTTATCGTTTTCGGTCCCGGCTTTTTTCGGCGCTAGATTGGCCGATAGCCGATATTGTAAAATCCCCAAATATCGGCCCGATATATGCCTCTAATGTTTACCAAATCTCACCATTAACCCCCAACCTTAACTGTATGCCTTTTCTCCAGTTCGGCATTAACCCAAATGGGAAAGATTCTTGACTGGAGAGCTTTCAGGCCGATGTAAAACCTCATTTGAAAGCTGGGACCTTCAAAACCTTTTTTGCTGCTTTTTCATTGCACATAACTTACAGGTAGTGGATGGCAGGTAACTGGTTAAACGCTTGTGAAATGTTATTTTTTATTTATTTTTGCCTAATTACTTGAGCTGTACTTCTGGTTTCGTGGTTTTTTTCTTCTTCTCCTTTTGGCTCCTTCAAACTGCAGGAGGAAGGTGAGTCCAAGGCAAGGCGGCACTGCTTTTTCCCCCCCCTTTCTTCCCTTCTGTCCACTGCGGTTAAGCTTTTGCAATCATGCCTCCTCTGCACTGGAAGGATGAGCGTTATGAAAGGAAAATAATGAAAAGCCACAGTGAGGCGATGGGGGATCCCTGCTGTCAGCACATCTGTCCATCAGCCTACTCACCCATCGCTTCAAAACCTACAGTATTAATGCATTCCCTTTGGCTGGGGACAAATGTCTGAACTGTAAGAGTGGGTAGAGTTTGATACATTTGAAAGGGAGGGGACGCAGAAAGTTGGGAACACACTAATGCGAGGCGGTTAGTGCTGTAAGTGCGCTATACTTAACTTTTCGAGGTAGCTGTAATTTCTGCTTCTATTGTAGGCATACAGTACCGGTCAAAAGTTCGGAAGCGCTTTTTTATTTATCGGCTTTTTGTGTGGTTCTTGTGTGGTTTAAATGAGATATGGAATTAGACCATATCGCGTACATCGGGATATTTCAAATTCAGATAAGCTATTAAGTTAACAAAAAGAAACAGCTAATCTCAAGCTGATTTAAAAAAAAAAAAAAAAAAAGTTTATCTTAAACTGGGCACTTTATTTTATTTATCTCTTTATATATAAATGCTGCCGTCAGAAAAAGATTTACCTATTTTATTGTATAGGCTATTTTTATCCAAGAATTTTTTGTTATTTAAATGTGCACCTTACGGAGCTTTGTGTTATGTTTACATTTTATAGTGTTTTTTCAATAAAACTACTCTTATTTGGCTTTGACTTTACATTTCATTTCACAGCTCTCACTTTGCAGAAAAACTATCGGGATATATATCGTATATCGATATTCAACCTAAATATATCGGGATATGACTTTTGGTCCATATCGGCCAGCCCTATTCATGAGGCCGTCACCTGAAATGGTTTAACTGTCTGTGAAGTCAAAACCATTTCTGGTGACTACATTGTGAAGCTGAGAAAATGTTAAAAGTGTGCTTGAGAATCAAATAAACAGTACAGTTGAAACTTTTCCCAAACCTTTAACTGGTACTGTATGTTGACTCTTTCCAACGTGAATCAAAGGTTAAGATATCGCCACGCTAAACACTAAAACCATGAATTAGACAAATCTTTGATACGATATTATGATTCAAACATTTACTCAACCTCCGCAGCACTGAACAACTTTTTATGTAAAAAAAAAAAAAGTTTCTACTAGGGCGTATTTGACCTTGTAATGACCCAGCGGCCTGATGTGTGGTCATGGTCAGCCTTTACTCTCCATCACGGTGATCTCAATCCATGAGAGACCACTGTGATCGAAAGTAAAGGCGCCATGCTGATATAATGCACTTTTCAGTACTTGTCATTTCAATTTGTCGTCCAATAACCGAGAGGTTTGGCAGTTCAAATTCCAGCTCCCGCGGGTGCAGACTGCCATCCTTTCACCGGGCAGGACACTTCACCTACAGCCTGTGTGAGTGAGCATGCCTTAAAGCAGGGGTAAGCAAGTTTGTGTCATGGAGGGCCGATTTTCTTCATTGCCAAATCACCAAGGGCCAAGTCTCACCATTGAAGCCCGAAGTAAAGAACCATTTTCTGCAAATGCCAATGTTGGGCATTATAGTATGTGACGTAATGGGAAAAGACAGTATTTTCCACATTTTTACAGTGTGGAGTTGAACCACCCATTAGATTTTGAAAATAAAGAGAGAGATTATAGATTTGATCTTTACATGATTTGACCATGCCAGACAAAAAAATAGCCATAAAATAAACACCCTTTTATATGAAAAAGCGTTGAGACAAAATAACATAATTTGCATTAGAAGATAAAGATTTTGTGTGTGTATATAATTGCTAATGGGAAACACTAAAATGTAAAAATAACATAAAAATGTGTGTAAATAGTAAACCTTTGTTTTTGTATTATACTGTTTTACACAATAACCACCAAAGCAAAAGGTGCCTCATCTTCCCCACTCTCCCCTACTTTAGCAGGTATTTGCGTAATAATATTGATCAAATTCATCTTGAGGGCCAGAGGTTCTATGCTGGAGATTTGGCCCTCCAAAAACCATTTCCAAACAATTGCGCAATTATCAGTCACCCATAATTGCACCTTTACCCTTGCAAATTCCTCTCGCTACAGCCCCGCGTGTGACTACATTGCAGTTTGAATATTAAGCACACCGGGCTAGAATCATTATCTGGAAAGAAGAAAAAAAAAACACCTCTCATATCCTATTTGGAAGCTACAGTTTTCGGCCATTTTGGAAACGTATCGGCTTTACTCTACTGAGCACAAACCTCATTACCGCTCATGCGAACGGTGCGACGGCGTTCCCGCTGCCTGTCTTTTTACTGTAGTACGGTCCCCTGCATTAGCGCGTTCGCCGGCAGAATGGTAGCCTCTCGAAGCTCACATTTTCCATCATAAAGGGCCCAGCTCAGCACATCCACCCGCTCTGCATGCAAGCGGAGCAGCACAGCTCGGTGTCGGGACTGGTTTAGATGCGGTAAAAGACGAAAAAAAAGGGGGGGGGGGGGGGAAGTAGAAAGGTTTGTATCAGGAGGAAGAACATGAAAGGTAGGAGGAGTAATTGGATACCGGGCCTGTGTTTTCTTGCAAAGACTTTTTCTAGCAAAGAGTAAAAAAAAAAAAGTTTACACGGCCAAATGGTTCCAACACTACCCTGTTTCTTAGGGCAATGGCTTGTTTTGATTCTGCAATGCCAAATTATGTCTTTATAAAGTAAATGTGCTGTGTCTTCTTTCTGTTTGTATGTTTACTGTACATGACTCTTTTGTTGGAATTGGTGATACAGGGTTTGAGCCTTTCTGTGTGGAGTTTGCCTGTTCTGCGTCTGCGTAGGTTTCCCCAGTTTCCTCTACCAAGAGCTTAAAGGTGCATTGTGCAACTTTTTATGTATCATAACGCCTTTACTTTCCATCCCGGTGGCTTCCAAGACGTTCTAGGATCAATTGTTTTTAGGGTTTCTGGTATAGGTTTTCGCTGCTGATTGAACCGTCTCCGAGGTTGCGCTAACATTCCATCCAAAAAACTAGCAAACCCTAAAGAAACCCAGAGGCCACCAGGATGAAAAGTAAAGGTGGGGTCACTGGGTAACTGAATATTCCCTTTTTTTAGCATAAAAAGTTGCATAGAGCACCTTTAATCCTCCAGCCAGGTGATTTTAACCATTAGCCGGGCTCTACATCTGGAGATGGGTCCCCGGGCGCCAATGCGGCAGCCCACAGTGGGTAAGACCCTCCTCCCATCACTCCCCAGTGCATCATTGGAACTAAGTCCCATCTTTCTCCAGGTTTGTGGTTATAGTTTACTGTCAAAATCTGTTCTAGCGTCAGAAAGAGATGCAGTGTGAGGTTTTTATTTTAGTGGATTTCTTTTTGTCTTGCTGCTTGGAAAAGCAGGGAGAAGCTGGGTGGAAAGCCAACAGAGGACCTCCTGATCGCGTACATAGGGCCATGAGTGTGAAAATGGGTGGCTAATGTCAATTTAAAATCATTGCACTTCAAATAATAATTATAATAATGCATCGGTTTTATATAGCGCTTTTCTGGACACTCAAAGACGCTTTACATTGCATTATTCATTCACTCCATAGTTGCCTCTAGAGCAGAGGTCACTAAACGGCGGACCTCGGTCCAGATTCGGACCTACGCTCCAACCCGTCCGGACCCAAACCTTGAATCCCCTGTACTCTCTCTCCCTCCCGCTCGCGCTCTGACTGCAGAGCAGTAAACTACTACAGCCCAGATAAACAGTAAGAGAAGGTCCTACCTCCGGGCTCCGAAACACTTTTTATATTTTTAGAAACAGCTGTGGAATGACTGAAATATGACTCGCTAAAATTGTAAAGCTGAGCACACCCTAATTAAATATGCACGCGCGATCATACTGTGCAAATAGCGCAGCTGTTTCCTGATCGGCAGCGAGCAAGTCTGAACCCGGACTAAACCTGGACTAAGCAGGGCTCAGTGTGTTGAACAGTGCAAAGAGGAGAAACACATCACTGTCATATGTGCACATTGTGTAGCCTCTAATAGAGGCTATGCATTCTGCTATTTAGGAGCAAAAAAACATTTTTAGAGCAAAAAAACAATAACAGTATTCAATTAATTGCATTATTTTCAAATCACAGTAATGGAATAAAAAAGAAAAATCCTCATATAACCGTGATTTAACCTCGTATGTTCCAGACCTTGCTTGACCATTTTTGTTTTCAGTTCGAACCTTGGTGAAATTCAATTCATAACTCGTGCTCTAGAGATTTAAAGATTACTCCAACATGTGAATATTTCAACACTTAACTATGAACAAGTTTAAATTCAAAACAGTCAAAGCTAACCATGTCAACTTGGAAAAGTAACTTTAATCTGATTACTGGTCTGGAAAAAGTAATGCGTTAGAATAATAATAATAATAATAATAATAATAGTTCCTTACACTTGTATTGCGCTTTACAAGCCTGTATTACTAAGTTTCTCAAAGCGCTACACTGTAGCCATTATTCATTCACTCCAGACTCGGTGGTGGTACGCTACTGTTGTAGCCACAGCTGCCCTGGGGTAGACTGATGGAAGCGAGGTAACCAGTCTGTGCCATCGGCCCCTCCGACCACCACCAACCACTCACTAACCACATTCACCCCAGGCTTCCTGGTGTTACTAAACGGTCTCCCATCCAAGTACCGGCCAGGCCCTTCCCTGCTTAGCTTCCAAGCTCTGACGGGATTGGGCAGAGCAAAGGCGGGATGGCCTTGTTTACTCGTTACTGTCAGATTACAGTAACTTGTTACTGGCATCACTGTTCTTGAGACAGCTGAGATTTTATGCCCCTTCAGATCTGCAACACTCATTATTGTGTCTCGATTTAAATCGGCTTCTCATATTGGGAAAGGAAACTTGTGCAAGTTTTAAGCGTCTCTGCTCATGTGGACATCTCCACACAGACAATATTCCGCTTGGCAGTCGCTGTGTGAGGGCTCAACATGACTGCTCTCGTTAACCTACTTCCGACACTGTCAGGAGCATCCTGGCACGAACCCTCCTCCCCCCCTGTCCCCTCGCGTCTCATCCAGCCGCCAATCAAAGTCTAAACCCCGCCTCTGTCCCGAGCCGAAGACGGTTTTGCCGTGCTCCCATCACGCCTGCCAGTCCCCATCCCGTCATATGACCTGTCGAGGCTCGCTTGGCAGATCTCTGTTGAGGAGTTTGACAGTGAAGGTTGCTCCACGCTGCCCCCCGCCGTGTTGGGGATGAAGGAAAGTGATGAGCCGGGGGAAAAAAATTTCTTTTCCCCCCTCCCTTCACATATAGTTGCTGTTCGGAGCTCACCCTATCACCTTGACAATGTTGTAGCTTGTCAGGAGGAGGCTGAAGGTAGTGGCTTGCTGAGGCCTTGACATGGCTTTTCCGCAAGTTTGTCGAGGATTTATTTTTGAGAACTTGAGAGGACAGATTCAAGCGGGGGATTGAGATGTTTCTGCTGGGGAAAATGATCTATGAAATGCAAAATCTGAATGTTTGACGTCGAGACATCAAAGAGAAACATTAGCATGAATGATATGTGGCGTGTCAGGATTTGGCAAGCCATGGTTCCCGCAGTTGGCCTGATTATTTTTTGGGGGGGAAATAGGTTCTTTTTCTGCCAAATATTGCAAGTAGATACTTTTGCAAGATTGACACAGATTACAGATGAAATTTTAAACATATCAGGGAGCATTAGGCAACATTTTCTAATTCCAGTTTACGATTTAAGTATAGAACTTGCAGCTTTTGACTTGGATACATTGGTACGCTCTAGTGCATGTGCAGTTTCAAAAGAGATTGAGACCGCACGTCAAAAATCAAATGTTAGGGTCAAATTTAGCTATGTTTTGAATCGTCCAGTTACCCAAGTCACAAAATATAGAAAAATGTAAATAAAAGAGCTGTGGACCAACTCATTCATCATGACACCGCAACTTGTAAACCACTCTTAGTGCTTTTATTGACTGTTCCGAGCTCTATTGCGATATCAGGAAGACCAGTAAGAGAGAGTTCTTGCTTTGTCTGTTAGGTGGCACACCTTGGCCCCATACCAAGAAGATCCCAGGTTTGATTCCTAGACGGGCTGGTCATTTCTGTTGTTGCTCCTCTTAGCAGGGAGGTCTGAAGGAATTTGTTTTTTTACACTTATTCCAGATCTCAGTTATGAGCTCATACATTCATCAAATTAATAAGCAGCCAAAGGATAAAGAAATGGCCAGATTTTGCCCCTGCTGACTTTGCCTTTACCTGCTGTAGTATGGTTTTTCAGCTTGGTACTCCAGTCCATAAACTTGGCCTAAGATGACGAGAAGGGTCTCCTGTTACTGTGTTTCGGTCACCCACTGCTTCTGACTTTTTTACTAAAGGCGTACTATTAATAGATCACTTTACTCGAGCCATTTTGAGGAATTTGGCCATTTAAACGGTACAACTGTTGTTGTGAATTGCGTATTCCCATTGTAATGATCTAATATTACGCAATTGAAACCCATTGACAGTTGAATAGATTGGTCTACAGTACAGCACATCAGTCATGCGAGATTTGTAATGATAACCAAATCTAAAATCAACACCAAAAGTGCATTTTCATGGTTATGACCGGCTGCCTTGCGTGTTCGTAATCCGTACTGAGTTATGTTTTTGTTACATTAAAGATGCATTGCCGCTGTTCAGAGGGGTCTTGTGTGTTCCGAGAGAGAGCCGACTGACAGCAGTGTTTCATGACTCCATTCGAAAAGTAGCACGCGCCGGCACGGGCCCGACAGCAGGGGAGGTGTTCGGGGACCGGCCGTCATTCTGTAAATGTAAATTGCAGTGTCACGCAGATCAATGCACTGAGCCGCTGCTGCTGAGTGCAGGGCTGCGGAGGGACCGGTTAGCTTCGTCACTCACGCCGCCACACGCTGTTGCGCTGCTCTCGGGTCGCAGTCATGAGAGGGAATCTTACTACCACACGGTTTTGAGAGCGACGTAGTGATTCTGATTTGGCAGCATGGTTTTATGGTCGAGAATGTGCAGATGCTCCCTTTCTATCGGGATTCTTGGCTCGCTTTTCTTGTGGTTCCATTGGTAATACCCCCAAGAAACACAAATGTTGAACTTCATTTATAATATGAGTTCACCACACCACAGAACATGCAGATATTTCAGATGGTAATACAATAATCGTTTGTTGACCGCAGGTAGAAACGCCCAGAGTTACATTGGCGTGAACATTTAATGTGCCTGGGAACACCTCTCTATTGTTGTACAGGCACATCCAATATACTATAATGCCAGAATGCTTTCATGTGAAAGCTAACCCGAGCTTTTGGCATCATAAAAATCTCCTCTGGAATTACATGCTGCGTGGCATTATTCATTGTTAATGGTCTTGATGACACAATCTCGCGTTCGATTACAGACCTATAAAATGCAGAGCCGTTTGACACCGTGCAGTCACTCACAAAGTTTGCCTGGTTCTGCTGGCGCGCACGCTGGTTGCACTCACTCCCCGATTATGGCTCAGTCCTGACTCAAGCCCAGTGTGCACAATATACACTTGGGATTCAAATCAGAAACGAAGACGAGCTGCGATAGGTATCAAGCAGTCCGATATTTGGTAATGCTGGCCGTAGAGTGAGGACCACGGGATCTTACTTCACAGGTAAGAAAACTGGGTGGGAATCTCTGGTACTGCTCTAAACTGGTTCAAGTCCTATCTCGAGGATAGGACGTACTTTGTCGAAATTGGCAACTGTGTCTCAGACAAAATTTCCATGACCTGTGGAGTCCCCCAGTGGTCAATCTTGGGATCCCTCTTATTCAACTTGTACATGCTTCCATTGGATCAGCTAATAAACAGCAACAATGTGTCGTACCACAACTACGCAGATGACACTCAGATCTACGTGTCACTGACGGCAGGTGAACATGGGCTTGTAGATACACTCTGTCACTGCATCGAACAGATCAGTTTGTGGATGCAAAACAACTTTCTCCAACTAAACTCAGACAAAACTGAGATCATTGTCTTTGGCCCACAGACACAAAGACAAAGTGTTATCAGTCACCTTGAGTCTCTCTCTCTAAAACCAAAAAATCAGGTTAGAAATCTAGGAGTAATCATGGACTCAGACCTGAACTTAAACAGCCACATCAAAGCAATAACATCATCAGCTTTTTACCATCTGAAGAACATTGCAAAGATCAGAGGAATAGTGTCAAAACCAGACTTAAAGAGACTCATCCATGCATTTGTCTCCAGCAGGTTAGACTACTGTAACGGCCTGCTCACTGGCCTCTCTAAACGAACTGTTAGAGCTGCAGAACATCCAGAACGCTGCTGCTCGAGTCCTGACAAGAACCAGGAAATACGACCATATTAGTCCAGTGCTCCGGTCTCTGCACTGGCTTCCTGTCACTCAGAGAATAGAATTTAAAACAGCTCTGCTTGTGTACAAGTCTTTTCATGGTTTAGCACCAAAGTACATCTCTGACATGTTAGAGCCGTATGAACCATCTCGGGCCCTGAGAACTTCAAGGAGGGGTCTCCTGGTGGTTCCCAGAGTCAATAATAAACATGGTGAGGCTGCGTTTCAGTTTCGTGCAGCTAAAATCAATGTTCAAATCCAGGCTGAAAACAGCTCTTTTTACCCGTGCATATGAAAACTGAAAGTATTTTATCTGCACTCTTGCCTTTTACTGTAATTGATTAACTTTATGTTGATGTTTTATTGATTGATTTTATCTGTTTCCTTGTAATTTTCTGCAACTGTGAAGCACTTTGAATTGCCTTGTGTATGAATTGTGCTCTACAAATAAACTTGCCTTGCCTCTCAATTCCACCGATGAACTCTGTCAAACTTGTGATCAGTAAAAATAAGCTCATGGTCGGAGAGCAGCATGAACGGACTGCATACAGTATAGGCTTTCTTTAATTTTCCGAAGTAGTGGTGGGAACCTCTGGGTACCTCACGATTTGATACGATACATGGTTCACGATAGCGATAACCTCTCAATATGCCGGTACTGCGATAATCGGTATAGTGCTCAAACATAACTTACGATACATCATGATTTATGAGAAAAATATGTGATTTTCGACCTTGTTTTCAACATACTACATATTATTCATGATTGATGTTATGTGCATTGTATCCCTTTTTCTGAAATAAATATGTAAATAAATGTTCCCTCATTTAGTTTAGTTTAGTTTATTTGAGCAGTTGAAATTCTGCACAAAAGGAGTGGGCTGAAGCAAAATCTTATTAGCGCCCACCCCTGAAATCATTACAATAAAAAATTATATCACAATAGTACAAAGGAACATATTACAAAGTACAAAGTACACAAGCCTAGGAACACAGCATGCACATGTACACACAACACACCCGTTTGTGATTTAACTTTATCTATTGTAATTACATCATCAATCATACATTTAGCAACATCATATATTGATTTGCTCATTGGCCAAGAGAACCTGTTACACTTGAAGCGACTATTTTAACACTGACCACACTTACAAGGCAATTAACAGAAATGAACAGTACTGGAAATGAAGCACAACTACAACAGTGGTCTCGTGTCATGTACGATGTCTAATACAGTATTTGTGTACAATTTTCCTTTTTTTTTTTTTTTTTGATGAACAATGGATTATGTAATATGTGAGATGTAAGCCCTACATAGTGTAGTGCGTTAAAAAGCCAGGGTGTGGATCGGGCCAGTTGTAGAGGGCAGTAGCTCCTCATTAACAAACCCCCACCCAGCTGCCCTATCTAGCTGATTTTGTAGATGATGTTCCTATGCTGTATAGTGCATTAAAAAACGAGGATTACAAGCCCATTGGGAGGGTCCCTCTCAACAGATTCGTAGCTCGCCTACCCTAATTCTCTATTTGCAATTTTGAGCAATAGAATGACAACCGTTCAGAAATGCGTTTCTTCCTCTCTATACT
This sequence comes from Neogobius melanostomus, assembly GCA_007210695.1. Taxonomy (NCBI): domain Eukaryota; kingdom Metazoa; phylum Chordata; class Actinopteri; order Gobiiformes; family Gobiidae; genus Neogobius; species Neogobius melanostomus. The sequence goes on from VHKM01000355.1 coordinate 786,963, forward strand.
TCTCAAAAGTCTTTTGTTCGTGTGTTTATATTTGAACAGGTTGATGTTTGGACATCATTTCAACTCCATCTCCAATTTATTCCACAATTGTACGCCATTAAAGGGCTAAAACTTTTCAAAGTTGTGCTATGTTTCTGAGTCCTAATGTTTAATTCTTCACGTAAATCATCAAAAGTATCTTCATTGTTCTGCAAAACATTGCGATTATATCTCAAAATCGATATATTGTCACAGCCCTATTCCAAAGCTAAAATCACACCGCCTAGAGCCAGTAATTGTACTTATAGGGCCTTTGTTCATATATTCAGGACCATGACACAGTGTGGACGAGTGCTGGCTTGACATCATTTTTTCTCCCATGCTGGACTGCTCCAGTCGCTATCCTTTATCTTAATAAACATTCTTACAAGCATTCTCTTTCAAACCCTTCCTTTGGATAATTTCGTTGCTTCGCGCCCTCAATAGATTGCATACGTTTTTTGCTCGCAATTCTAGAAGCAATGCAGAATTTTAAGTGCTACTCACATGCGGGGCTGTGATGTGGATTGTAAAGAAAAAATAATAATAATGTGTCTCCTCCTCTCCTCTTGGCAAAATCAAACATCCAACTTTTTTCTTTTTTCTTTTTTTTACATTTAACTGAACTTACAAGCAGTTTTTCTCTTCTTTCTACAGAATCCCACATCCAACATTAAACATTCCGGGACCAAAGCGGAGACGGAGGAGCCGGGGAAGCAGATCTGCACAGTCTGAAGTTGAAAACTACTCCACCGGCAGTGAGCAGCATGCAGGGCACGCGTTAGCCCCCCACAAAAAAGCCTGGATGATCAAAGGCCGAGCCGCTACCTTCAGCACTCCTCAGCTACAAACGCCGCATTTCCATCTCGAGCACCTTTCTCTCCGCTCTCCACCCCGGCAACCCGAGATGCCTATGCCCGCGCCGCAGCGACGCTCGTGGGGCTTGTGACTCGAGAAGACACCCAGGCTTGCTTGGAGTGATTATTTTTTCTTTTTTTTTTCTTTTGGGGGGGGGGAAGGCGGGTTGTGGTGGTGGTGGCGGCGGCGGCAGTGGTGGCAAAGGCTGAACCATGCGACCTTGGGCGGGATCGTGGAGATGGATTACCCTGGTGTTGCTCGCCTGGGGGACCCTGCTCTTCTACATCGGCGGGCATCTGGTGCGGGACAGCGAGCACCCGGAGCGGTCCAGTCGAGAGCTGTCCAAGATCCTGGCCAAGCTGGAGAGGCTGAAGCAGCAGAACGAGGACCTGCGACGAATGGCCGAATCGCTCAGGTAAGGAGGAGGGGCGGTCCCGATGGGACGAGGAGATGCATGTGAGGGTCTGAACTATGACACGGTGTCGCTAGGATGGAAACAATTCTGGATGACTGAACATCTTACAATTACTAGTAGCGAGACAAAAAGAAAAAAACATTTTGTTATTGATGAAACTATTTTCGAGCTGCGGTTCCCCTTGTCTTACCAAAACTGACGCGGTCACCCTTTTGCCCTCTCACCTGTGCTGATGGGTTCAGCCAGTGTCGAGGAAAACTCATTGACACTGCATTTCTCTGCATTCACTTGGAGGTCGTAAAGTTTTTAGACATTCAGTGCCAGCGCTTTCTATACGCTCCTAACTCGCTCCTAACTCGCTCCTAACTCGCTCCTAACTCGCTCCTAACTCGCTCCTAACTCGCCTAAAAACCAAGGATTTTGTTTTTCCTGACTACTCTGATATAGCTGCCTCTTGCAAATTTGCATCTTATTGTTACTTTTAGGCAACTTTCAAGCACTTTTTTGGATGGAAATAAAGCCCTGGTCCATTCAAACCAATCAAATTTACAATGCGTGATTTTTAGTAGTTCCAGGGCGGGTTGTAAAAATGGAAGCAGTGCTGTGGAAGTGTTGGGCTGAAAAAAACCCTGACCCGCGCACAGTGTTGGGGAGAATACTTTGAAATTATTATGTAGAATACTGAATATTCAGTCACTATTCAGTAATATACTTGCCTTAAAATGTATTTTGTAACATATTCCATTACTTTGTCTAATCAGAGTACTGTATTCTGAATACTTTGAATACTTTTAAAATACTTACACATTATATTTATGTATAAATATGGCGTATAATTACATTCACATACATTCACTTACCATTTATTAGGAACTCTTTAACTCTCTTGGCAAATGGAGCCGCAGATACAGCATCATGTGACACATGTGCAGTGTTTGTATGAACTGTGGCATAAGGCGTTTTAAATCTTTAACAGGTCAACAACAAAGTTCTTAATAATGTTGTGCAAAATAGAGCTAAAATGTAATGATTGAGTACTGGGACGTAACCCTTGATATTTGAAATACTCTCAAATGAAAGTGTAACTTTAAGAATACAGTTACCTAAAATGAGTATTATAAAAAACGTATCCTAAATTCATGTATTTAGTTACTCCCCAACACTGCCCGCGTATCACTGTCGTACAGTATTTGTGCGTGAGTAAGAGTTATACCATGGTCAGTGAGAATTCTAATGCTCCCTGGAGTGCATTACTTTCCTATAACTGCACACAAAGTCCGGCAAGTTAAATCACTGTCATATCACGCCACTGCAGTCGTCGCCATGGCAACGTGTAAGGAGCCATCTCCAGATGTGGAGCCAGGCTGATGGTCAATATCACCTGGCTGGAGGATTCACCTATTGTACATGTTTTTTAGTAACCTACACAGACAGGGGGAAAACATGCACAACACCGCACAGAAAGGCCCCGTCCGGGTGGGAATCAAACCTGGGACCATGCCCTACTGTGCCGCCCGTAGTCCGATAGTAGTCGTGGGTTATGGTAGCGTAGCGGTTAGCACACTCGCGCCACATCAAGCTTGAGCAAGTTGGGGCCTCTCTGTGTGGAGATTACATGTTTTATTTATGTATGTGAGGCATTGTTTGGTTTCCCTTTGGTTTCCCTTATTACGTAAAACTTGTACAATAGGGTTTCCTCCTGCGCCAGGACTCAGATGAAAAATCTGACGACTGTAGTCACTGTTTGTTGTAGAAGTAGGACTGGTTAGAGCTGTAATAGCTGCTGCTGCCGCCGAAGGTGCTCATATTCTTCTGAAATGATTGTACACTTTGGAAAGACGGAATGTGTGTCCCATCGTTTCTGGCGATGCCAAAGCGAGCATCACGCAGCTTAAGCAAAGCAAGTTTCAGTTCCATTTGTCCAAGTGGCGCCTTTCGTCGGGAGAAAATTGATGTTTATCACAATGCAAATCCATCACTTTTCTCCTGCTCTGTGATCGTTTTGTTTTGCTTCTCCGAGCTGCTGTTCCGTGACACTGTCATTTGACCGAAAGTGCTGTAATGTGCAGGAAAACCAGGCACATTTTCAAATTTAATATGAAGGTGGAAAGTTTCAGCAGGGTGTGGGCGGGGGGGTTGGGGAGCCTAAGCAGAAATGTTTGTTCAGTCCAGTCTCTCATTCCTCACTCTTTTATATTTACTCTGGCATTATTTCACATTTTAAGGCGAGACACGTCAGGTAAACTCATTGATCCCGTATTTGTCGCGCGGAATCTTCTCGACAAGACTCTGTGATCCAAATATGGTCATTTCCTTTGTGGTGGAAAACCCCAAAGTTGTAAGTTCACGGGGATAAGCACACAACTTTGGAACCTGTTTTAAAATGAGGTTTTAACAACAATGAGGTTTTGAAGCTCCCGCAGACCCCAAACTTTCCAGGCTTGGACTTAATCATTTCATGTTGATTGTTTAATATCAAATTCCTAGCTTGGTTTATTAAATATTTGAACACCAAATAACAAAGCATGATCTCTTTTTTGTTTTACAGATTTCTCCCACTAATAACGAGCATATACAGAATTATTTGCAACTAATGTGCCAACGAATGAAAACCATACATTTAAACCTGGCTCCATTAAATTATAGGCTGTATTGGCCATTTGTATGCATAAATGCCTTACAGTGATAATCTGTAAATTTAAACATTTTACAAATGTAATAGATTGTGTAGAATTGACCGCCTGGGTCTGAAATTTGACTTTACATAAGTAATAGTAAATAATAGTATTTTTTTCTCCCTGCCTTCCCTTTGCTGATTTCCGGAACTACCTTATTTTCCGGACTATAAGTTGCACTTTAAAAAAAAAATAAAAAATTGGCAGGATGTGTGACTTATACTCAGGTGCGACTTATATATTATCAAAATATATGATTTCATGTTTGTTATTTTCACAGCTGCTAGAGGGCGCTCTAGGCTTCTGTACCAGTGTCTGCTACTCCTATACGGTTGTACGATGACAAATGAAGCACTTACTTACTTACTGTACCACTGAAAATGTAAAAAAAACTGTAACGTTTGGAGAAAGCGAGAAACTTGTGAGGGACTGGCGAAAAGCACAGGTTAGTCTTACGGCAATGAAGAAAACAAAAAAAAGCTGATCACGAGCTAAAAGCTAGAGGAACGCCAAAGCTAGAGGAACGCCAAAGCTAGAGGAACGCGCTCGCAAATGGGTGCTTGAACAAAGTGCTGCCGGGAAAGGCTAGTGCGACTTATACTCCTGATAGTCCGGGAAATACGGTAATCAGAAAAAAAAAGTCACTCCATCTCTCCTCTGACAAAAAATTAGCAATCCATTCATTTTCCCCAGTGTCAGTAATTTACAGCAAAAGTTTCAGTTTGATATCTCTAAATGTAGGACGTTTTCCATATCCACCTGCCGTGGGTCTCGCCTTAAAACGACGCTGCGGTCCCGGGGGAAGCTGTGTTTTTTTTTCAGGCCTTGATCATGTGTCCACTTGAAAACTTACTGGAGCTTTGCCTGCATTTCCTTAGTCTCTCCGCTCCTCGAGTTCGGCAATTTTTCAGCGACTCTGCGCCCCTCGGTTTGTCTAATCAAGCTAATTGCACAGACGCGAGATTGTGAGGAACGAGATGATTGCCGAGTTTGCCTTTTGGTTAAAGAAGAAAATCGGCGCTAATTAGATCTCGCGTGCGCGGGAACAAACGCTAGCGGAGATATTCCTTGTTGTGAAGTTGACCGGTGTTGCAGAAGAAACCCGTGTGAGGGCGGACAGACGGAGAAACCGCGCGCGACCTCGCCAGATTTTGGTATTGTTATTTTGGCACATTGTACGAGGCTATTACCCACGCTGCGGCGTTCACACGTCGGGAGCACAGGCGCAGATGGCCGCTTCGCTTTGCGCTGCATGCTAATGGCGTTTCTGCTAGGCCCCCCGTGTAAACACTGGTGTTTGTCGGTGTGTGTTTGTGTGCGGCATATGGGCCACTGACCCGAAGGTTTGCAGTTCAATCCCAGCTCTGGCTTCTTGTAAGTGCTGTTGTGTCATGGGGCAAGACACTTCATATGCCTCGCCTCCTCCAGTGGCTGTGCACTTATGGGAGAAAACAGCTCATTGGATGGAAATGAGTACGACTGCAAATGGCGTGTTTCATTGTGAATCATGATCTCCTAAAATAAATATTCATGTGTCTAGAGGCGACCCATGGTTACGGTTTGTCTTTTGGTTTGGTAGAGTTGGCCCAAACATTTATAATTTTGTCTAAATTATTTAAATGAATGTCATATTTTAAATTAGGTCCAGATGCAGATGATGCAGTCATTTTTACCAATGCAAAATATGATGCCGAAGTCTCAGAAAAATTGACTTCAGCAATGTGTTGCATTGTTGAGTGGCTCAGTAAGTCTTGTCTTTTACTGAATTCAAAGAAAACTGTGTGTATGTTTTTCTCCAAACGCCCAACAGCAAGAACAAGCTCAAATGTATTTATAAAAGGAGAGGAGCTACAGATTGTGGACAAATTTAAATATCTTGGTGTTATCTTAGACTCAACGTTATCTTTTAAAAATCATGTTAAACATATGTGTAAAATTGTAAATTTTAATCTTCGTAATTTTAGACAAATCCGAACATCACTGGCAGAAAATGCAGCTAAAATGTTTCTTCATTGTATGATCTTTTCACATATTGAATATTGCATTACTAACTGGTCACTGACAAGTCTGACTACTTTAAAACCAATTGAGTCTCTATATAAATAGCTTTTAAAAAATTGGATAAAAAAACATATTCATTTCATCATTGCTTAATACTTGAAAAATATAATATTCTAACATTTAAAATGGCGTGTTCAGTTTATAAGATTCTGCATGGACTCTCTCCACCATCCTTGAATAAATTCATTAAGTTCATATCCAGTACAAGTGGTAGAGTGACCAGAGCTGCCACCAGAGGCGACTGTGTGGTTCCTTATAGACGCACAGCGTTTAGTCAACAGGTGCTGTCAGTGAAAGGGACCACGGTATGGAACAGCATCCCAGCAGACATTAGAGACTGTACCACATTCATCGTATTTAAAACTAAACTTAAAGGTTGGCTGAAGGGGAATCAGACATGTAACCACTTTATGTTTTATGTCTCAAGTTTAATTGTGTGGATGATCTGTGTGATGACCTTTTGTCTTTTAATGTTGTATACTGGTCTTTGTATTTTCTTGATCTGCCAGGGACTACAGATGGAAAGTAGACATTGGCTAATTCTGGCATATTTGCATTTATATGTTCATTAATATGCATTGTCCCTTTAAATAAAAAAAAATGATGATCCCGTTGTTTGCACTGGAAAGAGCTCCGAGCGTAACAATGAGCCCCCACACATCCTTAGGGGTGGAGAAGCGTCGCGTAGAAAACTGCTCGTGTTTGTACACCTATTTTAAGTATTTTATGTTGTAGACTTTTGCGTATTATTTCGGAACCATAAGAGATGGAGACTTGCTCTTTTTTGTGTCTGAATCGGCTGATTATTGTCTTTCAAACAAGCTCCCCCTTTATTACATCAAATTGAATTGCTTAAAATATCGGCCTATATATTGGCTTTAGACCATGCCTTTATATCGGTATCTGTATCGGACCCTGAAAATCTATATCGGTCGGGCCCTATTATAAATGGTACTTTTTTGCCTTCAGCCAAAAAAGTGAACAAAGTTATGTGTGATTGTCTTGCTCTAATGTTGCCCTAATCGTCACAGTGCTTGACATTACCATAACACTGTATGACAGGGGTGTCCCCATTTGAGGGTCCAGAGTAATGTATCCAACACGGAGAGGCCACAAACCGGAGGTCAGTGCAGTGAGGCACTTTGACTCCGCCACCACACCTTTATTCAGGCTTGGATGAGGCCATGGTGGATTAGGAGGGACACATTTGGGCCACTCTTCCTGCATAACTTACTGGCAGACATATTAAGAGCTAGATTTATTTTATGGGCTGGAATGACTTATACCTGAGTTCCCAGAAGAACACAAAGTGGGCGGTGACTGTGAGCAATCTTTAACATCTGTGCACTGTTATGCGTCTGAATGAGAGTGTATTTGTAAGTGCGAGTGTGGGACAACGGAAAATTGCTCCATGGCTACTAACCCGTGTATTGAGTCTCATGTACAGTTGTGCTCAAAGGTTTACATACCCTGGCAGAATTTTGTCATAGGCCGTCATTGGCCATGTTGACAACAAAAAAGTGCACCATACCTACTGTGAAATATGGAGGTGGTTCACTGATGCCAGTGGCTCCATCAGAATTGGTGTCCATCTCAGTCTCATGACCTCAATATCATTGAACCACTGTGGAGAGAGCTAAAACGCACAGTTCATGCAAGACAGACCAGGAATTTACAGGAACCTGGAGGCTTTGCCAAGAAGAATGGTCCACTTTACATCAGAAAAAAAAAAGAACCTCATCGCCAACTACCACAAAAGACTCCAACCTGTCATTGATGTTAAAGGGGACGATACGCAGTACTAAAAACCGGGGTATGTAAACTTTGGATCAGGGTCATTTTGGTACTTTCTTTTTCATTATGATTTAAAATTGGCAAACTTTTTGTGTTATCTTTCATATTCTTTGAAAAATAGTCAAAAAAAAAAAAGTATGTTCATTAGCATGCACTCTCGTTCCAAATAAATGAAGATAACCCACTGCACCACTGTTGCTCCCTCATCAATGTTCATGAAGCACATACATGGCCAATGGTTTCAGTCGTATTAGTGATCAATTTAAATTCATAAGTACTCTTTAAAATGGGATGTAATTACCGTATTTTCCGGACTATAAGTCGCTCCGGAGTATAAGACACACCAGCCAAAAAATGCGTAATGAAGAAGAAAAAACATAGATAAGCCCCGGAGTATAAGACGCACTAGTCAAACATTGGCAAATGAAAAAAACAACCGGCTGAATAGGCGTACGCGGTATGCTAACGTAACACACGGTTAGCTACATGAAGCATAAACAACTAACTAAATAGGTGTCTGCTATGTTAACGTCACATAAACAGATCAGATAGCTATAGCATAAAGAACATACCAAACTCTCCATCTCTCTCCAAATCTCTAAATCCATTGAAATCTTAATCCTCTGTGTCACTTCTGAACAATCGCCTTAACACCGAGGTGTAACTGCACCGTTGACAAGCCTCTCCCGGCAGCACGTTGTTTAAGCACCCATCTGTGAACTCGTTCCTCTAGCTGTGGGTCTAGCTTTTAGCCCGTGATTAGCTTGTTTTGTTTACATCATTGTAGTAACCTCCGCTTCTCACTCACTCCAAACTTTCTTTCTGCTGCTCGATTAGCCTGCAGTGGCCTCTAGTGGCATGTAAACACATATGAGTCGCTCCAGAGTATAAGACGCACCCCGAGCCAAAGTACGAAGAAAAGTGCGACTTATAGTCCGGAAAATACGGTAATGCAGACATAAACTGTGTGACTATTCAAAAGATTCATTCATTCACTTAATAATTACTAATTTAATTGATTGACTAAAGCGGTCTTTTATGTGAAAAGGATTGAGATCATAATGGGAAAGCTTCTGTTGCGAATGTTGTTGTTGAGTGGTTTAAATAACAAGGATCATGATTGAATGGGAGTCCAACACTTAAAATACCAAGTGCAGACGATTGTTTGAGAGCTCTTGTCCACGGTAGTTTGCGTCTAAATTAGAGATGTCACGTATGCTCATAAATCGAACAGATGAGCTGAAAATGGTGTGTACCGTCTATGGCGAGGGATTTGCTTGGAAACACCCGGGACGACACTATTAGCAAAATCATGTAGTTCATCTTAAAGTAGACGACTTCAGAGGCCGCGTTTGGCCGCCCGAGTGGTTTTCCCATTCTTTTTGATGTTGTGCCTCCATGAGTGAGAATCACACACACACACACACACACACACACACACACACACACACACACACACACACACACACACACACACACACACACACACACACACACACACACACACACACACACACTCATCCGCACACGCTTCACCTCAGACAGCTGGTCCCTCATTTAGTCCCCTAGCTTTTGTAATTATTCAGAATTGGCTCCAAAACAAAGGTGGTATGCGCACTGCTGGGGGAAACGGGATGGCTTTTCGCAGATGGGGCCCGGGCACTCCTGTTGATCAGGGTCGAGTCTGAAGAGAGGGGGATATGGAGGACAGGTTTTCTTCTCCATGAGCGGGGAGGTGACGCAGCGTCTTATTATGTATTCTTTTAAAGGAGACAACAAAGCAAGGGAAACACATCTGGGCTGGAGAGGGCTGATGAACAGTTAGTTACTGTACGAGTATTCAAATAACAATAAAATAAAATAAATAATGGTGATGAACTCCTAGTGTGGATGGATAAACTCCAGCGCTTTGAAGGTCCTCTTACTGGTGCTGAGGAGCTAATGTCACACGGCCCTCTCATGTTGGTGTCCATGCTGTGTACATCTCCAGAGACCGAGACGGACTGTTGCGCTTATTTTACTCAGATGTCTGAACTGCTGCTGCCGCTAACCCGCTATAACAGGCTTTAGAATGAGAAAGTATGTCGTCCTCGTGGAGTACAGAGAGACCTCGCCGCTGTACAAGCTGCATTCATATTGCTTTAACTAAAAGAGTTTTCAAAAAAGCATGCTGGATTCTTGCTCTCACTGGATTCTCAGCTGCGGGCCTCTGACCGGGAAACACCAGACCGTGAGACTGACCTATAGGCTGTATGAAGTTTGGGACGGGACGGCGGACGTTGAGGCGTGACATAAAGTGGAAGTGTACTTTGTGACTGCTCTCTCACATCTGATCTCAGGTCGCATTCACAACCCCTCTTGATCCAAATCCTGGCCCGTTTGCTCGGATAGTCCGGTTCGTTTGAGGTGTTGTGAACGCGCGAACAGACTCTGAGCCGGGCCAAAGAAGCAAACCCTGGTCCGGGGGAAAATGTGGGTCTCGGTCCGGTTCAGACGAACTCTGAATCGGATCGTTTGGTTTGTGAACGCAACTGAGCCAGGGAGTGGAATAAAACCAGGAAGAGAGAGTTGCAGCACGTTGTGCGTCTGCTTCAACTAAAACAAACCAGTAACGCAAAGACAGAACAGAGCGGAGACGGTCACGACATTCATTACGGAATATAGTTGGCTCTATTGAAAAAGTGCAGATCCTCTATAATTAGAGCTAACAGTTAATACAAAATGTACACCAAAACATAGCCATGACTCGTAAAGATAATGGAAAAAACATTTATCAGATCCTTTTTTGTACCTTGGTCCGCGTCTTTTTCCCTCGGACAGTCTGTAGTTTTTTATGTCTCTGCTCAGAGCCTTCGCAGTTGTCTCATGTGAAGGAAAAAAATATCTCCAGGGTCCGCCTGTCATGCTTTAGTCCTGGTATAGTTCCGGTTTTGCCTCGTCTGCCGCTCATGATGAGTATCGGCTCATGTATCTCCCATTTCATGCGTTCTGAGCGTAGTTACTGTCACTGTCATATTAAAAACGTGCGAAAAGAAAAACCCACATGGCCACTAGGGGTGGGAACCTCTGGGTAGCTCACGATTCGATACGATACGCGATACATGGCTTACGATAACGAATATCTCATCTCACATCACGATAAAAAAAAAACATGCTACTTTTAACCTTTATTTTAACATACTACATATTAGTCATCATTTACATTTCTTTTCATGTGCTTTGTACCACTTTTATAAATGATCCCAGACTTACATACTGAAAATGGGTCTATAGATCTGTCACTGACTTTACATTTCAATAAACAAAAAACCCACAGTCCTATTTAAAAAGTAATAAATAAACCCCAAATTAATCTTCTTAAGAATTATAAAAAACTATCATTAAAAGTAATTTATTTGTGTGACAGTGTTTGGTCCAAGTGCTTAAAACTGTAGTGCTGCCCCCTGCTGTCCTAAGTGAATTCTTCATCATTATTTGCCTCTATTGACTGTGAAAACAGTGGAGCACTGCTGCCTCATTAATATGCATGACGCGGTCATTAATATTGATATCGGAATAAAAAGTATCGGTATCGTATCGGCCCGCAAAATATCACAATATATCGGAAAATTTATATTGTCACACTCCTAGTGGCCACAGTCTGATACCGCTCCATTTTGTAAACAAAAGACGGAACAGGAAGTGGAGTTTAATCGACCAATCAGAGAAGTGTGTTTCTTGTTCACTGTTTTTCCTGTAGAGGGTTTTGATACAGCGCCCCCACAGGTGTGCATTTAAAATGTTGGTTCGATTGACAAAAAAGAGCTGTCAACGCCAACCACGCCATTTGGAATGCTAAAACAATGTTGCAATTTTAGTCCCCAATCGAAGTCGAGTCTCAAGTGTGAATGCAACCTCAGACTCCAGAGAGGATAGTGCCTCGGCTGTGCGTTTCCTGATTGGCTGTTGTTACAGTAGCGTCACTCAAACCGCAGGAAAGAATCGTAAATATGGCTAACAATCCTCCTGTGTGTCCCCAGCTTTAGGTTGCCTCTAAGTTTTTATGTACTGTTGTAATAGGCTTACAAAATAACCCTAATAATACCTGTACTTGGCTTGCAGTGTCCCTACTCATTGCATTGCTCCGTTGTCCCCTCCAAAGTGCTGACTCTGCCCTGGCACAGCTCCAGCCCTCAGCCTCCCAGCCTCTGACTGTGGAAGCCTCCCCCCCTGCTCTCTGTAACATCCCGCTGGCTCCTCGATACTCCGCTCCTGCTACACGCTCAGCCCCCTTCCCTTTCATAAGCACTTTCATGACGATCCGCAGCCAGAACATGAAGTTCCGCGTGTTGTACAAGTTTCCGAACAACCACCCCGCTGACAGAGCACTAATCGAAACCTTCTCTCGCTCAGAAAGATGGCGACAACGGGAGCAACGATATTCAGTTACAAATGCGCACATTGATTGCTTCCCATTGGAATTAATCTTAGTTCTGAATGTCGATTGATGTTAGTTTTACCTTTTTTCTTGAGTATGGGCTGCCACTACTATATGCACAAAAGCGACGTACGGCTTCCGATGCGTGCCAGTGTCCCGCGGCCAGTTTATATGAGGGATTAGTGTCTCGCTAGCCTGGTTTTACCATCCCCTCGTACTCATTTCGTTTCGTACAGAGGGTCTGGACTTTCTCAATTGAGCTCCGTTAACAGGTGGGAGGGGTGAACTCCTTTGAAACGATTGGATCTGATTTTCGCTAGCGTGTGGTCGTGACGTATGTAGTGCGCCCGTGTTGAGTGAAGCGAGCTATCATAACTCTTGGGAGCATTCCTTGCGTATTCCAAGGCTTCAGTTATAATTTCTGGATATTTGGGAGCTGAGCCAGAACGGATTGAAGAGCTACCTTTACGTTCGTATCCGCCGCCATTGCCGAACTACAACCAGCAAATGCGGCGCAAATGCTTGACGTCACCGACAACACCCGCCTCCCCCGCTCGCTGAATGGTAGGTTGAAATTCAACCGATGAAACGCAGCCACTGAGATCAGACCCAGACGTACATGCAGGGAAAATATAATTGACCGGAGTTTACGGATGGCTAAGGCCAGGCTAGTGTCTCGCACACATGAAGAAACATTTCAAGGTTACATGAAGAACAGTGAGTTACTGATGGGCATTGACGGGCAGCTTGTTCAAAACATTACATTGGAAGCTGTTGGATACAGCAGTGTTGGGGAGAATACTGAATACACTATTATTCGTGCAAATCGTGTTTCAGTGCCGTAAAAGTAAAAAACAACTTTTCATCATCAGTCTCAGACAGCTGTGATGACCAGTTGTCAAGGGAGCCCAGTTAAGGGAAAAACTACTGAAAAAGGGCATTAACCATTAAGCAGACCACCATTTTCAAGCAATATGTGAAAGAAAAAGAATCTCTCTTGCTGATGAAAAGCGTGAAATAGTTGGTATGAAAACCTTCGATATTTCATGAAAAATCAAGCGTAATCATCGTACTTTTAAGATATTTGTGGCTGATTTAGAGCATACTAGGGTTTGTGCAGATAAAGGCATAATGAGGACGGTTTCTGCCGGACAATAATAATAATAATAATGCATCGGCTTTATATAGCGCTTTTCTGGACACTCAGACGCTTTACATTGCATTATTCATTCACTCAATACCTGGTGGTAGTAAGCTACTATTGTAGTCACAGCTGCCCTGGGGTAGACTGACAGAAGCGAGGCAACCAGTCTGCGCCATCGGCCCCTCCGACCACCACCAACCACTCATTCACTCACTACATTCACCCCAGGCTTCCTGGTGTTACCAAACGGTCTCCCATCCAAGTACCGACCGGGCCCTTCCCTGCTTAGCTTCCAAGGTCTGACGGGATCGGGCATAGCAAAGGCGGTATGGCCACACAAATACATCAGATTAAGAGAACAGCTGCTACAACTCAGCAAATAGGTATTTGAAACTGCTGGTGCCTCTGGAGTCTCCCGAACATCACGGTGTAGGACCCTCCAGAGGCCTGCAGTTGTCTATAAACCGTCTTATCCGGCCTCCCCTAAACTGTTCATATCTCAGTATTTAAAAACAGTGGCCTATTCCTTTAATTGCAAAGAAAAGGATTACGGTCTCTTGGCTCAAACCTCAGCCCCCACTATCACCCAATGGGAAAATAAACTGAAAGAAGTGTGTCATATGGAGCAAATAACAGCAAGATTTCAAATGAAAACGGACCTATTTATGGACGGATGGTCTTTGATTGAATTGAATTGTACCCTTTGTGGGATTTTTTTTGAGTGCGATTTGTCGTGATTTTAGTGTTTTGAAAAGAAATAAAAAAGAACAGTCAAGAACATTCAAGTAAAGGTTTATGTTCCGTGGTTCTTCTGTCTATTTCAAAAGGGGGACCAGCTACTAATTCAAATATGTATAAGAACAAAATAAGAACAAAAGAAGTCATTTGACGCTTCTGTGCATGTAGCCCATCACAAGGCAAACCCAGATTCACTTCAGCGAGATCTGCCACCTTCACCTTTTACTACTTGGTTGTATCTCGCAGGAAAGAGATTGTGGCTCGTTGTTATTGCGATGTTGATGCGGCGATTATTATGGGATGCCCTCACAGTCTCCGTGTATAGTTTCCAATAAATCTGTCAGCTTCGCACCGCGTCCGATAAAGTTGAGATACTGTAGATGTGTTTGGAAGTTTGGGCCGTGTTTGTTTGATCGAAACATCTTTATCTGATCAGCAGTGATGGACACTTCAGAGATCATGAATGACTGCAAGTAGCTAACGGCGATATGTAAAGAGGACATGCTATTCTTTGATATTTAGGCTTTTACATTGGTGAAAATGACCCACAAAGAAACGTGTTGTTATAGTAAGACGGCTTTGCCTCCCTTCAGAACTGGTTCAAGAGTTTGGTGGTCAGCTTTAAAATTAGGCTTTTAAAATGAACCAAACACATGGGCAGATTTTTAACTTTTTAGAAATGGAATGTAGAAAGCATTATATTATTATATATATATCTTTCAAATGTAGTGAAGTAAAAGTAATAAACTGTAAAAGCGTACATTTACTTACTATACTATACAGACTTCCAAAAGTGCACTTGTCTGCCTCGATACTAATCCTCAGTGTTTCCCGTCTGATTAGCCGCTCTCCATTTGTGCTGAGCTACCTGCGCTTTTTAAAACTGCGTTGTCATGTGATATTAATAAACCCATCAGTCATGTTTTTTCCCGAATTGGCGTCACCTCACGCGGCCCGTGGATTCAGCCCGCCGCTTCGGTGATCCCAGGTCCTCTTCCCGGGCGGGTTTGAGTGACAGGTGTCGGGCCGGTCCGCCAATCGGCTGCCAGCTCTTAATGAGAGGTGAGAGAGGGGTCGGGAAAGAGCGGCGCGACTGGCTCCGCCTCCCGCCTTTCAGACAGCTGTCTGTCACCCCGGGCAACCAGCCACTCTACCTCCCAACAGGGGGACAAACAGTGCAGCCGTTTTCAGCAGGAACACAGGACTTTCAGTTTGACATGGGCAGACTGTGAGCAAAGGCAACATTTGGTGCAAATATAAAAGATACTAGTGGTAGTAGAAGTAACAGTAGTACTAAGAGCAGTATAGCAGTTTAATAAGAGGATTCGTCCATTATCTTATCACGACCATAATGGAGTGAATGAATAATGACAATATTGTAGTGACCAAGGGCCGGACCTGCCAATCTTAGCCCAAAGTAAAGCACCATTTTCTTCAAATGCCAGTGTTGTATGTACATGATTCGATTTTTTCCCCCCAATGTTTGCCCCATTTTCTACACATTTTTTTCTTGTTTTCCCAATTTTTTATTACAAATTCTCCCCATTTCCCCCAATTTATTCCCTATTATTCCCCCCATTTTTTTTCAAATTTCTTAACAATGGAGATGATATTGTAAATCTGCAGATCTTCCACAAATTAGCGTTCTATTTCTGGTTCTAGATGACAAATATTTGAGTATAGGTATCAGAAAAGTATCGACCAGGTATCGGTATAATAAAAAAAAGAACCGTACAGCTGGAGGGCTAGCTTCCAGTAATTCAAAATTTCTTTGAAAAAAAAAATCATTGCTCGATTATTTTTGCCACATACGGGTATTTATGAAAATTACAAAAAATATGGTCTGGAACGCATTGAATTGTATGTTTTGCTTAAGTTTTCTTTATTTTTTGTGTCAATTTTACACAGATTTTTGTTCAAAATTTCACATTTTGTCCAATTTAAGTTCATACATCTGCTTTATATAATGTTTTGCAAAACATTATGTGTAACTAGTTATCTCTACTTTGGTCAATCTCAATAATCGTCATAGGACTCTATAATCGACAGGTTTACAGGCATTTCTTTGGCACAAACAGCACCTAGTTTGGGAGTTTGGACGAGACAATGGAAGATTTTTGCTTGTTAAATGAAACAGGAAGAAAGCATTTGTTTCTGTTTGAGCTGAGGATTGAATAAAAGAGGTATCTAATTTTATGAATCAGCAAGATTTATTCAATTCGAATCGAAAATCGAGATCAATCAATATGGGGAAATTTTTTCCATAATCGCACAGCCCTATAACTAGCACATAACTATTGCATACATTTGTTAAGTTTGTGGCATTAGAAATATCGTATCTGGTCATTAAAATGGTATTAAAAAGCATTATTAGCAAGTTGCAAAAGCAGTGAACCATTTTCATATCCACGAGGTGTTGGTATGTGTATAACCTTCTAACTCCGTGGTGTAGAGCTCGTGGACATGTTTAGAAAGCGCATTGTAAAAAAGGATCAAGGCATTCCCAAAAACCTCGTACTTTGATCCAGCTCTGACATGACGACCTCGATCAATAAACGCTGCAGGACTGAACGCCCTCCTCCTCCCGTGGCTGTAGGGGTGTAACGTGGACAGTGCAGATGACGGATAGCGCCCGGGGTTCAGATCCCCTGCAGCCATGCCAGCACCCGCGGGAGGGAGGGGGCGCCGTGATGGATGGCACCAGAGCGGCACTAAGCACAGAGCAGCCGAGAGGAAATGGGGAGTGAGAGCAGGGAGTCTGTGCACTTATCTAATTTATATGTTATTTCTCTCGCCGCGGTGCCAACAAGCGGATCAATGGTGCCCCGACCCAAACAGCTGTAAGCCGAGCGGACAGAGGCGCTGTTTCTCAGGCTACATACTTGGGATTGTAATGGGAATGAAGAGATGTGGTTTCTATTGAATTTGGCGTTGTAGTAAGTCAAAACTATCAACTCAAATGCAGGCTTCCAAACTCTTCAAATCAGGACTCACAGAAGCAAGGAGTGGAATGAGAATGTTGTTTTAAAGGAGCTATATCATGCAAAATCGACTTTTTGGAGTTTTTATCCATGTTGTTATGCTATTTCCATATCAAAAACACCCCCAGAGCGGTTTTTGGCTTCATTCACGCAGTTCTAAGTAATCCTCCTGAATCCTGCTCTCTGAGCAGCTGCTCCGCCCTCTCCTGGTAAACCACTGAGCTGTTCACAAAGGAACAGTGTCGTCACAAAGGAACGGAAGTGCTCTACGTCTGTAATGTAATGCCTTACGGCCTGGTTTTAATTTTGTTTTGTTTTAATTTTGTTTTTTCTGTTTGTGAAGACTGAGCTCTTTCTAAGCTACTCTGGACACGCCTGTTCTTTTTTCTTACCAAACGATAATGTCACGGATGCGCGTTTGACTACGAGAGGAACAGGACTATTCAACCTTCCTAAAGAAGAGTGCACTCGCCTGAAGTTGGAATTTCTTTCTGGGATTCAGCTACTATATCAACCAACCTGATGGATGCTTGGTGAACCTTGGTCAGAATCAAAGTGGATTCACTTTTATAACCAACGGGATCCCATAACCCGATGGGGAGGCCAGACTGAGCGGTGAGTCAATCAAAACGCGTGTTAGCGTGTGTTAGCCATTTATGAAACTGTGTTGCACATGTCAACTCCTTATAACTGCAAAAAGTGAAGTAACTTCACTTTTTGCAGCGATATTTATATTTATAATACTGTAGAGAGAGGGGCGGAGTTAACTGAATCGAAGTCTTGTCTTCCGGGTAGGGAAAATACCCCCCAAAAATACTTGCTATATGCTGATTTCACGTAGGTTTGGACTGTCTTGAAATAAGATTTCCAGTGGAACACACATTAATTTGCCTTTAATAAAACAAAAAACACTTGAAATGAGACAAAAAAGTTAAAAGCAAGAAAAATCATTCTTGTTCCATTGGCCATAAGACAGTCCAAACCCACTCAAAATCAGCACAAATTCTGGTAACTCAAGCACTTATGAGGCTATTTTTAATTTATAGGATGGCATAGTGTAAGTATTCTAATAGAATAAATAAAACATATTTGAAGTGTTCTGCACCTTCATTATCATAAACAGCAATGCAAGTGACATTTAACTTTTTTCAGCTGAACTATGGATCGTGTCCTCACCTGTGTCCATAATAAAGAAGTGCTTGTGTACCACGTTGGGTTTTTATTTGTAGTATTTGTAGTAAATTGACTAGCCCGAGCTTAAGCGCAGCATAAAGACAGTTCACACGTTGTGGGAAAATTTGCGGAAGGGTTTGTTCACTTTAAAAACGAAAGTACAACTGATTGCAATTGAGATAAGACTTTTACATCAGATTTCCCCCCAAATGTTGTGTATTTAACATGACTGCATCTGTCAGTAACTCACTGTCTGCCACATTATCTTGAAATATCTGTTTGAGACGCTGCTAATCCCTCATGGGACAATAACGGGACAGAAACATCGGCTTCCGTTTGACCGTCCAATCGCAAGTATAGCCCCCGCATCTCTCTTTCTCACACAAACACACACACACACACACACACACACACACACACACACACACACACACACACACAATCAAGAAGTCAATATTAAGATAAATGATTTGACCGCCATTTAGCGTAATTGCTTTTTAATGGTTTAAGCTGCTGACTGGCCGGCCCCCGATCACTCCGTTGTTGGGTTTAAATGTGACTCGGTCAATTATGGATAAAGTAGTCGCTAACTTCATTCCGGACTGTGGAAAACGTGGGGTGGGTTTCTTTCGGGTTATTTTATAATGATAACAGTAATACTTCCACCTTGCAGAGCACTTTTTGGGACACTCAGAGACACTTTACATGAGCAAAACAAGAAATGACATAGAATTAAAGGGGGGAAAGGTTTGAACAGTTGGGTATCGAGGAGTGATTTGAAGTTCTGTAGTGAGTTGTTGATGATGATGGTGAGTTCCCCCAAGGTCCTGGTCCGATGCTTAGTGCGGATCATGAGATTGGTGTCGGCATTAGGGATGTCACAATTGAACAGTTTTGAGTCACGATTATTGTGAGGGAAAATATTGTGATTATTGCGATTATTTACGATTATCGACCGAGAAAGGAACCAAGTGATATCTTTAGTTTTTGTCTTTAAAACGCTTTTTAAATGCTTGTGTTTAGTATTAATAACATCCGACCTAAATTAACTTGAGACATTGCGTGTTTCCACCAGACACATAAATGCGGCGCACGTACTAAGGCTCCATAAACAGACAGAAGCTCTGTTGCAACCCGAAAATCTCTGTAAATATTTGACCAATCACCAAAAAGTGTTGGGATGCCAATTGTTCTCTCCTCAGCCTAATGTACCCACATCTGAGTAAAGTCTTTGTGAAAGATCGCACAATGTGAAGATCTCCACATGAAGTTGGTGGGGACAACTTGGGCATCCTGAAATATTGGCGGGGACATGTCCCCATGCAAACCCCTACGCCAATGATTAATATTGAATAGACCATGAATAATATGCTTGTATAGATATGAATAAGCTGCTTATTATACTATTATCTATTAACTTACTAATAGGTCATAGATAATATGCTTATTCAGGGCCTAGCCTAATCCTCACCTTAACCCTAACCTTAAACAGATTACTAATGCTTGCAGTCGCTTGAACAACTGATTTCCAGATGTGAGTGGGGTACACAATTTTCCCTTTCTGTTTATTACGATGAAGCAGAGAGGAGCATTTGCTTTTTGTTTGCATCCTGAGCCTGTTGTCGCAGCTATTTCTGAACATTTGGACACCTGTGTGGGGAATTATGCAATTTGTTCCCTTGATTTGGACGTTCAGTGGGAAACCGTGGCTTCGATAATTCTTACAGTGAACCTACCATGTCCTTTTATAATCATGGTCATTGTAATGGAAACGGTTAATCAGTTTGGAGACAGCGGTTGAGAGTTGTTGCAGGAAGTCTGTGAGGTGGGGGAGCTCCCTGGTTATGAAGAGACAGAGCTGGTGTTGAGGTTCCAAGTCTAAATAAAGGTGTGGGGGAACAGTATAAACCTCTCTTAAATGCACCAGTTGAATTTTTGACTGCTCCAAGCTGTATACACTGCAATTGACGGCCCTTAAAAAAGTTTGGACAAAGTTTAATGTTGGATGATTGGGGTTTAAAAATGCAGACACATTTGGGGTTTTCCTTTGACACAATATAACCCAGGAAGTACAGACATGAACGCTTCAGCAGTAGAAGAAGGAACATCCGAAGTCCAACAGGATTTCATGGATTATTCTTTTAAAACTGCGTGAATAATGAGTAATATACCACTCCAGCACTGTTATTGATGAAAGAACGTTACGTGGGATGGCTAATCTGGTCATGGGAGTTGCCTACACTATCGCTGGCCACCTCCTAAACATGCCCCTACAAGTAACAGTACTGTTACTTCAACATATTATCTAAGTAGAGGAGTGCAACAAGTCCAATTCAGTTAAATTGGAGTTCATATTACTGAGCGACTACCCTCTGCTGCACATCTAACAAGACAAGAAAATCACGCGCTCCATCCCGTCTTAACATTTTCTATACTGCCGATCCTGCGTAATCTGTCTGACATTTGAATGTGTAAATGCCACTAACGGTAAAAACCCCGTGTGCGTTGGTGCGGTTAGCCCCATCCGCCTCCATACGCGTGCAACACTATTAGTCTGTCGAGTCTTTAAACGCTAAACGGATACTCTAAACTTCCATACGTGCCCTTTGCGCAAACACTGGCCCCATTGTCAAAGATACGGCGGGCGACATTTCTGACAGTTTGAGATTAGCCCGGAAACGGCTACGGCTGAATATACTTAGGGCTTTGGAACATGCAGCAAAAGAATGCGCCGCGCCGAATCAGTTCATGGGCAAAGATACTGTCTAAGAGTATGCCGATAACACGGATCAGGCAGGCAAAGGGACACGAGGAGATTAAACGATTAGCTACTGGAAAAGACGGGCCCTAGCATAACAGGCGCATAAAGAAAGCCAGCTTGTTTAGGTCTGTTGAGTTACATATGGTTGTGTACGCCTATGTAGATGAGTCTTCGTAAAAGGAACTTAAGAAAGACACAAAAGATGTGCTTGAATAATTCGTATATAAAGAGGCTGTACCTGCTTCTCCTGTACCTGTTTTCTTGTAATATAGTAGCATTTGTATTGCTTTCTTTCAGTGAATATATATTCTTTCATTTTTTGGTAAAGAGAAACCTGCTCTGCACCATCTGGATCATACTGTTTATTCTGAACTCTCGTTGGCGTTTGCAAACCTGACAGCCAGCGTTTGCAGGTTGTTGTTGTTGTTAGCATTACCGCGAGGGCGAAGCTTTCCTCTGCCTCTTGAAAGTTGGGGAAAAGTGCTGATAAAGTCATTGCAATTGAGATCGCAATGTCAGGAATGTTCCTCGGAAAGTTAGGTTTAGTCTATTCCCGCGTTTGCACTGGAAATGTCGGTCTGGGCTCACATACACGTGACCCGAAGTTCATTTGTGAAGTTATGATATGTTTTAAAGTCGTTTCTTTATCTTGTCTGTGGTCAAACTCTCTTCCTTGCACAGAGAAACCTGTCTAATCACCAAAGCAGGAGGGGCAGAATCACGCCCTCTGCGGTCGTTTGGCATAACTACGTGTAACTTTAATTCTATACATAGGGGAAGTATGATATTCTATTGATAGGGGTAGAGGTGGGAGATACAGTGGTTCCCAAAGAGGGGGTCGCGAGGCCTTGGATGGGGTCCCCAGATGATTTCAAGATGAAACAAAAAGTAAAATACTACTTTTTTTTGTATATTTTTGAGTGTAAAACAACCTATAATTTGTGAAATCCATTCAATTATTCAAAATAAAACGTTTAAATACATCTTGACTTGATTTTAAAATGTTTTTCTGCCCTAAAGTAGCATAAGAGGCAATAGCTTTATACAATGGGGGTCCCAAGTTGTTAAAGTGTCAATATTTGGGGTCCCAGCCAAAGAAGTTTGGGAACCCCTGGTTTAGACGATAATATCCAAATTGTTGTCTGGACGATAAGCAAAATTGGGATATCGAATATTTAATAATTTGTACAATCTGACCCCCCAAACATGTTTTTTTTTTCCACCATAGTTTTTTCTGACTTTGTCGCGTTGCTGGCGAGCACATGTCCCAAACGCGTTAATACTCACAGATCTATCCCCAGTCTCCTGACAATAAAACACAAGTAAACTGTCCAGAGGCAGGTGAACTTATAGGAGCATTTCACTGTGATGGAGATGAAGTTGCAAATATTATAGCAATATTATTTTATCTTATCTTCCGCGTTCTTCCAGATGAAGGTAGAGATTTAGATGAATAAATATAATAAAATAACTTTAAGTGAATTTGCCCTATTGTCTAAAGCAGGGGTGGGCAATTAATTCTCATAAGGGGCCACATAAGAAGAATGAATTGAGTCGGAGGGCCGCACCAACAATAACTCGAACTTATTCTGATACTTTATCCTATTGTACATTACACTAAATTGTGTATTTTGAATATCTGATACTGGAATTTAATAGGACTATTATTTTCTGTCAATATTTAGCCATATCAAATCAAGGACGCGCATATGTGTGCATTGTTATTCATGTTATTCAACAAAAGCTCCAAAATAAAAATATGTATTGATTAGGAAAATACTATTGAGGAAACTTTTTTCAATAAATGAATAATAATGAGCCTGACAGGACTGTAGCCAATGTGTTGTTTATATCCTGATCTCTTATCATGTCAGTGCCCTCTGCTGGACACGTATGGAATTCTTTCCTTTTATTTTATTTAAGCAGACCCCCTAGTGGCTGGAGTGAGCATTCTGGTTATTTCTTAAAAAAAAAAAAGTCATAACTCTGCAAAGGAATGGGCTTACTTTTTTCTTTTTGACATACTCAGGAAATTATGCCCTACAAGTCGTGGGCCGGATTGAGTCATCTGTAATTTGCCCAGGTCTGTTCTAAAGGGTTTGATTTTGAAGTATTTTGTCAGGTGTAAATTATATCGCCAAATACATCGTGATATTTCTTTTTCATACCGTGATATACATTTTTGTTCATATCACCCTGCCCTAATGTTTAAATCAATGTCTCATATCTTTATGTTCTAGTAATTCTATACAATAATAGGTCAGATACAGCAAGTCAAAAGACCAACTGGACCTTCTTTGCCAGTTTGCACACATTTCTGTGAAGGATTGCAAAAATATCGTCTGAATATCGATATCGAGATATTTAAAAAGAAATCAAGATATTCATTTTGAACCCATAGATAGGGGACGTAATTCCAGGTTGTGTTCCATGCATTCCATAGCGAGCATCTGGACTGGCGGTCTCCAGTCCCCAAATGTGACACCACAATTGTTTTTTACCAATATTTATTGTAAAAAACCTAAAATGTTGTGCAGTAAGAGTTTGACCGTTTCTGACATTAGCCACATGATGGATATGGCAATGCGTGCTTCTGACTGGCAAAAAAAAGGATTTCTTCTATTTGTATACCACTTTTAATGTATAATGATTAGCATTTAGTGTGTCAATCCCCATGTCCTTGGGAATACATTGAATAAGTAGAAGCAAATATTGTTGTTTGCAACTCTGTCTCCACATTCCTTCTTTATTAGCTTGACTTATTGGAGTCAAGTGGTCTGAGGGACATGCTCTGCACCGTCAGTGAAGGCACAATGGAGAATTTGTACTGGTTCAAAGTGCACATGCATGATCATGATGAAATAAGAAAGAGCTACTTTTTTCCCCGGCTGGTTTGATCCTTTTTTCTTCTTCTTAGTGTTACGATTATGAAGCTGAAATTCAAGTGCTTTGATGTGTTCCTTCGATGTTGGGAAAGTGGCTATGTTCTGAATATCCTCAAATGGAACTGTGCCTGACTACAGTTGCCCAAAATGAGTGTTCTAAATGTGTATTCTGAATAGGCTACCTGTATTCAGTTACTTATATTTTTTATTTATTATTGATTGATTGACTGATTGATTGGATTTATTTGAATGATTTTTAACAACAATTATTACAGTGCAGAAAACAAACAAAGCAAGAAAAAAAAAAAACTCAAAAGGAATAGGCCGAAGTAAGAATTATGATGATTTTTTTCCTCGTTTTCTCTCTTTTATTACTTGTCAAATCTCTCCATACAAGGATGTTATATTTATTTTTCTCCTCTGCCTTTGTAAAGATCCATTGTTTTGTATAGCCCAATACCACAACAGGAGTTGCCTCACAGGACTGAACAAACATTAAACAAATGAAAAAACAAAACAATAAACGAGACAATGTAAAGTTCAGGTAAATTAAGTGTCCAGGCAAACATAATGTTGGTGGGTGTCCCCTGTCCTAGGACTAATAAATACAATAAAATAACTGCAAATTGAATGTGCCGAGTAGGTTCCTGGCCTTCAGTGATCAAGAGCAGCATCAAAGGTTGGGGTTAGGTTATATTATTGAAGTATGAGCTGGAATTATAACCTGGACCTTTGAGTTCTTAGTGGCTGTGCCCACCGAGAAATTGAGAAATATTAATCGCAGCGTCTCTTTGGTCCTGCACTTTTTCTCTCACCCGCTAGATGGCAGCGCACTGCGCAGCCTGCTTGAGTAATCATAGAATAGATAGACACCTGGATTATTACGAGAGCCACCAGCTTTGTGCATATTTGGCTCTGTACCTCCGCGATCCCTTCACTGTCATCACTTACCCGACCGTCGCGTTTATGTTATTACTGATCACTAAGAACTCCCAACAATAGAAATACTTGCAACCGTGCATCCCCATTTTAGTTGGTTTCATTTACTAGTCTTCCAAGAAATTTGTTTTACTTTCAAAGTTACATAATCACCATGCAACACCAGTCACATACACATAAGTGAAAAACATTGATATCAAATACTATAATATATCTATATACAGTAGATATAGATAGATAGAAGGTGTACTAGTTTACTGATTAGTTGTTTCAAAATTTTATAAAAATTTGCAATAATAGTCTAATACATCAATATCAGGATATATCATATCGTGATGTGTGTATCGGGATACGTATGGTATCGCCTGAGACTAGGCAATATTACACACCCCTATTATTTAGTGTTCATGAGTCTGCTGGCAAAGTTATTTAGTGTTCATGAGTCTGCTGGCAAAGTTATTTAGTGTTCATGAGTCTGCTGGCAGAGTTATTTAGTGTTCATGAGTCTGCTGGCAGTTATTTAGTGTTCATGAGTCTGCTGGCAGAGTTATTTAGTGTTCATGAGTCTGCTGGCAGAGTTATTTAGTGTTCATAAGTCTGATGGCAGAGTTAGTTCGTGAGTCTGATGGCAGAGTTATTTAGTGTTCGTGAGTCTGATGGCAGAGTTATTTAGTGTTCGTGAGTCTGATGGCAGAGTTATTTAGTGTTCATGAGTCTGCTGGCAGAGTTATTTAGTGTTCATGAGTCTGCTGGCAGTTATTTAGTGTTCATGAGTCTGCTGGCAGAGTTATTTAGTGTTCGTGAGTCTGATGGCAGAGTTATTTAGTGTTTGAGAGTCTGATGGCAGAGTTATTTAGTGTTCATGAGTCTGCTGGCAGAGTTATTTAGTGTTCATGAGTCTGCTGGCAGAGTTATTTAGTGTTCATAAGTCTGATGGCAGAGTTTAGTGTTCGTGAGTCTGATGGCAGAGTTATTTAGTGTTCGTGAGTCTGATGGCAGAGTTATTTAGTGTTCGTGAGTCTGATGGCAGAGTTATTTAGTGTTCGTGAGTCTGATGGCAGAGTTATTTAGTGTTCATGAGTCTGCTGGCAGAGTTATTTAGTGTTCATGAGTCTGCTGGCAGAGTTATTTAGTGTTCATGAGTCTGCTGGCAGAGTTATTTAGTGTTCATGAGTCTGATGGCAGAGTTATTTAGTGTTCGTGAGTCTGATGGCAGAGTTATTTAGTGTTCATGAGTCTGCTGGCAGAGTTATTTAGTGTTCATGAGTCTGACGGCAGAGTTATTTAGTGTCATGAGTCTGCTGGCAGAGTTATTTAGTGTCCATGAGTCTGACGGCAGAGTTATTTAGTGTTCATGAGTCTGCTGGCAGAGTTATTTAGTGTTCGTGAGTCTGATGGCAGAGTTATTTAGTGTTGTGAGTCTGATGGCAGAGTTATTTAGTGTTCGTGAGTCTGACGGCAGAGTTATTTAGTGTTCGTGAGTCTGCTGGCAGAGTTATTTAGTGTTCATGAGTCTGATGGCAGAGTTATTTAGTGTTCATGAGTCTGCTGGCAGAGTTATTTAGTGTTCATGAGTCTGCTGGCAGAGTTATTTAGTGTTCGTGAGTCTGATGGCATAGTTATTTAGTGTTCGTGAGTCTGATGGCAGAGTTATTTAGTGTTCGTGAGTCTGCTGGCAGAGTTATTTAGTGTCCGTGAGTCTGCTGGCAGAGTTATTTAGTGTTCATGAGTCTGCTGGCAGAGTTATTTAGTGTTTGTGAGTCTGCTGGCAGAGTTATTTAGTGTTCATGAGTCTGCTGGCAGAGTTATTTAGTGTTCATGAGTCTGACGGCAGAGTTATTTAGTGTTCATGAGTCTGCTGGCAGAGTTATTTAGTGTTCATGAGTCTGCTGGCAGAGTTATTTAGTGTTCATGAGTCTGACGGCAGAGTTATTTAGTGTCATGAGTCTGATGGCAGAGTTATTTAGTGTTCGTGAGTCTGATGGCAGAGTTATTTAGTGTTCATGAGTCTGCTGGCAGAGTTATTTAGTGTTCATGAGTCTGACTGGCAGAGTTATTTAGTGTCCATGAGTCTGCTGGCAGAGTTATTTAGTGTCCATGAGTCTGCGGCAGAGTTATTTAGTGTTCATGAGTCTGCTGGCAGAGTTATTTAGTGTTCGTGAGTCTGATGGCAGAGTTATTTAGTGTTTGTGAGTCTGATGGCAGAGTTATTTAGTGTTCGTGAGTCTGACGGCAGAGTTATTTAGTGTTCGTGAGTCTGCTGGCAGAGTTATTTAGTGTTCATGAGTCTGATGGCAGAGTTATTTAGTGTTCATGAGTCTGCTGGCAGAGTTATTTAGTGTTCATGAGTCTGCTGGCAGAGTTATTTAGTGTTCGTGAGTCTGATGGCATAGTTATTTAGTGTTCGTGAGTCTGATGGCAGAGTTATTTAGTGTTCGTGAGTCTGCTGGCAGAGTTATTTAGTGTCCGTGAGTCTGCTGGCAGAGTTATTTAGTGTTCATGAGTCTGCTGGCAGAGTTATTTAGTGTTTGTGAGTCTGCTGGCAGAGTTATTTAGTGTTCATGAGTCTGCTGGCAGAGTTATTTAGTGTTCATGAGTCTGCTGGCAGAGTTATTTAGTGTTCATGAGTCTGCTGGCAGAGTTATTTAGTGTCATGAGTCTGCTGGCAGAGTTATTTAGTTTGAGTTCTAGTTATTTAGTGTTCATGAGTCTGCTGGCAGAGTTATTTAGTGTTCATGAGTCTGATGGCAGAGTTATTTAGTGTTCATGAGTCTGATGCAGATTATTTATGTTCATGATCTGCTGCAGAGTTATTTGTGTTTATTGCTTAAGTTATTTGTTTCATGAGTCTGCTGCAGAGTTATTTAGTGTTCATGAGTCTGCGCGAGTTTTTATGTTATGGTCTATGGGGATGTAACGATTCACTCAAGCCCCGATTCGATTACCGATTTATTTTTTTATTTTTAAACCTTTTTTTAAGAAAAGACTATGACTCCAATGTTACCAATGTTACCAATGTTTCTTTTGTTATAACATTTGCATTTTTGTCCTTGTAACAAACTGCAACTGTCTTAGTAAGAGAACTTTACATTACAAAAAATTACAAGACAATGAAGTATAATCATTTTGACATGAGTGCTTGTAAATTTACATGTTTTCAGCATAAATAAGATATGTTACTAATTTTACAGTGGTTTTTTTCACCCTTGAACGCCTCGCAGCCTCCCGGTGCAGCCTTTGTAAACATAAGGAGGAAAAAGACATGACAGCTCCTGTAGGTATTGGATTATTTGACAAACAGACATTTGTTGAGGATTTCAGCAGAATCAGAGCAGGTTGGTCAGATGTTTATCAGTTTACGATCTTTGGTAAACTTCTGTCAAAATGCTAAACTCTGCGTTAGCCGCTAACACTAATCTTGTAGCCGCTAGCTTTAGCTGCGTCTGCTGCTTTAATGCCTACACGAGTATGTGTTGACATGGTGTGGCGTGTGTTGGGGGTGAGGCGGGGGAGGCGTGGAGCTTGTCTTGAGAAAAAGTTAACGTCATTAGAAACAACGAGCTATGTTCGGTCTATTTCGGTCGTGCAAAATGGAGCAGCTGAGGGTGGCTTTAAAATCGATTCATTTATTTTTTACATCGATTCACATTTTACGATTCATCGATTTTCGATGAATCGTTACATCCCTACTGATGGCAGAGTGGAGGAAGGTGTTCATGTGGCAGGAGGTTGTGGCCTTGATGGACTGTAGCCTCCTCCTGTCTGAGGGCAGAGGGTCAGATATGGCGACCTCCAGCAGCAGCTGCTAAACCCGTGTGTACAAAAGACAGATTTATTTTTTGTATTTTATTTTATGAGCTGGTGCTTGGAAAGGTCTTGTTTGTCAGTATCTAGTTTCGTCGCTGGCTTAGTACAATGTGATTGGTGTAGACCCCAGCAGCCGGTCGACTTGCTTTAAACAAGACTGTAAATTGGATAAATAAATGAGTAGGTAAACAAACAAATAGATGAATAAATCATCTAGGACATCTGCCTCACCTCATGCCCATAACAGCGTGAGGTATCGCACCCAGCGGGGCAACATCTGCGCCGGCATCCTTTGACGAGCCTCACCTGCTTTCCCCTGTACCTTTTGAGGCCCGTACTGTATATAGCACACCTCACCGCGCTCGCATACCTCGCCTCGCTTCCCCCCCACCTTCCCTTGAGTCCTATTTCCTCCCCTCTCATCTGCCTCCTGCGCTGTAGCGTTTGATTAGGACGCAGCCGTGTTTAGTCGGCGCTTTCGGGTGCGTCAGGATCCATTTGTGTTTTTGCCTTGCTCTGTTTACCTCCTCACGGCTCGTGCCAAGGAGAAGGGAGCGGATGCGTTTCACACGGGCTCGTCTAGTGCGAGGATGCGAGCGTTGTTTTCCACCCTTTGTGTCTATATCCGCACGCTGGCATGACCTGACGCAGCGAGTTCATTGCTTCTCAAGGTTTTCGCACGCAAACAAGCTTTACAAGGAGCGTTGACACAATAGTTGCACCGTTTTGGTCCCTTTTACATTTTACCTTTTTGCTTTATTCAAGACTGGTTCTCAAACTCGACGATCTGCTTTAGACTCCTGAGTCCTGATTGGGTCATGATCTAGGCCTGGTGGGAGGTCAAGGTATGGGAGGTTCAGAGTTAAGGAGGAGCTCCCCATCTTTATAAGACCATTTAGGACATTTACTCTCAATGCCCCGACATGAGCTTTTCTACATGAATAACTTGTTATTTGTTATTGTCATACCTTGGCAATTTAGGTTTCAGAAAGTGACTTGATATCACACATTCTAGGTTTATTGTTTAATGATTAAAAAAAAATAATAAAGTAATTTAAGACCTACACTCCTGAAGTTCTCCTACATGAGTTTGCTGTACAACAGTTTGATTTAACTTTTTGTTTTTGTTTTTTTTATGTAAAGTGAGTGATTAATTTTGTAATTTCAATATTTTTCAAGACAGAGCTGTTACCATACAATATTGAATTCTATGATTTCAATCATTTTGAGCAAACAAATGAACAGTGGCAAACTTTGTAATTTTTAAAAGCCATACTTTTGGCCTGACACAGCCACCTTTTTTAACCTAATTCACAAGCAAAAGACATCAACTGCATACTTCACATTCACTATGTGGTACATCACATACAGTTAGGGCAAGATGGTTAGGCAGGGTGCATTTGTTGATTTGACATGGAATGACCCTTCATCAAGTCTCACTTTCATATTTCATATTGCAGTTTTTGCTTTGAGCCTTACCAACATTTACATAGTCCATATTATTCAAAGATTAAAAGATTGTTGTTTTGTCGATTCATTTCACAATGAATCGAACTAGCTCATTCTCTCGTCCTTGTTGTGGAGCGGGGGGTGGGGGGAGAGGGATTGGGAGCATAGGGAAGGGAGGGAGTTCAGCAAAATATGACCCAGAGAGCTCAGTCCTTATCAGGTTTAGCTCCGTGATTTGGCCTTGAAGGGAAGTGTTGACGGCGTAGGAGAGATAAGCGGTCCAGCTGCTTCAAATCTCCTCTCTCAGGAGGAAGAGAATTATTCCAGAATAGTTCATAAATTTATAATGAATTAACTTTTACTCGTCTCAGCATTAGTTCAGTTCTCCAGAGCAGGTAGTTCCCTTCACAGTTCAACCCTTTTCCTCCCAAAATATAGTCCAACTATTGTCCGTCTCCACAGGGAGCTGCCATGTCGTACATAACAGTTTATCGCTGTGTGTTACTTTCTGGTGTAATTCCATCACTCGGTCACTCCCTGCTCTAAAGTGCTTGTTAATTTTAATAAACAGCAGCGTGGTCCGGTTGCAAACTGCTGTCATTCCAAATTTCTGATAATCCAGGGCAGTCCATCCAATAAGCAGGTGCCCTGTTATCAAGAGTCCAAATAAGTAAATATCTTTGATGTCTCCGACCGACAGGACTGCTAAGCAAACGACATCCATCGCAAACTGAGCCGTGAAAATCCAGTCAGGGAAGACGACCTCCTCCGTGGTCTCACTTTGTGAAAAAAAAACTCATCAATTGCGCTGAGATTCCAGTTAATCAATTCCATAGTTTAGCGGTTCGGGAGGACAGCAAGCAGGTGGTCCAAGAGGAAAAATCTAATTCAGACAGACACTCGCAGAGGCAGGAAAAAAAGCACGAAAGCCAGGAGAAGTGAGAAAACACGTACACTCGACGGAGACAGGAAGCAGTGTACGACTAATAGTTGTTCTGTGGACAGTTTCCCCCACCTGAGCTGTAGCTCTCTGCAGTTCATCCAGGGTCATCATAGGCTTCTTGGTAACAGCTCTGGTCAGTGCGGTCCTTGTTCGGTCAGTAAGTTTAGGAGGACGGCCGGGTCTTGGTAGGTTTGCAGTGATGCCATACTCTTTCCATTCCTGGATGGTGTATTTAACTGTGCACTGAGAGATGTTCAAATCTTTTTTATAACCTAACCCAGCTTTATACTTCTCAATAACTTTATCCTGGACCTGTCTGGTGTGTTTTTGGACTTCATGATGCTGTCTGCTCCCCAATAGTCTCTTAACAAACCTCTGAGACCATCACAGATCAGCTGTATTTAAACTGACATTAGATTACACACAGGCAGACTCTATTTAGTCATTAGGTCAACATGTGATCATTCAGAAATCTTCATTCAACTTCTGAAGGCAATTGGTTGCACTCAGGGGTTAAAGTGGGATTTGGGAGGTGGGGGAACTCTAACCTTTAACAAGCAGTACACTTGCGCTACATTTTATATTTTTTTATGTACTTAGGTACTGACATGTAGTCATGGGTTCTGAACAGATACTGCACAATACAAGGTATTTGATACTGTAATTATTTTATTTTTCAATATATTTTAATACCTTGAATTATATTTAGATATCCTTTAGTAGGTTTTAACAATCATAAATGATTGGAGGTCTATGTGATTTACTAAATGAACAAATTCTGCTTTTGCCAGATCCACTCTTTTGGGTTCTTCTTAGATAGGACTGCAGAGCACCATGCCTGCCCAGAGAGGAGCTTAATAGATTATAGAAACAAATAAAATGTCAGGATCCACTTATTCAAAGAAGGCCCAACCAAAGAAATGAACATGTGTGCTGAAACATTACTTATTAACAATTTTGGCTTGTTATTATGTTATTTAAGAAAATCCTCTTTCATAGTCAGTGGTGCTTACAGCAGGGCTCTTGCATTACTTTTTCACTGGGGGAAATTTGTCGTTTACCATTGGCCACTGGGCTGGTCAGGGGTGACCCACCCACCACCAAACGTATTCATCACTGCTTGAACAGAATAGAATTGGGTCTAAACATAAAAGTTATATTATATTCCAGTATTTTAAGGCTTTGGAGGAAAAAACACGGAAAAAAACACAGCAATAGATTAATACAGAATAATAAAGAGCCTAATAATAAACTAGGACTACTCAGAACTAAACCAGGATTAAGCCAGTACTAAATCACATCTAAACCAGCCAGGCCAAAGGCCTAATACAGAATGAGAGAGCTACATTATTACAGCCACACCAGTACATTTCAAACAACATGACTAACTCCTGCTCAGCTGTTCTGTCCAGACCTCGCGCTTAATGAAAAAACTCAGTAAATGAAGCGCTTGGAGCTCATCCACATATTCAGCTTCAGCCTCGTTTACCTGTTAACTTTGCAAAGAGCATCTCTGCGCTTGTACATTTCCCACAAACACGTATTGAATGAAGTCAGAGCAGAAAGGAAGAAAAATGCACCTGTCAAATGAATGATTCAAATCAAATCAAATCAAATCAAACTTTATTTATAAAGCGCTTTTCATACCGAAGGCATCACAAAGTGCTTTACAGATTACAACATTTAAATCAAGTATCCAGGCAAACATAATGTCCAAATGAGCGTCAGCAGTGGCGACGAGCGGCGCGGGTGTCCCCTGTCCTTAGACTCTCCAGCACGGCAAGGAAAAACTCAAAAACCCGGTGGGAGAAACGAGAAACCTCGGGGAGAACCACAGGCTGGAAAGATCCACTCCCATGGACGGACAGGCTATAGAGACCCAGGCCGATGGGATCCCCTCAGCAGAAGGGCCAGGATCGAGACCATCCAGTCCCTGTTGTCAATCCAGTGGGCAGGGTCCCTCCGTTCAGCCGGGTTCCTCCGTTCAGCCGGGTTCCTCCATTCGATCTAGACAGACACTCCCAAGGGGGAGTGGGACAGGAGACACCATGTGAATAGTAATGAACAGACTACAGATAAGATAAGTATTGTATCATAATAAGACAAGTTTGCAGTAAGAAGAAGAAGAGGATAGCGCTCAGTGTACCGTACTTCCCACAGCAGTGTTTCTCCTAGGGCAGCTTTACTTCAGGCTGAGGGTTAGTGCTTTACCTAACTGACCTGATCATAAGCTAATTCAAAGAGGTACGTTTTGAGCCTAGTCTTAAATGTAGGGACTGTGTCTGCTTCTTTAACGTGAGCTGGAAGTTTATTCCATAAAACCGGAGCTTGGTAGCTAAAGGCTCTTCCACCTACAGTGATTTTGGAGACCCGAGGAATCACTAGTAGCCCTGAGTTTTGAGAGCGGAGTGCTCTGGTTGGCTGATATGGAACGATAGCGTCTTGGAGATAAAGCGGAGCCATACCTTTTATGGCTTTAAATGTGAGGAGCAGGATTTTAAATTTGATTCTAAATTCTACAGGAAGCCAATGGAGAGACTTTAGCACAGGTGTAATGTGTTCTCTTCTTTTTGTACGCATTAACAATCTTGCAGCTGCATTTTGAACTAATTGAAAACTTTTTAGGGAACTTTTAGGACACGCTGCTAGCAGGGAGTTACAGTAGTCCAGCCTTGATGAAACAAAGGCATGGATAAGTTTTTCTGCATCACTCTTAGGTAGGATATTTCGTATTTTAGCAATGTTGCGCAGGTGAAAGAACGCAATTTTACAAGCCTGGTTTATATGTGTTTTAAAAGAGAGGTCTTGGTCAAACAGAACTCCAAGGTTTTTTACTGTAGAGCTCGTTGATACGCTAACATTATCCAGGGAGATGATCTGCTGAGATAGAGACTCTCTCAGTTTTTGAGGACCTAATATAATAACCTCGGTTTTATCAGGGTTAAGGAGGAGGTAATTTACAGTCATCCAGGTGTTAATGGCTTTTACGCAGGAACTAAGCGTATCTAATTTATCTGTCTGACCTGGTTTCATTGATAAGTACAGCTGTGTGTCGTCCGCGTAGCAGTGGAAATTTATATTGTGATTTCGGATTATGTTACCTAATGGAAGCATGTATAATATAAATAAAATTGGCCCGAGAACTGAACCCTGTGGCACCCCACAGCACACTTTGGAACACGGTGAGGACTGTTGGTTTACATTAACAAATTGGTGCCTATCAGATAAGTAAGATTTAAACCAAGAGAGGGCTGTTCCCCTAATGCCTACGTCAGTTTCTAACCTCTGCAGGAGAATATTGTGGTCGATTGTGTCAAAGGCGGCACTAAGGTCTAACAGAACTAGGATTGAAGCTAATCCGGCGTCAGCTGCTAATAACAGGTCGTTGGTAACTTTGACTAAGGCGGTCTCTGTGCTATGATAAGTTCTGTATCCTGACTGAAATTTTTCAAATAAACTATTGTCCTGTAGGTGGCTGCAAAGCTGCTTAGCCACGACTTTTTCAAGGACTTTAGAAATGAAAGGCAAATTAGATATGGGCCTATAGTTTGCTAAAATATCAGGATCGAGATTGGGTTTTTTCAAAAGTGGTTTGATAACAGCATATTTAAAGGACTTTGGCACATACCCATTTTCTAAAGACGAGTTAATTATTTTCAATATGGTATCTGAGATTTCAGGAGTAATTTCTTTGAGGAGTTTAATTGGGATTGGATCTAGAAGACAAGTTGACGGTTTTGAAGACATAATGATTGATAATACCTCAGCCTCATCTACAGTTATGAACCTGTCTAAGACTTCAAAAGGAGACAACGATTCTACAGCTGGATTTAGATTAGAATAAGATAAGGGAAGCTTATTATTTATTTTATTTCTAATGGTTGTGATTTTATCATTAAAGAATTTAAGGAAGTCATCGCAGCTAAGGGTATCAGGAATGGAAGGCACTACTGCACTGTGACTGTTTGTTAGCCGGGCTACCGTGTTAAAAAGAAACCTAGGGTTATTTTTATTTACTTCAATTAATGAAGAGTAGTAATTAGTTTTTGCTTTCCTCATGGCTTGCTTATAGGCGAGTAGGCTATTTCTCCAAGATCTAAGAGATTGCTCAGTGCTAGACTTGCGCCATACCCGTTCTAATTTGCGAGTCTTTTGCTTAAGCGCGCGTGTTTCTGCGTTATACCAGGGAGTGACGCACCTAGGCCGAACAACTTTCTGTTTCAGTGGGGCCGCAACATCAAGGGCTGTTTTTAGTGTGCGCATAACGCTGTCGACAAACTGATCACTTTCATTTAAATCAATAAGCGAGCTATTCTCTATAGACATGATATTAAAGACTGGCTGGATCATTTCTTTACATTTTAACACAGCTTTTTCAGATAGTGTACGTTTTAATTGAATTTTATCATGTGGATTAGTATAATCTTCGATTAGGAACTTGAATGTAATTAGAAAATGGTCAGAAAGCGTGGGATTCTGAGGGAGAATGTTTAGGTCGCTAATTTCAATCCCATATGTTAAAACCAGATCAAGAGTGTGTTTATGAGAGTGAGTAGGTTGATTCACATTTTGTGTAAAGCCAACCCCGTCTAGTAGGGCACTAAATGCCTTGCTCAGACAATCACTATTATTATCAACATGAATGTTAAAATCACCTACTATTATAATTTTATTCCAATCCAATACTATACTAGCTAAAAACTCAGAGAACTCTGCTAAGAAGTTTGAATAGGGTCCAGGAGGTCGATAAATAATAGCAAGTAGTAAAGCTTTTTGTTTTTTCCATTTGGGACAGGTAAGAGACAGTGTTAGACTTTCAAACGAATTAAACTTTAGGTTATTTTTGGGATTTAGAACAAGATTAGAGTGTGATATCACTGCAACCCCACCACCTCGGCCTGTGGTTCTAGCAGCCTGAAAATTAACATAACTGGGAGGGGTAGATGTTATTTAGTAAAGTTAGCGCCCAGAGAGCGAGGTTTAGCGTGTTGAGCGGTTAAACACGAGTGCTGGTGGTGCAGTGCAGTTTTCCAAAACTCACGTCCCATCAGCTTTATCGTCCGCTTTACAAACATCCACAGCTGAACTGGTGTTCCTTACCTGAAAGTCGCTGGTTAAGCCCTTTGCACCGGTGAAGGCACACACGCTGCACCTGCTGCGGACCGTGAAGAGTCCTGCTTCTCCGAGCAAAAAACATGATTCACACTGTTCTTGTGCTTCGGTTTGATAAAATCTGTCAGTCCGTCCTGTTTTCTCAGTTTAGCGTCTTACACCGTTTAACAGAGCCATGTTTTCATTTGAGCCCGCGCTAGGAGATGATGGTCCGGAGCCGGAGGCACACTGCTACGCAAAGTGCCGCGAACTTGCTGTGGAGCGACGCGAATGTGGCGCGGATAATGCCGGAAGAAATATAATGTTTATGGAAAATGGTCAGATTTTATTTTTTGGCCCCCGGGACGCATATTGAGTAGGCCCAACCTAGTACTTTTATTGCATTGATTTATCTCACAGGCAGAATTTCGTATGTGCGTGAAAATGACAAAGTTGCAATCATGAACTTTTTTTTCCTTTTTTTTTTTGCCATGCGAAGGTGGAGGAACGCCGTTCCCGACCGTTCCCGCCCACTTTAACCCCTGGTTGCACTAAAAGGAAAGGGGGGCCGGTACTTATGCACATCCCACTTTTCAGTTTTTTATTAATAAAAAAAAAATCAAAATCAT
This sequence comes from Neogobius melanostomus, assembly GCA_007210695.1. Taxonomy (NCBI): domain Eukaryota; kingdom Metazoa; phylum Chordata; class Actinopteri; order Gobiiformes; family Gobiidae; genus Neogobius; species Neogobius melanostomus. The sequence goes on from VHKM01000355.1 coordinate 823,741, forward strand.
GTATACATTTCATTCCACTTCACGATTGTGTGTCACTTACAGTAGTATGTGTCTTTCACATCAAATTTATGATCATTAACAATAATGTCAAAGTTAAAGGGGGGCCGATACTTATGCAACCCACTGTACATACATCTCTCCAAGAATAGTTAGTTAATAATTACTATTATTCAGTATTTAGTATATGACCCACTTCACACTATGTCCTTTAAAACAATGTGCACTTTTGGGAACCTTATGTCACGATTCGGCCTTTAGTTACCCTGTTTTGGTTTGCTTTTTGTTTTATCTGTCCTTGGTGTTTTATTTTGACATGTCTTTTTGGTCTGTGTGATTTTTGCTTTGCTTCCCTTGTGTTGATTGTCTGCCCCGCCCTTATGTGTTTCACCTGTTCACTGTTTCCTCATGTATTTATACCCCTGTGTTTCCCTGGTCCTTTGTCGTGTCATTGTCTATGTAAGCCCCGGTTTGTTTGAGTTTTTGTTATCTCCGGATTTTGTTATTTTGGTTTTTGGCATTCATTATTCATTAAACATCACCAGTTTTGTTGCAGTCCTACATTTTGGGTTTTATTTTCTTCACTCCTCCTCCAACCATGACACCTTAAACCCCATGATGTCACAGGGAACACATTTTTCCTTTGCTCTGGTGTAACTAGCAGATCAGGTTCATGAATCTGAGTCTGAACACACAGCCTGACGGTTACCTAGCAAGGAAAACACATTATGTCTAGTTTCAAATATCCGTGTCAACTAATAGCTTCGGGAACAAGGTTTTCTAGGAAAGACATTATGCATGCTGTTTGTCAGAGCTGTTGTAATCATTAGGCAGTTGTCCAAGCCCTAGTTAGAATGCCATGCGATATGAAATCTAGAGGTATGTTTTTTGTGAGATGATTCAACTCCATTATACTTCTTTGGCTCCCTATTCCAGGTGCTTTTTTTGTTTTGTTGTTGCCTAAGAGATCTACTTTGTTTTGAACCAGTTTTCTCACTTAACATATAAGGAAAGACAAAGAAAGACTTTTATCTACATAACAAGGTTCTTTTTGTTTGCTAAAAATGTATTAAGATTCAATTGTAACTTAAAAGGTTAATTTTCTCTTTTCGCAATTATTTTCAAGTTTTGATGCACTTGTGGGGGTTGCGGTTAAGGAAAACATGTTGGGAACCACTGCTCAAAGACATATCCGCTTTCAGGAAACCAAATCCTCCGGTCCTGTTCAATGAAAATTAGATTTCCTTTAAATATGTTTTCATAACTGGCTTCTCCAGGTAGGTTTTTGTCAAGACATCATTACATGGTGGAAACCTTTGCCTGATTTAAATCCCTCCTGTCTTGCTGGTTGTTTTTACGTGACGTGTTGGCCGTGCGATCGTTGTGAACAACAGACTGATAACTCCTTTGCGCCCGCAGTCAGTGATGTTCTTCACTCCGGAGCTAATCGAGTTTACATGCCTTGATGCTTGATGACTCATTAACATGGCCTCTGCAGCTCTTTCCCCCCGATGCCCCTCGTGTATGGAGCATATTTCAGTTTTAATAGCTTTCTATCCATCTAAATCCGGGCTGAGGAATCGCCTGTTTACTCTCACGGACGCCGCTGTTTTTCCACTCCATCCCCTGCATCGCAAATCACTCATTTGTCCTCCGTCAGACAAATTAGTCGTTCTTGACGCCACAGAACAAAATCTTTCATGTAGTCAGCGTTGCAGCTAACCAGACCGAGTATCTCTTCGAGCTACAAGCATCTACCTATAAACCAGTTCAGTCCGGACATTTTTCATTTCTATCTCCAAAACCTGTACTATTATCTAAAGGGCCATTTATCGACAGCTGAAATTATTGGCCAAAATAGGCACAAATGTCATCTAAACCAGAAAGAAATTTGTACCAGGAACTGTCAACTTCCGAGTCAACGCTATGTCATCCTATGCCATCCATAATGGTTAGGGGAGAAAACAGGGAAAGTTCGTGGATTTTGTGAAGAATGCGGGGTCCACACTTTTACATGACTGAATTTAGCGCGACTATTGAATGACTGGGAGTCGAGTTCACACACAACGACTGATGCGTCTCTGTCCTCTCTTTCCTCTTGATTTCTCTTTCTGGAGGAGAAAAACTGACCCCAGATCAGCAAGGATATGTTACTGTTTGCGAGCGTGGGAAACTTATGCGCGTCTGGAAGGGTCAACAGTGTCATGTGATCATGTCGGCACAACACAGTTCAGTGCTGCAGGGTCCTCCTGAACTTGTTTATAGTTCTGTCAAATGGAAATAAAAGTCAGCGACGTGGGATGTATTTCCAGTGGATTTACTGACAAAAGGAGGTGGACCTCAGCTCCGTGACGGTGGAGAGAGCTAATATTAGCTGAATTATCCGAACACAGTAAGTGCGGCTAAACTGTGGTTGAGATGTACTGTAGCTGGTAAAAGTTGTTCTTGTGAATTTTAGGTGTTCAAAAAATGTTACTGTTACTAAGTTACTTCACGATGCAGTTATAAGGAGTTGACATGTGCAACACAGCTTCATAAATGACTAACACACACGCTAACACGCGTTTTGATTGACTCACCACTCTGCTCTATCGTGTTTCCATTATGGGACTCGCGTTGGTTATAAAAGTTAATCCACCTTGATTCTGGCCGAGGTTCACCAAACATCCATCAGTGACGTTCACAGACAAACACTGTTTTGGCTGATAGTCTCTGAATCCCGGAGAGAAATTCCAACTTCTGGTGAGTGGCCTCTTCTTTAGGAAGGTTTAATAAAGTCCTGTCCTCGCAGCCAAACACGCTTTTCTCCGTGACATTATCGTGAGGTATGAAAAAAGAACAGGTGTCCAGACTCCAGAGTAGGTTAGAAAGAGCTCCTTCTTCACAACTTTTGGTGCAAACATGACATCTGTTCAGACGCTCAGGGGTTTCCCTGCAGGGGCAGCGCGGACACGTCAGGCACTCCCTTTATTTTTTTTTTTTTTATTTTTTATTTCTTACAACAGAAATAATGAAAAAGCTGTTTTATAAATTAAAATCAGGCCGTAAGGCATTACATTACAGACGTCGGGCACTTCCGTTCCTTTCTGTCACAAGGGAACAAGTCAGTGGTTTTCCAGGAGAGGGCAGAACAGCAGGATTCAGGAGGATTACTTAGAACTGCGTGAATGAAGTCGATTTTGCATGATATAGGACCTTTAAGTTTACTCCATCAATAAGGACTACAGATGGAAATTAGGATTGTGCTAAATCTGGGGCAGCCATCTTTTTAATGTACCTGTCCGTTGTCCTTTTAAATAACTAACTAACTAACTAACTAACATGTCTTCAAGCGGCACCTCTTTAGCTTAATGTGATCAAAAAAATCGAAAGAATACGATTTTCATACACCATTCACAGCCAATTAATCGTAAACAATAATTGGTAGCTGAATCGATTACCAAAAAAAAAAGTGAGTTAGTTGCAGCCCTGACAGAGAAAGGAAAAGGGAATTAGCTGCGGTATTTTTCTGTGTGTATTCCGCTCTGTCTTTGGCTGCTGCATGTCTACTTTTGGACCGGTAAAATCACCACGCTTCTCCTGTGTGTGAGAGAAGCCCCCCCCCCACTATGGAATATGACTCTTTGCAACTAGCCACGACTCAAGAAGCTCCAGAAGACTCACCGCAACTGAAAATGACAGCAAAATTGTGCAGTGTGTGCTCAGCTTAAACCATAATGTTCATTGGGACATACATACAGTTTGCCATAATTCAAAAAATCCACTTCCCCCATTAATCGCAGTCACATATTTGCATTTTAATTGACTTATTGCCCGAATGTAAATCTCGAGAAATGGACCCGAAAGCCAAAGTCCAAACATCACTTCTGCCGTAATGAGCAATTAAGGCCGTGAATTTCTTCCGGCCCCGCGGCGCGTTTAGGCCTCGCCACTCCGCCGCATTATTTCAGGAATTTTAACCCGCGACGGGGCGACAGCAGCGGCTCTGGTTCAGCGGCTGCAATATTAGCCGCAATTATTAGCGCTGGCAGCACAAACGTATTCGGCGACAATGGTCTTTCAGAGTCGTTGGCAACAAGCGCCGAGGCTGAGTCCCTAATGACGCTGAATGGGGATTTCCAAGCGAGACAGAGGAGATCTGGTTAATCCCTCTAATGCAATTTGGCCCAATCAGTTGGACGGCGAGACACTGGAATCCGATGTTTGTTGTTTGGGAGGGTTATTAGGCATTATACAGCCAGAAAAATATGAATGCGTTGGTTCACAAAGAGATGTTCCGCTGCTTGAAGGCCTCTCTCACCACAAAAAAAAAGTTCAAGTATCTCGCTGCGGCTGTGTCTGAAGTTCTCAACAGAAATGTGAAGTACAGATCCTCTATTTAAGTACTGTACATTATAAGTTATACTTCAAAAACATCAAGGCTAAGGTGTCCAAAAGTGTTTGTATTTCACTTTGGTAATGGAATTTATGTTTTAAACACACTTCTATTGCTGAATGCTAAAGGAATTCTGTAATTATTCCTGTTGTATTTGTAAACAGAGCTCGTTTTTTGTTTGGCAGATAAAAACAGGTCTTGGATTCTTCAATTAACTTCCGAATGTGAAAACCTTAAAGAATCTGTTCAGAAATGTTGCCGTCGTTGAATCACGAGTTGCAAAGTTAATAAAACCTTTTAGTTTTTTTATCCCTGCACTTTTTGACAGAGTGAATTCATAAAGATTCGTCCTTTGTGCTGTAACCTCTCTCCCCGTCTTCTCGCCGCCGCAGGATACCGGAGGGGCAGGCCGAGGCGGGCTCACTCGCGGCGGGACGACTGCGCTCCCTGGAGGACCAGCTGACCCGGGCCAAGCAGAAGATCCACAGCTTTCAGAAGCTCACCGGAGACGGTAAGGGCATGCCACAAAGGGCAGAGGTGATCCATCTCAGAGGAAAAAAAGTGTAACATATATACGCAGTTTTCTGAACGCTGTACTCTGCCTCAGATTGGTCACCTGCTACAGGGAGGGCATCCAGTGTACACCACAAAGAATAGAAAATCTGAAAGCATTGTTGTTGTTTTTTTATGAATACAGAACAGTTCTTTGACATGTTTGTTCATAATAATTCATGTCATTTTCATGTCAAGTATTCATGTTTGAGAGATGACTGAAGGGACTTTACAGGGACTAGATCCAAGTTGGTCATTTTTGTACTCATTACTGCCACCTCAGGTCTTAGGCGTAACTGCAGTCTCTATATTAAGCTTGTGCTTGACGGAAAGTTGTGGTGAACATGTCTGGGTTCATTCTACACATTAGGACATGGCTGGAACATGTAGAGGGAGGAAAATACATATATATGTATATATATTTTTTTAAACTCTGTATAGTCCCTTTAAAGGTGCACTATGCAACTTTTTTGTTAAAAACAAGTTGATATTAAAATATATTTGACCTTTCGGTGACTCAGCGGATACTTGGGTGGCTAGCATAGCGCCTGTAGGACGTTCCAGGATCAACTATTCAACTTCCTATCCTCACTGTGAAGTATGGAGCAGGAGTATCATGGTGTGGGGCTGTTTCGTTGCCTCAGGGCCTGGACAACGTGCTATCATCAATAGAAAAATGAATTCACAAGTTTATCAAGACATTTTGTAGAAAGACCTGAGACATTCACAACAGCGTGGAATAAGTGAGTGAACCCTTGTACTAAATAACTGGCTGACCCTTCTTTTGCAGCAATAACTGCTTTCCTGTAGTTGCCGATAAGACCATTCCTCTTTACAAAACTGTTGCAGTTCAGCGAAATTCCTGGGTTCACTTACTTTTTCCTTGCTGTTCTGTGAATGTTTACATGTTATGGCCAATAAAAATATGATAAAATGTAAATGTTTGGGTGGTATTAGTTTAAGCACACTGTTTGCTCATTTTTATGTTTTTGATGAAGAGCAGACCACATTTTATGACCAATTTAGGCAGAAATGTGAGAAATTCAAAAGCGTTCACATACATTTTGCTCCCACTGTATACATTCCATTCTGAAAACCTACCAGAAATACTAAAAAAAAAAAACTGAAGTAAAATTGATTCTGAAGCATCATAGGAGCCACCAGGATGGAAAGTAAAGGCGCCATGCTAACCACTTATACAGGGGTTATCATGGCACATGGTTACATATGTTTTTTTTTTACATAAAACATTGCACAGTGCATCTTTAACATAACAGGGCTGTCCAATTTTACTTGAAAAAGATGATTGTGGTGCTGTGTATGTAGCACTGTGATGGCAATTGGAGTTGCGATTAGGACAAGGCCATAGTGCACATTTACACACTCTAAAACACTTAAGTAAAGACTGAAGTACTTTCAAGTAGCAATTTTGATGTGATTGCAATGTGACTCATGCAGCTCGACACCTAAACTATTTCAGTTTTTACGGGTAAAGGATCCACGAACTACAGTGCTGTGAAAATGTATATGCCCTCTTCCAGATTTCATATATTTGTTTATATTTATGATTATTCTGATCATAAAGTCCATTTTTATATCACACAAAGACATCCCCAGTAAATACAAAATGTAGTTTCCAAATCAATTACATTTATTAAGGGAACAACCGATCTAAAGGTAACAGGCCCTATGTGAAAAAATAAATGCCCCTCTGTGATTAGTGTGATTAACCAGCTTTTTGATAAGAGAATTAGAATACGAGATTTCCAAGGCGAAAATCACTGCTGACAAATAAGAACGCAACAGCTCGTCTCTCATTTGCCAAAAAAACATCTGGATGATTCCCAAGACTTTTGGAGAAATGGTCTGTGGACTGACGAGACAAAAGCTGCCCGTTATACAGTATAAACATCCTGTCCATTGTACTATGCACTTGTTCTTCCTTACATGAACTATTGCACTGAGGTCTGGGGAAACACCTACAAGACCCAGCTGATGACTGTCTATAGACTTCAAAAAGAGCCAATAGAATTGTGAACCATGCTGGTTTCAGGGACCATAAGATTGCACATTCTGAAACTCGAAGACTTCCTCAAATTTAAAACGCCATTAATAGTATACAAAGCAAAAAATAATTTACTTCCTAGCCACATCCAAAAAATGTTTGATAACAGAGATGGGAAATACAATTTAAGAGGACCACTCAATCTAAAGTTACAGTACGTTCGTACTACCCTGAAAAAACAGACCATTACATGTAATGGTGTGACCCTATGGAATGATCTAGAGGACAATATAAAAAGTGCTAAAAGCCATAAACCATTTTAAAAGAGAACTTAAAGTAAGTTTCTTTAAGATTTATGCTGATGGTTGACAACTGAATTTCCTTTTGAATTACCTCAATTAGAGATATGTCAAATTGTACAATTGAGAGAAAGTAACAGATCTTGTTCATGTTGTCATTGATATTGCTGCCCAATATAAATAGAAGTAAACTAGGGTAGGCGAGGTGTGGATCTGCTGGTCTGAGAGGCCCCCCTCCCGGTCCAGCAGACTCATAAAACCTCGTGTCTTAACGCATCTCACAGCATAGGATGTAAACCCCAGCAACACAGTCAGCTAGTTAGGGCAGCTGGGTGAGGGCTTGTTGGTTGGGGCTATTGCCCTCTCTCAACTGGCCCACTCCACACTCCGGCTTTTTAACGCACCACACTATATAGGGCAAAATAAACATTAAACACTTGTACATGAAAAATATATCACAGTGGTGATAGTAATGACAACAACTTATCAAGATCTTTGTGTTTAGCAAATAAGATTCCATTCCATTCGATGAATATTAAATATGCCTGTATAATATTAAAATATTATATTACTGATATTCATGATGATAACGAAAATATAATAAAATGAAACTAATAATAGTAATAATAATAATAATAATAATAATAATAATACCTATTTAAATGCATTATTTTGGTTGATCTTACTCTGATATATGCAATCGCATAAATGTAAGTCATAAACAGGTGCATGCACACAGTTGTGTGTGTATGTGCCTGGGTATGAAAAAGTGAACACATGAATTTCTTATTCTCTTGTTAGGCATGCAGCTGTTGACGGTGCATGCGCCTTGTTATGATTATCATGACGTTACTTAGTCAAACTGTTGTTAAAATTATGTTATTAATGTAAATTATTCCTCCCTATGGGAAATGTAAGCAAAGGAGTACATACGTTCTAGTCATGTAACCTTATTTTCTTCTGATGTAAATGCCTTTTTGAGGACACTGCTTACTTAAGGAATAGACACAAGTTCTTCTTTGTTGTGGATACAGTCCTCACGTATTACTGTGAAATGTAAATGTTTATTATGTCAAATGTCGGGTAGGCGCTCATTAGCTCTCTGCTTCAGCCTACTCCTTTTGAGCATCTGTGACTGTTTAAATGTGTATTTTGTAATTTGGAAAATGTAAGCTGCTCAAATAAACAAATAATAATAATAATAAAATAAACAAATGTATGAAATCTGGAAGGGGGCTCACACTTTCTCACGGCACTGTATTATGGAGGATCCGGCAAAGATTTGAGATGATACAATGGTGTTTAATGAGAGTGTTCCGGCAACTGTTTGGTCCTGTTCCCCGAATCCATCACATCAGTCCAAAACTGCTCTTGACACTACTCATTTACAAACTGATATGATCACATGCTTTTATAGCACTCCCTACACGTATTGGCTCTTGTTTGAAAGAAAAGTTAAGGGTAATTGAAAACACAGTCGAGTGCATAATTATTGTTTTTAACCAATGTAACAAGTATTCAAAGTAAAGTCTCAATGAACTTCATAAGTTCGTCCCTGAAATGGTTAAACAGTCTGTGAAGTGAAAACCATTTCAGGCGACGACATCGTGAAGCTCATTGAGAAAATGTCCAAAGTGCAAAGCAGTAATCAAAGCAAACTTCCAAACGTTTGACCGGTATGGTATGTTAAAAGAATCCATCATTACTACCAGCTACCACATTCGGCATGACAATAATCAGACTTCATAAACAAGCAAAAAAAGAGAATATAAAGCGTTTTGTTGTGGGGTAAGAAATATCTGATCAAATGGCCACAGTGCATAGGTTGGTCGGACTCTCTCAGTAGCCTGCGGTCCAGCTCAGTGCTAAATCTCCCCAGCTCTACAGCGATCATGGCGGGTCCGGCCGTAAGATGGAGAAGGTTATATGGGCTCACGGAGCATCGGTCCGAGGGTTTGGAAGAGACTGTCGGCTGCAGCGGGGAGAGTGTATGAATAAAATCTAGCTTTCTTATGGTGGAGACATGAGATGGGCGTCTTGGAGAATACGGGGACTGGGAGCGCGAAGGCCAGCGCGGGGTCAACTGTTCCGAGTTGCCGCGGGGAAAGAACAAAGCTTCAAAAACCCTCTGGCTTTTTTTCCCCCCGTGGACTTGGAGGTACAGCGTAGGAATCAACTCCGTGACTTGTGCGTGAGGAGGCTGTGGAATTACGTGTAGGTTACTTTGTTTCAGATTCACACAGTGTACGAGTTGTAGCCGATGACCGTTAGTTGCACTTGCAGACAAAACGTTTTTATTTTTCAGATTTTGGACCAGTAAAATGTTAAAGGAGCAACCTTTAACATACAGTGCCTTGCGAAATTACTAATACACCTTGAACTTTTGCACATTTTGTCATGTTTACAACCCTAAACGTAAAGATTTTATTTGGAATATTTACTGAAAGTTCACACACAAGTAACAGACAATTGTGAAGTGAAAGCAAAATGATACATGATTCTTTTATTTTACAAAAAATAGAAAAGTGAAAAGTGGGGCGTGCATAAGTATTCATACAGCATTTCCTGAGTGCATGAAATTGCCTTTATAACATTCCTAATGACTGCAGAATGTTCACACCTTTCCCTAACCATTAAATAGAGGCCACCTGTGTGTAATCTACTCTCAGTATAATTCCAGCTGTTCTGTGAGGGCCTCAGAGCTATGGTCAGAGTGTATTGGTCACTAAACAACATCATGAAGGTCAAGGAGCACACCAGAGAGGTCAGGGATAAAGCTGTGGAGAAGTTTAAAGCAGTGTTAAGTTATACAAAGATTTCCCAAGATTTGACCACCTCACGGAGCACTGTTCAATCCATCATTCGGAAATGGAAAGAGTATAGCACCACTGCGAACTTATCAAGACACGGCCGTCCACCTAAACTAACAGACCGAACAAGGAGAGCACTGGTCAGAAATGTAACCAAGTGCCCCAAGATAACTCTGGAGGAGCTGCGACGTACTGCTGCTGAGCTGGGGGAATCTGTACATGGGACAACTATAAGTCGTACTCTACACAAATCTGGCCTTCATGGACGAGTGGCAAGAAGAAAGCCATTATTGAAAGGAGGCCATAAGAAATCCCGTTTGAAGTTTGCTAGAAGTCATATGGAGGACACAGCTACCATGTGGAAGAAGGTGCTTTGGTCAGATGAGACAAAAATTGAACTTTTTGGCCCAAATGCAAAACGTTATGTATGGCACAAACCTAACACTGCTCATCGTCCTGAGTGCACCATCCCCAGTGTCAAATATGGTGGGGGGAGCATCATGCTATGGGGCTGCATTTCCTCAGCGGGGACTGGGAAGATTGTAAGAATAGTTGGGAAGATGGATGGAGCCAAATACAAAGACATTTTGGAGGAAAACCTGCTGGAGTCAGCAAGAGAATTGAGGCTGGGGCTGAGATTCACCTTCCAGCAGGACAATGACCCTAAACACAAAGCTAAATCTACAATGGAATGGTTTAAAAAAAAACATATTAATGTGTTAGAATGGCCCAGTCAAAGTCCTGACCTAAATCCTATTGAAAATCTGTGGAAAGACCTGAAAACTGCTGTTCACAAACGCTCTCCTTCTAATTTGACAGAGCTTGAGTTGTTTTGTAAAGAGCAATGGGCTAAAATGTCAGTCTCTAGATGTGCAAACCTTGTAGTCATACCCCAGAAGACTTGCTGCTGTTATTGCAGCAAAAGGGGGTTCCACAATGTATTAAGTCATGGTCCATGAATACTTATGCACGGCCCACTTTTCGGTTTTCCACGGGCCCCACTTTGGGCACCCCTGGTCTATATAAATAAAGCTCTTCTTCTTCTTCATCTTCATCTTCTTCCTCTTCTTCTTCCTCTTCTTCTCCTCTTCCTCCTCCTTCTTCTTCTCCTTCTCCTCCTCCTCCCTCACAAACTTTGATCAGGTTGGCTCTTTGTAAAAACGGCAGAGGTAATCAACAGCGATTTCTTGTGTATGCCTGTGCTGTGCAGTTTCGAACTTGTGTATCAAAAAGCGGGCGACTCTTTGTGAGCTAAACTTGCAACTAAGCCTATTTGGGAGAAAATGCTGTAGCCTGTTCTGTTCCCCTCTTTTAAATCAGTCGGGCAAAACTGAATATCTTACTGTCACACCCTCAACTAATTTGTAGTTCTCACAAACCCTTCCACACACTCCATCAACTTATATGAACGTTTTGTACATTTTAGACAGTGTGCAGTGGAGTTTGTCGTGACGGCTCACTAGCAAATTTGCATATTTCTAGGTGAGCGTTCGATCAAAAATGTCTTACATCTTACCTGTGGTCTACTTTCTACTGCTGCTACGCCTGAGACAAAATGATAAGCTTTAAGAAAAGGCGAGGAAAAGTGGACGTATCCGTTATGGCGACGAAATCCTCCCGCCCAGGGCTCTTTTCGCTCGTCTTAAAGGAAACCAGAGCGTGAAGTAGGTTCCTCACTCCTTGCATTGTTCGGCGGTAGGTGTAGATTTCCCCGTTCTTTTCGCAGCAAGCGAGAGAAAGGAGGGAAGAAAGCTACAACTCAACCATTAAGTCACTCGTAATGAGGTCAAAGCAACACCCAGGGAGCCGCCGCCGAAGATTTGACGCCTATATTATTGCGTATTCTTTTTGAAATTGCGCGCCTTGCCTGGCGTCCTCCCCCCGGCTGTGTTCCCATGCCTGTCTTTTGAAGTCATGGAAATCTTCTTTCAGATTGTGTCGGCGCCTCCTGTGTCAGACCGCGCTAAGAGCCTTTGTTATGGATCTTTGTTAGGAGGCGTGTTCTCCGTGTTGCCCCTGAAGCATCCGCTGCTCGCCTTTTTTTTTGGGTTGCGTTTGTTGAAGTAGCAAGTGGACAAGTACAATACAACCCATTGGCAACTTGCGTTTGAAAGAAAGATGATATAAACTTGGATCAGGCTTCTGTGGAGTTTGAATTATCAACTACAGTAATAATCTTCAGATTCTCATAACTTTGCTCTCCCAATTTAGTTTATGCAACAGGCCTTAGGATCAATGAGTCAACTAAGGTGTTGTGTATCTTATTGGGTGGCAGTTTTGCAATCTTGACTTTTGTGTATAAGCACTCTATGTCATCTAGAAGCTTGCCATCGAACTTAGTTTTTTAAAGTTGTGTACTGGATAGACGCTCATATAATGTAACAGTGATATAAACTCTATTAACAGAATGCAATAATAACCCTTCACAATGCAAGTAGAACGCTCCATTGACTTGAATGTGATTTTCCAACATTCTACCAGTCATTATTTTCTGATAGAGGACCTCTGAAAAAAATAATGACTGCTGCCAATGGAAACGGAGTTCGTGCTTGTCAGGTCTTTCATATCACTCCACAGTAGGAGTAGAGGACACTATCTCTGTCCCTGTACCTGCGAGAGAAGTTGGGGAATCGCTCGTGAATTTAACGGGAGTCCGACTTTCAACTTTCCCAGAGATTCACCACCATTCCTCCTCTCTAACTGCACCTTAAACTAAGTAGCTAGGCTAGCAATAATCAGTCAATCAATGGTTTTGTATAGCACAATATCACAACAGGAGTTGCCTCATAGGTAGAGATGGCCGATATATCGGCGGCGCCGGTATTATCCGCTAATATTTGACATTTTTCACATATCGGTATCGGTCCGATATGGGCTGATATTTATTCTTTTCTTTGAATTATTTACTGCGCCGTAATGTTGTAGCACACTTGAATGCAGCAGCAGTGTAGATGGGCTGCACTGACCTGACTGGGGCAACAGTTTATTCAAATTATCTGAAATAAACAGTGGCTCCTAAAAATAAAGGAACTCCAGCATAAATTCTCAAGTCTCCAAAAGAAAGTATGTTTTTACTAAGTTTAAACAAAGTGGAGCGGACACTTGGACACCACAGAGATACAGAGCCACAAGTTGCTGCTGTTACAAACTGGACTAAAACTGCCTCCAAGTCCAAGGACATTATTTTGAGTCAGGATTAACATGAATCTTTTTCTGATGGATTGTCACTACATCTGAGTGGTGAGTGTTGCAAAAGTTTCTCCGTCCTGACGCCAGATTTATAACTTTGTTTGTTAGCGTAGCATAGCTTCTTGCTGGCTAAAGGCTACAGCACGTAAACATTGGCTTTGTGTCATCATGTAGGTTTACTACAGTGATGATAATGTCTGTATTCATGTTTACTGTACTTTTATCATGTTAAAGACCCGTGAAAACGAGGCGTCATGTCCGCATTTTCGCGCATATTTAATTAAACACATTTGCGATCATTAGCGCATTTATCATTGAAAACAATGTAGTCCAGAGCTCATGCTAATCTTGTAAATCTACTGTTTGCCTTTTGCCTGCTCTAAACCAACTCTAAATCTTCGCATTCTGGCCTCATAAGTTCAGTATAAGATGCTGTTAAAGTGACATGATGCTATATTTTGCAATTCCAAAGCTTCTCACAGAGCTGTCCTCAGAGAAGTCCATCAGATGTGTTTAAAGTTAAAACATGTAACTTAAACAGCATGGAAGGCTACATGTTTAAATAAAAAATACAATAAATAGTAGCATATTCCCAGTGTCACTGTTTTCCATCAATAGAGGTAAAAGTATAATAATAAGTAGGTCTGACTAATTATTTAGCCCAAAACAAAATGACATTTCACTCCAACATTGCATTTGGTCTTTTTAATATTTGTCTAATAAAAATGATTGATTGTTTCATCATAGTGTGTGAGACAGTGTGTTCCAGGCATAAGCATACGACATTCCAATAATGGAACGACAATTTCCAAACTTTACAACATTTGAGTGAGCCTTTCTATTGATTTTTAATGTCAAAATAAATATCGGCAAATATCAGATATTGGCCACAGCAGCGAGGCAAATATCGGCAGAAATGTTTTACTGTATATCGGACCATCCCTACTCATAGGGCTGCACTGAACATTAAGGCAATAAAACCGAGCAGTAAATAAGACAATGTAAAGTTCAGGTGAATCAAGTATCCAGGCAAACATAATGCCCAAATAAGCGTCAGCAGTGGGTGGGGACGAGCGACGAGGGTGTCCCCTGTCCTTAGACACTCCAGCACGGCAAGGAAAAACTCAAAAACCCAGGGGGAGAAAAGAGAAACCTTGGGGAGAACCACAGAAAGGAGAGATCCACTCCCATGGACGGACAGGCTATAGAGACCCAGCAATAAGTAGCTAGCCGTGCTGCTACTAGCCTAGCCACACTGCCTGGAATCAACAAACATTGCCAAGCAACGCGCAAACTTTTGGGAACTATTTGCCACGGAATTCATTAAATAAACCTTTCTGCCTTCATAAAAGTGTATGAAGTTTATTTGTGTGTGTACAGTCGGCAAACAGCCGTATAATAAGCGGGATAATAGAACGCCGGTCATTATCGGGAAAATAAGTACCTTCAGGGCGACCAGTCCAGTTCGCCCTGTCTGTACTTATTTTCCCGATAATGACCGGCGTTCTATACATTATCCCTTACTTAAAAGAGACACATTTTTGTGCTTTAAACCATGTTGTATCCTTGTTCCTCTGTCTGAATTTCCATTTCATTTCACGCAACCAGTTTTGAGAATTCACTTGTTTCTTTCTGGTTTCTTCTTCTACTGTTGAAGCACTTTGATGTGTACTTCCTGGGTAATATTGTGTCTTAGGAAAAACTCCAAACTGTCCTCCGCAGTTTCGGTATGGCGTTGCTCGTCACGCTGTTGGATGAAAGTGAACGTTTGTGCTTACCAAGTCATTCCAACTGCTGCCTGCAGAGGGAGCTCCAGGGTACCTCCTCTCTTGCCCCAGCTTCTGTGTTTTAAAGCCACTGTCTTATCCTTACATTAAATTAGATTCAAACTGGCATTACATCGAAATGTATTGGGAAATTATGGCATTGCTCTAAAGCTTTTTTTACTGTACAAGTTCATTGAAATGATCAAATGATGATCTGAACACATTCAGTTGCAGTTTTGGTTGAAACAGACAACATTTGATTGCTAAAAAGTTGTTCGTTTTGTCCAGTTCTCTTTCCTCTCCTTGATGAAATGCGATTTGCGAGCATTTCATGGAATGATATATTATGTGCAGATTTTTTTCTGCGTTTGTGACAATATATAGTATTTGGGTATTAAAAATGGCATTCGAAAGTCTTACGTTTGTCTTGCCTCTGCCTGTATACACCCTGGTCCAGTTGACGACTCTGAAAGCGCTTCAATGCAATATTTGGATTTTAGTTAACGGACCGTTAAGCAAGTGCCCCAGTAGGAAACATTTGACAGAAATGGCGTACTTTGATCTCTGATGTGTGAAATAATGTTTGTCAAAATGATTTCAACTACACATTTGGATAGAACTGCAGATATGGTGACAACTGGAAAAGAAAAAAAGCATTGACATTTACATAAATTAATTTCATATTCACCCCGTCAAAGGGACTGATTTCCTGAGTGTGTGTGCATGTGGTAAAGTGGAGCAAAAAGCAGGTGCAGTGGAAATTTTTGTCTCATCAACACTATAGAGCCACAGCGAAAAACTATGTTATCGGATATGCGGCGCTAATAATATAAACAGTTTCTATTGATGAAGCAGCAATACGCTATAAAATGGCATCTGCTCATTTTAAATAGTCCTTGCAATTGAGCGCCTCAAGCTTTGTAAATCAGCCCAAAAAGCCCATGGTCTTTACCGCAAAGCTTCAGTCAAGAAACTCCCTTTTTACTCTCAGTTTTCACAGAATTCCTGAGCATTGCATCACATAAGAGACGTGTGCGCGGCCTATTTTCATGGACATCAAGAACAGCGCAAAGACGTTGAGTCCGACAGGAATACAAACGAAATTAATTGCTTTGGCTCCTGGCTTAAATGAATACACAGAGCTAAGTTACATCAATAAATATGACTTTTTAATATGTTAAAAATAGGCCTCGAAATATACTAGTTTGTACTGCAACTGTCAGTGGGCCCGCCACAGAAAAGTGCAAGAAACTGTCAAAAGTTGAAAAGCTGAAGAGGTCCTGCACCATGTGAAGCTTTAAAATTCGGGAGTTGTTATTTTTCTTGACAAGGCAGAAGCCATTTTTTTCACCACTCTTCCAAAAGTTCCGAAGGCAGTGTATTTTGTGGTGGACAGTGCACCCGTTGGGTTCTTCTGAGAGTTTGTTATGCTTCTTGTATTTCCGAGGCTATACTTTTGGGTGTATGAATCATTTCAAGGAAGGCTTTGTAAGGAATTTTTTTATATCAGCTTTCTGTCTCTCCAGAATAAGCTGTGAATTATCAAATCAGATACTGATTTTACTGATTTTACTGCAATTACAGTTGTTCTTAACCTCTCAACCCCCGCCTGAACCCAGTGCATTATCTTCAGTTGAGCATTACAGTAACGCCTTATTTAAAAGCTATGGCCTACAGAACTCATCCAAGCTTCTTCCTCGTTATGATCGTCATGGTTTTGTCCTTTGCAGTTTTGTTTTCATCACGTTTTTGTTGCTTTTTTTTAAATACATTATTTTGGTCACATTTTTGTGGCTTGATCACAGTTACATTACACTACAAAAACAAAATGCAGCAAAAAAACATGACGAAAAAGCAATGAAAACATGACCAAAAAGTGACCAAAACATGACCAAAAAGTGACCAAAATGAGGCAAAAAATGCAACAAAATAGTAATAAAAACTTGACAAAAACATGTCCAAAATGTGACTAAAAAGTGACCAAAAAAAGCAATTAAAACAACAAACAAAATGCAACAACAAAGCAATAAAAACATGATGACAAAAACAAGTTGGAGGCCTAGATGAGTTTTGTAGGGCTTAGCTTTCAAATGAGGCGTTACTCAGTCTGGTAAAACTGGAGAGAATGCGCTCGGTTCAGGTGTGGGTTAAGGGGTTAAAGGCGCATTATGAAACTTTTAATGTGAAAAACAAAACGTTTTGTTCGTGCACATTTGACCTTTTAATGATCAGCTGGTTAGTATGTCGCCTTTACTTTCCATCACAGTGGCTTCTGTTATGTCCCAGGATCAATTGTTTTTTAGGGTTTCTGGTAGGTCTTCAGCGCTCACCAGAAAACATACAAGACAATTGATCTTGGAGTGTTGTAGTGGCCACGGATGAAAAGTATGAAAGTATGAAAGGTATATCTTACTAACCACTCATGCAGCCACTGGGTCACGAAAAGGTCTAGAATTAGGGCTCCAAATCTGATATGTAAATGAGGAAATGCTGCGTGAATAATAATTTTGAAAAAAATCTGAAATGACTTTGATACTGATCCACTTTTACACGCATTACTCGTTTTGCATGTGAGAAAAGGCTTTGTAGATGACCCCCTTAATGTGCATGACACATACTAAATCTATAGCTTATACACAGTGCCATCTTGTGAACCATGTTAAAATATTGTTTCAATAAAACCAAAGGCCTGTAGTTTAGTTTAGTTTTTAACAATCATTATCAAAATTGTCCGATCTGCAATTAGTTATTGTTTATTAAATTATTTTTATTATTTTATTTTTTATTTTTTTTATTATTATTTTTTATTTATATTATTTTTTAAAGCAATTGTATCAGATGTTCAGTATTGGGTCTTCTCTCAAATATTAATGCTTATGGATGTGCAGAAATTGTGCACTGTGATCCAGTGATTTTGCTAAGGATAATTTGTCTCCGTCTTTCTGACGGATAGGGTTGTAAAAAATCTGTCGAGCTATTTTTATCCGTCATTATAAGCGTTTTTAAAGAAATGTATATAAAGACGACATATTATTTATGTTAATTACAGGAGCTAAACTAAAAATGATTTTTGAACAAGATCGCGGAACACGAATTTTGTTCAAACTGCGTAAAAGACTCAAAGGAGGACGATTCTGCTCCTTATTGCGGTTTGATTTTCAATCTATCAAGATGATGGATGGCCTTAAAACATTTCCATCGAAGCTAAAAATATTCCGTGATTACGGAGAATTTTCAGTTAATATAACCTTTGCTGCGATCTGAATCTTAAATTGAAAAAATAAATCACAAATCTACACAGTTGATTAATAAGAAATCATAGAAAAATCAAGACAACATTGCTCAGTGCCATCAGTTTATTTTTTTTGTTAGTTCTTGCTAAAAACATGTTCTGTAGTGCTGGCATCTTTCCAATTCACACTCGGAAGGTTAACCATAGTGCTTTTCTCTTACTAAACAAACTGGAAGAAATGGCCCAGCTTTAACTGATTTTCTTGTCCATTTTCTTTCCCTGCAGGCCCGGGCCCCACTCAGGAGGAGCTGCGGAGGCGTGTGGAGAACGGGGTCAAAGAATTCTGGTATTTTGTCCGCAGCGAGGTGAAGAAACTCTCCAACACAGAGGAGAGCGAGAGGCAGAAGTACGCAGAGACGCTGCTGCAGGACCTGGGGCATCAAGAGAGGTGAGTGTGCGTGCTGGATCCACACTGGACAGGGCACACGTCAAGGATGCCCACTCTCTCCACAAAACTTTGTCAATTTGCAGTAGTCTTTCTACTGTATTCCAGTAATGTCAGAATTAAATGGAGAGTCTTTTCTTTTTAAGAGCCCTTATCCAGCAAAACATTTTAAACTTTTAACCAATGGTATGATGTACTTTACTCAAAGCCACACGTAAATCTGTTCTGCATTCGTGCTCAGTTTGACAATGAAAATGCTATTTTTGCAGTGGATCCGAATAAAGCATTTGGAAAAGGGTGTCTAAAATCACATCATAAATCAAATGTTTGGCTATCTGTAATTGATGTAAAGCAGCATCATCTCCATGGAGAAGAGCTGGTGATGTCCTGCTCCTAGCAAAGATATGAGTCAGGTCGAAAAGGAGAATAAAGTTTTATGTATTTTTTCCCACCAATAAAACACCCCTTATATAGAATAAAGGGATGTATTTTGTTCTATTTATATGGTGAATGGTCACGTACTGTAGTTTGGCCTCCAAAGGTGGTCCACACCACATTATTTATATAAAAATTAATGGGTTTGAAATTACCTCAATATGTATTTGTTTAATTATAGCAAGTATTCTGCCTGTAATCACTAGTGTTGCTCATTTTATGTTAGATAATAAGAAATGTATGATGAAAAACATTAGATACCCTTTTATAAAGGGTATTTTAATATTTGGGAAGGGCTGCAGTATACTGTATTTCTAAAAGTGTAAACCCATTTGTGCTATTTACACGTACATTAACTCAAAATGCCATTTAAAGGGAAAAAAAGGTTATCTAAACTTTATTACTTCATCATGAAACACCATTCAATGCGACTGGGTATTTATTGCACCCATTATCCATGATACATAATGAAATGCGCGTAAATTGTTGTGACGACCTGAGAAACTCAAATATATTAACCTCTCCAGGGTTATTAATAGACTTCTAATCAGTCCCTGAGTACATATGCAATTGTAAAAGTCTTATCTCACTTAATCATCAGCTTAATGCAAAGCACGGCTCATTATTAACTGTCCCTAATCGCATTCAGCTTTGCCGCGAGGATATATTCCAATATCAGATGTACCACATATCCCTGAAGCATATGTATCTTATTGCTAAGTATAGACATTAAATAGATAGTGAATTATGCATTGTGGAAAGTGGCTGATTTTGGGGCATTATATCAGTGTTCAGCTTCAACAACATAAACACAATTATTACTGTTTTCAATTAACCTTTTATTGCGTTGAAGATGCCTTTCGCTTCCATAAATGATTGACTCATATTCACTTCTATAAACTTTGGTTCTTTTAAATTTGATTTGAACATCCCCCAAAAACAATAAGTTAGTTTTCTCTATTAAATCGTAGTTTTATTGTCAGAGTTAAAAAAAACAAAAAAACACACCATTTGTGATACTTTTTTTATTTTGTGTTTTGTCCACTAGCGAGCCAGAGATTTTGCAGAAATAACTACAACAGCACGGCGGTCTCTCATCTTTCACATGCGTATTAATTTGCATATACTGACATACTTGTTATCCACATGTAACATGAAAGACGACCGAAATGATGCGGCAATCCAAATGTTGTCATATCCTTTCTGGGAGACAGCAGTGGCCATAGCCAACGATAGAAATATACAGGCATAGTTATTACAATAGGACCCGTTTTCTCAAAATGAGGTTTTCATTCCACTCTTGCAACTTTAGTAGCTCCTGCAGACTCTGGGGCGGCACAGTGATGCAGAGGTTAGCGCTCGTGCTTCAGAGCTTGAAGGTCCTGTGTTTGATGCCGGTTTGGGGCCTTTCTGTGTGGAGTTTGCCTGCTCTCACATTGTCTTTGTAGGATTCCTCCAGGTACTCCGGTTTCCCATACCACATGTACAATAGGTGAATCCTCCAGCCAGGTTCATCATCAGCCTGGCTCCACATCGGGAGATGGGCCCCCGGGTGCTATACTGCGGTCGCCCACTGCTCCTTACGGGACGCTCCAGCAGCATCGAAGGATGGGTCAAATGTAGAGGGCAAATTTCCCTACAGAGACAATAACGTATACCTTAACCTTAGACTCCAAACTTTCCAGATTTGGACTTAATAATATTTTGAAGTATTTCAATTTTCCCGCTGAAAATATTGCAGAAGTTTCTTTATTCACCTGCAATGTTTCGCCTCAACCCTGTAATAATGTTATCCTTCATTAAAAACCTGGACATGTTTTTTGCTTCACTCATGCAGGTTTGAGTAATCCTGCTCACTTTGGTCGTACCCTCTTCTGCTGAAACACTCCGATCTGTATTTCCCAGATGTCCTTTTGGAATATTTATGGTCCATAAACCATCCCTGGGCCACTTCTGCACACAAACTGTGGAGGCTTGTATATTGTTTTGAGCATATTTAATCGCCCCTGCTGCCAGTGAAGGGCGCTGCAGCCAAACTTTGAGATGCAAACTTACACAGCCCCAGGTGACAGTCTTTCCATATACAGACATAATCTTCCAGACTGTACAATATGCTGTAAAGTGAAAGTTTATAGGCCATCATTATGCATATGCCCACTTTAAAAATGGATCAGTTAGGATTAGATGAGATTTGCATAGTATTTCAATTTGAATTTGAACTTTTGGTGTCCTTTTTGCTTTAATGTGCGCAGTGTCAATCCCCAAGATTTCAAAACTGTACACCAATAGTTTCAGTTGGCCACTTATTGAGCTACTTGATACCCGCACAGACAGGTTGCCCTCTGGTCCCGTCTACAGCCGAACCCAATCCGTCCCCAGTCATGCAAGTAATAGCTCATTCTAAATACATTGCTTTGGGAAGGCTTACGTGCTTTCAGTGGGGACCTTCACCAAGTACGCAGCACTTTAGTGCATGTCACTTCTTAAATTGTATGATATTTAGAATGTAATGTTTGTGTTTCCTCTCAGTCATCCAGGAGTTTTCTCTCGGAGTCGAGATTTTTAACCAAGAGTCAGAAGAAGCCTCTGAACATATAGGTGAAAAACCCTCAACTCAAACAAACGTTCAAGCACAGTGGGTTTTATAGGACCTATCATGACCAGCTTCAACACCAATAAAAATAGTTTCAGCATTAATAGAAAGCATTTGCAACAATTAAAACAATTTATCAACAGTGATGTATAGGTAAAGCCCCACAACCCACTTTTGGGGACCAACCCACCAGTTTAGAATCACTGATTCAATGATAAATGGTGATCCATTCACAGATAAGGCAACAGGTCTAATAACAGCCATTGTTAGATCACTCTTATGCTTTAAGCAATGTCTGCATGTTCAGTCAAAAGCAAGATTGTAATAATTTATCTTATGTACCTTTATTTAAGGTGAGACACTGTAAAATCTAGATTTTTTTTTTAGATGAAGATGATTTATTTATTTTAGAAATATCAGTTTGAAACTTTTGCACTATAAGTTACTGACATTATTAAGAGGCATTTTAGGCATCAAAATGACCACATTTGCATATAGGTTGCATTCATGGCATTCTAGAATGTCATGTAATAATTTGAGTTGGAGCGGCCAATATAACTCCGTGGGAGAGACACAGTTTTGGAAAGAAATGTCCAAATGTTTTCCCTCATCATTATTTGGAAGTAATTGGATTCACAAACCTGCCACAATAATCTTATGGCGGAAGGACCAACATCAAGCGCATCATTTTGAACATTGTCTCCACTTTCGGACACCCTTATGAGACTGTCATGTGACCTTTGTTTATGTTGTGAGAGAGAAGATGTTGGACTTTGAGACAGTATAGACTTTTTAGCTGCACCAACTCCATTTTAAATTATAGGCTCTTTAGACTGTTGTGACGTCATGTGAACGCAGCCTTTATTTTCCGCAATGGAATCTCAATTATGGATAGAGTCAGTGAGTGTATATGTTTAGAGTGCTTTTCAAGGCACTTAAAGTCACTGAAACCTTCAAACTATTGGTAAGTACAAGACTTGAACATTTAGTGTGTGTAGGTGCCAATTATGTGGAGACGTTCCTTGTTGGAAAAATGCATTTTGAGAAAATGGCCTTTGAAGTTACACTTTCAGATACAAATCTATGGAGAAACGTTTAATATTCAAACACTTTATTGTGAGGATTTGGCAATTTCTTCATATCCAGGAAAACAATGGAGCAAACATGGTCCAATATCTCAAACTTTGGACAGTCAATCTTTGTCAATCCAACCCGTGACCTCCTTGCTGGAAAGGCCAGAGCGATAACCACTGCCCCGTCGTGTCGCTCAAGACGGTGCCAGGGTGTCCGTAATCTCCCTGCCGGCGCCCTTGGGTGCCTTGTCCCTTTGCCGCTCTGCTAAAGTGGCCAGTCTGGTTTCCATTGCCTCCTGTAGAGAGAGTCTGGTGCCTCCCCACTGGGCTCCTAGCTTGACATCGTCTCACGCTGCGACGCTAGCTTTGACGAATGATAATGTCTGTACTGCAATGGAAGGAATTAAACCCAGCAAAAGTTTTTCTCATCTTATCTCTGAGTGAGTAGCATAATTTTCTTCTTTTTCTATAAATTGAGTATTTACAGGACACCATGCCCACAATTTATAACACAGAAATTGCTATTGTTAGACTTGACCGTGAATCAAGTGCGTGTGCAGCTTTTTAAAAACCTCGCGCTGACCTTGTGTGGCACAAAGTAATTGGGCTGTCTTGGTCAACAGAGATAAAACTGTTTGGCTCTTGTGACTCGGAAAAGTTGTGATACATCAGCCAGCGCATGTCGGTGAAACGTTCTCATTCTAAACTGAATAAAGACGCCTCGAGAGAAAAAAATCCCACACTGTTATTTTTTTTCTGAATGCGTTCGACCAACCTTGGTTTTGAGTGCTCTGATTCATCCACTTAAATTGAGATTGGTTTGGAGGAAAAAAGAATCAATTTTTTCCGAATCTCGCTGACAAAGTCGATTGTCAACGTGTCAAACGAATCCGGCAATGGAAAAAAGACATGACAACGAAAGTCAACTCGACTGGTGGCATATCTTTTGCCTATGTATCCGAGGGTTGGGGAGCTCCATTCCAGATCCTCATCTTGTCATTCTGAAGCTTGCAGGCTCATACTCATACGTAATACGGTCAAAATTAAAGAGGGCTATGCTTTTGCAGTTATCTAGTAATATCTCAAACACCTTACATTCTGTTGGTCTAAATATAGCTGAAACTAAACATCCAGTTTTAGCACCAGTGGCTCAAGTGATGGCGAGTGTTTTAACTTCACAATTAAATGATTTAGCTTAGTAAGAGAGGGGGTACGCATTTTCTGGATACAAAGGCCCTCACAGGGGAGCCTTTTTGAGCTGCCGCCGCGGTGCTGCTAAGTTTGGCCTCTCGGAAAGATTCAAAGATCACTCAAGATCATTTAGTTTGTGCCGATGATCGTGCCGCCAAAATAAAGGTTTATCAAAGTTTATTTCTATAGCATTTACAACTACACTTGGCAGACCAAAGTGCTTGCCATAAAAGAGTAAAAAAAACATCAACAATAAATGACGTAAAATGTAAAACGAGACAACAAAAGCGTGATCGCCCCACGGTCTTGACCCGGGCACATCCAAAACCGTCTGTGATCGGACAGATGTGGGGGAGCATGTCCATGAAGATCTTTAAAAGCGAATGACAACATTTTCAATTCAATTCGAAAACGGACTGGGAGACAGTTTCTGGATGTCTTTGTCAAAAGGCGGGCAGCTGCGTTTTACACCAACTGAAGGCGATGTATGGAGGACTGCTTGATACCAAAATAGTGTGTTACAGTAGTCGATGCATGTATGGCCTTTTCGAGGTCATTACGCGATAAAAAAGGATTTGACCATAGCTAAAAGGTGAAAGAAGCCAGATCTGACCACAGCATTAACTTGTCAACTTCCCTTTAAACAAAGTATGTATGTTTGCAGTGGGACTCAAACCAGCAATCTTTAGTTTACTTTCAAGTAGTTAGTGACCTAAAGTCATTCTTAAATCCCAGAGCAGCTGTATAGAACTTTCCGTCCACCAGTCATACACAAACCAAAACTGCATCTGCGGTTCATTGGCCACGACTCCACATATAGGCACCGAGTCATTTTGTCTCTTTCACTATAACCTTAAAACTTTTTGCCAACACTTTGCATTCTCTGTCTGTCTCAGTCACAACTTGCTTCTGTTTGGCGTTGGAATTTGAATACCCAAGTGCAGCGTAAAGCCGCTCTGCATTGTGGGCTCCTGTAAAGCGTTTATCTCTCGCGCCCATGTGTCTGTCTTGCATGCGCTGCTGAACACTCCCATGACTGATTTAGGTCAAAGAGCTGAGTAATACATCAGGCTTGTGTAAGCTACTGCCGCTGCGTCCGCCTTGAGCTACGAATGCAAACATCGAAAGCTTTCTGGAGTCCAAACGGGTGACGAGATGATTCATGGGGTTAGGCCTAGTTTCTTTCTGGTTTAAGCTTGTTCAGTCCAAAGGGATCTCCCACAGCATTATTGTGGTGAAAAAAGAGGTTGGTTTTAAGCTGTCATGGTTTAAGTCTTGGACATTGCGCTTCTTATTTGTGCTAATGGTTCTTCGATGTGAGACAAAACTATGAAGTACAGATCGTCACTGTAAAAAGACCAAGGGCCGGACCTGCCAATCTTAGCCCAAAGTAAAGCACCATTCTCTTCAAATGCCAGTGTTGTATGTACATGATTTGATTTTTTTCCCCCAATGTTTGCCCCATTTTTCTACACATCTTTTTCTTGTTTTCCCTTTTTTTTTATTACAATTCTCCCCATTTTCCCCAATTTATTCCCTATTTTCCCCCCATTTTTTCTTTCAAATTTCTTAACAATGGAGATGATGATGTAAATCTGCAGATCTTCCACAAATTAGTGTTCTATTTCTGGTTCTAGATGACAAATATTTGAGTATAGGTATCAGAAAAGTATCGATCAAGCAGGGCTGTCCGCTTTCAGCACTCCTCTTCGCATTAGCCATCGAACCGTTGTCCATAGCCCTTCGCCATAGCTTGGTGATTAAAGGGATTACAAGAGAGGGACAGGAGCAGCGAGTATCTCTTTATGCAGATGACCTCCTCTTGTTTATCTCTGACCCCGACACGAGTCTTCCTGAGGTTTTCAGAATTCTCAAAAGATTTCAAAAATGTTCTGGGTATAAACTAAACCTAGAGAAAAGTGAGGTATTTCCCATAAATAATGCAGCTCTTAATTACCCATTCGGGTCATTACCCTTCAAAACCACCCATCAGTTTGTTTATTTGGGCATTACTGTTACCAGAAAGTACTCCGATCTTTTCCACACCAACTTCCAACCACTATTCGAACAGACTAAGTCCAATCTGAGGTCCTGGTCATCCCTCCCCCTTTCTGTTGCTGGCCGCATCAATTCTGTGCAAATGAACATTTTACCCAAGTTTACATATCTTTTCCAGTGTTTACCAATTTTTATCCCCAAATCATTTTTTACAAAACTAAACAGCATTATCACAACTTTCATCTGGAATGGCAAGCCCCCTAGAATATCATGGTCCACTTTGCAACAGCCAAAAAGATGGGAGGTATGGCCGCACCAAACTTTCAGTATTATTACTGGGCTGCAAACATCAGACCAATAGTCCACTGGCTTTACGAACATCCAGGAGCCGATGCCCCCTCATGGCTACAGATAGAGACATCATCTTGCAGCCCCTCGTCCCTGTCAGCTTTAACTTTCTCTAATACATCTCCTCCATCTGAATATAAGAATATCATTGTCAAAAATACTGTCAAAATTTGGATTCAATGTAAAAAACATTTTAATTGGACATCTTTTTCTCTAAGAGCTCCAGTTTGCTCAAATCACCTCTTTAAACCATCTTTATTAGACAAAACTTTTGCTGAGTGGGATCACTCGGGCATTAAATCATTTGCTGATCTATATGAGAACGATACATTTATTTCATTCAACAACCTCCGTACTAGATTTAACATACCCAACCGTGACTTTTTCCGTTATTTACAACTACGTGATTTCTTGTCAAAAAATGTCCCTCAGTTTCCCAACGCACCACAAAAAAATCCTGGTGACCTAATTCTGGATCGCCCACAAACATTTAAGAGTGTAATTTCAATCTTATACAGCAAAATTTTACACAACAACAAATCCGTGTTTTCTGTACTAAAGGGTGAATGGGAAACTGAGCTCAGTATGACACTCAATGATGACCTTTGGCTTTCAGCTCTTAATAGAGTCCACACTTCCTCTGTTTGTGCCAAACAGTCTTTTATGCAATGTAAAATTCTACACCGCTGTTTCTGGACTAACCAGAAGTTAGCTAGGATTTTTCCTGATGTGAACCCAAACTGCAATCGGTGTGGTGCTACTCCAGCCAATCATGTTCACATGTTTTGGTCCTGCTCTAAAATTCATCCCTTGTGGCAAAATATTTTTACATTAATAAATTCTGCAATTGGTAAATCATTACAGCCATGCCCCCTATTGGCTATATTTGGCGTCTCCCACACTTTGGGCTTATCTAAAGCAGAGTCAGACTCCATTGCCTTTATTTCACTTTTGGCCCGTCGAACTATCTTACTCAAATGGAAAGAGCCTCTGCCACCCACCTATACGCAGTGGGTCCATGATTTTCTTTTTTTGTTAAACTTGAAAAAATTAAGTTTACCCTGCGTGGAAACTCTAATGCCTTTTATGTCCAGTGGAATCCATATCTGTCTGCTTTAAAACAAGGTGTCTTGCAACCTCTAACTTAATCCTTCTAATAGATATGTACAATGAATAGTATCCATAGTCCTTGAATCAGCTTTTGTCCGTGTGTATGTATGTGTGTGAATGTATATGACTATTATTATTTTTAATGTTTTTGTTTTCTTTGTTGTTTTGTGTTTTGTGCTATTAAAAAAAAAAATAAAAAAATAAAAAAAGAAAAGTATCGATCAGGTATCGGTATCGGATAAAAATGAACCGTACACTGCCCTAATTGAGTGTTCTGTTTGGAAAGAATTGACAGTATTTTGCACATTTTTAGAGTACAATAACAGGCATTTGAGCTCAGATTTGTGTAAAAATATAATCTTCAAAATCATTCAAAACATCCTGAGGGCCAGAGCTTCTGTGCTGGAGGGCCGGATTTGGACCTCGGGCCTGACGTTGCCTACCTCTGCCCTACATGTTCTAGCCATGTCCTGATGTGTAGAATGAGCCCAGACCTATTCACCACAACTGCCTCTAAAATCCTGCACTGTCACTCACAAAAGGCGTCGTTCCACCTAGCGCGCACCGGCCGCGCACGCCACGATCTACGTGCACGTATCGACACTAGCCCGCAGACTTTCTGTTTCCACCACACACACACACATGCATTTGTTGTGGGCGGTGCCGCACGAGAGGAGCACGCTGTACAGATCGTCATTAAAAGTTTTGTAAACCGTGATGAGAACAAATGTGGACAAATGCTGTCATCTGGTGTGAGTTATGGAATCATGCAGAGGAGCCAAGCTGTATTAAACCAGAAAATAAACTGCTAAACTACAAACTATGAAGGTAAGCTACATGCAAATGTTATGCTAACACCAGCTAAAGCTGCGCTAACAGCGGCTAAATGCTATTATCGGCAAAATCCCCTTTTAACACAGCAGTAGGATGTTGTGAAATATAAAATCTGTATGACCTGCGTGTCAATAGTGAGGGCTGTCCACTCTCTCGTTGCCAATCAGAGGCCAGCAGTCTGTTCACGTCACATCAGACACGGGTAGCCCGCTTTGGCCACAGCCAGAGGTCGGGCCCAAAACCTATACCTGGTCAGACCGGTTTGGCACTGGCCTTTTTTATGGAAAAGCTCGACAACGCGGGTGAAAGAGCCATTCGGCTGACACGCGCCTGCATGTGGAAAAGAGCCTAAAGGTGTTACTTCGGGTCCGAATTGCCGTTATGAAACTGCAGTAACGCGTAAGACCTGAGGTGGCAGTAGTGAGTATATAAAAATTACCCACTTGCATTTAGTCCCTTTAAGTTTAAGTTTTGTACTGTGCATGTTTTTTTTTTTTTTCTTTCAACTATTAGAACAAAATTAGTTTTGTCCACATTTAGTTTATATAGTAAACTCATACATTTGTAGTAAAATTAAACACTGGGCATCTAGTTATACAACATTTGCAGGCTAGTTTTCTAGCATTTCTGTAACCGTGAGCCTGAAAAGTAACCCTGCAGGTTGTGAAATGTTTCTATACACTGCGAATAATTAGGATGCTACAAATGTTTTATAAAAGTTTGGAGCACAACTAACATTTTAATTTAATGGCTTCCTCTTTCACTGTTTGTAATAAAAAAGCAAAAAAGGCATTGGGCCTTTAAAGGTACACTGCGTAACCTTTTGTATTCCACTGTTGCCAATACAAAGCATTCTCCAACTGAGCAGCTAGTCACAGAAAATGCATTTTTTGCAGTGTGTAATCAAAGAATGGATTTGGGTGAGGACCTAACCCATATAAATCTCATATTGTTTGTCAACATCTTCATGGAGACGAGCTGGAGACGTCCCACTCCCAGTAGAGTTACAGTCAGGTCTTAGTAGAGCTGAGCCGCTCACAGAAATCACACACGTTTGTTCATTTTTAGGTATTTTTCAACAATAAATAAAATATCTGTACCAAAATAAATACTTGTATTTTATCATATTTATTGGATAGCAGTGTGGCTTTAAGTTTTAGCCAAAAAGTGAGTTTTAGAAGCGAAATGGTCGCAGAAATGTGCTACTTTTATAAACTCCCACATGAATATTAGGACTCTGGTATCGAAAAGGTCAAGAAATCTGGGAAAGTGTGTTGTAAAGATACACTTTATCAGATCTGTTTATCACAAAGATTGAAAGAGGAAGCCACTAAATCAAAATGTTGGTTGGAGTCTTATTCCTAACTTATCGAACATATTTGTTGCATCCCAGTTCTTCGCAGGGACGTGTTTATAGACACGTTTCACAGCCTGCAGGGTCACTTTTCAGAGTCACTGTCATAGAAATACTAGAAAATACAGTGTTTTTTCTCACAAATGTCTGAGTTTACAATTGACTAAAGGAGGACAAAAGTAATTTCATTCCACTGCTAGAAAAAAAAAAAAAAATCAGTATAGTTCCTTTTAAGTTCTAGCAGTATACATACTGTACAGAATATAATTGTGCCCCTGCCTATTTGTTCCTCATACATTTCTGTAAAGGAGGACACGGAAAATGCAATAACGTGGAAAACTATGGCCAGAGGAAGAGCTCAAAATCCAATTCTTATCCTAAAGTGTTAAAGATTCAACAAATATTTAGCTCCGACTTCTGAAGATTTTCACCTATTTTCTGGAAGATAAAACCCACAAAAAATGTAACAAAAGATCAAATGATGCCCCTTTTTTTATTATTACCATCCGAAAATATACTGAAGTATAATTTGACACAAACGAAGAACGTGAACGTTGTTTGTAAAGCTGATTATTTGCAGCGTCTCAAACTCAATCTTGTCTTAAGTGGACTTTTTATGAATCTGTACTTAACGTGACTAGTATTTTTGTTGAGAACTGATTACTTTTAGTCAGTGACCCCAGTTCTTCCCTGTTCAAAGCGATCAAAAGGAAGGCTGGTACTGAAACAGCGCCAAGAATGGCAAAACGTCGCCTTCTGTGACGCGGGTAGTCCCGATTTTTGGAGATATTTTGAGGCGTTTCTCTCTTTTCATCTTTTCATAGTTTGGGAAAAACGATTTTTGCATTTCATACTGGTGCACTGGGCTGGAAAGAGCTGCCGGACAATTTTGTTTTCGTTTCGGACACTTTCGCAGCCTCAGAGATGACACAGCAGTCGTAGAAGCCAAGATCAAACATTCCTATCAACACTCGCTAACATATTATGCTAACCCTGTGCTATCATGAGGCGTCATGTGATCAGATGTGATGGATCCTCTCAACTACAGGCCTTGCGCTACAGTAAAGCTCTGACCCTGACATCATTAAAAGTAAATCAATCGCGCCAAATGTAACGTCTTAAAAGTCATTTTCTTGGAACTATTAGTGGAACGTGCAAAAAAAAAAAGATGTTTCAAAAGACATTCAACTGCGGTTTAGGCTAAAATGATACACACACTTGTTCAAAAGTTGCCAACTGTTAACTTTTTTATTTTCATTTTGAGAGCAGTTTCTAGGCAGCCACCAGGGCTTGTAAGACTTGATTATATACAACATCACCACCTACACGACACGCTTGACAGTTTTGCAGATACAAGTTAAAATGAAGCATAATTACTGCTAATCAGCAAAACTGGGTATTATGGCTAGAAATACGTTTTATACCGAAGTGTTGCTTGGGGTGGGTGAATATTAGTTGACCTGAGACAATGGGGCCGGACGATACGGCAACAAAAAAAGATAGTTTATTAATCTTGATTTTTCTTATTAATTAACTCATAGAGGTCCAAGGGGTATACTGTATTTTCGGATATTCTTGCCTGTATTTTTATTCCACTTTTTTTTGTTTATTTGTTTATTTGAGCTGTAAGTCTGCTCAAAAGGAGTGGGCCGAAGCAAATAGCTTATAAGCGCCCACCCCAAAATTAAAAAATTAAAATAACATTTACATTAACAATCAAAGCAAGGAACGTAATACAAGATAACAAATCATAAACAAATCATATACAAGGGAACCTAAGGCAAGGTAACCACAAATAATAAGGAACAATAATAAAAACAACAACAACTGCAAAATAAAGAATAAAGAAACAACAGCAAAAGAATACAACACTACAACACTCACAAAATTTGTTCGTATTTAAAAAATATTGATTCGATGTAAACCTTTTTAAAATGTGGCAGGTTTTTACAAACTTTGATGCCCTCATCTAAATTCCTCCATACCTCTACACCACGTCTGGTGGGACACATGCTTTTTAAAGTTGTTCTGGAGTACTGTTTATCGAAACTCATTTTGTCTCTCAAGTTGTATTTGACATCTCGTTTGCAGAACATATTTTGTATACTCTCAGGAAGCGACTTTTGTGAGGCTTTGAACATGAGTTGAGCCATCTTAAATTCAGTAAAGTCCTCAAATTTCATTGTTTTTGATTTAAAGAATAATGGATTAGTGTGTTCACGGTATCCAGCTAAATGGATTATTCTTATTGTCTTTTTCTGAACTTTAAACAATGGGTCAAGATTACTTTTATACGCATTTCCCCAGATCTCTACACAATATGTTAAATGGGGGAGGATAAGTGAACAGTATATAGTGTATAGAGCTTTGTTATCAATGATATATTTAGATTTATTCATTAGGGATGAAATCTTTGCAACTTTAGTTTTAATTTTTATGATGTGAGGTTTCCAGCTGATTTTATGATCGAGTGTTAGACCAAGAAATGTATGTTCATAGACTCTTTCAATAGTTTCGTTGCAAATTTTAACTGGTAATTGTACATTCATTACCATTCATTACTTTAATGCTACTAAAGCACCATATTTCAATATGGTATCACTTGTTATACCTTTTTTGTTAATGTTAATCTGTAAGGCTTGTTAGGTTTATATGCATGTAGTTAAAGTGATTTTATTGAATATATAAGGGAAAGATTGAGGCGGACACAATTTTGTGCATAAAATAAACCCACAAAAATGAATGAATGTGGAATTAAACATTAACAAAAATGTTGTATGTGGTCCCGTTGGTCAAAATACAAGAGCCCAAAGTTTTAGTAACTTGTAACTAAGAGAGTGTTGCACATGGAGTAGACTGCTATCTTGACCAGCTCTAACACTCAGTTTCCCTGCGATTCAATTGGAGAACCACGGTCATGTGCCGAAGGGAGATGCTACCACTGGACAGTGTTATGACCTCATCGTGTAGTTTCATAATGCATTTCATGGTGGCCCAGAGAATCAAAAACTTCAGAATCGTATGGTTTATGTGCAAAAAAAGGATGTTTCCATCATTTCCGGATGATAATGACACCCAATAATGTAAAATATTATCTCCACTGTTATTGCTGTGGCCTGAGAGTTTTCAAAATATCTTGACAATATGGTCACAGAGATCTTTTATTATAAAAAAAATGAATGCTTTCCACTCTGATGTCACTTAACACACAAAAATCTTCCATTGTACTCATCCAAACTCCAAAGCTAGGAGAGGAATTTGGAGTGTACAGCCGCTATACCTTTTCAAGTGACTTCAGCATCAAAGCGCTGCCCCGTCCATGTGGTCCTGGTGCTGTTACCTCGGAGCCCTGGGGTGTGTCGGAGATCCGCATTAAGCTGTAGTGAGAGGCTGGAACTGGTCTGCTGTGGCTCTTCTTCGCTTCGCGGGAGCATTCCTGATGCTGGAGCTCCACGGGTTTGGATTTTCCGCTGCTCCGACGAGGCGTTCCAATCCTACTTTACCATACTTTTCGCAGACATTTCCTACTGTTGTGCCGCATTTCATCTGCCACCTTTTTATCCCACATTCTGCCCTCCCCCCGTGTGTGCGGCCGGCCAAGTACATAACTCGGAAATCAGTAATTCAATTAAATCAGAAGTTGGGCAGTTTGCCTCAGACCGGGAGCAGTTTCCAAATTTCCAACCTGGTGGGGATCCATTGGCTTTGGATGTTTGAGCGTTCTTATTAAAATGTCAACCTTTTTTTTGGACTAATTTGCTCTACAATCGCTACAAGGTAATCTGTTGGTGTCATGTTAAAAATAGCCACGCTGCTAATGAGGGGGAAAGAAAAAATCTCCACCTACTTCAAAGGTATATCGACTTTTGACCTGGGAAGTTTTACGATCACAATCTCCATGAATAGCTGCTGGCTCATCAAAGTGTTTGCGCGTTATTTCCCCGTGTATTTTAAATGGCTGACACATTTCCGATGCCATTCTTGACGGCGTGAAGATTGCGGTCCAGATGTTGTATTCATTAATGCGAGCTACTGACAGCCTGTGTTTTTGCCCGAACGAGAGTGCCAGGCCTTCCAAACCTGTTTTCCAATATGTCCCCAGGGTGAATCCGCCATTATTTTTAACGCGCGGGCAATTTTACCGCAGATATGGCGGGAAATAAATTGTTGCCATAAACTTATCGGGTCGATTAACTTGTGAAGTGCCAAATGGTTAAAGGGCACTTTTGTAATGGGAAATGTTTTATTAATCATATTGTAGTGGAGTTACATTTTCTAACTCATTCCACACTGTCACCTGCTAACTGTCAACAGCCTGCTGGCTTTATTGGTGAAATCCAACACTGATTACTACACGATATTCAATTCAAAAAGTTGGAAGATGGAAAACGGGAAACATAAGTATAGTATAGTGTAGTAATATAGTTTTCAGACCCTATACAACTGCACATCCAGTCCTCTAGTTTACCTTTTTTGTGTATGTTTCTATTGCAAACCCATTAAGGAGGAGAGACGCACATCCAAAGTACTAAACCAGTACTAGTATGATGAAGGGCTAAGACCCCGAAACGTCACTCTGCCGGTGTGAACAATAAAAACTGGTGAGCATCTACAGCTGTGCGGATCTCTTTTCCTTATTTCCTCTGTTGCAAACCCACACAGAAAAGAGTTTGCATGTCCAAGATTCGAACCCACAGCCTTCTTGCTGCGAGCACTAAACGCTGCACCACGATGCCGCCTCATTTCTCTCAAAGTTGTGGTTGTATTTCCTCGTTAGATTATTCCTAGATTTGAGGCTTTTGATAGAGTAAGTAAGTGCTTTATTTGTTATTGTACAAGCGTACAATGAAATGGTGTTCAGGTGTTAGTTCTGAGCCGCTGCGACTGAGCTGCACCGCCACTGTGGGTCAACCTGACCAGCATGTTTTTAGAGGTAGAGGAAACCGTAGCACTCGGAGGAAACCAGGCTGGTTTCAGTCTCCTCTGATCCTCTGAACGGTGCAGCGTCTCTTGGGTTTGACCCTGTTTCAGAGCGTGGTGCCCTGCACCCGTCAGCTCCACCTCCTCCTTCCTCCTGCACAGCTCCCTCCACTCCACAACAGTCTTTCACCATCTTCTGGGAAGAGCTTAGCAGTTAATCTGTTTTATTCTCCAGTGAACGTCCATTAGCCAGAACAATAGAAGGCATTTGTGGCTTTGCTGTGAGTCTTGCCTGGATACCTCCTTGTTTGTCCCTTCCTTGTTTCCTGTAGCCCCTCTTGTGATGCCTTCACTGTGCTGCAGGTGTGGGGGGCTCTTGGTGTCTCAGAAGACATTTGCAGGCCTCAAATGGGTTTAGCTGATAAGCTGCTGTTTATTTTTAAAAAGCTGCTTTCTTCAGGACCATTAGTTTAGTTTAGTTTATTTATTTTTTGAGCAGTATACATTGTTAACAACATTCACATTATTCTATTACAGGAGCTCAAAAAAGGAGTAGGCTGAAGCCAGAAGCTTATATATATACGCCTACCCCGTAATCAATATAATAAACATTTACATTTCCCGGTGATACTGCATGGACTCTTTGCAGTAAAAATCCACGATCCCCACAAAAACATGGTAAAGATGTACAAAAGCATCCAGCTAAACAGTGTGGAAAACAGAAACCACAAATGCAATTCACAGAAAAAGGCAAAACAATGCAGCTGTACCGAGAGAGAGAGGGAGGTTGCTTCCTGTTTATTGAAATAAAATATTTTATTTTAATCAAATAAAATACAGAATAAATCTGTAATCTAATAGCAATCATTAGTAAGTATTTTTTCATTTTTTTTCTTTTCATAATTATATATTTTCATATCTATCAACAGATATCATCAACAATAACATACTAAGATACATTGATAATTAGTTTAAATATTGCTTAAAGATTTGCATATTTATTAGATTATTTGACAATTCCAAAAACTGATTTCAGCAAAATACCAAAACCAAAAGAGAAACCCTGAGTGACTGCTAGCACTTCCTTTTGTTCCTGTGACTTTAGTCCTGTCTGAGAAAGTTCTTTTTGCATCACAGTGTTTATTATGCGTGTGTCTTTGTTGTAGATCCATCATGACAGACCTGTACTACCTCAGCCAGGCCGACGGAGTGGGCGACTGGAGAGCCAAGGAGGCTAAAGACCTGTCCGATCTGGTCCAGAATAGAATCACCTACTTGCAGGTAAATACTTTTCCCGATGCATCACCATGTGCCTTTGATCCACCACATCATGCTTTTTTCAGACAGTTATTGTGTATTATTGTATATTTTGTTACTCAAGCATGGAAGATTCTCAATAGGGTTAAGGTCTGGACACTGTGGAGGCCAATAAATGCGTGAAAATGTCATTCCACACTCCTTGAACCACTATTTTGCTATCTGCGGCCTGATACTGTACAGTCGGGATCTTTGGAATGGCCCATTATATGGTCATGTTCGAAGCAGCCAGAGGCGGAAAACAAAGATGGGGTAAAAATTTACTTTCTCCCAATACTCCATCATTACTTTAACAAATGCTGAATTGTGAATATATTGTTTTACTAAATAAAGATACAGAGACATGGAGGGGAGAAAAGTGGTTTAACAGCCCATAAATACTTAAAACAAAGCGAACAATGCTAACCAGGAAGCTAACGACACATTAGGTATATGCTATGTTGGAGACAAGTGCCATTTTTCTCTTCTACTGAACAATTTGCTGTGAATAATCATATGGACTCGATTTGGGCTTGACTTTATTGGTGTGTGATAAATATAAAAAGTCCGCTAGAAAATGGCTCAAGAAAGTGAAATGTTTGTGATTCCCATTAGGGTTGGGTGATATGGACCTAAACATTATTCACGATATTTGTTGTTATGTATCACTATATCTGTATATATACTATATATAATTTCACTTTGCCGCGGACTTGATTATTTGTTATCTCATTTAAAAGGCGAGTTTAGACGGAGCGTTTGTGTTTGTGATCTGTTATAAAACAGACCTGGGAGAAGACAAAAGCGTCTTGTCGCCAATTGGCTGAGTTATTTTGAGACATGGGACTTCACCTGCACATGGAGAGCAGCTGGATGTGCTTTGAGAAAACTTCCAGGACACGATGGTGACTTTATGAAAATCCTGGAGGGTAACACATTTGTTGCTTGCCCTGTTTACAAAAATAGTCACCGAAGGGTTGAAAAGTGGCTAATTCTAAAACGATTGGACCAGCTTTCCCTCTTGGCCGGCACTCCAGTTTGTTTACATCTCACACGTGAGTTATCATTTACACTGATATGAGACAAATTCTTATCATGGGGAACATTTCTACTGGTACCACTACAGTTATATTATCGCTCAGCCCTAATTGCCATGAAAGGTTTTCTTCCACCGTCGGCTAGGCCATGCTTGTATGACGCGTTGCTGTCATGTGCATCTCGGAATTAGGGATAAATCAAATTAATTCAATTAATTCATGCTTTTAAAAACAGATGATGTGGAAAATGGCTAAATCGTAAAATCGTGTCCACTGCTCCATGTCTGCCTCCCGTGCGCCGTGTTGCCAATTTAGTAGCGTGTTCAACCGCTCCGCAGCGACTGTTTTCGGAAATGTCACCCGAAGAGAACCCAGAGACTTTCTGACAATCTCTGCTGCTTTACAAAGGCCGCGGGTTGTGTTTTCAGAGTGCGCAAAAGAGTTTTCTTCCGCTATAACTGAGTTTTCCCCAGTCTGATCCTCTTCCTTCTCTCACCCTGAGCCATGCTCTGAGCGGAGGCACACAGCAGCAGCTTAACTCCGCCCCTTTCCCCTTGAGTCTCCATGGAGACGGTTGTCAATCAGAGCAGAGGCATGAGGATGAGAAAACTAAAATGCTTTTGAAAACTCCATGGCTTATTAAGAAGTTTTACTTTTGAGAGCAGACAAAGAATATTTAAAAGAGAAATAACATTTTTTTAATGGGCCTAATTGTACGCTATATTATGAATCTAAATATTAATGGTCTGGACTCTGAGCAGTTTTCTAATTATGAAGGATCAGGAGACCTTTAAAAAAAATTCCAATAAAATCGATTAAAATCGTAATCGTCCAAACTGAGTAAAAAATCGAGATTTTCATTTTTGGCCATATCGCCCAGCCCTACTCGGAATATGCCTGTGCCATCAGGTAAGAAATATCAGCTGATCCCATTTTCTGGCTACATACTGTAACGTTCTCGAACCTAGACCTGACCAACTGCACCCTACTTTTTTCCCCCCGTCATTCGACCAGGTGGCGTGGTTAGGGCTGTTTTGAAGTCTGAATTACACACAGCTACATACACATTTAAACACATTTACCTCCATGTCAGCCCGTTTCCGCCGCGCGTCCCAGAAGCGGCGCCTCTGTTTTTTGTGCAAACATCCTTCAACAGCGCCGACGTCTCATTTGCACCATCCGTAACTGTCAACACCGCTTTCCAGGAGAGGCAGGTGAGCGGCGGGGGCACTCGCCTGGGATCTGACGAGCCAGCGCTCTTCGCAAGCTGTCAGCGCTTTGTTTCGCGCACGTGCATCCGGGTACAAGTTGGCGCCGTGGTGGATTGATGCTTGGATGTTTGGATTTACATAGCGCTCCCGTGGGGTATGCTAATATTGCAAATTAAGCAAGCTGTTAAAAAGCATGTTTGTATTCTCTTGGCCCTCACAGTGGCAGAAATGGACGCTTTTGCGCACATGTGGACATAATGTGTTTTGAGGAGTTGGTTTGAAAGGTCCTGTTATGCATTATTCAGGGGGTTTTATAATGCTGAGACGTTTGCCTTGGTACTTTTCGTATTATCATGAAAGGGCCTATTCCATGAAAAGTTGACTATATTCTTAGATCATCATCATAAACATTTCTGGAGTGGCATTTTCTTTCATTCGCACTTGTTTCAGTAATCCTGCGCAGGGCTCGACATTACCGTTTCTGGCTACCGACTTCAATCAGTGTGATGATAACGTGATAAATGAACACAGAAAACCCAATAACGATCAAACCAACCATATATAGAAACAATGCTAGCTAAATGTATTGTTGTAATGTACTAAAGGCTATAACTACTTTATTGATAGTAGAGGTCGACCTATATATGAGTATCTTACAATTATCGACCGATATCATAGCGTTTTTTTGCGTTTGAAAGATCGCAGTCACAACCTTAAAATGAGCCCTCCCAGAACCTCCTTAGGATTCAAGGGAGCCGAGAAGCATCATGGAGAAAATCTGTCACAAGTTTGTACACCTCGGATCCTATTTTATAGATTTTATGTTGTGGACCTTTCCTTATGATTTCAGAACAGGGAGAGATACAGACTTACTTTTTTTTGTTCTGGAATCTGTGCTGACTTTTGTCTTTTAACCTCTTAACCCCCCTACCTTAACCAAGCAAATTTTCTCCAGTTCAGTTTAGGGCCGTAGCCAGGATTATAAAAATAGTGAGGTCTGGATAATTCTTTAATCCGGGGGGTCTGGGGATCCTCCCCCAGGAATTTTGTAAAGATTCAGATGTAATTTCCTATATTTTAAGTGATCAAAACCACCTTCATCTCATCCTTTAGCTGTTTTCAAAAATTGCTTTTTGTTGCTCTTTTGGAGACCGTTTGGGAACAGCAGGAAGCCTGGGTGAATGTAGTGAGTGAGTGGTTGGTGGTGGCGGGAGGGGCTGACGGCACAGGCCGGTTGCTTCGCTTCTATCAATCTACCCCAGGGCAGCTGGGGCTACAATAGTAGCTTACCATCACCGAGTATAGAGTGAATGAATAATGCATGAAATTGTAAAGTGACTTTGAGCATCTGAAAAAGCGCTATATAAGACAATGCATCATTATTATTTCCCTGCTTATTATTACAGCTTTACTAAATAACAACATTTCCCAGTTTTGGAACAGTTTGGTCAAACAACAACCATAGCAAAACTTAACCCAATTCTTTATTCTAACAGCTTCATCAACCCTCACCTCTCAAGCTCACTCACTCTCAGATTAAAAAAATGCAATTTTAATATAAAGCTTTATTTAGACAGCTATTTCAAAACCAACACAGTTCTTGTCTAGACCTGGACTGATTGACACTAGGACTAAATCAGAATCAGAATAGGGTTTATTACCATTGTTATGAGCAGGTTCACAATTAGGAATTTTACTCGGACTATACCAGGACTATAAAGGACTGGACTGAGTGAGACTACAGCACAAAACCAAGACTATTAAGGACTGGACCTGGACTGGACCTGGACTGAATGAGACTAGACAGGATGCATGTCAAACATGTCTCAAACTTTGAAAGAAACTTTAGTGAGACGCCATGGGTGCCAGCTGCACTTTCTCTCTCCCTGTCTTCTTTGTGATTCTCTCTCACTTTTTTGCTGTCGACCTGAGGCGGGGCATCTGCATCTCTTTCCCCTGTGACCCCAAAGACTAACTTGCTTTGTCTGAACCTCTTCATCTCTTTCTCTGTTTCAGTGAAGAGGAAATGTTAGGACCAGATAGACTGTGCCACAGAAATAGCCTAGGCCAGTGGTTCCTACACGTTTTGGAGCTGTGTACCCCTGAAGCTTTAGTGACAAGTCACGTACCCCCTACTTTGACACGATGAATATCACAACATAAAATATCTATTTAATATCTATTTAATAAATTATTACAATGAAGCAGGTTTTCCATATTTTTTCCACACATTTTTGCTCGCCTAAGTGATAGGCTATTAAGAATGTCTTGTCCTAAATAAATACAAAAATATTAAATGAAAATGTCAGTTTTTAATTGTTTTGAAAACGAGGCTGTTAGTGTGAACGGGTAAAGCTGAGTGTTTTGCTTTGTCCCAGTGACCAGCTTGATCACATTTTGGCGCTGTTCATGCTAAAGGCGCTGCTGTTGTAGCGCGGGCTGACGCACAGCCTCAGCCGCGCTCTCGACCTCCGCGGAGTTTTACGCACTCGGGTCCAAAGCGGCTCTTGAGGTTCGGTTTTAGAGTGGACTCATTTAGGTCCAGAACATGCTCATCCACATCTGAATTAGAAGGTTCTTCCGCCTGTATAAGCGCGTGTTCACAACATTCATTTGCGCAGTAAAGGATTCAATGTGTCTTTAAAAAAAAAAAGCTAAAATTTTACCGAGGTCCAGACCTCGGTGACCTCAATGGTAGCTACGGCCATGGTTCAGTTCCACCCAAATCTAAAAGCTTCTCGACTGGAGCTTATAGCCTACAGTGTAACACCTCAATTGAAAGCTACTAAGCGGATCTAAGATTTTTCCTTGCATTGTCGCCGCGTTATCGTCACTATTTTGACATATTTTTGGTGCTTTGTTGTCACGTTTTTTAGGCTTTTTTTGTTGCGTTCTTGTTGCTTTTTCATAACTTTTTTTGTCGCTCTTTTGATGCTTTTCTCAGGAAGCTTTTAGATTTGGGTAAAGTCGACTATTCCAAGCCAATTCAAGCCTATACCACTGCAAGCATTTATTTCAAACAAATACACTGAAAATGGCGTGTTTTATGCACCTGGACTCCTTTCTCAGTCATATTTGATGATTCCTTTTACCATTTCATTTGCTCAAATAATGTCTCCTCGGACCGGACCCTTTGACCTCAGGTTGGGAACCACTGCTTTAGGCTCTGTGCAACATGCTTGTTTCCAAGATGCTGCTTTCTCTAGATGGTGTGTTGGGGGTAAAAATACCCCACATGAAACCAGTTTCATCGCGGCCTAAGGCCTCCGGTGCGCTTTTCCCTTTAAGAGCAGAATGTCTTTTTTCTCTTCGCTACATGGTCGTTTATCAACAGTACACTACACACGCTCACTCTGCTCATATCAAAGTACACACTTTGTTTAGTTGGGAATGAAATACCTTGTTGTGAGAAAAGAGAAAGTCCCAGGAGAGAGAGTGCAAGTTCTTCTTGTTGCTTAATGGTGGATGGCAGTCAGCGTTATGGTGCATTACCACCAGCCACTATGCTGGAGTGTGGGCTAGAGCAGTGGTTTTCGCTGAACCATTTTCTGTGGGCCCCTGTAAAAAAATAAATAAATGTAGGCGCTGAAAACCTTGGAGCAACACTACCAGTCTGTAAAAATGACTGTTATCGAGTTGTTTTGATCATAATTTCAGCTTTAAAGAGAGACTAGAAACTCTACAGGGAGTTGTTGTGTTGTAGAGTAGACGAACGTCTACTATCAAGAAATAGTCTGACAGGTCGCAGCCGAAATCTATCCACATTTGAATGGGTCTGCGGTTATTAATGTCAAGCCCTGATCCTGCATGCTCTGTCCATCTCCCTCCACGAAGCCCAGACACCTTCTCCAATGGAATGGAGAACTCGCGATGGAGTTTGCGAATTGTGCCTTTGCTCCTTGGATGGTTGAGTTCTGCTCCAGGAACTCTGAGCCGTACATGTTCATCACAGAGGAAACCCCAGCCCGACGCCGGGAGAAAATCGGAATTCGAACCGCTTGCATAGATCATTACGGAAAAAACTCATCGCACCACCCTCGTACTGTAACTGTTGACGCTGAACAGTGGCAGC
Source organism: Neogobius melanostomus (assembly GCA_007210695.1). Taxonomy (NCBI): domain Eukaryota; kingdom Metazoa; phylum Chordata; class Actinopteri; order Gobiiformes; family Gobiidae; genus Neogobius; species Neogobius melanostomus. Next base: position 865,883 of record VHKM01000355.1, read on the forward strand.
GTTAATGGGCGCTCTTGATAAAGAGCACCAGCCGGTCTGAACGGGTGGAGACAGCGGTGCCACTAACAGCTGCTGTCACCGCCGCTCAGGGGGCACAGCACTGCGCCAGCTGCCGGCTCTAATTCATCAAGCCAACATGCATTCGCCTTTTCAGCTGAGCTGAACAAAATGCAGCGGCTTTCGCTGATTTTCTCGGCATAAATAAAAGAGAAAATATGATCTATTTATCATTTCACTGAAGGGATTTCCCAAGTTTCTGAAATATTCAATCGACACGGGCAGATGAAAGAGAATAATGGATGCAATAAGAACTGGGTTAGCGTGCTTCCAATATGGATAAAATAACGGTTAAAAGCTAGGGCACGTTGGGGACTATGCAGAAAGGAAGTAAAGGATTCTATCGAACGGGGGAGAGATGTTTGAAGTAGGGTCCGCTTGGGGGCAGCTAAGGCCTGTACTGACCCCTGCCAAGATGGTGAAAGTCTAGCATTAACCATGTTAGATAGTGTCCATTCCTCCTGGAACCGCCACCTTAACGTGGTGGAGGGGTTTGAGAGCCCGAATGATCCTGGAGCTCTGTTGTTGGGGGCTTGGTGCACCTGGTAGGGTCTCCTATGGCAAACAGGTCATAGGTGACGGGTCAGACAAAGAGCGGTTCTGAATCCCCTTAGAGACCAACAGGCCCGGTTAGAACCATGAGGCCGTCCTTCTGTGGACCCACCACCTGCAGGAGGAGCCATGGGGCTGGTGCAATGTGATTTGGGCAGCTCCAACAGCTGCCCCCACGACCCGGCAAAGGGAAAGTGGAAGAAAGTGGATGGATAGTGTCCATGGAATATTCTGTAAGTTTAGCATGATTTTGGGGTGAAAACCCTTCAAGTTCTGGCAGTTGCTATTGTAGTTTTGTGTTGATTGTCGTTTTTGAGTTGCAATTATTCAAGCAAACATGGCGGTTTCTTGTGTTCAGGCTGACCTTTTACATCAAAAAGCATCTCGTCTCTCATTTTGAGTTCTACCCTCTCAGGCCAGGCGTGTAGCAGTGTGTATAGAGCTCGGGATTCTGTGGTCAATACTGCTAAGGTTTCTGGGATTCCTGGGACAGAAAGCGTGGAACCAGCCAGGGAAGAGAAACCGGTGAATTTCAGAATAAAATCGGCTACAAACTCGCACTAACTTGTCTAAATGCAGGGCTGGACTAGCAGGGAAAAAAACAGCCTGGGAGTTTTTGGGTCAAGACCGTTATCATTGCAAAAGTCGAGGCCATTAGCAATACATCAAGTCCCTTGTACAAAAACAGTATACGCTACAAAACGGAGGACAATAGCTGCATGTTGTTTCTGCCAAATTCAATGAGGTTCCTCTTGTGATACAAATAAGCTTCACAAAAAGTTAGGGAGATGTAGAGTGAGAATAGAAGTCCCCAAAAACCATAAGCTTTTCCGAACTGTGCGCCCTGAGTACGAGTGGCTGGAGGGCGCCTCACCTGACAACTCCCAACATGCACTTCTTTACATACATTTGTCTAAAATCTTTAAAAATAGAGGTCTGAGGTTCTGTCAATCCTGGAGGTCTTTTCACTTGTATTGGCAAATATGATGTGAGTGTTATGAGTAATGTTATAACCGAAAGGCCCATTGATCATTATATAAGAGATTAACAAGGAACCATAACTCAACAGCATGCCAACGGAGAGGTGTAAAAGGCTTGGTGAATGAGTTGAGCAATTGTATCCAAATAATGATCTCAGCATTGATAGATATTTCAGTTTCTATTGTGGGCGGGTGTGGTGCAATACGGGGCTCAGACTCTTCTAGTCTGACCAGCCCCAATTTTAAAGTAATCCCAGTCTATTGACGATGTTTGCAAGTTTCTGCACAGGCTTCGCCATAGCAGCGGCTAAAGACTGGAGAAATGCACAGGCACAAGCGTAGACGTTACAAAACTTTAGGCCCGTTTTCTTTACACTATACCTTCACTTTAGTAGCTGAAGTCTTGAATCCAGTCTTGAATTTAACAATACTGCTGGCTTTTTTGTTCAGAGGGATTTTCTAATGTCAAATTCCTTGTCTGATTAACTGATCTTTAAACCACGAAGAACAAGGCGACATTTGAATATTTATGTTTTTCACTTATAAATAGATCATTCAAAAACTAAACACGATCCAATATCGATATGGAAAAGAAGACTTTGTAACTTACATTTCCACAAAACCCTACATTTAAAGGGACAGGCCACCGTTTTTCAATACTGGGATATGTTCTTACCTGAGCTTAGACGAGTTGATACGTACCTGTCTGGTCTTTGTGCGTGCTCATGGAAGAGCGTGGTAGCTTCTAACTTCACCCACGTTTGGAGCTATAGGAATATGCTGGGAGAGGCCAAATGCTAACAACATCTTTGGTCGTTTTGCGTGACTGAGGGCACGCACAAAGACCAGACAGGTACGCATCAACTCATCTAAGCTCAGGTAAGAACATATCTCAGTAGGAACAACGGTGGCCTGTTCCTTTAAACCTGGGTCTATCCATTATTTAGATTTCGTCACAAAAAAAATAAAGGCAGTTTTGGCCATTGTTATGTATGACGTGCCTTATTTTTATTTGAAATTGTGACAGTATGGTGGTAAACTAGTTGCTAATGTATCCGTCATTTTCTCCCGTAAGTACAACTCGATACTAAATGTTCCAAGCGTCTTACAGACTGCGCAAACACGATGGAACACCCAGTCCGCATCCCGCCGCCGCTCCCTCATTTGAATCTGGCCCATCTGTCTCCGACCACGTGGCGATGAACAGTCGGCCCGCCGTCCTCCTGCACACTTTTGAATCATGAGCCTTCGCGCACGACATTAGATGAGCAATGTTGCAAATATTACTCCACTGTTAATGATAGGGGGCATCCATCACCCATCCGTTTTCCCCCACCCACCCCCTGCTTGTAAATTAAGCTTCAAAAGATAAAATTACAGCCGCGCGAGTTGATTGACACGTCATTTAAAAAAAAAGGGACAAAAAGGCAGATTTCGCAGCAAAGTAACAAATGTGCTTGTCAGTTGTAGCACTAATTGTCAGTGTGGGTGTCCAAAATTGGTTTTAATGAGTGGGAATTAAGAACAATGGCGAAACGCTATCGGCGGTACGAGAGATTGGGATTGTGTTGTCATAACCGCGTCGATTACTCAGCGTAATTGTTGATGAAAATGAAGGTTATACGTGGTATACACAGTAGTGAGTTAAAGCAAGATGCTGCAGGTGAATGGGGGGAAAAATTCAATATAGTGACATAAATATGAGAAAGAAATGTATTGCATATTTTCTGTCATTTTAATGCATGCACGCCTGTCCGTCTATGGGAGTTGTTCTCCCCGAGGTTTCTCTTTTCTCCCACCGGGTTTTTGGGTTTTCCTTGTCGGGTAGGAGGGTCTAAGGACAGAGGACGCCCCCCGAGGCTTGTTACCATCTGCTGCTGACGCTTATTTGGACATTGTTTGCCTGGACACGACATTTCCTTGCGATGTGCGATGTGCAGTGTTTGTTTTTATTCATTGTCTTAATGTTTAGAGCAGCTGTGAGGCAACTGTTTTGTATAGATTTTGTTTTGTATGGCCCGATATCACAATAGGTTGTTAGATTGTTTGATGTAACGTTACAAAAAACACGTGCTTTAAGTTGTTAAAAGGGTAGGCAGTATAAACATTAGCTTCAGCTTATACCTTTTCGGTCAGTTTGTATGTTATGTTGAAGAAGTATACTTAACTGAATGTAAATATGTGTGCATACTTTTGACCCAGTAAACTGAACTGAAGGTTGTGATTTTGGGCTATACGAAACAATTAGTTGATTCAGTGGTTCCCAAAAGGGGTCCATGCCCCCCTGGGCGGCCTCAGGGGCACTGCAAGGGGGCCCCCAAAACAAACGAGTGCATTGAAAAAGAAAGACTTTAAAAGAAGATGTACATTTCTTTGCTATATTATACTACTTCACACAAGTGTTTAGCATACAGTCGTGGCTAAATGTCACTTTTTATGTAATATTAGCTGTAAAATACTAACAGCTTCCTCAGAATAGAGTAAATTTATAAATATTGGGGGGCCCTGAGAGAGTTTTGGTCTGCGATGTCCTGCTGGAGTTGCCTATGTTTTCCATGACAAATTCTCAATAATGTTTAAATTTTCATTATTTTGTTGTTTTGGATCTTGTTTAGTTTAAAAAAAAAAATGTACAAATTAAAATCTTGCTTCAATTAATCAGGCCAGGAATTCGATATTAAAAGATCCCTCTGCAAAAACGTCAAAAAAATATCGAGAGTTTGGACTGGAGTTTGTGGGAGCTACTTAAGTGGAGATGTTGTTGCAAGAGTGTAAAGAAAACCTCATTCAGAGAACAGCTGTAAAGTTTTGTAACGTCTGCACTTTAGCGTGTACGTTTCTCCCGACTTTAGCCGCTGCTGTCTCCCATAAAGAAAATGACCATATTTGGATTACACGTTCAACAAGTACAGATGAGCATCCGTTTGTTTGAAATAGATCAATATTTGTTTTGAAAATTGTTAAATTTACAACAATGCTGATAACGACGGTGGTGCGGCGGTGGTGATGGGGGCGATGGCGGGACTTTCTGGTTGTGCGGCGTGTACCTATGTGTACGTGTGGGTGTGTGTGTGTGTATGGGTGCATACAGGTATGCTTACAGTACGCATAAACAAATATATTTTGAAATAAATAAAGAGGAAAACATTCTCAGTGCAGGGTAAGCAGGTGTTGAGCAGCTGTGGGAGGTCTCTCAACAGCTGCCCACACAAACCTCGCTTTTTTAAATGCACCATACAGCATAGGGCTCATCACGAATACATATACTACACATCCTCTTCAGTACAGGGTAAGCAGGAATGAAGGGAATGTCAGGGGCGTAGCACCTCTGGACTTCCGCTAACTCCTGTCTTTTTAAACACAACACCTATTTTAGGGCACAACTCTGTCAATCACTAATGTAGGTCGAGCAGGTGCAGGGCAGCTGTGGGAGGTTAAACATCTTTCGACAGCTGCCCCACTCAAACCTTGTTTTTTTTAATGCAACACACAGCATAGGGCTCATCACAAATACATCAATAGATCCTCTTCATCTTTTTGTGTGTGTGCTGTGGGTGTTCCTGTGTGTGTCCGTGCATGCCTGCCTGTATATGTGGGTGTGCGTTGTGTAGTTTGATGGCCTCGTCGTTGTTCCCGTCGCCACTGTTGTCACCATTGCATCACTGTTGTTTTAGCAAAGTTATTAATAACAATTGGGGGAAAAAAGAACGAAAATTGTTAAAATTGAAAGTTGATTACATCTGGTCTGGGCTATTGTTATTTTTTGGCATCGGTGAGGCTAATTTGTAATGTTTTTTTAAAAGAATAGGGTAGGAGCTTATAAGATTTTTTCTTCATCCTACTCCTGTTCTTCTTTCATGGAATGTATTATTGTTGTGTTTGCTGGATTGTTGTACCAGTTTTATGTAGCATTACCATGAAAAAAGAATAAATAAATGGAATGAAATGAAAATCCGTAAACTTTCCACATGTTTCCCCCCGCTCATGAGGTTGTCATGCCAACAGTCGAGACGGCTCCAGAGAGAATCCAAAAGTCTGGACTTTCGAGGTGAAACCAACAAGTCCTCGGCTCGCACCCAAATAATAGAAAACGGCCCAAAAATAGCGTTTGCAATTTCCATGGGTTTGACATCACCAGTTTATGTAACATTTTCTTCTTCCTCTTCTTACGCCGCCCCGTCAAATCCGGGCCACGAAGATTGAGCGTTATCATGAAAAACAGGTCAATGACTAGAAAATTACTCCGTTGCACAACTTAAATGAAATTGATTAAACTTAGCTTTCATTTGGAAAATATGAAAAATGAATGCTAGTTTCAAACGTACCGCTTCTGCGCGAGCCCCCGTTCCAATATTGATTTTGAATGTGTTTTTCTAGCGGTAATTATTCTATGTATTTCCTCGTGAGATATACTAGAACACGTGTATTGACTTGTGCGTGTAACTGTAATTGTAAATTGCATTCCCCAACCCCCAATGCGCTGCTATATTGAAATGGCTTGGGGATAACTCTACTAGGACCTAAAGTTATTATAAGAGGCAATTATGGAATGCAAATGAACACAATGCTTAACTGTATAGGGACGTGAATGTGAAGTATGCGAGTCCTCATTTTGTTTTCTTTAGTCCTGGATACGCCAGGCTTGGTTTTAGTCCTACTTTCTTTTATTACGTTCATTGGGCCCGATCTTCCGCCGGGCGCGTCAAAAGCTTTGCATATCTTGCGTGCAAACAAATGTGCGCCAGTGCTTGCCTGGCCAGGGGGACGGGGAGCGCTAACGTTGCCGTTCTCCCTTCATCTTTTATCAGCATTTAGTCGTCATAGTTTTTTTTTTCAAGCTCCCGCAGGACAAACTACAAATCGTTAACCCCACTGTGAGTTAAACACTGGCCGTGTCCCGGGAGAATGAGAATTAATAAAGATGGTCGTCCTATCTCCACTATAGAAACGGGATCTAAACACCAGCACGTTTGCCCCCGCCACCCACCGAGCTGCGGAAAATAGTTCAAGGAAAAAATTGTTCATAGAAGGAAATGGGGGAAATATTAGTAAGAAAAAAATAGGGGGAAAACATTGGGAAAACGAGAATGAAATGGGGCAAAAATAAGAAAAACATTTGTAAAAAAATTAGGGGAAAATGGGGCAAAAATTGGGGGGAAAAACTGAAAAAGTAGGAGGGGGGGGGGGGGGGGGAATGAGCAAGGTATACAATTTTTTTTTTTTTTTTTTTTTTGGAACATGCTTTCAATACTTTCATTTTTTCTATACCCGTTAGTACCTCAACTTTTTTTTCTCCACGCTTAACCTCTTACCTCCCACCTTTACCAAGCACAGTTTTGCCCAAATCTAAAACTTTCTGGACTGGAGCTTACAACCTATAGGTCAGGGTAACGCCTTATTTGAAAGCTAAGACCTACAAAACTCATTTAAACAGATCTCTTTCCTTGCGTTGTTGCTGTGTTGTCGTCACTATTTTCACTTTCTTTGTCATCTCATTTTTGTAGATTTCTTGTCACATTTTTGTTACTTTTTTGTTGCTCTTTTGTGGCTTTCCTGGTCACTTTTTGATACTTTTTTGTTGCGTTTTCATCCTTGTTTTCTTCCTGTGTTTGTTGCTGCTATTTTGACACTTTTTTTTGTTAAGAAGCGTTTGGATTTGGGTAAAGCCTAACTGGGGAAAATGGTTAACAGTACACAGCCCTAGTTACCATGACACCCTCCCTCATTACCGCCTCCCCAACGATATCAGAAGTGTGTTTTCCGATACCTATTTTGTAAGCGTTTTTTTTTTCTTCCTCCAGGCGCAGCCATTCCACTTCAAAGCCCTCCCTCAAGCCACAGTCACAAACCATAATGAGCGCTATATGCGGTTGAAACGTACCTGCGCTCAAGCTAATTATGAAGACAAGACCGGCAGCGAAAGAGACGTTTAAGCCTGTTTTTCTTTTTTATTCTCTCTTTTTTTTTTCTCTCATCTCGGCCTTGGCATTTTAGCGGGTAATTACCCGCGCTTCAACACTTCCATCACATCCACTTGTTGTTCGGTGTATCCAAAGAACGGGCTCTTTGGGTCTCAACCAAGCTTCCATGTTGTTGCTTTGTGCGTAGTTTCCGCAGGCGCCTAACCTACACGTGTCTACTGTGGAGGGATCTGTGCTTCATAGAGCGTCGTTAGGAGTTGGGAATGCAAACTCGGGCTAGACTTTTAAAGTGCCGTTGACGAATGCTTTCTAAAGTAGGAGAGGAGTCGATCATTACAGGCGAAGCTCGTAGCTGGAAAGTGCGCGATGGAGAATTCTCACTGATTCGCTTTTCAAGCTCACCGCAGTTATGGAAAATAAAAAGTTGGTGAGACGGGGCGCTCCTCTCGCCTCCATGATCGAGCCCTCGGCGACTGCTGTTCCAATCTGGTAAAGAGTGCTCGGCTGTCCACACGGCAGTTGGGCGATCTCAGCAGGGTTTTCATCATTAGCAGCGGTTATAACAGAAAGACACATTTGTTTACTCCGATAACATCGTCTTATAACCGGATGGGAGGAATCTTGGCTCCCACAGGTGCAGATTGTTCTTTTGTTCACAGACAATTCACCCACTTTTTGAGTACGAGTGCAAGTGCGTGCGCGAGTGCGTGTGCGTGCGCGAGTGCGTGTGTGAGTGCGAGAGAGAGTTGTTGTTTTCTCCTTCCCTGTCCCTGTAAGTGCAACTTAAGCACCTTCAGGCCAACTTTGTAAATAAGAATGTGTTCCGAATTTTTTGTCTGAAGAAATAAATTCATTTCTGAGGGACTGTTGACAGCATGGCGTGCAACGAAATGGCGCCCTGGTGCACCTACATTTTGATAAAAGTGACAAAAAATTAGGATGTAAACGCGACATAAAAGTGACAAAAGAACAACAACACACAGAGTGATGAAAAAAATGACAAAAATATATTTTTTAAAAGCTATACAAATTTTCATTGCTTTTTGAGCAACAAAAAAGCAATGAAAAAGTGACATAAACGGTAAATGGTCTCAACTTATATAGCGCTTTTCCACGTACATTAGGCACTCAAAGCGTTTTACAGCAAGGATCTACTCACTCATTCACTCTCCAATGTACGCAGAGACTGGAGGCAAGGTGGTTGAAGTGTCTTGCCAAGGACACAACGACAGTGTGCACCTTCAGGAGGCGGGATTCGAACCTTCCGATCATGAGACGACCCCTCTACCATCTGCGCCACTGTCGCCACTGTGTACGATGAAACGTCAAAAAACTGATGAGAACATGGCAGCAACGCAAGGAAAAAGATCCGTTTTGATCAATTGTGTAGGTCTTAGCTTTCAACTGAGGCCTAAGCTCGTCAAGAACCTTCTAGATTTGGTTTGGGGGATAAGCAGAAATAAATTCATTTCTGAGGGGCTGGTGACGCAGATTGACAGCATACCGTCATGGTTCGACGAAATGACGTCCTGGTGCACTTATGTAAAAGAGAAATATTTCATCTTAGCGCTTTTTATTGTTACTTTTTCTTACTCATCTCTGTGGTAGAAGAAGAAGAGCAGCTTTATTTGTATAGCGCCTTCCACAGACATGGTCACAAAGCACTTTACATATACTCCCGTTTTCCTGCTAATCTGATAGCCAGCTAATGCCAGTGGGAGCCTTGTGTCCTGATTACCTCATGCCCTCCAAAACTGCACCCTCCTCTTGAGCAAAGTGCCTCTATCACCCCATACCCACGGCTTAAAGAGTCCTTCACATCCACCAATCAAATGCATACATGGGCATCGTGGGTGAAGTGTCTGTTCCTTGTGTTCTTTCTGTGTGAAACTGCTTCAGAAGAAACATATGCCAAACTTTCTGTGTTTCTGTATTCTGTTTGAACGGTAGGTTAATGGTCGGTGTGTAACTGAGAGGTTGGCGATTCGAATCCGGGCTTCCACAGGTGCATGTTGTTGTCAAGTCCTTGGGCAAGACCCTTCACCCACCCTGCCTGATGTAAAGCACTGTGAATGGCTAATGTAGGTGGAAAAGTGCTTTATAAATAGAGACCGTTAAACATTTAATGATCAGCTAAACAATTAAACAGAGCAGCTGTTTGCGAATGGGGACTCACTTCGAGAATGCAAACGATGTGTGTCTTATTTGGAAACACTTTATTTTACACTACCCTTGATACATTGTGCCATCAAAATTGACTAAAATTGACTTGACTTGAGTGAAATGTGCTTTGTAACAATCTTCAAAAACGTGTAGTCGTGCATATGTAGTACATACACAGTGGGATAATGTGTATTAGTAGTTTGGAGGTACATCATGTAGTAAGGTATAGGGTAGGGGAAGGCAACCAATATTTCGAGAGCCGCATGTGGCTCTTAAAAACCTGTGGTGCAATAAATATATAATTTTACATGCTGCTACAGGGCACTGCAGGCTAATCGAGCAGCAGAAAGAAAGTTTGGAGTGAGCGAGAAAGCGGAGGTTACTCTTACCGCAATGAAGAACACAAAAAAGCTAATCGCGGGCTAAAAGCTAGATGGCCACAGCTAGAGGAACGAGTTTGCAAATGAGAGCTTGAAAAACGTGCTGCCGGGAGAGGCTTGTTCTGGCGATCGTTCAGAAGTGACACGGAGGATGAAGATTTCAATGGATTTAGTGATTTGGAGTGAGATGGAGAGTTTGGTATGTTCTAGGGGTGTCCTCGGTTAACTGGCGTGTATAATTTGCCGTGCCATTGAAAATACTTGTAATATATTTTTGCACCACCAGAGACCGCCAGAGCGCTCCCAAACATTTGTTCACGAGAAGCCGTCATCGCGCATGGCTAGCTAGTTTAACTTTTCAATATGAAGCGGGCCATAAACAGCACAGCGTGGGAGAAATGCTTTACAACCGAGAATGACGGATCAAAATGCAAGTATTGCAGTGCTTAGATATACTTCAACTTCGTTGTTGTATCATCTCAACAGCCGACACCCGGGCATCACTTAGGAGGTAGCTAGGTAAACTAAAGGCACAAAACTCGCCTTTCTCGTTATTGTTAAAACGTGGTGGAGAGATATGTGTTGTTGTTGTTGTTGTTGTACGCATGAATGACTGTTTCTTTGCACAATGTTTCAAAAAAAGCGGGCTAAATGACTGCAGGTAAAATAGATAAAAATACTGTGGGGCCATTTAGTTTATTTAGTTCATTGTTTATGCTTCATGTAGATAACCATTAATGTGTTGCGCTAGCATACCGTACACCTATTCAGCCTGTTGTTTTTTTCTCCATTATTAGGCAATTTTTGGCTGGTACGTCTTATATTCCGGAGCGACTTATAGTCCGGAAAATACGGTAGTTGATGAAAAAGAAAACTCATAATGTGTATCTATACGAGTAACCATCTGCTATAGTAAGAGGCAAAATCTGCGCCAGAGCGATTTGTTGCAATTTTACAGGGTGGGACCATCCAGATCCGCTTATGTCCAACAATCAGTGCAGTTTCAAAGATTTCACGATTTTTACTTTTAATAAATTTCTTCATTATCATACTATCAATTAAAAAGATATGCATGCTTTGTTGTTTGCGGATGAAAATACTAGTGCGGCTCTTTGATATTTTCTTTTGGTTTAAAACTGACCAAAGTGGCTCTTTTGATATTGAAGGTCGCCGACCCCTAATACATGTTATTCCATCGTGTCAAGTTATTTCACATCGTCACATTGCATTGTACTAAATTTTGTAGGTACAATGTATCAAAGATAGTGTAATATAAAGCCTTTCCAAGAGAGGAAATTAGTATAAAAAGTTGGCGACAAACAGGAAGTAGTTTCCCAATCAGTTTGAACATAGCCCCACGGCGCCACCTGTTGGTCACTCCCATAGTGGTCTGAACTGGCTTTTGGAACCGTTATTTTTGCATAAATGTTATAAATCCCACTTCCACCTGCAGAGGGAGCTCCAGGCAAATTAAAAAATCTAAACCAAAACAGTCCCAACTCCAAAACTTTTTTTTTTCCATTTATTTTTTTTATCCCAACATGGACATGACACGAAAAATATCAATGCTGAGGTGAAAAAAAAAACAAAATATTTACAAAATAAGCAACAGTTATGCAAGATGGAGAGAAAACGTAACCCTCGCTAACTGCTCCATGTTTGGTATTCTCTCCGTCACCGCGGCCGTGGCATTGAAGCTAATTTACGAGACAAGGTGGCACCAGCGCTGGAGAAACAATCGCAGCGATGGTGGTTTGAGTGAAAAATAATGAGCGCTTGAGGAAGAAAAAAAAGAAAAGAAAGTGGAGGGAAGTGAGCCAAAAAAAAAAACGGCGAGGAGAAGAAGAGATAGAAGGATTTCCATGTGCGCCGTCGCTATTTCAGTCAGAGCCAAAGTGCGCGGTGAAAAGACCAGCGCTAACAATGCTTCAGGCCTAAGCGTCTTACGTGGAAGCAGGTCACCAATAAAAGTTTTCTTGAAAAGGAGATATAGGTCTTAGGAAACATTAAGGAAATAGGATTATGTATTTTTGTGCGAGCTGCGTAACAGTAAATATTTACAGTGGTTGGCTGAAACTGAACTTCTAGGCTTATCTGTTTGAAGTGTGTTGGTGGGTAATGAATGGAACCCTCAAGGCGGAGGAAAAGGATGAAGTGTTTAACAACCTTTTGGCAAACCGATTTGGAGTGAGGGCAAATTGTTCTTTTGGAATTGTTTCTATGGCTTTACCCAAATCTAAAAGCTTTTTGAAAAAACTAGCAACATAATAGTGAAAGAAAATGAGACGAAAAAGCATTTTTGTCACTTTACTTTCACTTTAATAACAGTAAAGTGGCAACAATGTGATGAAAACGTGACAAAACACAACAAAAACGCAAGGAAGAAAATCTGTTTGAATACGTTTTTTAGGTCTTAGCTTTCAAATGAGGCGTTACACTGGCATTTGGGTAAAGCTGAACTGGAGGAAATGCCCTTGGTTAAGGCGGGGGTTAAGAGGTCAAGAAATATTTTTTATCGGTCCATTTCAAAGATTTCGGTTTAGTCCTAGATATGTCTTGTTAAGGTGAATTCACTGAGAATTCAATAAGATATCTTGATTACTCAATTACTCAAATTAGAAATATTCAACCACAGCCAAGTTAAAAATAATAATGCCAGTAGAATAAGTATTTTTGCACTTGAAATAAGAAATCTTATTTGAAGATTTATTGTATACTTTTAAGTACAATTAGACATAATATTTTTAAGTGTAAAAAATTTTGCCGAATCAAGGGCAATTAGGCTTTGCTTTACAGTGTTGGTGGTGAAATGCCAAATATATGTTACTTATTGCTACGTGAAAAAGGGACGAAGGGATTGTTGTGATTTGAACTTGAACATATTGGTATAAGGAAACATTAAGCTCTTAACCCCCGCCTGAACGGAGCACAATAAAAGCGATGAAAAAGCGACAAGCATGTGACGAAAACGCAACAAAAAAAGCCACAATAGAGCAACACAAAAAGTTATGAAAACAAGACAGAGATGAGAATGAAAACACAATTAAAAACAAAAGAGCGACAAAAACAAAGCGAGGAAAAAGATCCACTTAATAATAATAATAATAATAATAATCTCTTGGATTTGTATAGCGCTTTTCAAGATACCCAAAGCGCTTCACTCCATACTTGGTGGTGGTAAGCTACTATTGTCTACCCCAGCTGCCCTGGGGTAGACACTTAGATACGTTTTGCAGGTCTTGGCTTTCAAATAAGGCACTGACTTTGGTGGACTTTTGGATGTTGGTGGGAGTCGGAGGAACCAATGGCATTGGCAGTGCTGCACTTTGAGAAGCTTGTGAAGCAATTACAGTCACACTGTGGAACATTCCAGGTCACTGTATGCCAAGTTTACGACATATTATAGTGACATCATCATAATTTAGGCCGGTAAGGGGGCTTTGCAAAACAAAAGTGCTCCTAATGCTCATTTGAAAAACATCTTAATGAATTCAAAGCCATTATTTAGTAATAAATGAACTAACCCTTTCTCTGCCTGTCCCCCGTTTACAGAACCCTCCTGACTGCAGCAAGGCCCGGAAACTGGTGTGCAACATCAACAAGGGCTGCGGATACGGCTGCCAGCTGCACCACGTGGTCTACTGCTTCATGATCGCCTACGGGACCCAGCGCACACTCATCCTGGAGTCCCACAACTGGAGGTACGCCCCGGGAGGCTGGGAGACCGTCTTCCTGCCCGTCAGCAACTCCTGCATGGACCGCTCCGGGGCGTCCACGGGACACTGGTCAGGTAAGGGCTACGGCAGGCGCAGATGTACCACTGTGTCTTTGAAAATAATGGCTTGATTATTGTTTTTAAGTCATAAATCCATCAGAAATACAAACTGGTTTTGCCGGTAGAGCGGAGACAAATGTGAAATATAGTGATACGAGGAGTCATTAGCAACTCGGTTCAGATTTGACAGATTTTAGGAGGACTCAACAACAACGGCTTTTTCAATCAATGTGCGTTTGGAACTGGACAAAACAACAAGAAGGAAATCTTCTAAGGGCGTTTTCATGCATGTTGGCGTTCCTTTACGGGTCGACCCGTGACCGCCCTAGTTTCAGTTGCATTTACTCCAAAGTTAGTTCAGTCCGTGTTCACATGCGCTCGCTCCAAACGTCGCACCATCACCCGAACTTATTCCCATGACAACGGGCATCAGCCTGTCACTGCCCCAACACCAATGGCTGCTGGCTGATCTGCTTTGTGACGATGACACTAGGGGTCCGCCATTGCTGTAGTATCTCCATATAGCCGCTAGTCTCCCATTGGAAAGCATTGCACTTTAGACACGTTAAAAACAACTTTAAAGCCTGGTGCCTAATTTTCTTAAACTTTCTACAGCTAGGTATTCCTCCTGTGATAACGCTGGGTTTGTTACAATTAAAAAAACCAGGCTGGTTTTCGTAAGAATTTTTTTTTGAAATTTTGTATACTAATGAGGCCCGGACTACAGTGAAGGTCCCGCCCTTATGCCCTTTTTAGGAACATGCAGTGCCGTCACAGCAGGGTAGGAGGAGTCTGTAAATCCGCCATGATTTCCCCCTGGAATGTAGTCATTGTGGCAAACGGGGAGGAGTGAGGAGGAGGAGTCTATTCTTTTTAACGGTCTATGGCCGACACACACTCGGACCGGCTGTTTAGACAGGCTTAAAGTGCTGTGGTTGGGTTCACACTGACCCAAAAGTGCCGCTCTGGGGTCGAGAGCCCTTTTAGGTCGACCAAACGAGAGCCCGTGTGAAAACGCCCTTAGACAAGATGAAGCATCAACATCTATGCAGAGACATTCTTGTAAGACATTGATTTACTTGTGGTTAATTCGACCTTCATGTCGTGACAACGTGGACTGTGTTTGGACAGATATAAAACTTTTTGAAATTTGATTGGCTGTTCGCAACGTTCTAGACTGTCCTGCTTTTGAACAGAAACAAAAAAGCAGGGGTGGATGGCTGGCCAGGCACGTCCAAAACACCTTCAACTGCGTGTTTTGCCGACGTTTTCTGTGAATTGACAATCTGTTTTTGTCCATTTTACGCAATTAGTTTGCTCAAACGCTGGCCAATTTGTGGAATTTACTTCAGAATATCAACACTTTAGACGTTTAAAGGGGTGACGTGTCTAGGGCAAAACTACGCAAGACCATATTTTGATCTGCGACCGGCCTTGGGTTTGCGGCTAGGGTTGGTCATTTCTAAATATGCATCATCCACCCCAATCACTCACTCACACACACACACAACACATTCACGTAGGCCAGTGGTTCCCGACCTGGAGGGCCGCCTGGAGCTTTGTCTAGTCAGAGTCAAGTTTTACAAGCTCTTTGCGCAAATTAGTAAGCATCACTTCTCCAGGAAAAAGGCCTTACATGTGCGGAAAACACACCCAACGACTTACCAAGAGCGTTGTCACCAATTTTCGTTCGACAACCGTTGCGATATCACAGTGAAGTCTCTCTATCTGTTGGAACATTCTGATCCCAGAGGACTTCGGGGGCTGACTGGTGCCTCTCCCACTTCGGGCCTGAGGCGGGAACGCAGCCTGAACAGCGGCCAGTCAGCTACTCAACTCGCAGTCATTAGTGCCTCTGTAATCAAATCAACTCAGGGGGGACTGCCCACGCTATAAAACGCAGTGCCAGACTTGCTGCGTTTTGTGCTTCCGCAGCAAAAAACAAAGTGCGACTCCGCTGGCTGTGATTCGGACAATGCAATTTCAGTTAAAGCTTTTTGGCAGGCGCCGTTAGCATTAGCAGCAGGTTTCTCTTTACAGTGCCAACAAACACCGTGATGCGATTGGAAAGGACAGTCTACTCGTGCCCCCCCCCCTTGTCGAGGGTAATAATGTGACTTTTTGATACAGTGAAGATCTAAGCAACACACATACATACAGTACATACCCCTACAGTTTTTTACTCATGCGACATCAGAACGTTCTATTGACCTTTTGCAAAAGTCTTACCCCCTTAGTGAATGTGAGTCTTAACGCATGCAATAAGGGAGGAGAAGTGCGTGTTAGTGACTCTTTTTGGTGCAATACCAGCGCAGCATCATCCAGATTGAGGCAAAATGGGTTGCAATGCGCAGTTGAGGAACATATTTAAAAAATATGCAACAAAGGGGAGTCATGCTCTGGCACTACAGGGTAAGTTCTCTTCTTATGTTAGTCCAGTGATTGATTAAAATCTGGCCAATCTGGGGTCTGTTCACAGAGAGAGAGGGAGAGGCTGCAGTGGCTTTGTCTCCCCCGCGTGACTGTGGTTCAGCCAGGTAACATAAAAGTGCTGATTCTCCAGCATAGACATTAGGGATTTACGGCTCTTTGCTGAGAGCCGAGTCTTTGGGACCCGTTCATTTCAAGGAGCTGTTCAAAAGACTGGCCCTTTTTAGTAACGCCAGCCCGATAACTCACAATATTTAAGACGCAATCAATAAAAGGCACACCTTTTTTATTTAGATAATCAAAAATTACAATGGGACTGATATTTACGCTTTGAAAAACGTGTTTGAAGAGGCTGCAACCGTCTTCCAAATCATTTTTAGTACATTTAGCTTTGCCTGCTCCGTTGTTGGGCTGATTCTTGTATTCGTTCAGGAGAGTTCTGGGTAAAAATTACTGAAAAAAAAAAGGAAAAAGATCTGGCTCTTTTCACAATTGAGATCAATCAATTCAAGAGCCGTTCAAAAGAGCCAGTCGGCCAATGAACGTCACATCACTTATAGACATCATAATATTAAGCCGCGATGACCCGTGTGCTATCAGTGCAGTGACAATTACAAATCCACCCGTGGCTGAAATATCAGAGCTCTGCTCAGAGCCACTAAACGCTTTTCCTTTTGCATTTGTTCACAAATATGACGCACAGATGACGCTAAAATCCAAATTTCCTTCCTGGGGGCCACTAAGTACAAAAGACCGGAGAAATGTCCTCGCTCACTTGTTACAAAACTTCAGGGCCGCTTTTCTTAAAATTAGGTTTTTGCTCCACTCATGCAATGACCTCACCACTTAAGCAGCTCCTACGGACTCTAAACTTTCCAGTCTTGGGCTTAACAATATTTTGAAGGTTTTTTTGGATGTATTTTTATAATCAGTCCCTCCAGGATTCCGCAGACACTTTTTGTATTTATTGCAGGCTAAAATGCCTGATTTCATGGGCCATTTTTAGTTGTGATTTTTTCCCCCCCTTAAAACAATATATTTTTACATCAAAGTCTAACTTTTTTTTGTTTTTGTCTATGGGGAATAAGAAAAGACTTAAAATTAGCGTTTAAATAGTTGTATCATCTAAAAAAACAGCATCTTGTGATTTTGCGGAGTTTACTTGATTTTGCCTCAATAGTTGCAATCACAATCGAGCGAGAAAGCGGAAGTTATTGTTACTGCAATGAAGAAACCCCAAAAAAAAGCTAAAAGCTAGATGGCCACAGCTAGAGGAACGAGTTCGCAAATGAGAGCTGGAAAAACGTGCTGCCGGGAGAGGCTTGTCAATGGTGCAGTTACGCCTCGTTGCCAAGGCGATTGTTCAGAAGTGACACCGAGGATGAAGATTTCAATGGATTTAGTGATTTGGCGTGAGATGGAGAGTTTGGTATGTTCTTTATGCTATAGTTATCTGAACTGTTTATGTGAGGTTAACATACAAGACACTTATTTAGTTCATTGTTTATGCTTCATGTAGCTAACCATCAATGTGTTACGTTAGCATACCGTACGCCTATTCAGCCTGTCTCCATTAGGCAATTTTTGGCTAGTGCGTCTTATACTCCGGGGCGACTTATAGTCCGGAAAATACGGTAATACAATACATTTAAACCTGGATCTATCAATTATGTAGATTTTGTTGCTGAAAACATAGGCAATTTTGACATTTTTAGGCATAAAATGTAATTACAGAAAACTTGCAATACATTTATGTGAGTAATCTACAACAGAAGTTTCAAATTGACTCCCACCGCACTTATAAACAGTGAAACCTCCGAATAGACCCCTGAGCTCCTCTGGCCTCGTACACTGCATGGACCATACACATCGGCGCTCTCCAGCTCGCTAATGCGCCGTTTAGCTTGACCACTCCAACAATTATCACTGCCACTGTTAAGTCACTACAGGGGACCTTTGGGAGCGGATGTGGCCTCTAGAAATCCCTATAATCTTCTGTTTCCCCCCCCCCCACCCCCCCACCCCACCGCCTCACAGTAAATGCATTTCCGAGCAGTGTGACGCCAAAGTGCTGCTAAATAGCCAGCTGCGCTATCTGACCACTGTGGCTTCAACATCCAATTTCCCCCCGCCCTCTCCCACTCTCTCTCTCTCTCTCTCTCCGGCCTTCTCCACCGTTGCTTTTTTCACGCCGCTCTTCATTTTTTTTTTTTTATCCCGTATCGGTTGTGGTTTTGACTGCTGCTCTCCTGGGTTCCCCTCGTTCGTCTTATCTCCGGCGCATTCAGCCCGGTCTCATTTTGCCGCCTTTCAAGTGTCCTTTCCCCCCCTCGCTATCTAACGTCTTTACTCCACTCTGTGTCTCACCAGCCGGGGGCCCCTATGGATCCATATTGTGGCCCCGTTGCCTGAAAATAGCTCTCACCTTTTTTGGCATTCCAGTGCGGTCTCATCTTGAGAAAAAAAAGAAAAGAAGATGTACTGTATTACTTTGATGATCGCATGCTTACTGAGCACACGCAACAACCAAGGCACGCCGTGTTTCCTCGTTCTCAACCGGCTTCAGTCTGCCGTCAAACTCTGCTCTGGAAGCCATATTGTCCATTCTACTCAATAATTCATGTCTTTGATGATTAGATTTAGGGCTGGGTACCATTTTTTATAATTGTACTTTAACGATACTTGGTTTTCGATACCGATGCCTGAATGATACTGTTTTTGATACTTATATACTACAGTATTTGTCATCAAGAACCAGAAAACGGAACAATAATGTGTGGAAAATCTGCAAATTTACAACAACTCCAACATCTCCAATGTCAAGAAATGTGTGAATAATTTGGGGGGAAATTGAGAGAAATTGAGCCAAGAAAAATTGTGTAAAAAAATAAATAAATGGGGAATAAATTTGGTTAAAAAAAGTTTGGTCATAAATAAGAAAAAAATGTCTACATAAAATGGGACAACATTGGGCAAAATTTGAAATAATGGGGGAGGGGGAAATAAAGGAAAAAAAAAAAAAAAAATTGGGAGGAAAATCACCCACTTTTGGCTCTAAAGTTATGAGATATTTTTTGGTTCCTTGATACTTTCATTTTTCAGTACCTGTAGAACCTAAACTATTTTTCCGATACCAGACTGGTATTGTTTAACGGTACCCAGCCCAAATTTTTCTTTTAATTTTTTTATTACAACATAGTAACAGCAAAAGTTTGTATCTGAAGCGACCGACAGGGCCGGCGTATAAGCAGACCAAGCAGCTGCTTTGGGCCCATTTTGATTTCAAATTATGTTTAAAAAAAAAATGCTTTTACGAGTGTAATACGAGTGCAAGTTGTGTATCACGACCTGTGTTTACCTCAGTGCAAAGGGCCATTCTCGCTAATGTGTACCAAGCACTTGTAGCCGCACAGTTCACATGATCTTCACGACTTAAAGCTAACTGAAAACAGAACCAAAGCACAGGACGACACAGCAAGAACAACAAGAGGAAGCTTATTTCTTTGGGAAACATGCTGCTGTGAGAGAAGACTGGGAACATGGACATATCAGAAGGATCGAATGAAGCAAGACTATTAGTATTCGTGAGTTAGTGAAACAAACTCCTTTTTGTGAACGTTAAATTATCAGTCATAACTTACGTGACAATTTGTTCTTAAGTTGAAATGAGCGAAACCAACTTTCTCACATCTGCTGAGCAAGTGAATGACGGGTTAACGACCCGGCTCATTGATATGCGTGCTTTCATACATATTAATGAATTTAATCAAACGCTTCTCCTCTGTGCATTCACAGAGCATCATCTATGTGTATTGTTCTGAGCACCAAAAACACCCAATCCCAACGTAAACTGGGTCTAATATAGGCTATTTAAACATGATATTAAAGAAGTTAACGTCGACCTTTAGTTAGTAGAGTCCTTCCATTATACAGTATTATTTGGAAATGTATTGTGTGGTAGGCTGAATAAAAAACAAAGACACTTAACCAAATAGTTTTCTTACTGTAGCTGATCATGAAGTCTGAGTCCATTATGAAAATTGTTGAGTATTTTGGTTTGTACCTGACACATGCTCCTAATATAGCCAAGCCCAAATATAACGGCTTATACTGTGTCAAATCATAAATATGTGCATGATGCAGACCTTTAGGTTGAAGGATTATTTGGCTGGTGGACCTTGTGTTTAGAGCTCTGTCTCATAGCGCATTCTCTGTACTGATCCAACCTCCAACCTAAAGTTAGCTCTCCTATCGTCCTCGTTGGACTAGTACTGCGGTTTTCATGGGCGGAGTCAGATCAGTCATCACGTCCCCCAACCCATCTAAACCTCCCGGGTTTGATTCCCTTGTTCTAGTCAGACTAGGTGGGAGATCCAGCTTTCCCCTTGTTCACGTAACCATGATGAATGATGCTTACAAAGACTAGCCTGCAAACTCACAATCGGCAACAGTCAGTCTTTTTTTTTCACAAACCACTGCATATGCACTGATGGTGGACAAAACAAATTTTGTTTCATTACTAGAGTAAAAAAAATCAGTTACAGAGCCTTTAATGATGGATGAGTTCAAGCTGCATATGGACGCGCAAAGATAATTTTATGTAAATCTGGATAAATTAAGTCCAGTACAGTGTAGATGGAGTTCATATTTCAGTGAAATGATGTCCTGACAAAGACTGATGGACTTCCCTGCGTCAGGACTCCAGAATTACCACTGGATCTGATGTTTTAACTTTTATTCTAATGAATATTCTATCCTTCATATATACTTAATTCTGCCAATAGGGCAATCGCAAGATGGCCGAGTAACCATTGGAAAATTGTATCTAAAGTATGTCATGCTGCAGGTTCACCTGTTTGTCGTGTCCTGCTCCGTTCACCTCTCGAGCCCCTCCTATGAACACACTCTCCGTTGCACCTATTGGCCTTCATGTCCAGGCAGAGTGTTAGGGAATTTTGCCTGTTTAGCTTTAATGCAACAAATCTGGAAAGGCTCTGTTAATTCTGCCACAGAAATAAACAGATTAAACACACAGATTAAACACAAGTCAGACATTGAATTTATTCTTATATCGGATCCGGGAGATGAGCGGAAGGCCGTCAGGCAGCTTCGCCAGCCTTCCAGCTCAACTCAGCAATACAACGTTTTCCACAAAGCTTTATAGAAAAATAAGCACACCCACTTTCCTCCAAGACACAATACAAAACTTTCCGCTACATCATAAAACCCAAAACCCAGCCGCACCCCCTCCCCCCTCAGTCAGGGTGGGGGACTCGGCTTTTTCCGTCCGCTGGTCGGAAGTCAGTCATAAACTTCAACCCCCGTGCCTCGTGAGAGAGGGCTGCAATCATTTACCTCTAGAGGGCATCTGGTTTTGCGTTAACATTAAGTCAAGCTTGAGCGGTCAAATTCTTCCTTTTGTGGGTTTTTTTAATGGCTTTACAACCAAACAGACAAGCCACCTTTGCACCCTTATCTCTTGCAGACATTTGGCCCCCAACACCAAGTCAAGAGTCAATGAACTATACTGTAAATTGACTGTCTACAAAAATTAGATTTAACCGTCAAGCTTAATGTAATACATTCATGTTAACATCAAATACAGAATTTCTGAACACAAAGGTTCTCAAGCAGCCATCTCTGTAGTATAAGTATATTGGCTGTTGCCTCTCGTCCAGGGGGCTTCTGGAAAACTCCCGTACAACGAGGAGCCTAAGCGCACACATTTGAAATAGGGCCTTCAGTTTGCTGTATACTTAACACACATTCCTCCAGCAACAAGCCTTATGTTGACTAATTCGTGCATTGTTATTTTTATAGCAGAAAATCCTGGTCCCACTTCGCTGCGTATCTCTGTCTGGTTAGCCCACTTTCTCTTAAGAGTGTCCCCCAGGAGGTGAGGCGGCGGGCGGGTGTGCGGGCAGGCAGCCGAGAGGAGAGGTGCGCTACATTCAGCACACACAATGTCATCCAATGAAACGTATAGCTCTGGGGGAGAAAATCAAAGGCCCACATGAAGCCATGTTGGAACTGACTGGCTCCCAGGGGTTGTAAATCGGAAATGAGAAAATGAAACGCAGCGGGTCGACTTACACTTTGTTGGTTAGAAATTATGCTGTATGATTCTCCTTAACCTTCTCTCAGTCAGGGCTCAGAAGCGGGCTGCTGCTGCTTCGGTGATTGTTTTTGCCTGTTGGTGCTCCGCAATGGAGGAGTAAGCTTTGTCAGAGGTCATAAGCTAAGAATAGTGCTTCCTGGTTACGTTGCATAAGCTGCAGTTCGCATAGTGTCTGCAGAAGATTCAATGATTCCTCAAACATGCGCGAGTTGGGTCTTCTATAGATGACTATAAAAGGTTAGCGCCCTCTGTGGGTGAAACAGAAGCTCTCATCCATTGAAATGAATGGGCAGAGATCATCTGAGAACTGATTAAAGGTTTTCAATAAGTGATTTGTGGCTTCAGATTATTCACAGAGAGGACATTAACACTTTTAAACTGAGCAGCTGAACCCACTGTGATCATTACATGTCCATAACATTTGCATGTGTAACTTTTTTTGGTCTATAATGCAATTATAGCCACAGCTTTTATTCTTTTACGTATGTAAGATTTATGCAGGCTATGTTGTAGTTTTCTAGATTCTGAGAGCAACATTTGACCTTTGTTTAACCAGGAAAGTCCCACTGAGACTAACAATATCTTTTTCAGGGGAGTCCTGGCCCCAGAGGGGAACCTATTGCACATGTTTTTATATTCAGTTATGCCAATAAGTTTACACACCCTGGTGGATTTTTTATTTATTTGTTTGGCCATTTCTCAAGGAATATGAATGAAAACGCAAAAACCTTTTCTTTTTTTTTCGCTCATGGTCAGTGATGTGGTGAAGCCATTTACTGTATTGTGAAAAAATGTGTTTACACTTTTCAAATCACCATAACAAAATAAAATACCAAAATGACACTGAGCTTACAGGAACTGGAGGCTTTTTGCCAAGAAGAAAGGGCCGCTTTCCCATTAGATTATATACAGACTCTTCTCCACCACTACCACAAAAGACTCCAAGCTGTCATTAATGCTAATGGTGAAATACGGAAATACACAGTATTAGGAACTGAGGTGTGTAAACGTCATTTTGGGATTTTGAACAAGCCACACCAGATTGTAGCCTTGGGCTAATTTCCATCTGTCGTCCCCCAGCAAAAGTTCCCTGATTCTGCTCCCGCTTCTATCTTCAACCTTGAACCAGTTGAGATTCTATGAAATAATCCAATTTCTCTGAAAAAAAAAAAACGGTCAAAAGCTCTTTATACTCCGTCTCGGATTCAATTCCCCGCCTTCTCATTCCCTGTTTCAATTTTCCAAGTTTTTGATGAGGGAACAACTGCTGCTTTCATCTGAAGCTAATGCTATTAAGCTAGTTTAAAGCTAATGCTGTTTTAACTGTTCAACTATATAAAAATTGGGGTTATCCTGAGACACAAAGAAAAGTTGCATGAATAAAAAATAAACCTGGAAGGCATGTTTAAACTTAATATAATGAATATGCAAATGTTGGCACTCTACAGCAAAAAAGGCAAAAAATAATAAAAATGCAAATCACGCCAAAAAAAAAAAGATAACTTGCAATCATACAGATACAAGGGTTATTGCTTAGCCAGCTGTTAGCAAGAGTTCTGCATGTCATTGGTGGTACCGTAACTCCAAAACATTAAGTTATTCTTTCTCAACTTTTTAATTAGCTGAACCTCAGTAGCATGTGTAGAGTTTGACGCCATCCGCTGGCAGCAAGGGGAATTAAGCATGCTAAAAACAATATATGAGCCATTTTGACCCAGGTGCATGCTGACAAATCCACGGCGCATTGGTGAACGCAAGTTTGTGCGCAGAACGGCTCTGGTGGTGGTTTATGAGCTTTGTAAATGCGAAGTACACTTTTGGATTCGATCTATTACGCAACACTATGAATGAGATCAACTGACAACCGCAACATCCAAAATGACCAGGTTTTTCCATCAGTGTATTCTTTTCCCTGATGGCATGGGCGTATTCCAAGATGACATTGCCTGGATTCACATCACAAAATCCTCCCTATAGTTTGGAATGAAAGGTATTTTCTAACAACCAATGAGGTGTCTGTGTAGGCTCTCGCTCATCCAGGGATTTTAAATTAAGGTAGAGATACTTACCATACTGTAAACCCGGTCAAAACATCTGCATTATGATTGTAGACATGAACCTACATAAACTAATCTGTTTTTGATTCATTCTGGCATAGTATTCTGGCCTCTGTTAGGGATGTCATGTGAATGCAACTGAGGATTAGTTTTCACCGATGTCCCTTGGTGTCTTATTTTCTTCCCATGCAGTCGTACCATGATCCCTTACTTTGTCCGTACGCCAACCATATCCCTTTTCCCAACCTTAAAGGGATACTTCGGGATTTTTGACATTGGGCCTCATTTCCTAGTTATCCAGAGTGTTGTTCATGTCTGGAGATATTTTTTTCTTAAATTCATGCAGTTCTTATATTTGAAGAGTCTAGTTGCGCTAGGCTAGGGCAAGGCTAAAGCATTTCTATGGTATCAGTTAGCCTGCATTAAAAAACAGTCTGGCCCACTTCACAGTGCACCTGATGCAAATCACTTATAACGCCAGACTAACGATTTAAATGTCTGTGTTAATAGAATAATGTTTGAAATATAACTGACCTTGTATCACATGAATTACCGCATTTTGAGGGACTATTTTCTCGTAGATCACTCCGCCGCTGCGTTAGCTTACAGCCACGAAGCTGATGCTGCTCAAATATAAGTTATTTTAAATGCAAAATGGTTAAAATTATTCTATCGACACAGACATTTATATGGTTACTCTGGTGTTATAAGTGATTTACCTCAGGTTCACTGTGGAGTGAGTCAGACTGTTTTTTAATGCAGGCTAGCGTTTACCATAGAACTGCTTTAGCCTTGCTCTAGCCTAGCGCAACTAGACTCTTCAAATATAAGAACTGCATGAATTTAAGAAAAAAATATCTCCAGACATCAACAACACTCTGGATTACTAGGAAATGAGGCCCTATGTCAAAAATCCCAAAGTATCCCTTTAACCCCACGCTAACCATTTTAAAAACTAAAATCTCAACTCAATAGAGCCAACTGAAAAAGCCCCATTAGGCAATTCATCCATCGAGAATTTGCGGGGTCGTGTTGGAAGAAGAAATGAGGCTGTCCCCTGATGGTCAGTAACCAACAATTGCTAACCAACTGTCAGCAGATACTTTAAGTTTTTAGGCGCTACAATATGGAACTACAGATTTTGTGTGAGGCATGATGCATATGTGGGAAGGGGGGTTTAGATAAATCAACACATCAGCTCACTGTGGTGTTTTGTTTAACAAAGGGTATCAGCTGGATTGTGAAAGGAGAGCTCTTCTACTGTGTTTTTCAGTTGTTGTTGTTGTTGTTGTTGTCGTTGTCAGACTCACTAAATTGGGCTTGTGTCATGCTTGATGCGCGCTGTTTCGTCAACTAGCCTGATAAATGTGCAAACTTCTGTGTGCCAGAAAAAGAAATAAAAAGACGATGGGACTCTTGAGAACACAATTTACACGCTCCCAGAGAGAGCCATGGCTTAATGCACATGCGCACTGTGTGGTTGTCAGGCTTGTTCTCGGGTTCGGGTGGCTTCAATGTAGGAGTGGGTGATACAGCGACATTAGACCGTCTTACGATCTCCAGAGCCGACGATCGCTCATTTTTGTGGGATCGTTTTATCACGACCCAAAGCACTTCTGCACAGTCGACTCTTTTCCTGCTACTGTCTGTGAAGGAAACCCAAGCCCTGAACGTTCTGCTATGCAAATGTCGGAGTGTACTCATTTGGCTGCGAGCCGCTACTCTCCAGTGCGCATATACGACCAGGCTTCTCAATCCGGAGCTTTATAACCCAGTGTTCTGTCTCTAATTCAGCGGTGCTCATGTCAGTGTCTTTCTGCTCTGTGCGTGGATCCCACCGTGTGTTTACCTGGACCATGTACGAAGAAGCGAGTGTGTCCTTCATCCTTTCTGTTCTGTCAGACGC
Source organism: Neogobius melanostomus (assembly GCA_007210695.1). NCBI lineage: Eukaryota > Metazoa > Chordata > Actinopteri > Gobiiformes > Gobiidae > Neogobius > Neogobius melanostomus. The sequence continues at coordinate 892,222 of VHKM01000355.1, forward strand.
CACTTCCTTCTCATTTGTCTACATTTAAATTGTGGGCCGTGTTCTCAAATGTATCGCACATCCATGTCTTTGAAAATATAAGACTTGTGCAAAACACCGGTGAATCTCAGTTCCTTATTGTCAAGTAGAATAGTAACTACTGCTTCCCGTTTGCCCTTAATAAAAATCACGTCATGTTATCACTTTAGTAAGACTCTTATTGTGAAAGTCTTAGACAGTGACAGAGCATCACATTACAGACACTAATAAGCATTTACCAAACGTAGTGTTACTCTTTTACTTACTTTTATTGCGTTTTTAATGTATAGCGTGAGTTTGCTATAGGTCTAAATATATTATTGCTGTGTTGATTATCACAAAGTTTAATAAATTAGTATATTCATTCAATCTTTTTTTAAGTGTGTACTTCAGGTTCCAGTCCACCTTTAGGCTGTGCTGGACCGCTGGCGCTTGCAAATGTATGTTCTCCAAGAATGTCCCATGAAGACTCTTTATTGCTAAGTCCGCTCGTGCAAACGTTCCTCGCCTAATTGGTCGTATCGTAACTGCATAAAGTCGAGGAAGCTAATGTTCTGATCAGTCGGGCACCACCGTAATTCTAGCTCCGGCAACCCGAGGTCCCCCATTACTAACTTTGATCCGAGCACAATCACCGCCGTCTTTCTGCCTGTTGTTTTCTGCCAATTTGCCGCTGACTCCGCGTTCGTTTGGCCAAGGCTGGAGCGGGCGCAGCACCGTGTGAGCAGCAGCGGCAGCTCGCTGATACAAAAGGGGAAAATCCAGTCTTCATGTGGAACAATGGTCGCCATGATCAAAGAGCTCATTTGGCGCGGAAGCTTGTGTTCCTTTGAGGTTGCTCAGATAAAATGGCCTTATGAGAGAATCTAAAACGGGCCTGTGCCATTTTAAACACGACCAGAAAAGACTTTTTTCCGACTTACTGAAGTTGAACGTATAATTGGAGAGTGGGATTAAAAAGGGCAGCGCAGTCTAATGTCCATATCACAAGAAGAAACAATATATATCGCACAATTTTATGAATACATTAAGTGTACCCCTCCTGGAACCGCCATCTTAACGTGGTGGAGGGGTTTGAGCACCCAAATGATCCTAGGAGCTCTGTTGTCGGGGGCTTCGTGTCCCTGGTAGGGTCTCCCAGGGCAAACAGGTCCTAGGTGACGGGTCAGACAAAGAGCGGTTCAGAAGCCCCTTATGAGAGACCAACAGGCCCGGTTAGAACCATGAGGCCGTCCTCATCTCTTTTGAGAATTGAGAATCTCAAACCTGGCTCTTTCCAATTTCAAAATTGTATCCCCCAAATGTATGCAATTTTGGTCATTTTGAATGATGAATAAAGTACACTTTTATTCCTTTTCCGTATTTCTACAGGAATGGTTTCAAATGTATATCTCGAAATGTATGGATGTAGTATTGTTCTGACACAAATGCCAACGATTTATGGAGACAGTTGTACCAATAAAATACCACACCAAAAAACTCAGATAGTTGCCATCTACTTTCTGTTTACTGAGTTATTGCCACCGTGTCGTGGTGTAAGTAGTATGAATCCGTGTATCATTCATTTACTCGATTTTCAAATTGAAAACTAAATTACTTGTAAATTACTTTTATGTAATGAAACCAAATTACTCTAAATGGCTTAGATGTAGCGTTTTCAATCTGATGCTAAAATAGAAAAACAATATTTGAAAGTACAGAGCGTGAGAATGTTATCAACTATCATTTATTCGTCTGCCACAGTGGAAGTTCTCTGTACGGGACATATTATTGTCCGGGCTTACTGCACAAATGATCACTTGCCTGGTAAATAAACTGATTTCAGAAGTCATGGCCTCACAGAGAAGCGCGTACGCACGGGTCATAGCCCTACAACATGTGTACCATTATAGTTAGCCTATTTTTTTTGTCTGCGTATGACAGCGCACAGGTCAAAGGTTTGATTTTATGGAGGTTCATGAATACTGACAGTGGCCGAAAGAATGCACATTTTACTGAACAAATATGCTAGGGAGAGCTGTTGGCTTTACATGTGTAACAATAAAGACGAAAAGGTATCAGCAATAGTAGTAGTAGATAGAGATTTAGGAACTAGTGACTCTTCTACTTTTAACAAAACAACTGAACTTATTTTCAAACAAGAAGTCAATCTTTTACTCCATATCCAGAAAAGTTTCTCATTTGTTTCAAATTGATGGGGTTCAACTGCAGTCTCTCATCTTAACGCACAAGGCTCACAGAGAAGATAACACATTACTCAAGAATACATTTCTCGACCAAAAAAATTAAGTTTCTACCTGTATGTAAGCTGTTCTCATCTGGGGCTGCTGCAGTTGGTCAAATCTAGGTTCAGCAACACTATGGGCCCAAAGAATGAGATCAGCTGACGACCTGAACTTCCTGAATGACCAGGTTATTCCCTGCCTGGCCAGCTGTCAAAATATGACCATATTTATGTGACTCTAAATGTAAATGTACCTCTTATTTGTATTGTAATTTTGTAAAGCACTTTGTGACCTCTATGTCTGTGAAAGGTGCTATAAACATTACTTACTTACTTACTTACTGTCCACTCCTGCTTTTTGTATCTGTGCAAAAGCAGGACAGTCTAGAACTTTGCGAACAATCACATCTCAAAGTTTCATATTGATCCAATCACAGACCCCACATTGTCACAACATGAAAACTTTCTTTAATGTACTTAACAAGAATGTGCCTGCGTAGGTGTCGATGATTCATCTATTCATCAAAAGTATTTTTGTCTCGTTCCAAATTGATTGAAAAAGCTGTTTCGCATTTTTGCAGAATTCTCTTACATTTCTAATCTGAACAGAGTTGCTCAGGACTTTGTAAAGAATAGAAAAAGTGTGTATTCTGGCTGGCTAGTTTATTCCATTCTTCTTCCCTGATGGCGCGGGCATGTTCCAAGTTGATGATGCCAGGTTTCATCGTGTTCACGTGGTGAAAGAGTGGTTCAGGGAGAGTGAGACGTCATTTTCACACACGGATTGATCCAGACATTAACCCAATTTAGAATATTAGGGATGTGCTGGAGAAGGTTTTGCGCAGTGGTCACTCTCCCATCATCAATACAAGATCTTGGTGAATGAATGAATGAATGCAACACTGGATCTTTTGACACAAGCTTATTGAAACAATGCCACAGTGAATGCCTACTGTAATCAAAGCTAAAGGCGCTACAATGACATGTAAGAGCGTGTGACTTTTTTTTGTGGTGAATTTTTTTTCGTGGTCATGGCTTTGGTATTTGAATTGGAATTTTCAATACCAGACGTGGAATGAATTGGAATCAAATCAAAAGTATGTATGTGCATTAAAAAGGCTGATGATTGGAGGTTGTGGCTACAGCAGCAGTGTCGTACAGGAAGTACACGTGAAACTCAGAAATTAGAATATTGGAAAAAGTTTGTTTATTTCTGTAATTTAGTTGAAAATGTGAAACTATATGATATAGACTCATGGCATGCAGAGTGACATATGTCAAGCCTTTGTTTGTTTTAATTTTCAAAATTATGGCTTACAGCTTGTAAAAACCCTAAAATGAAAATTTCAGAAAATTAGAATATTACATGAAATCAATGAAAAAAGGATTTTAAACAGAGAAATGTGGACCCTCTGAAAACTATAATCATGCATATGTACTTAGTACTTGTTTAGGCCCCTTTTACATGAATGACTGCCTTAATGCTCTCAGTCTGTGGCACTGCTGAGGTGTTATGGAAGACCAGGATGCTTAAACCAGAGGAATATGACATCTGAAGCCCATGTCCAGGATCCGTCTGTGTGTGGTGGCTCTTGATGCACTGACTCCAGCCTCAGTCCACTCCTTGTGAAGGTCCCCCACACTTTTGAATGGCCTTTTCCTGACAGTCCTCTCCAGACAGCGCTCATCCCTGTGGCTTGTGGACCTTTTTCTTCCATTTAACTTTCTGCTTTGATACAGCACTTTGAGAACATCCAACTTCTTTTGCCATCTCCTTTTGAGCCTTTCCTTCCTTATGGAAGGTGTCAATGATGGTTTTCTGCACAACTGTCAGGTCAGCAGTCTTCCCCGTGATGGTGAATTCTACTGAACCACTAAGAGACCATTTAAAGTCTCAGGGACCCTTTGCAGGTGATTTGGATTCGTTAGCTAACGACAGGGTGACACATTGAGCTACAATATAGTCCCTTTTCACAATATTCAAATTTTCTGAGATTTTGAATTTTGTGTTTTTTACAAGCTAATAATCATGCAAAGTGAGATATATCAAGCCTTTATTTGTTATTATTTTTGATCATTATGGCGCATTGAGTTGCCTTGTGTATGAAATGTGCGGTATAAATAAAATTGCCTTGCCTTGCCTCACAGCTTGTATAAACCCCAAATAAAACATCTCAGCAACATCTCAGGATGAGCGCCGTCTGGAGAGGACTGTCAGGAAAAGGCCATTCAAAAGTGTGGGGGACCTTCACAAGGAGTGGACTGAGGCTGGAGTCAGTGCATCAAGAGCCACCACACACAGACTGATCCTGGGCTTCAGATGTCGTATTCCTCTGGTTGAAGCATCCTGGTCTTCCATAACACCTCAGCAGTGCCACAGGCTGAGAGCATCTATGCCACGCAACCGCGTTAAGGCAGTCATTCAAGTAAAAGGCCCAAACCAAGTACAAAGTACATAAGCATGATTATAGTTTTCAGAGGGATATTAGTTTCACATTTTAAACTGACTTACAGAAATAAATGAACTTTTTCACGATATTAAAATTTTCTGAGTTTCACCTGTAATTACAGCCAAGCAGTCTTCTTCCCCAGCTTCATAAACTCACTGCTCGTGAACGCACTTGCTCCCCGCTCTGTTCGGCGTCTCTCCGGCTTCTCGTGTTGCACTTCCACGCTCCGTTCTCATCCATTATTCATCGGGATCACTATACATCGCGCGTTATTTGAAATTCCACTTGACATATTTGCGTCGGGCGGCGGTGACGCGAGCGGGGGAAATAAATGCGCCGATGCCCCGCGGCTTTGTAGTTGAATGAAATTTTCGACAAGCGTTGTGATCTAATTAGTGGGAGGAAGACGTACGGCCTATCCATAATTTTGATCCAAGGAATCGCGGGCCCCATTCCCTCTAATGTGAATCATAGCCATCGCCGTTATATAAGGCAGGCCTGGGAATATTTTTTTCAGTTCAATTTTTAATGCTTTTAGCGATTTATATTCAAGCCATGCGCGGGTACACACCAGCTACTGTGTCTCTCTCTCTCGCACTTTTTTTTTTGGGGGGGGGGGGCGTTTTTATGAAGCTCGTCTAAAAAGGCCACTCTAACTGACTCATTATAGCGTTTATTATGATGCATGAAGCGGAGGCGTGTTAGGAATATCAAGACCTGCCTGTAATCCTTATAGGCTAAACCCAAAAATAGAGGGGAAAAAAGGAAAAGTGTCCTATATATTATCAAAGATGGGATTTTTTTATCGGACATGATCTCGTTCTTTGAGGTTGCGACAGGCTGCGTGGTGGTAAAGTTTGGAGGGGTCGATTCGCAAAGAGTGTTGGTTCTTTTTGCGTCGGTAAGCCACTTTTACAAAATGAATAGGTTGGAGAGCTACTACTTGGACTTCTCCTTGGATCATTAGTATGCCAATATGTGTGTCAGACATGTTCATGCTTGGATCACTTGGGGCACAAAGAGATACGGTATCTTTAAGGCAACAAGCAGATGAAATGAAGAAAAAAATAAAGTTGTTACATGCGTCACCAAGATCTTGTATTGATGATGGGAGAGTGTGACTTTTTCCAGCACATCCTGAAGATTCCCAGTGGGGTTAAAGTCTGGACTATGTTGCGGCCAATCCATCTCATGCTCCCTGAATCATCAATTCACAATGTGAGCCCGATGAATCCTGACATTGTCCTGCCCAATCTGCCCATGCCATCAGAAAAGGAGATTTCCTTTGATGGAATAACATGGTCATTCAGGATGTTCAGCTGATCTCGTTCTTCGGGCACATAGTGTTGAGGCACATTGAGTTGCCTTGTGTGTGAAATGTGCGGTATAAATAAAGTTGCCTTGCCCTGCTGAACCTAGTCCTAAACCCCAGATCCGAACAGTTAGGTACATTCAGGATTCCAGGTAAAGGGCCTTTGACAATTGATTGCAAGTTTTCTTTCATTCAGTGTTTTCATATAAACAAAATTGGGCAAGTGGCTAATATGCTTAAAAGTCTAAATAGTGGGTTAAGCCAAATGTTTGGATGCGAGATATCTTGTTTACCTTTTGAAGACGCTTGCTATGACAAAAAAGAAAAAGGCTCAAGCTAGGAATTAGATGTGAAAATGTGTTCTTTTGAAAACCACTACATGACTGGAAAATGTGGAGTCTGTAGGAGCAAGTGCAGATGTCGTATAGAGCTATGAAAAATGATCATGATAATTACGGTTGGTCGGTACACGGAGGACACATTTCTCTACATGACAATACTTTTGGCTGGACTTATTTTTCTGGAGAGGCCAAATAAAATGGATTTGGCGCATTCATTAGAATCAGTGACGATCCATCTGTGAGATTATGGACCTTGATTGGGATCTGGAGTGCCATGCTGGACTGGCATATTGTGCATGCTTTTGGAGGTTGACACAAGAAGAGCACACAGCCATAGAATATTCAAAAATGCACAGGAGAACGTGCAAACTCTGCCCAGAAAGACCCACACAATGTGAGAATTGAACTCGGGACCTTCTGGCTGCGGAGCTAGAGTCTGTTTAGCGTCGATTCACGTAAATATTCTGTTTTGAGTCGCTGTATTGTGCCCACAGCCTATGGAGAATCTCATTACAGTGTGACACGGTTTACATCGAGGTTTACACATGCAAGCATTCACGAGCAACAAAACACTTGGATTTTAACACACTGATCTCTGCTTTGCCAGCCCTCTCCACTTCTTCTGGTGGGAGGAGATTAGCTAAGGCTCTCATCATTCACGTTTTTTATTGTTTTCCTTGGATCCTTTCACGAAACAAAAAGAAAACACCCTCCAGTCTTCCATTATTTAGCCCGTGCCCCAACTCTTTAGCCCTTGTCGGCGCGGGCGTAACCTTGTAAATGGGCGGCCGTTCGACCCGTTGCCCCCGCGCTTTAGCCTGACAGCGTGCGGCTACAAGGGGTGCAGCCCGAACGATGGAGCTCGGTGACCCCCGTAGCCAGTGTCCCGCTCGTTTCGCCCACCCCTTTGGCTCGGCGCAGCCTTCAGATTAAGAGGCTTACAGCGTGGCCTCCGAGCAAGGACGGGCACGGAGCTGTCAGTCACACGGGGAGACCACAATGGAGACCAGGAGAAGTGAATTATGAATTATGGAATACAATATTGGCCCTAAGAGGGTTTGGCATAACCTAGTTGTATATGGGGCACTGAACATGTGCTTTAAGTCTTTGCCAGTATTGTGCTGTGGAAAATGTGGCAGCAAATGTGCAATTATTTAAATGGGGAGAGTGTTGTTGTCATGATTTGGTTGGACAGTTAGCAAGAGGTAGATGTGTTCTCCCCATGTCCTAATAAGTTATGGCTTGCTAAATATAAATAAGATGCGGAAAGATATATAGACAGAGAGAGAGACCAGAAGAGAAGGAAAGAAAGAAAATGAAATATTGATAGACAGAGACATAAGAACATAAAGCAAGAACCGGCTAAGCTAATATAATCTAGTGCAGGGGCCACGACCTGAAAAGTTTGGTCGAGTGCATAGTCTAGTGCGGCGGTTCTCAACTGGTGGATTGCACAACCGTTTTCAGTGGCGAGCCTTTCCCAGAAAACATTTATCTTGATATTTACAATCATTACAATCAGTTTGGAGGAAAATACAATAATTTTCATTATGTTTTACAAGTATAAGTCGTGTTTGGGTTGCGGCTCATCATCCGAGCCTGATGGTGGGTCCTGACGCCATACCAGTTGAGAACCACTGGTCTGGTGCATTTGTACTGGTTTGTTTTAGTGCTTCGAACATTTCGCCTAACAGCTTTGTCGGCAATATTGAACTTTTAGCAGCAGGTTAAGCAGCAGGTTGGTATTGTTGGCACCACCCATAAACTGCTCTCAACTTATACTTGTGTGGCATCGTCCCAACTTTGTTCACTTTGATCCAGTATTATATTGTTAGTCATCTGTTGTCCTGACCTGGGCGATGTCTCTGAATCTAAGGCCTCAACAACGATTTAGTGAAGTGTTTCTTTCTTCACAAAAATAGCATCTGTCACCTCTCTCGAACCATTCTGACCTCACTGTGATCAAACGAGTGGTCGGTGGCTTTCGGTTGGAGGTGTACTGCTGACTGTGGGGCGCTATGTTTTTCCCAGCGGTGATGTTTAGTTTAGAGCGAAATAAATTAAAGGTTGGGTATAAATTCCTACCTAATGTCTCCTTTCTTTCCCCCTCTCCAGGAGAAGCCCATGACAAGGACGTGCAGGTGGTGGAGTTGCCCATCGTGGACAGTCTGCACCCGCGGCCGCCCTACCTTCCCCTGGCTATCCCCGAGGATCTGGCCCCGCGGCTGCACAGGCTCCACGGCGACCCGTCCGTCTGGTGGGTCTCGCAGTTCGTCAAGTACCTGGTTCGCCCGCAGGCCTGGCTGGAGAAGGAGATCCAGCAGACCACCGCTAAGCTGGGCTTCAAGCACCCCATCATCGGGTAAGGGACCGGGCACATGTGAAAAAGACATTCTGTACACCAGTAGTCAACACACCTACAAAAAACCACATGCTGTTTTCCAACTTGCACCTCCCTGTCTTGATAAGTGGTATCGTTTGGTTTCTGGTATCTGCATATACTTTCAACCTAAGTGTTATTTCAGAACTGGAAAAGGCTGGATTTCTGCATCTGTAGATTGGACTTCTTTTAATCCATTTTTGAATGTATATAACTCTGGATTGATGTCTGGGCTAAAGCTTGGTTTCACCCTTGTACAGTCTTTTAGTTTCTGGTGGGTTCTGGTTTAGATGTAGCCTAGTTTACTCTTCATTTAGTCGAAGATTGCAGTAGATAAAAGTAAGTAAGTAAGTGCTTTATTTGTCATTGTACAACAAAATTGTGTTCTGGTGTTAGTCCTGAGCCGCTGTGACTGAGCTTCGCTGCCATTGTGGGCCGACCTGACCAGCATGTTTTTGGAGGTAGAGGAAACCATTGCACCCCGATTTGCTGCCTAATTAAACGGTGCGCCGCCTCCTGGGTTTGTCCCTATTTCAGAGCGTGGTGTCCTGCACTGGTTACCTCCTCCATTCTCTTCCTCCTGCGCAGCTCCCTCCACCCCACAACAGTCTTTCCCCATCTTCTGTGAAGAGCTTAGCAGTTAGTCTGTTTTATTCTCCAGTGAACGTACATCAGCCAGAACAATAGTAGGGACAGAAGGCATGTGTGGCTTAGCTTTGAGTCTTGCCTGGATACCTCCTTCTTTGTCCCTTCCTTGTTTTCTGTAACACCTCTTGTGAAGCACCCACTGTGTTGCAGGTGTGGGGGCTCTTGATGCCTCTTCAGTGTTTCAGAATAGATCCGGATTTGGTCAAGGTTTAGATGTAGATAAATTCAGGCTTGGATTAGTCAATGATTACAGATTAAATCATGTTAATGCCATATTTCCAGACTGTTGATCTTCTTTAGCCCATATTTTCTTTAGTTTAGTACTTATCCTGCCTGACCTTGGGAGTATGGTCTACTTCACATCGCGAGTGTGCTGAAAACGGGCACTTGAGCGATAATGACCTTGTTTTCTACATTTTCTATAGCGTCTCTCGCTATCAAGTGCGTACCATTCAAGGGAAAACAAATGAACATACCGCTGCATGTCAGTGTAAAACTTCAAATTCAAACACGGCCTAGCAGACGATATCAGCTTAATATATCAGCTTAATATATTTGCAGTCAACTGAAGTAGGTTAAGCATTTTTAGCAGATTCTGAAGTGTGAAGACAGCAGCTTGGCAGAGTGGTTTAAACTTTCTATTCAAAGCAAGGCAGCCTGAGGTTATATACGGAAACCGTGTGGCATTTTCTATTTCTCAGTTAACCCCATCAATTAAAAACATGCACAATATGCTAAATCTCCAGTTTACCATGATCATAGCACTAGATCTGGAGAAGCTGTTTGTCTTATTGAATACCGTGACATTTTATCCAAGGTCCACAGAGGGTAGGTAGGTAGAGGAGGTAGTTGTTTAATATTGATCCTTGGGAACAGGAAGTGAGAAGTGAATTTCCATAACTCTTGCCGTGCAAATCTGAGTTTATGTTTGTACATTGACATAAAAAAAAAACAGTAGAAGTAAATTAGATCAAATAACAATAAAAGCAACTAAAGTATATATTATTAAACCTGATTTGAAATGGTTTGACATTTGAAATGAGTCAATACACTAATTAAATTGTACTGTGGGTGTCTCCAGTTGCTTGCATCAGTATTTTCAAGTTTGCAACCTGAAAAGTTCAGGAACCCCTTTCTTTCTCCCCAACTTCATAAAATTGCCACTTCACTGATGTAATACTATGATTAATCCGTACCACAGGCAATATTCCATCAAACTAAGTGATCCCGCTAACAACATTGCCCTCTTAGTACATCGTGTCTTTGAACCGAAATGGTGCTTTCTTTTACTAGGGGTCAGTATGGCCTTACAATGGCAGCCACATCCGTCACTCAAGGAAAGCATGGCTATCAAAAATGGCCTTTGACCAAACAGTGGATAGTTTCTTCTGGGGAAATCTCTGGAGTTTGCTGTCACAACGTAAAGCTGGTTTATGTGTGTTTAGCTCTTGCTCCAATTTCAATAAGGCTTGTGTCAGCAATTATGAAAGTAAAAGCTTCGATTTTCCCCCCTCTCGGTACAACCGTATTCTAACAGCTTCAGGCCAGTCCATACCTCCTCTGCTGGTAGCAATGGTGTTTCGAGTGTATAGGTCTCAAAGTTGAGTTTTTATTTTATTTTATTGTATAAGTTAGAAACCATCGAGTTTGAATACTAAGCCCAAAAGCATTCTTAAAGGGATATTTCAGGATTTTTGACATTGGGCCTCATTTCCTAGTTATCCAGAGTGTTGTTGATGTCTGGAGATATTTTTCTCTTAAATTCATTCATTCATTCATTTCTATGGTAACAGCTAGCTTGCATTAAAAACAGTCTGACCCACTCCACAGTGCACCTGAGGTAAATCACTTATAACGCCAGACTAACGATATAAATGTCTGTGTCCATAGAATAATTTGAACCATTTTGCATTTAAAATATCTTATTTGAGCAGCATCAGCTTCGTGGCTGTAAGCTAACGCAGCGGCGGAGTGATCTGCGAGAAAATAGTCCCTCAAAATGCAGTAATTCATGTGATACAAGGTCAGTTATATTTCAAAAAATATTCTATTAACACAGACATTTATATGGTTAGTCTGGCGTTATAAGTGATTTACCTCAGGTGCACTGTGGAGTGGGTCAGACTGTTTTTAATGCAGGCTAACTGCTAAGCTCTTCAAATATAAGAACTGCATGGATTTAAGAAAAAAATATCTCCAGACACCAACAACACTCTGGATAACTAGGAAATGAGGCCCAATGTCAAAAATCCTGAAATATCCCATTAAAGGTCCTATATTATGCTCTGTTCAGGCTTCGTAAACTTCTTTTGGATACTTTAGCCTTGATATGGTTGTCATATAACACCATATAGTGCACGTGTCTATAGAAAGTACCCATAGGACTCAGATGTAGTTATACAGAATGCCAGCAGATGGTGCACTTTCCACTCCTACTGCTGCAGTGAAAAGAGAAAGCGGCTCAAATCAAAAGTATTAACTATGATAGCAACTGGCAAACGTGCCATTCTCACAAATTTGGTGGAGATGGTTTGACTTTTAAACTCAGAGGAACTGCACGGATTCGTGGGCTGGCATTTTGAGGGTCAGCCTAGATATCCAAGATTACTGAAACATGCGCAAATGGAAGAAAACGCCAATCCAGGTATGTGTTTGTTGGTGAGGATATAACATATGTTCAAAAGCCATAAAAAAGTCACTTTTCCGTAATATAAAAAAACTGTCCGGATTCGGTGATAGCCTGTCAGTTTGCATCTCCGGCTTTAAATAGCTACATATAAGCTGATGGCAAGAGTGGTTAGATTATTTCTCCATCTCATTGTGATGCAAATGCTCATTTCTGACGCCACTTTTACAAAGAGTGGCTAAGTAATGGTCCACAATCGTCTTCCTCTTTGATGCATACTGCCATTAGCGTCCCATTGATGTACCCATTGAAGTTCTTTTTAACTCGGAGGGCTATTAAATATATGGAAAACGGCGATGTAGCCCCATTAGAATCCCATCGGCGAAGTAAGTAAATACATAAAGAGATGTCTGTATTTACAAATGGAAGGATTAACTAACATTTTATTTTCTCTCCAACAAAGCAATGAATCAGCCTTGCCGGTTTGTTTTCATAAATCATGAGTCATACAGAACAAGTGTCATTTTTAATCATTTCAGACACGACTTAATCGCATTTGCACGTCTATATGAACGTGTTCGGGATAAGCTTTTGTGCCCACTGTTTGAGAAAATGACATGCTCTTCGAAGATACGAAACTTGGAATTACTTTTTAAATACTTGCCTTTTTTGCGGCAATCAACAGAGACTGGGAAGATAATAGAGCGAAATACAAAGCCCCTCTCGCTGGGCTAATATCCTTGCACTTCCAGTTATTTTTAAACGCTCAAGCCAAGAGGCAAGGCAAGAGGGAGGAAGTGGTAGTTCAACTAGACATGGCCTCAGCGTCCATTCTCTCTCGGTGATCTCCCAGACCAACTCGGAATGGGTCTGTATGTTTTATCATTTGAAGGTATCAGAATAATGTCTTTGTGAGGATAAAGCATTAATGATCATGATTATAATGGACATAATTTGCAATGTTTGATGGTTAATGCTAGCAGCTTATAGGAAAAATACATTGAGCAGTTTCCTGGACTAGCTGACTTGCTAACTGTATATATGTTAGGATGGAACGCCGCTTCTCCTTTCCATTTCTATCTTTGCGTGTTATTAACCTAATGACAAAAAATTTATGATAAATTTATTTGCGCAAGCCATAACTGTTGAGCTTCCTTGAAGAGGCAAACGAACAGAGATTAGTTTGTCTATAGATCAGTCAAGAGTGGGACCAGTCAGGGGTGTCCTTTCGAAACACCAGAATAGTTCTGATCTCCAAACTCCCTCATCTGCTGCTGTTGATACTTGAATACTTGGAACTTCACTTACCACATTTGTCTCCCATGGATACAACACTACCCCTGATTGGGTTCTATCTGCAAATCTGGCTCGTCTTAAAGAGTTTATTTTCACTGATTCCTTGCGTTGTCCCTCGGGAGTTAAAGCATCTCGGGGACCCGCTATAGTCAAGTGGAACGTACAGTAATTGAACGGTGCTCATTAGTGCACTTAGCTCTCACTGGACCATCTCATTTGGGAATATATGAGCCTCCTGAATGTGCACTGGAATCAAAGAAATGGCTCCTGACAGCTTTTATTTGCTTCATCCTGGCATCTGTTTCATGTCCCGACCCTATAAATAACACATCTTTTTTACAGAATTGTATTACGTGTTGCAGGCACCGTGCAATAGTCTGAATTTCACAGCCCATTATGGATGTCCTTAATCTGAAATTACCTTCTGGCTGTACACATTCTACAAAATTATCTATAATACTTTGCAAACTGACGTAATCATGGTATACAAGTTACCAAGAACTCTCGGCGTCTCGGAATAGTTTGTTCTGTCATTTGTATCAGACTTGAAAACATAAACAGTTGTGCTCAAAAGTTTACATACCCTGGCAGAATTTTTATTTTTTGGCCATGTGTCAGAGAATATGATTTTTTTTTTTTTTTTTACACATAGTGGTTGTGCGAAGCCATTTATGGTCAAACAACGGAATTTGCTCTTTTCAAATCATAATGAAAAAAGAAACTACCAAAATGACCCTGATCAAAAGTTTACATACCCCAGTTCTTAATACAGTGTATTGCCCCTTTAACATCAATGACGGCTTGGATTCTTTTGTGGTAGTTGTGCATGGGCCTCTTTATTTCCTCAGATGGTAAAACTGGCCATTCTTTTTGGCAAAAAGCCTCCAGTTCCTTTAAATTCCTGGGCTGTCTTGCATGAACTGCACATCTCCCCAGAGTGGCTCAATGATATTGAGGTCAGGAGACTGAGATGGCCACTCCAGAACCTCCACTTTATTCTGCTGGAGCCAATGAGAAGTCGACATGGCCTTGTGCTTTGGATCGTTGTCATGTTGGAACGTCAAAGTGCGTCCCATGCTCAGCTTCCAGGCCGATGAGTGACACTTTTCCTCCAGTATTCTTTAATAATATGCTGCATTCATACTGAAATTAGTTGTGATCAAGTTCCCTATATCCCCATAACATCAGTGATCCACCTCTGTATTTCACTGTACTACTGAATTACTCGTACAAAGGTTCTGGTATGTGCCCCGGCAGACATTAGATCTTCCTGGTTTGCATTGTCCCTGATCCAGTTTCTTTGTGGATACCTAAATCATGCAATCATCTTGGTACACTTATGTCACCTGGTATACCTGACTGTATTGTCAGTCAGATGTACACGTTATATTATGTGAAGTTCTATTCATATTGGCTTGAGAAATACAGGTAAATTTGATTATTTATGTACAGGATAATTTGGCTTGCAAAGCTGTTTTCTGACACTTTGGCGTTGATATTTTTAATTGAAAGTTTATATTGCGCAACAGAATCCAGGAAATATCGGGTCACTTCCTCAGAAGGTGAAGAAATTACCAGAATGAATAGGATTACTCAATGCTGCGTGACACAAAATACACCGACGGACCAAAAAAAGTGGCCTCCATTATGTAACTAACTGTTCTGATCAGGAGTTGCTGCAGTTCGGCCGGTCTAGGTTCAGCAACACTATGTGACCCAAGAATTAGATCGGCTGACCCCTTGAACATGCTGTATGACCTGGTTATTCCATCAACGGATTTCTTCTTCTTCCCATATTCCGAGATGCCAATGCCGGGCTTCATCGGACTCACGTTTTGAAAAAGTGGCTCAGGGAGCACGAGATGGATTGGCCACCACAAAGTCCAAATCTTAATCTCATTGAATGCAGCACTAGATTTTTTGATGTTGCAGAACCTTATTGAAACGCCACAGCTGTAATAAAAGCTGAAGATGTGTGATCTTGAATTTTACATAATATACGTATCTCCTTTGAGACACAAATATTTCAACTGGGGCAGGCAACATCCGCATTAGCATCATCCATGTTGATTAAAAATTGGCTCCAGCGCTCTAAAGAATCACCTCAAATCACTCCTGGAGAACTGCGTTTAGTTGCCCTTCGGATTCGAAAGTCCTCTCAACTACAACGCAGCAAAGTGACCTACATCCTTAATCGAAATAAGAAGGCACTTTTCAAGTAATTTGTCCCTGAAAACTATGGAAAATCTTCATTCAAAAACAACTGCAACTTTCTCCTGGCTTGGTTCACACAGTATAGAATCCACAATGACTTTTTTCCCCTTGCAACAGAGACTGTGAATCATTCCCTCCCTGTCCCATGGGGAAGCCTATACCCGATCGGGACGGGGTGTACTTTGAACCACAACATCTTTTCGTTCTTTTTTTTTACTCCATTTTATAAAGTTGTCGTCAGCCTGGTTTATTTCTGTCATGGCATATAGAGAGTATTGTATGCTCGTGCCTCTGTGTATTACGATTGTCTTTGACTTTTTCCACAAGTTTAGTTTTTGACGGTTGGTTCGTCACTGTTACGAGTTTTGCTTTCTAATAATGAAGGAAAAACAGCATGGGAACTTTAAAATGTGCAAAAGTTCAGTTCTTGTTGTGACATTCCTAATTTAGGTCAATGTTAGCCTTGTCTTGTTCATGATGTATTATTCTTCGACTTGATGAAGACACAAGTTGTGTTTGTTTGTTTAGAACATAATGGTTTAGTAAAATATCACAATGTTTAAAGAAGAAACAAGTTAAGATAAGCCTTTATTGATCTCACAATGGAGACTTTTACTCGTTACATTCAGCTCTCAGAAACACTCAGGGTGTGCAAAATTTGAAGGGGCAAAAAGTATAAACAATAAAAAATTAAAAAAAAAATAAAGACTATAATAAAAAAAAAATCAGTATTAGCAGTGCGGGTTTACCTCATAGTGCAAGGGGTTGATAAAGTGACGCAGGTAAGTGATGTGAATATAGGGATTATTGCATGTGTTCTGCATTGGGGTTATTGCACATGTTACTTTACAGTCTTGTTGTACATTCTGACAGCAGTGGGGATAAAGGACTTGCGGTAGTGCTCCTTCTTGCACTGAGGATGTCTCAGTCTTCCACTGAAAGAGCTGCTCAGCTCCTCTACAGTCCCGCGCAGTGGGTGGGAGGTGTTGTCCATGATGGAGGTGAGCTTGCCTACAGTAATACCCTCCTGTCCCTCACCTCCTCCACAGAGTCCAGGGGGCAGCCCAGGACGGAGCTGACTCTCCAGACCAGCTTGTTCAGTCTGTTCTTGTCCCGCTCTGTGCTGCCCGGGGCCCAGCACACGGCAGCGTAGTGGATAGCAGACAGTGTTGTCACAGATTACTTGAAAAAGTAATATATTACTGATTACTGATTACTCCTTTGATAAGTAACTTGGTTACTTTACTGATTACTTAATTTTAAAAGTAACTAAGTTAGATTACAAGTTACTTTATTAGTTACATTCAGCTGCGGCCGACAACATCTCCACCGTCACAACACACTAATGACAAACCCATTTTAACAGTAACATCAACAAAGCTGACACAGACTCAGAGAAGTGACGCATGTCCATCTCTCCCCAACCAATGTTTGTGTTTTTAGGCTGAAAACATGACTTGTCACATTAAGTTACATCACTCGCCGAGATGCAAAAAGACATTTTCCAAAGGAAAATGACAAAATATAGCCTGGCCTTAGCCATCCGTAAACTCTGTTATAATTTCCCTACATGTACGTCTGGGTCTGATCTCAGTGGCTGCGTTTCATTCACCATTCAGCGAGCGGGGGAGGCGGGTGTTGTAGGTGACGTCAAGCATTTGCGCCGCATTTGCTGATTGTAGTTCGGCAATGGCAGCGGATATGAACGTAAACGAAGCTCTTCAATCCGTTCTGGCTCGGCTCCCAAATATACAGAAATTATAACTGAAGCCTTCAAATGTGCAAGGAATGCCCCGAAGAGTTATGATAGCTGCTTCACTCACTCGGGCGCACTACATACGTCACGACCAAACGCTAGCGAAAATCAGATCCAATCTTTCAAAGGAGTTCACCCCTCCCACCTGTTAACGGAGCTCAATTGTGAAGATCCAGACCCTTGTACGAAACGAAATGAGTACGAGGGTCTGGTAAAACCAGGCTAGACAAAATAGTGATTTGGAAAAGTAACTTAAATCTGATTACTTTTTTGGAAATAGTAATGCGTTAGTTACTGGCATCACTGATAGCAGAGGCTACCACAGAGTCATAAAAAGCCCCTTCTTAGTCTCCTCAGAAGGGGGAGATGACTTTGGCCCTTCTTGTACAGGCCGTTGGTGTTGTGGGACCAGTCCAGTTTATTGTTGAGGTGAACACCCAGGGACTTGAAACTGTCCACCTCCTCAATGTTGTGTTTGATGTTTGTTTAGAACATATGTTTAAAGCCAAACGGCGTATCATTTCACCCCATTAAAAGAACACAATACACACCGTGTCACTCTTTCAGACATTTATTTATGCAACGATAAGTGTTTTTTGCATAAGTTACCCTACCTTCTATGCACCTGTCACCTCCTGGGCGGGCGGAGTCTCCCTTAAGTTATCGAATGCTGCAATTTTTTCCTCATTTAGTGCTGCTAGTCCAGAAAATGAGAACGTAGGTGCACTGTTGTCTTTATTCGTTCATTCCATAATCGGTGGTGGAAGCGAGGCTTGAAGGAAGGGGTGGGAGAACATTCAGTTGCTCGAAAAATCCCAAACTGCTCCGGCTCATGTAGAACCCGGAGTTTTGGATAGTCACATTTCTGAAGCTAATATAAACGCATCAGATCCCTTTACCTCTGATTACTTTATCTGATTACTCCAGTTTTCTGATTTTCCTAGCCATGAAAACCACTGTCGTAGAGCGCAATTCACACACGAGGCAATTCAAAGTGCTTTACGGCGACACAAAGTGACAGTGGTAGACCCCAGTCCATTGCGAGAGTGGCACAGCGGGACTGTGACAGGTCAAAAATGTGCATGTAATAGCTTTTTTCACGGTGATCCATCATTTCCATAAAATAAAGTACTCATTTGTAAGTCACTTTATTAACTGTGCCAAAATGAAGACTTTAAATGTTATTGAAAAGCATCAAATTGGATCCAAATATATAGTATTTGGGCTTTAAAATAGCTTTCAAAGGCATTAAACTTTACTTGTTTGACTCGACTACATCTCTGAGTACAGCACTACCTCCAAACCCCCCCCCCATCCCCCGCTTCTTGCCTCTCCACTCTCACCACAGCATTGCCAGCATCACATCTCAATCCCAGCCCTTCTAAAGCTTCCCTCACGCGCAGTGCCGTCTCTCCTCCGCTGGGGAGCAGCTTATTGAAATTAATCGCTGGGTGGAACAAAGATTTTTTTTCTTTTTTTCTTCTTTCTCCCCCCCCCCTCCCTGCTCTTGCCCTGCTAGGCTCTCGATAGATCCAGTCCGCGGCGCGCTGATGTTGCAACAAAGTGCCGGCGTGCTCGTATCAGTGCAGAGGAGAGAGGACAGATATGTGGAATAAAAAAGCGAGGGGAGACTATAGAGAGGATGAGGGCGAGGGCGCGGGGGCTACATGTGGCCAGGATGAAATGAAGGCCTTTGATTTTGATAATAAAGCATAAAGCTTTGCAAAAGGCTAGCCTGACTTGACTTGCATATAATTATGGAATTCTTTTCTTTATCTTATGGGAATTTAGCCACCAACGAAGGATGTAATATGAAGTAACGACTGATATGATGTATTGTGGTCTTGGAGATTCTAATGGTATATCTTCAAACTAAACGCGTCTCAAAATCACGTCAAAAGGCCCTAGTGGGATGCTTGTGCATTTTTGATTCAAACGCCTCTGATGCGCGTCTGCATACACATAAGAAGGAGAAGCGGCAAGCTAAACTGTTAGCAAGTCTTCTAGTCCGGGGGACTTTTCAGAGTCCATTAGTCTGCTCGGTGTATTTTCCTATATCCATTAGCATTAGCCACCAAACATCGCGAATGATGAAATATCCAGATGTTTCCAGCTGTTATCAACCCATCAACCACATATAGGTGATGTCAAAGCCTAGTAAGAAATCATTAATGGATATACAGACCTTTTGAGATTTTACTTGAGATGCAAATTAGCATATGAAAGTGTCCTCATAGCTAAATGCTAACTCAAAATCAGTTAAGTTTATGCTTTTGTGGGATCAGATCCAATGACCACTAAACATCATCTTGTAAGATATTAATGATAAAGACACCACAGAAATGATGTAAATGCCATGAAACATACCTCCCCATACGTTAGTATTGCACCTGTCTTTCCTATTCATTTGTATGGGAATAGAAATTGTGCACATTTGTAGGAACAGGCTCAGATAGGTAAAGGCATGGAAAATAATCGCTCTTCCGGGACTAACTATTCCCTATTTGCTGACTACCATGTCCTATTGATCTTAATAAACCCATGGTCTCCCCCAGTATAAGCTCATATCCAGCCCAAACGCTTGAACAGAGGGCAATTGTTTGTGTGTGTGCTGGTGGCTAAAGGCTAGATTAACATACTATGATCGGCACATTGTTGATGAGAAGTATTAAACTACAAATTCAGCAAGCGCAGTGTGTGTTCATTTTAAAGCCTGCTTTACGTAGATGGTGGTTATATTGACTTTATCAGTGCTTCATTCTTGTTTTCACACGGTTGATCGGGCAATCATCAAGGCCCCAGTCACCGAAATTAGCTCTTGTCACCACTTTGGTTCTTGTGGTATCCAGTTAGAACGCAAAAGTAAGTAAGTGAGTGCTTTATTTGTCATTGTACGACCATACAACAAAATTGCGTTCAGGTGTTAGTCCTGAGCCGCTGCCACTGTGGGCCAACCTGACCAGCATGTTTTTGGAGAAACCGGAGCACCCAGAGGAAACCCGGCTGGCTGCCTTCAGTCTCCTCTGATCGTCTGAAACGGTGCACCTGGGTTTGTCCCTGTTTCAGAGCATAGTGTCCTGCACTGGTCAGCTCATCCACCTCTCTGCAGTAAATCCGTCGAACCCCACAAAAACTCGGCGAAGACGTACAAAAACATCCTGCAAAACAGAGTGGGACAAATGCAGTTCGCAGAAAAAGGCCGAAACGCAGCTGTACCGAGAGAGTGGGAAGTTGATTGAGAGACGTTGATTTAATAACACCAATGTTTTTCATGTAAATCTATCAAATAATGTAATGAAATCAGAATGGAAAACTAATACAACAGCGAGATGCCGATTGACAAGAGCGAGCGAGTCAAAACATGGACAGAAAAAGGCCTGGTGGAGCCAAAAAGCCATGTCAGGAGAATAAATCCATTCGCGCCCCATGTGTACAAACTGGACAAATAAGATATTTGTATTACATGACTGATGGGTGCGTCAGCTGGCCATGATTATGCGTAATGGGCCCACATGTTGCTGCAAACTCACTTTCTTCGTCCCGTATTTCGGCGATTTTCCAGTAGTGAGCGTCTCATTCGCTATTATTCTGTTGTGCCGACTATAGCTGAATGTGAGCCCTTGCAAATATGAAAACTCCCAGGCTGAAATGAGGTCGTAGCACGCCATTATAGATATTGAGGTTTAAAAATAATCCGTTGGTAGTGCATATGGAAGTCTGGGCATCTCTGCTCGAATGGCCACCCCAAATAAAAAGGTAGAAGATGGATGGATGTGAAATAGCAACAGGTTTTGAGCTAACATTTTAAAAAGCAGAAATATCACTCGTAATTATTCGGTAAGGGCCCGATTGCCGTCATCAGAAGGAGGCAGACCCAGGTGCATGTAATCAAGGATGAAAAGCCAGATCTCTCCAGTGTCAGGGAGTAATGATGTTGATTATAATACCATGACATTTGAAAAAGACCAAAGTACCTCCAGATCAAAATATGGGAAGTTTCAGTTTTCAGCCTATGGAGAACATTTAGAATAGTTGCAGTAATGACATGGAGAGGAGCAAAGTGGTTCAACAGCCCATAAGTACATAAATAACGCATGATGCTAACGTGAAGCTTCATGTTAGCATCGTGCTAATGCTAGCTAGCGCTACGACTGCCATTTTTTACTACTACTGAACAATCTACTCTGAAAAAATATCCACATGGACCCAATTTAGACTTGACTTTGTATGTGATAAATATGTTTATATTTCACTAGAAAATGGCTAAAAAGAGTGAAAAATTGTGTTTCCCAAAAGATTCTGTTTTCCTCCTCGGCGAAGCCAAGCCCCCTTCTATGACGAGATGCCGTCTGTATCTATACGTTTGTTAAGTGGTGACGTCACAGCTCTACTTCCGGGTCCGCAGATGTGCGAGAAACTACAAAAAAATCACTCAAAATACCACAATCAATATTTCTGAAATTCAACAGAGAGTTACTGAACATACTTATTTATCAGGCCCATTAGCCAAAAATGCTGTACGTACTGCTATAAAAGTAATAATTACCAAAATTGCTACATCCAGGTTAGCGGAGAATAATGCTAACAGCAGCTCCGCTAAACCCGGAAGTAGCGACTTTAGTAAATATTACTTTTTCAGCAGTAGGTGCTGCATTTTTGGCTAATGAGTCTGAGAAATAAGTAGCTTCAGTAACTCTCTGTTAAGTTTCAGAAATATTGATGGTTGTTTTTAAGAGTTTGTTATGTTTTATTTCTCGCATATTTGCCCGTCTGCCAGGACCCGGAAGCGGAAGTCGTGACGTCACACTTAACAAACGTATAGACCTAACATGGTTGGCACGGCAACAGTTTAAAAAAATGTGCCTCTATCTATCTCACTTCCTGTTAGTGTCCAATAAGGAAGTGAAACTATAAACATCACAAAAATCTTGAATATAATTGTATTAACTGTGTTTTAGCAAAAACTGTGTGTCATAATGTACTTTAAGAACGTATACAAACTAATAGGAGACTCCTTTTATTTTTGTGATTTTTTTTTTTTTCTTCTTTCCCTCATTGACTCTGATCAATTTACTGGTGTATATACATATGGTGTTGATTTAATGTGAATATTCAACCATTCTAATGGGCAATAAAAAATCATTCAAGTCAGCATTTGCACGGTCAAAACAGAGCCCAGCGCAGTGTTTTTGTGGCTAATATTATATTCATGCTAATTTCTGCCCCTATTATCAGATAACTTTCAATTTGAATTCACAATATGGCCGCTAAATACAAAAAATCTGTCTCGACGTTGAAAACATTGGCCATTTTTATGTACAGAACACTTATTTAACAATTTATGTCAGTAATCTTATGTCGGTAAAGTTTCAAATTGATATCTCTGTAATGTATTTGGTTTTCCCTATTCACCTGCAGCGCCTCGCCCTAATGCCAGGCCATTCCCACAGTCTGCAATGCAAATACCTCCTGCACTTCAGCGTGGAGCGTGCAGCCTGGGGGGGAACACGCGCACTCTATAAGCCCCATCGCTTTAGTGCAGGGATGATGGGCAGCGAGAGGAGCTCTGGTCAGATGAATCACTGACTTGCAAGTGTGGCGGCGCGGTGTGTGTGGGCAGTCCGACGTGGGTAATGCATGCTTTCTTTACGCCCACCGCCGGTGTATGTCCCTGCGCCGCTCCGGTACCGACACGGACGGATGAATGGAACCGCGGCACTGCGAGTGTGGGCGAGGCAGGGGCTGCAGGCTACGAGAGGCAGGGAAGAGGCATGCCACGGTTCAGCGGTAGGCGCAGAAAAGAAAGGGATTGATGTTCGAGAGGAAGGGCCTCTGGTATTGTGTATTTCTATAACTAGTAGTGCGTCTTTCTCCTGGGGGGTTATTATTGAGGCGAGATGCTGCAGGTGAATATGGAAAACATTTACATTTGTGCTGTTGATTACTGACAGAAATATTTGAAATAAATGTATTTCACATTTTCTGTCATTTTGTGTTTTCATATAGAAATAAGGCACTACATTGCATTAAACTGGTGACAAAATCTGAATAATGGATAGAGCCAGGTTTAAATGTATAGTTTTATATTGTTGATATATTGGTTACAAAGATTTTCTCAGAGAGGATTTTGGATATGCTAGTATTTATGAAAACGTGTAAAAATTCAAATTTCGCCTTGTTTTTATGGTTCAAAGCTCAATAAATCAGTCTGGGAATAAGATATAAAAAAAAATCCCTCTCTGTAAAACCTTCAAAATGTTGTTCAGTGGAAGACTGCGCATGCGTCTGTATATTTTTCCCGTCTTTATGTATATTGTATATTTATGTATATTTTCATATATTTATTTATTTCATATATATTTCTGTATATTTTTCCCGTCTTTAGTTTATGCTTTAGCTGCTGTGGTCTCCGAGAAAGGAAATAACCATATATGGATTATGGCTAATCGGCGCTACACTTGGATACTACAGTAAACATGTCAATATTTGTGAATGAATAAGCGTGGGAAAAAACGAGGGGGGGCGCTGTGATCTTGTAGTGATTTCCCGCGACTCTCCGGCTCGCTAGCGTTCAAAACATCATTAAAAAAAGCATCACAATGGGTGAGATTTGTCTTTTTATCACGCAAAGGGAGAAACGTTTCTAAAAATCTCCACATTGTCCACTGTGTGAAAAATCCATGTTTCGCCTGCAGCCTCTTGCCTTAATCTGGCCGTCCTAAAGTGGTTATAACATACATACATTCTCTTTTGAGCGCCTCACCATTGATGTTTTATGTATGGAAAGTATCACACAGGGCTCTGTCGGTTTGCATCTCAGAGTTTGGTTGGAGCGCCCTCCGTTGGGGAATTAAAGGGATATTTCAGGATTTTGGACATTGGGCCTCATTTCCTAGTTATCCAGAGTGTTGTTGATGTCTGGAGATATTTTTTTCTTAAATTCATGCAGTTCTTATATTTGAAGAGTCTAGTGGCGCTAGGCTAGGGCAAGGCTAAAGCATTTCTATGGTATCAGTTAGCCTGCATTAAAAACAGTCTGACCCACTCCACAGTGCACCTGAGGTAAATCACTTATAACACCAGACTAACCATATAAATGTCTGTGTTAATAGAATAATTTTAACCATTTTGCATTTAAAATAACTTATATTTGAGCAGCATCAGCTTCATGGCTGTAAGCTAACGCGGCGGTGGAGTGATCTGCGAGAAAATAGTCCCTCAAAATGCAGTAATTCATGTGATACAAGGTCAGTTATATTTCAAAAATGATTCTATTAACACAGACATTTATATGGGTAGTCTGGCGTTATACATGAGGCTAACTGATACCATAGAAATGCTTTAGCCTTGCCCTGGCCTAGCGCCACTAGACTCTTCAAATATAAGAACAGCATGAATTTAAGAAAAAAATATCTCCAGACATCAACAACACTCTGGATAACTAGGAAATGAGGCCCAATGTCAAAAATCCTGAAACATCCCTTTAAACAATGACCATGATGTTAAAACTTTGTTTCTGTTTCTGCCTTCATGAACAGTGAACAGGTGCATAACAGTGCATTCATTCAAAGCACCAAACAATGTTTAAAATGTACCCTTAAAAAGCCTCCAAATATATTCATCCATCCATCCATCCATCCATCCATTTTCTTCCGCTTTATCCGGGGCCGGGTCGCGGAGGCAGCAGTCTCAGCAGAGATGCCCAGACTTCCCGATCCACGCACACCTCCTCCAGCTGTTCTGGGGGGACCCCGAGGCGACACCAGGCCAGCTCGGAGACATAGTCCCACCAGCGTGTCCTGGGCCTTCCACGAGGCCTCCTCCCAATAGGACATGCCTGGAACACCTCCCGAGGGAGGCGACCAGGAGGCATCCGGAACAGATGCCCTAGCCACCTCAGCTGGCTCCTTTCGACGTGAAGGAGTAGCGACTCTAGCCCGAGCTCCTCCCGGGTAACTGAGCTCCTCACCCGATCTCGGAGGGTGCGCCCAGCCACCCTGCGAAGGAAACTCATTTCGGCCGCTTGTATTCGCGATCTTGTCCTTTCGGTCATTACCCAGATCTCATGACCATAGGTGAGGGTGGGAACGTAGATCGATCGGTAAATCGAGAGCTTTGCCCCCTGAGTCAGCTCCCTCTTCACCACAACAGTCCGATACAGCGACCGCATCACTGCTGACGCTGCACCGATCCGTCTATCGATCTCACGCTCCATCCGTCCCTCACTCGTGAACAAGACCCCGAGATACTTGAACTCCTCCACTTGAGGTAAGGACTCCCCACCGACCTGAAGCGGGGAAGCCACCTTTTTCCGGTGGAGAACCATGGCCTCAGATTTGGAGGTGCTGATCCTCATCCCGGCCGCTTCACACTCGGCTGCAAACCGCCCCAGTGCGCGTTGGGTTTGCTCCAAATATATTCATGCAGGACAAATGGTAAACATGTAACTACATTTGGCGTAGATATAATTTCATTTTGTTAACAAATTTAAGAGAAGAAAAGCTTAATATCCAATGCTTAATGATACATGAGGAATTGAAGACTCTACACTAAGCTAAGCAAATTCTACAGTTTTTATCAAAACGCCTGCTCATGTCATCATGCCCTGCCAGCAGCAGTCATATCCTACATTTCGACAACGGATTTAGTTTTAGAAATGTAACCAGTGTTTTTGTAAAGCTATTCAGCATGAGTAAAAGTTCTGTGATACAAGAGTTAGAACCCAGGGGCTCGTATCACAGAGTGGACATTTTTTGGCCTAATCTGCTTCACTACATAGATGAAAGGTATCCACAGGAACTAAAAGTGGTCAGCGTGAAAACAGAACCTTTGGAAATGCCAGAAAGCCTCGAAAGTCGAGCACAACCTCAGCACTATACTAACACCCCACCGTCTTTTATACTGACCCCTACCCAGCCCTTTCTTCAGCCTTATGTCGAAACAATAGCTCCGGCTTCCACTGCGGTCAACGATTGACCTATACAGCCAGCCCGGTTTGTCTTCCTTCCCACATCTGTCTATATATATAAAGGAAAGAAAAAAATAGCCTCACGATTTGTCCGGCCCTGCAGCGATAGGGAGGGATTCTAAAGGCAGCCTCCACAAAAGCGCTCCTAACCTGAGATTTCGCACTAGATTTGCCGTGAAAGAGCTGTGCGGGGGAATACAAAGCAGCGACACACACACACACACACACACACACACACACACACACACACACACAGGTACAGAGCCATTCAGAAAGCCAAGGCCGAGCGCTCTTCCCCAAGTGTGGACAGCGAGATTCGGTCCCAGAGGCCACAGTCTCGTACAAATGAGAAGGCAATATCACCTTTTTCAACAACAATCAGTCAGTCACTGGTTTTGTATAGCCAAATATCACAACAGGAGTTGCCTCATAGGGCTAAACAACGGTATGATGTGAAATATAGAATCTCATATGATTTGCCTGTTTTAGTGAGGGTAGTCCTCTCTCCTCAGTCTGTTACCTTCACGTTAGTATCAGTTCAGCGTGCTTTGGCTACGGTCAGAGGTCGGTCCCAAAACTTGTGCCTGGTCAGCCTGGATTGGTCCTGGGCTGGTCAGTGGGGACGCTCGCTTAACTGGGTAGACCAGGCACTGACAATTCCATAGTGGTGTCTAAATGTCCAGAGAGAAAAAGAAGTAGTGAACTCAATATTTGTCGCAATGCACTGAAAAGTAGTGAGCAGCGAAGGTCACTAAACGGGTCAAACTGAATGACGCATTTTTTATTACTACAACCCATTACAGTAAAAAGTTGCTAACATTAGCTGCATGATCGATAGCGCTCCCTCTCAAGTAAAAAGGCAATAATCCAAGCCGTTTAATCCATGTTAAATGAAACTAAATCCCTTGTATTTGGTCATGCTTTATTACAGTAATCCATTATTACCGAAGTTAAAGAGGCGTTATGAAGCTTTTTATACGGGAAAAAAACTTCCATTATTGTTCAGGCTTGATTTTATGTCTTAAATGCAGCAAATCTATGCCTTTATCGTTTCTAAAAATGTGGAAACATTATATTTAGCACATTATATTTAGTCAAATTTAGATATTCGACAAACTGGGCAAAAAACATGCAGCGGAGTGTGCTTTGATAATACTTTTTGTAATTTTTATGGATTCATGGCATGAAAGATCAACAAATGTAGATTCATTGCTGAATTGAAACAACTGTGATGCTTTTTCACTGGAGGATAATTTGTCATTCTCCACGTAAATCTGACTATTGAGGAAGTGGGACATCTAAATAGGTGGGACGGGGGAGAAAGGTCTAAATGGCTGTGCAGTCCAACCAAAAGGACATGTGGACAATTTCTAATACATATTTTGTAAACATGCCCTTCTTCCGGAGAACTCACTCAAATCAGCGTTTTAAGTTTGCTTCAACAATGACAAAAGGCGCAACGTGGACGCCAAAGATCATCGATTGAAATGTCCACCTAAGTAACTGAACAACTGGCCTTTTGCACTTTAAGCCTGTCTCTCTCGCTTCGCCGCGGCATCAGACCTACCATTGCCTTTAAAGACCTGTGTACCAGACACTGAAAGAGAAAGTGAGGTCGCATTCACAACCCCCTCTTGATCCGAATCCGGGCCCGTTTGCTCGGATAGTCCGGTTCGTTTGAGGTGTTGTGAACGCACAAACGGACTCTGATCCGGGCCAAAGAAGCGAACCCTGGTCCGGCTGAAAACGTGGGTCTCGGCCCGGTTTAGACGAACGCTGAATCGGATCATTTGATTTGTGAACGCAACTGAGCCGGAGAGCGGAAAACCAGGAAGCGAAAGCTGCAGGGCCAAAACAAACGAGTAACGCAAAGACAGAACAGAGCGGAGACAATCACGACCTCCATTACAGAATGTAAAGGAGAACGCATGTTCATACCCTCTATAATTAGAGCTAACAGGGTTAATATTAAATTTTCACCAGAACTTAGCCATGACTCGTAAATATGAGGCAGAAACCATTGATTTAAGCAGCGACAGAGGCCAGATCCGTTCCTTTAGTTGAGATCACGAAGAAGCCTCACCATGTTTTAGATAACAGTATTGGTATATTTAAAAATGTGAAATCTCAGGGTGACAAAGTCTTTGTGTGTGTGTGGCTCATGATTATGCAACGCTTCCCCTGTGTCTCACGGAGGCCGGTCACCGTTGCTAACGCTCTGAATAGCTGAATGCTAACTCTGGGATACTACTACAGAAGTTCATTTTTCTACGTGAAACCAGTGAACTTTTCCAGGCTGACTTTCCCAGTGCGACTGATGATGCCCTGTAAGCACGCACAGCGCCCCCTGCTGACCATTACGTTTCCCGAGCCAACTCCTCGCCTTCAGAGCGTGTTTTAAGACGGAAGGATGTAGCGCGGATTTGCATAACTCTATTTCAGACGGGTGAGTGAAAGTTTTTTGGGGTTTTTTCGTTTGTGGCCACGGTGCCATCGTGTCTGTTTGTTTTTTGATGAGGCCATTGTTGTGCTGTAAGCTAACATGGTGTGTTCACTGGGTTGGATTTGTTTTGCGTTTTGTTTTTGGTCATAAGCTGTGTGTGCAGGTTAAGGATAATATAACGTAGTCATTGTCCATGGCACTAATGACTGTGTGTCCGTTCTTCTTTCCCTCTGGTCAAATGGGATAATGTTGCTAGTTGTCATTGTGTTGCTAGTTGCTGTAGAGGTAGGCTCTATGGGAAGTGGATTTATGCAAGAGATTTATATATATTACCTGTTTGCAAACCTTTATTTATTTATTTTTTATTTTTTTATGGCACATTTTTCTTGCTTTTGCCTTTTCTCCCCTCTGTGCTTTACAGCTTTACGGGGGAGCGGGTTTGGCTTATCTAAATGAGATGTAAATGAGCCCAATTGTTACTCGAGCAGAGAGAGAGGTGAGAACTGCCCAAAACTTTGGAGGCCTTTTTCTGCCCTTTGGGCTTTTTTGAATTGTTAACTTCATGGTTTAGCACCAAAGTCCATCTCTGACATGTTAGAGCCGTATGAACCATCTCGGGCCCTGAGAACTTCAGGGAGGGGTCTCCTGGTGGTTCCCAGAGTCAATAATAAACACGGTGAGGCTGCGTTTCAGTTTCATGCAGCTAAAATCTGGAACAGTCTTCATGAGGATGTGAGACAGGCCTCAACTGGGCGGCACGGTAGCGCAGCGGTTAGCGCTTGTGCTTCACAGCTAGAAGGTCCCAGGTTCGATTCCCACCTGGACGGGGCCTTTCTGTGTGGAGTTTGCATGTTCTCCTCGTGTCTGCGTAGGTTTCCTCCGGGTACTCCGGTTTCCCCTACCACTAAAAACATGTACAATAGGTTCCCCTCTGGGGCCAGGACTCCCCTGCAAAAGAGATTCTTAATCTCAGTGGGACTTTCCTGGTTAAATAAAGGTCAAATAAATAAAACTCTGACAATGTTCAAATCCAGGCTGAAAACAGCTCTTTTTACCCGTGCATATGAAAACTGAAAGTATTTTATCTGCACTCTTGCCTTTTACTGTAATTCATTAACGTTATGTTGATGTTTTATTGATTGATTTTATCGGTTTTCTTGTAATTTTCTGCAACTGTGAAGCACTTTGAATTGCCTTGTGTATGAATTGTGCTCTACAAATAAACTTGCCTTGCCTTGCTTTGCCTTAACTTCAAATCGTCGCTACGTCTCCAAATATGATCAGATTTCCATGCGTTACACATTGTTGGAAAGCTTGGAGACTACACTTTAATAATCTGTGAAAATCTCAAAATGCCCCAGAACCGACACGTGTCCCTGGTTCCTGTGACTGGGCACATGTAGTTTTCGATGTCTCTGCCCGGAGCCTTCGCAGTTATCTCGTGTGAAGAAAACATATCTCCGTGCTCGGCTCATGTATCTCCCATTTCGTCCGTAAAAAGATCGGTGCGTTCTGAGCGTAGTTACTGTCCGATTTAAAAGTGCGAAAAGAAAAACCAACGCAGCCACAGTTGTGATACCGCTCCATTTTGTAAACAAAAGACGGAACAGGAAGTGGAGTTTAATCGACCAATCAGAGAAGCGCGTTTCTTGTTCACTGTTTTTCCTATGGAAGTGTTAACCTTCGATATTAATGACTCCTTCACTGCTTTACTGTGGATACACATTTGTCTTCCCTTGTTTACATCTCTGCCAGCCAAGTGTTGTGACTATACCTGGCTTGGGTATACTGGGACCTACTGCCAAATACACAGCTTTTTGTGTGGGAATTACCTATTTTTGCATAATCTTTATTTTGCAGTGTTGTTTTTTCTTGTCTAAGCTCTAAACGCGTAAAACCTCTGAGCTGTAGATGTATCTATTTTTTGCCTCTTTTGGCGAGAGATTAAAAGATGTCTCTCCGTCTTTGTATACGTATCCTTTAATATATCTAAGCCACAAAGGGCCTACTCAATATCATCGATAAACGTTTTACTTTTCCCGCACGTCCGTACTTTTTCATTCTTTTTTTTTTTTCAGCGTGCATTGATTTGCCGCCCGGCCTGTTTCTCTCTCGACTTGGCCCAGTGGTGAACGTCTGGGCTAATCCGTCTAGCTGCGCGCTATTCTCATGCACATGCTCAAGAATGGGCTTTTCGACGTCTATACATTTTATTCGTACCGCTCGGCGTCACGTCGGCTTAAGACTGCAAAGCCGCATTGAAGCGAAAGAAAGCTGTGTCATGAAGGGGAAAAGCGGAAGACTCAAAAAAATAAATAAAATCGTTGTACAAATGGTGCGTGGTGAACGGTAAATGTTTGTGGTGCGCTCGTGTAGTCAATAGGAGATGTCAGTGCCTATCACCATTGGAGGGCATGTACAAAACCAAACGGAAAGAGTGCCTTTTACAGTTTTCCCTCAAGCTAGATAGTTATTTGGCTCGGGAGGGACAAGATATTTACACTTAAATTAAGATAAGTTAAGATTTTTCATCCAATTTTGAGTGCGGTGATTAACTTAATTAATTAACCTTAATTTAAGTGTAAATGTCTTCCCCCATGGAGAGAGTTCTTGAAATTAGACTCTCAAATCAATGACAGAAGCAATTATTTCAGGGAAATGTTTCTTCGTTCAAGATTACTTTCTGCAGTGTAAGGGGGTGGAGCCACAAACGATAATATTGATGAATTGATCGTAGCGTTTTTTCCATAATCATTGTTTATGAAGATCATCAGCAAACAACACGGCCCAAGAGCCAACATTTATTTATTGTCTGCAGCTCAAATCTATGGGCCTTGCAATTCAGAATAGAATAGAATCGTTTTATTGCCATGGTTTGAGAACAGGTTCACAAACTAGGAATTTTGGTGCTGACGTGCAACATAAAACATATAACACAGAATCTAAATTAAAAAAATAAGCTATAAAACTTTAAACTATAAGGCTATAGGGGCATGCATAAAGAATATTAAAAATCAAGTAGATACAAAATTAAAAGTATTGTCGGCGTGTTCTTTCTTATATGGAACAGTAGACGGAGGCTCGATCGATTAAAATCAATCATGGTTTTATTCCCTCATATTACAATCTAAAACACAAGTTAGCTGAGCGCTACAACAGCATCTTGGTGGTCCAGCAGGAGAGAGAACGCCTCCCGCTCGAGCAAGCCAAAGGAACAGGGAGATGTAGGCGTGTCCTTGTCGAAGAACCAATCAGCGCTCTTGGAATGTTCTTGTCGTCAATTCCTCTGCACAATCTGACTCCACCTATTGTTCTTCAGACGTCTTCTCAAAACCTCCCTTC
This sequence comes from Neogobius melanostomus, assembly GCA_007210695.1. Classification (NCBI taxonomy): domain Eukaryota; kingdom Metazoa; phylum Chordata; class Actinopteri; order Gobiiformes; family Gobiidae; genus Neogobius; species Neogobius melanostomus. Next base: position 924,240 of record VHKM01000355.1, read on the forward strand.
TAACACACTGCCCCCAGTGACTCCAACAGTAAAGACAATAACAATGGGGCAATAAAATAGAAAATGTCCGCCCAGTTGTAAAGTCGGGCTTCAAACCCCAGTTTCAAATGAACCTTAAAGTACAGGTTACATTAACACAGTTTCATATATAAATCACTAAAGCCTAGTATGATAAAAATATGTATCATACTATCACATTGTATAATAATATTTCCACAGTATAATATGGTAAGACGACAACAGTTGACATAGAACAACAGCGGGATTGTATTTACAGATATGTAGGTGTACAAAGTGATAAAGTGATTTTGTCCAGGACTAGCTGTTCAGAGAGTGAGACAGCAGTGTGTGAGTCTCCAACCTGTAGAGTCCCTCCTCAGACCCTTCCCAGTAGCTCCACAGTGCCACATCTATTTAAGCTTGATCTTTGTGGGGGGGGGAAATACAAATTTCAAGTCAAAATCATATGTATTTTCTCATTGTGTACCCAATTATAAACCTTTGAACACATTGATTTCTAATCTGCAGATATTTTGTCAAATATATCCAAGTAAGAAACTCATTACACCGTAAGAAATTAATAGTTATCTTGATAATATTGTTAATAGCAATTATTTTGTCCAAAATAAATAAATAATAAATAATTGGTGAGTAACAGGATACTCATTTTGAATAACTGTATTCAGGTACAGTTTAATTTGTTTTTTGAACACTAGGGGTATAACAGGGCACAGTGCCACAGTCAACTATCTGATGATATGCACCGTACGAGTACAAGTGACGGTGCAAGTTTTAGTCTATATTTCTTCATATTAGACAAGACTACTCTTGTTATCGTGAGCATCAATCAGTCTGCGACTATTGTACCTTTCATGAATAAATGTGGAGTATATTATGTATCATTCAAACACTTTAATCTTATATGGGCTGTAGTGATGATGGTGAATAACAGTAATACCAACATGGCAATAAAATAGGTATAGGGAACAAAATTATACACTTGTTATAAAGTGTAACATACTATGAATGTGACTTAATATAATACATTGTTGCGTCTGTAAATATGTAATTAACTTAATTGTTAATTGTTCTGTAGGATAATAAGTACTAAGCAATGTTATTGTTGCAACCACATTATTATTTAAGTTTATGAACAGGGGTGGGAGTCAATAAGCCTGTCTTCTTCCCACTCCTTTTCGAGCTTGAATGTAATTATTTATTTATTTTTGTTTTTCTTTTGTTGTGTTTTTTTCTGGCTTTGTGCCTGTATTGTGTGGCTCGAAATAAAAATTAAAAAAATAAATCAATCAATATTTAAGCTGTGTGGGGCGTATCGTGCTCCCAAACAGAGCGCATGTGCGTCATCATCACTTACCGCTAAACTGAAGTTTGCAGACTCCAGACCTGCAAAGTTACATCCTCCAAAAACACATGAAATCTGCGTGGCTTTGTAAAGGTTTCTCCAGCAGATGAAAAAGGTAAATGACAGAGATCCAGTGCGCTAAAAAACAAAAAATGCATAAGATCCAGTCTTGTTCATAATCCGCCTCAAAAGCGGTTTCCAAAAATGTCCAAGCAGAATGTTCCAGGAACAGCCCATATACGAGCCTCGAATCAAACACAATGCTCTGTCCGTGTTTTAGCTGCCATGAAAGCCAAACTGAAACTTACCACTTAGTGAGCACATGGCCTACTTTTACTTTAGAACAGTTTTGTTTTCTATTTTGTTAAATTGCATTGTGAACCCAGGGCCACATTTTATTATAAAGCAGCTTTGAATAATTAGAAAGTGTTGCCAATTTTATTCTGAGATTAAAAACACTGCCTAATGATGAACATTAAAAAAAATACAATTGTGAGATTAAAGACACTGCCTAATGAGGAACATATTATTTTTTTTAAATCCAATTGTATTGCACTTGTACCATGATGCACCGAACCAAGAGAGAGCTGAATCGTAACGACCCCTGTTGAACACAGTTACTTTCCGAACATCGAGGGGATACATTGTGTCACTCAATTGCTAACTTTAAGCTTCATATTGCAAGATATCGAGAGAGAAAAGATCGGGGGGTTCGGGGAGTTAACTTTGTTATCCAAACCTGCCTGCGCTGAGTGGATATGAGACGCTGCACGGCAAACTGTGTGATTTAACCTGTTGCTTCATATGTGCTGTGCACGAAATTTAAAGTCTGCCAACTGTCGTGTCCTTTGGAAAGACAATCCATCCACATTTCCTATTTATATTTATGGACTGTGATTAGTGGTGGTCAGAGGGGCTGTAAAGGGGCCTCTGCCACTCTGTCCAAGGCAGCTCTGGATGCCAAAGTATCTTTCCATCTTTTTTGTGTGTCTAGGAAGTGAGAAAATCGGTGTGTTATCACAGACTAGAAGCATTTTCTCCATTCAGATCAGACTCATGTGTGGTCATAATCAGCTGATATGATTTCATGGTGGCTTGCAAGGGCATTAAAGTGTCAAAAGCATTAAAACAAAGGTTAATACCACAAGGCACAGATCACTGGCTTTTCCAATTGATTTGATTTTGTCTAACTGTCCTCTCCCCCCCCGTCTGCTTCCAGGGTGCACGTGCGGAGGACGGATAAGGTGGGCACCGAGGCGGCCTTCCACCCCATTGAGGAGTACATGGTGCACGTCGAGGAGCAGTTCCAGAACTTGGCGCGGCGCGTTCACGTGGACAAGAAGCGTGTTTACCTGGCAACAGACGACCCGTCGCTGCTGCAGGAGGCCAAGACCAAGTCAGTACCTCCTCTGTCCTGGACTGGAGTCTGAGTCGAAAAGGATTCATTCGTTCAGCCATTGGCTTATTTGCATCAGTTGTCGTGCGCAAACTTTCTCATTCCTCCCGGCCTATTCTACATGTTTTGGCCGGTAGGGGAAAGGGAGACACCTGGAGGAAACCTGGGGGGGTAGGGGAGGGGGTTCTCCAAGGAGATTTTTAAAGTGATACTCTGTAAGTTTAAATGGTTCACAAATGTAAAAGATTGTGTATCATTTAAGGCCTGGACTTTTTTCCGATTAATTAATTACATAAGGTTTAATGTGATTCAAAATATTAATCGAAATAAATCACACTTTACTGTAGCGTCAAACTTGTTTATTCCACAGTTAAGCTGATATAAACTTATTGGAAAAAGATCTTTCTCCAAAATAAATCAAACTGCTGTTGTCTTTGAAGTGTTTGAAATGATCACACAGGCCTCACATCTCCACTTAAAATCAGTTCAAAGTATTGTAGGAAAATACAGAGAAGCATTTAAAATATACCTCTAAAAAATCAATACAACCCCTAAATAAATTATGCTTAAATGTGATTAATTAATTAGAAAGGCCATAATTAACTCGATTAAACATTTTAATCCAGTCCCAACACTTTAATTTACCGCCTGGGTCTGCCATTTGACGTAACGTAATACTGAATAATAATAATAATAATAATAATATATAAGTCCCTCCCTTTGCTAATCAGAATCCTCGGTGCCATCACTTTGACCAATGAGACGAGCTGTCCTGTGAACAGGCCTGTCAGGTCCAATCAGGAGGGGAGGAACTTGATTGCTTACTTTCAACTTTCACTCTCACTCTCTCCTCACTTTGCAATCTTACAGACTGTCACTTTAAAGTGCACTATGACACATTAGACGCAACATTTTTTGTGATGTTTATAGTTTCACTCCCTCATTTGACACCGACAGGAAGTGACATAGAAGAAGGTAAACAATTTTAAACCGTTGCCATGCCAACCATGTTATGTCAATGGCAAATGAGTCAAACTGCTATGGAATGTTACCTTTATCTATGTCACTTCCTGTCAGCAGCTTAAAAATTCAAATAAAACAACTTTTCTGCCCAACATTTCTTCATTAAAATTGCTCCTTCACTGAAATAAAATGATAATGATGCAACTGATGAGCTTACAACTGATGTTATCTTTCTAAATAAGTCATCATTTCAAAAGCATTAAAACCTGTCATATGCACTTTAAAGGAACTGACATCATGCCTCCAATCTTTCATACCCCGCAGTATTGCTCTTCATATTTGCCACTTAATTCTTTTTTTTCCTTCTTAACAGGTATCCAGACTACGAGTTCATCAGCGACAACTCCATCTCGTGGTCCGCCGGACTGCACAACCGCTACACCGAGAACTCCCTCCGAGGAGTCATCCTGGACATCCACTTCCTGTCCCAGACCGACTTCCTGGTCTGCACCTTCTCCTCACAGGTCGGGCGGCTCTCGTTCATGTCGCGTCTAGGTTTGCTAAATCCTAGAAACAGGCCAGTATTTATCAAACTTTTCGAATAGACATTTATCCACTTACGGTTGAATTTTGAAGACCTTTTTTTTGGGGTCTTGTTTATGAATGTGGTTGGCACTGCGAGCTTCGTAAAACGGCCATTTTAATTCTCAGTATCTACACTGACAATGGGAACATTTTGTGTCTTCACTGTTTTGGCATCAATATCAAAGCAGTGCAAAATACAATTCATTTTGTTTACTATAATATACAAAATATTATAGTTATTATTATCTTTGTCAAAGTAGAGATTTTAGTGACTGAAACTGAATCAAAAATATTGGTCAACTAAAACTGAAAAGTAATATTTGACAAAATCTTGACTAGGAAAAAAAAAATCTATAAAAAAGATATATCTAAACGCTTAATGAGTTATTATTTTCTCAAATTGTGGTGGTATTCAAGCTGACGAGTGGATGTAGCCTCAATTTCAATTCTCGGGCGACACGGTAGTACAGTGGTTAGGACTCGTGCTTCACAGCTAGAAGGTCTGGGTTTGATTCCCACCAGGGACGGGGCCTTTCTGTGTGGAGTTTGCATGTTCTCCCCGTGTCTGCGTAGGTTTCCTCCGGGTACTCCGGTTTCCCCTACCACTAAAAACATGTACAATAGGCCAGGATGAATGTGGTTGAGAGTGCGCATGGGGGACAACGGATGGAAATTAGCCCAAGGCTACAATCCGGTGTGGCGTGTTTCCATGCATGAGACCCATGTTCATTAACATGCACTGTCCCAACCAAATAAACCAATAAATAAATAAAATAGACAATGTTTAATTTTGTTTTTGCAATACTTAAAGAGTAACTAAACACCAAATCAAGTTTTTTTTACTGATAAACTGTCTCAATGGGTGTCTCATAGTGTTGTCTACTGGTCCCTGACATTATTCTGACATTATAGCGCAAACATGTGTTAAATCCTAACTTTGGCCGTAAAACGAATGGGTTGCGCCCCCTTCAGGGTTAACTCTGCTACTAAATTAGAATTTCCTGATTGACTGGAGACGTGTCCACGGCCTCCACAGAACGTCATAAGCCGCACCAGCTCCACACATCGTCATCAGGTGCTGCCCATTGTCCTGCCCCTGTACCTGTGGTTTATAACCAAGTCCCTCCCACGTAATCAGTCTGCTGTGATTGTGCCAATGCAAAGGCCCACACACTCACCCCCCGCCTGTCACCCCCAAACCTCAGAGACCGCCTCTTTCGTGGTAATTTTTGACTTTTGTTTGTGGGTGGGGAAAGGCTTTGGCACGCCCGTTTAGGTACTCTTTAAGTCATTGTTTAGTCCTAGTTCAGAAATGGTTTAGACCTGCTTTAAATCTGGTTTTGTCCAACTTTCAACCTTGTGTAGAGCTATTATTGACCAGACCACTGACCAGACCCGGAGAGCTCATTATGGTTTGTGGTGTGAAAAGTTGGAGAACCGCTGCAAACAAAAACATAATTGTACAATAATACAAAAAATTATTTAAAAATCAAGTAAACTTTCAGTAAGATTTGACGTAAACCCAAATGCATCTAGTGTCTTTATATTTTTTTCCTCAAGAAGAATGACAGATCGTTCAAGGTAATCAAAACAAAAGCTCAGTTGGAAGCAAATAAGCCAATGCCCGAGTATTGTTGGCAATATTTAATAGTACTCTTTCTTCTGCCTCAGCAGCTCCGTCCAAACACACCGATGTTTATTCCAGTATACAGTTGCATGTGACCGTCTACTCCGGCGACGTGCAGTCAGGCTGTTTTTCTTATCAAACCCAGGTGACAGTCACGAGGCGAAAACCGCGACAAGTTTATAACATCTTTCATGTGATGGCGTGCGGCTCCATTGTTTAGCTCTTGCGCGCGCGTTTCAGTGACGTTACCCAATCTTTTATGCCGTTGACATTAGCACGCCATTTGTCATGTATTATTCTGAGCGCGTCGCCTCTCAAAGTGCTGCTTTAAAGACGGTTACAACAAAAGGAGCGGATGGGCTTCATGCCAGCCGCGAAAACATATCGGCAAGTCTCATAATTCTCTCTTTTTCTATGGCCAAGCGGAATAAATTGCCCAGGCTTTTACCAGAACAGAAAGTACGTCGCTAGAATGTAATTGCGTTCGAGCAATTTGCGAGTATTCACGCTTCAATTAACCGTAGCACGTATTTAAGAAACAAATAACAATATATGGGAAGCAATTTCTGAACAAATGCATGGTGCTTTAATTGGCGATAAGCTGCACCACTAACTATGAATATTGTGATGAATGACTTTTGTTTTGCTTTTTTTCACATATGCTCGGTTGATTTTCATAGAAATAATGTTTATGCTAGGCTAATTAGTGATAAGGCTAACATGCTGATACATTTCTAAAATTACCAACTCAAGCATACGTACAAATTAGCATGGTTGTAAATGCTTTCAAACAAAGCTATTTAAAAAAAAAAAAAACTCTAGATTGGACATGGCAAACGTGGCGGCCATCTTGTGACTGGCAAGCGAGGCTAACCCCAGTAGCAACCGATGCAAAACCAGGAGCAACATTTCCATTGATTCAAAGGCAGAATGTGTGATTGGTTGTATTCTACATCTAGGTATCTCAGTCAGGATGTACTTTATTTGAAATGTCTCATTAATAATAATAATAATAATAATGCATCGGTTTTATATAGCGCTTTTCTGGACACTCAAAGACGCTTTACATTGCACTATTCATTTACTCCATACTTGATGGTGGTAAGCTACTATTGTAGCCACAGCTGCCCTGGGGTAGACTGACAGAAGCGAGGCTACCAGTTTGCGCCATCGGCCCCTCCGACCACCACCAACCACTCACTCACTCACTACATTCGCTAGGCTTCCTGGTGTTACCAAACGGTCTCCCATCCAAGTACTAACCAGGCCCTTCCCTGCTTAGCTTCCAAGATCTGACGGGATTGGGCATAGCAAAGGCGGTATGGCCACATTAGCCGTAGCATTGTTTTCTCCATTCATTCCCAGGGTTCAGTGGTTAGCATTCATTGTATGACTGTTTCATGTTAATCTCTTAACCCCCACCTGACCTGGGCGCGTTTTCTCCAGTTCGACAAAAATGCAACCAAACAATAACAGAAAAAGTATGAAAAAGCCAGAAAAACGGCACAAAAGAGCGACAGAAAAGTGTCAAAAATGTGATGGAAAAAGTGACAAAAACACCACAAAAAAGCAATGAAAAGAAATGTCAAAAAAGGTTGCGACAACACGGCAACAACCCAAGGAAAGGTCTTAGCTTTCAAATGAGGATTTACACTGTCCTGTACCAGAGAAAATGCACTTGGTTAAGGCGGGGAGTAAGAGGTTAAATAAATATTGGTCATGTCTTGTTAAAAAGTACAGAAATACTGTTTTAAAGTAGGAAACAAATGTTATATTTGATATAAATAGAACAGAATGACTTGAAGTGTTTGACAGAGAAAATCCATGAACAGATGTAGCTAAAGTCTATGCATCCTATAAAACTGACATAACATTTGAACGTTATTAGGGTTTGACATAAGGTCAGTCACAATGATCAAAGAGTCATGAAATGACTCAAAAGAGATCAAAACAGTATCAAGGAAATAAGTGGTGTTTCCTTTTTGATTACATTGCACTGGGTTAGAAGGGCCAGTCACATTTTCCCCTGACAACAGATATCAACCTGTCAATGCGCCTACACGCACATACGTGCGCACTTCCGCACTTGGTTAAATACAATGAGGCTGATACACAAGGTGAGGAGAAATGACCTCAGTGGGCTCATGAAGAGGGAAGCTTTACTGCAGCAGGAAGGGAACGAGGGGCAGAACAGAGACATACCTGGGTGATATAAGGTTGATCCATTTTGCCTCATCAGAGCAGTAATCCAAACGTTCTCATGCAGCGCGTATTCATTCTTTCTTCTCGCAAAAAAGAGGCATAAAAGCGCCACACCCGCTCCGTCGCACAGTGCAGCCCAGGCCACTCCGAGGCCACTTGTTTCAGCCAGCAGCTTAGACTGGTGTTAAGTGCTGCAGTTGGGTTCACACTGACCCAAAAGTGCCGCCCTCTGGTCGAGAGCCACTTTAAGTTTACCTAACTTGAGCCTGTGTGAAAACGCCCTCAGAGAATGTTGAATTTGTTGAAGAAAAAAAAACAGAGCAGGTTGCAAAAATTTGTTTAAGTTATGGAGCGGATTTTGATTGTTTTAAGGTAATCTTGAATAGTAGACCCCTTTTAGTAATGTAACGTTGTCTAGAGATACCTTATCATACAGTATGCATAGATAAGACAACTGGCAACAAAAAAAAGTGTTCTGAGTTGGACTATGAACTAAATTTTGATAAAGTATGTGCCTCTGTCATGAAAGCCTGACTATACAATTGGGAGTGGATTAGTGAGCTGTCAATCACTTGTCAGTCATCGCTCACTGAGCAGACACCATCATTATCAGCCCTACATAATATCATTTAAAAAAAGTGTTGTATTTTACTGAATACCCTCAAACGAACACATTTGAGGAAACTTAGGTCGACCGTTTTTTTGGTGAGCTCAAAGATGATTTGGACGAAAAAGCTGATTATTTCATAATGGAAAGAACTCCTAGTGGACTGTAGGCTCCTTGTGGCTCCTTGGCAAAGTTTTTTTTCAGAAAGTAAAAAAAAGAAAATCCTTAAATTGAAAGAAATATAAATAATTTAAGCTACGAAGCAGATAAAAGTGGTGATTACATTTTTTAATAGACGTAATTATTTGTTTTCATTAGATGTAATTATTTTACAAATCAATTAAAGAGCACATTCAGTTAGCTCTTGTCGTGATTAGCTGGGTGGGGACTTAAGTGCTATTAGCATCACAGCGCATCCCAAGAAATGTTAAAAGTTTGCAGAAGCAAGAAGGTCTGAGTAGGACTTTTCTGCATCTTGCATGTTCTCCTGGCACATTTATTGGTTTCCTCTTGATGCTCTGGTTTCCACTATTACTAAAAACATGTGCAATGTTGGTTCTCTCTGGAAAAAGAGATCTCTCTTTTTTTGTTAAAGAAAGGTCAGTTATACAGTTACAACCATGTTTGTCTTGGGACCCCTTAGACCCTTCAGTGGAATTAGGTATAACCCCACCTCAAGGGTGTTGCTGATTATATAGAAACGGGTCCCTTAAAATTATTAGTTGTGAGTAGGGACGGGACGTTTTTCAATTCATTAATTACATAAGGTTTAATGTGATTAAAAATATAAATCAAAATTAATCACACTTTACATTAGCGGCACAAACACTTTTTCCTGCAAGACTTTGCTTAGGGACGAACACGGCGTAAAGCCAAAAACTATTTCACTGTCAAACTTGTTTGTTCACACAGTTAAGCTGACATAAACCTATTTAAAAAGATAATTCTCCAAAATAAATTAAACTGCTATTGTCTTTGGAGTGTTTAAAATGATCATATAGGCCTCACAACTCCACTTAAAATATTAAGTTAAAATGTAGGAAAATAGAAGCATATAAACGATACCTCTAAAAATAATAAATACAACCCCTAAATAAATGATGCAATTAATTGCGATTAATTAATTACAAAGCCCATAATTAACTCGATTAAAATTTTAATCGAGTCCCACCACTAGTATAATGTATAGTATATTATTGAAATATTTAATTATTAAAATAATGTCCCATCAGTTCAGAGTTTCACCTTTTTTTTTTTGCAATCTAAAATAGCCCTCAAGTACCCCCAGAGGTCCTTATAACCCTGGTTTGGAAATACTGAGTTACAGTAACAACAATTCGTACTATTTGTGTAACTGAACTTGACAACCTTTTACAAACTAAGGGCCCCTTCCCATGTCATTGCTTTTTAATCCCTTATTTATTATTTTTTTTGTCTTTTCTAGGTTTGTCGAGTGGCCTACGAAATCATGCAGACCCTCCACCCAGACGCCTCTTCTTTCTTCTATTCCCTCGATGACATCTACTACTTTGGAGGCCAGAACGCACATAATCAGATCGCTGTGTACCCACACCAGGCTCGGAACAATGAGGACATCCCCCTGGAGCCTGGTGATGTCATTGGTGTAGCCGGCAACCACTGGGATGGTTATTCGAAAGGTATCAATCGCAAGCTTGGACGTACGGGCCTGTACCCTTCGTATAAAGTCAAGGAGAAGATCGAGACAGTGAAATATCCCACTTATCCCGAGGCAGACAAACTTCTCACCTCCCAAAATAAGTAACAAGATTTAAAAAAAGAAAAAGAAAAAAATAGTTCAATGAAGGAATAATAATTTAAACTGAAGGAGCTTTTTTTGTACAGACTTCATCAAAGCCGAAAAATCCAGGGGTGAATGATGACAGAAAATGCATTGTGTTTTTATGTGCACTTGTGTTGAAATGCCTAGGTCAGGTCGTGGAAGACTTGCATCTATACTACTACAACAACAACCTTCCCCTCACCTACAAATGGCCTCCAAAAAGTAGAGCAGTAGAGACATTTTTAAATACAGACTTTGACTGACCTAGCTCACAAAAACTTGTGGGGTAATAGGGCATCCCTGTCCGGTGCCCCGGCAAAGTGAGCGGTGACTGATCAAAAAACTGCGGAGAAAAAAAAGTGTTGCGATTTTTATTTAAATTCTTTTCAAGTGATTTTAACCTTGCCTTTTGCTCTGTTCCTGCTGTTTTTTTTTGTTTCTTATTTGACTGAATGTACTGTACTTCTCTATTGCCATGCTCACCAAGGCCCTTTTTCGAACCCCCTTTCCCATTCACTGTACACTACTCCTTTCTCCCTCCTCCTCGTCTCTACATGTGCAATTAATTTCAAAGATACCATATTGTGCTTTTTAAGTGTTTTTAAACGGTCTTAATTCATTGGTTTTAGTTCGAATGTGGCTTGTGCTTTGTGTACTGTACATTGGATGCGTGAGAGACTTCCGAAGCGTGGATGAACAAAGCTTTTAAAAAGTTAATGGGGCCATGTCACAATGGTGCCTGTTATTGAGGAAAAAGTGTGTGTTTTTACTTTGTTTGCACCCATTCCAAATTCTCACCAGACTGAATATTGTTTAAGTGGCACTGAATTGAAATGCCAGTCACTCCAACGGTAAAGAACACTGATGTGACTATGGCTAACTCCAAATGCACGTGGCTCACTAATTCAAAGCACTCCGCTGACAAAAAAAAAAAAAGTCCCAAAAACATTTCCACTGTCTTCTTCAAATTGTTTGTCTTTTACCCTTTTGTTTTTACTTTTGCTGTTTTAAATTTATGAGGAAAAAATAATGTCCCAATGCCATTTCAAATCGATCCAAAAAAATCATGAAGGCTTATTTTTTATGTTCACGGGCATTGTCTTTGATAATCACCGACCGAAATAAACTTGAGAAACCAACACAGCACTTTTTGAGCATTATTGTGGTTTATTCATATAAAAACTTTGACGATTAGTCTGTTCTACCTGTGATGTTTCTTCTCTTTGTTATAATGTAGTAATCAGTGAGTAAGATGAGTGATGAGTATCAAATCTGTTTAAGAAAAAATTGTCTCTTGTTTGATATCAAAGGGGTTTCCGTTTTCCTGTTTGATTGTCCCACCTCACGAGGCCTTTCTGTGTAGAGTTTGCGTATTGTCGCTGTGTTGTTGCTTTCCCCAGGCTAGTGCTACTTTCCTTCAAGTTGGTACCACCTCTGGCTCAAGTTCTGAAGATTCCCAGAGCGCTGGTTCACCCAGTGGTTCTGACGAGATGTCCCTGCTGAACTGAAGGTATCTTAAAATAGACTGAAATAGACAAATCTCCCTTTTATGGGGTCAGTCTTTACCTTACTAGCATGTAAAACCTTACATGCTGTGTAAAGCAAATGCATATATATTTCTTCTCCAAATACAGAATTGGTGTAGAAAAAATGAATACAATGGGGCAATACAAAGGATGTGAGCAAGTTTGAGTAGGTGTAAGGGCTTTACTGGGATAGTCTAATCCAACAGACTTTCCTGTATTGCACTGGGAAAAATGATATCTTGAGCAAAAATGACTAAAAAGGGCTTATTATTGGAATTTGTGCTGATTTTGAGTAGATTTGGACTTTACCATTGCCAACGGAAGTATGATTAATTTTAAAGCAGTACTAAGTAACTTGTTTACCTTAATAAGTCCTTCTCGTAGTCCGTCTGTTAATGTGATGATTGGGGGGTCTTTCATCTCCCCCTGGTGTCTCTGGCCAGAAAACCACAATTGCAACTTGACTGCCACCGGACCGGAGTAACCAATACATACTAATGGAATCACGAAGAAGAAGCTAACAAGCTAACTGCAGGCTAACGCCACTTTAACAGTATTTACAGCCAAGTTTGAATGAAAAAAAAAGTATTTCCATTGTGTAATTGGATGTATAACATCCCCCTCTCCCTTTGCCTTTTCTGTCAGTGTAGTATTTACTCTCACGGACAATTAATTAGTAAAAAAAAGAGAGAGAGAGTCACAGCATGAGGCAGTCGCCGCCCCTGGATCGTCATGAAGACATCACCTTCTTGTGATGTTTAGAGCAAGACACAGGAAGGCCTTTGAGCCAGGACACGTCTTTGGCCTTTGTCTTAGGTGTGAAGGCGCAATCCGCAGATCTCTTTGTGCCCATTGTGATGTCTTTAGGTGTGAAGCAGAGAGCCGGCGCTCCCCAGCAGCCGGACCAAAAGGCCCAGCATGGCAGCCAGACGGTCCATCACAATGTGTATTACTGGCTTTAGTTTAATTAACTCTAAAGACTGCCATTACATTGGTCTCAACTTATATAGCGCTTTTCCACCTACTTTACGCACTCAAAGCGCTTTACAGCAAGGATCCAATCACCAATTCACTCTTCCATTCATACATCAGTGTAAGCAGACACTGGAGGCAAGGAGGGTGATGTCTCTTGCACCAAGGACACGACAAGGTGCACATTCAGGAGGCTGGATTCAAACGCCCGACCTTCTGATCATGAGACGACCCACTCTACCATCTGCACCACCGTCGCCCCAACTTGTTCCATTGGCAATTATTTCAAGACACGCCAAACCTACTCAAAATCAACATTAATTGTCACACATTTCAAACCATTTATCTACCGTAAGATATAGATGACATTCCAAGATGTGAACACTCGCTTGGACCATAGGTCAGACCAAACAGAGCAGTCTTTGGTCTGTGAAGAAGAGGTAGTCTCGGTCCTGACCAAGCTCTTGTTCTACTGTGTATAATATAAGACTTTTGTATTAAAGCGTTACTAAGTCAGGGACCACATTACACCGGTTTTAGAATCGCTGCATTGGCTCCCCGTGTGTTTCAGGATCGATTTTAAAGTTCTTTTATATGTCTTAATGGTCTTGGTCCTTCTTATCTTTAAGAACTGCTTTTACCTTATGAACCTTCACGGCCCCTTCGCTCCTCCGGCAGAGGTCTCTTAGTTATTCCTAAAGTCAACAGAAAGACTCACAGTGAGGCGTCTTTCCAATATTATGGCCCTCGCCTTTGGGACGACCTGCCGGTGGAGCTCAGGGCCGCAAAGAACGTTCATGTATTTAAGAGCAGGCTCAAGACCCACCTTTTTAGCTTAGCTTTTAACTGACATCTTTTTTGTATTTAGTCCTAATTATATATATATACATATATATATATATATATATATATATATATATATATATATATATATATATATATATATAGACGTGCTCGGTGAATGTCTCAGACAATGGGGAACAGAAGATGAGGCGCTGGAGGTCCCGTTATGGGAGGACAAGCCCCTACACGGGATGTACCACCGAAACATAACTGTAGTGGCGGATATCAAGAAATCCTACCAATGGCTAGACAGAGCTGGCCTGAAGGACAGCACAGAGGCACTCATCATGGCTGCACAGGAGCAGGCCTTGAGCACCAGAGCAATAGGGGCCCAGATCTATCACACCAGACAAGACCCCAGGTGTAGACTGTGCAAAGAGGCCAATGAGACAATCCAGCACATACAGTGCCTTGCGAAAGTACTAATACACCTTGAACTTTTGCACACTTTGTCATGTTTACAACCCTAAACATAAAGATTTTATTTAGAAATGTTTTACTGAAAGTTCACACACAAGTAGCAGACAACTGTGAAGTGAAAGCAAAATGATACATGATTCTGTTATTTTTCAAAAAATAGAAAAGTGAAAAGTGGGGTGTGCATAAGTATTCATACAGCATGACTTAATACTTTGTGGAACCCCCTTTTGCTGCAATAACAGCAGCAAGTCTTTTGGGGTATGACTACAAGGTTTGCACATCTAGAGACTGACATTTTAGCCCATTGCTCTTTACAAAACAACTCAAGCTCTGTCAAATTAGAAGGAGAGCGTTTGTGAACAGCAGTTTTCAGGTCTTTCCAGAGATTTTCAATAGGATTTAGGTCAGGACATTGACTGGGCCATTCTAACACATTAATATGTTTTTTTTTAAACCATTCCATTGTAGATTTAGCTTTGTGTTTAGGGTCATTGTCCTGCTGGAAGGTGAATCTCCGCCCCAGCCTCAATTCTCTTGCTGACTCCAGCAGGTTTTCTTCCAAAATGTCTCTGTATTTGGCTCCATCCATCTTCCCAACTATTCTTACAATCTTCCCAGTCCCTGCTGAAGAAAAGCAGCCCCATAGCATGATGCTCCCCCCACCATATTTGACACTGGGGATGGTGCACTCAGGACGATGAGCCGTGCTAGGTTTGCTCCATACATAACGTTTTGCATTTGGGCCAAAAAGTTAAATTTTTGTCTCATCTGACCAAAGCACCTTCTTCCACATGGTAGCTGTGTCCTCCTTATGACTTCTAGCAAACTTCAAACGGGATTTCTTATGGCCTCCTCTCAATAATGGCTTTCTTCTTGCCACTCGTCCATGAAGGCCAGATTTGTGTAGAGTACGACTCTAGTTGTCCCATGTACAGATTCCCCCAGCTCAGCGGCAGTACGCCCCATTTCCGAATGATGGATTGAACAGTGCTCCGTGAGATGTTCAAATCTTATACTGAGAGTAGATTACACACAGGTGGCCTCTATTTAATGGTTAGGGCAAGGTGTGAACATTCTGCAGTCATTAGGAATGTTATAAAGGCAATTTCATGCACTCAGAAAATGAATACTTATGCACGCACCACTTTTTTTTTCACTTTTCTATTTTTTGAAAAATAACAGAATCATGTATCATTTTGCTTTCACTTCACAGTTGTTTGTTACTTGTGTGTGAACTTTCAGTGAAACATTCAAAATAAAATCTTTATGTTTAGGGTTGTAAACATGACAAAATGTGCGAAAGTTCAAGGTGTATTAGCACTTTCGCAGAGCATTGTAACTGCAGGGTGTAAGATGCTGGCAGGGAAAGCTTACATGGAGCGCCATAACCAAGTGGCTGGCATAGTGTACAGGAACATCTGTGTAGAGTATGGGCTGGAAACCCCAAGGTCAAAGTGGGAAACACCTCCAAAGGTGGTAGAGAATGACCGAGCCAAGATCCTGTGGGACTTCCAGATACAGACGGACAGAATGGTAATGGCGAACCAACCGGACATTGCGGTGGTGGACAAAGGCATATTGTTTTAAATGTTGTAATCTGTAAAGCACTTTGTGATACCTTTCGGTATGAAAAGCGCTTTATAAATAAAGTTTGATTGATTGATTGAGTAACTCATAACTCAGTAACTCATGCCCCTAGAGGCCATAAGCGCCACTGCAGGTGTCATAATATTTTGCTATTTTTTACTCATTAATTGTCCATGAGAGTAAATACTACACTGACAGAAAAGACAAAGGGAGAGAGGGATATTGTACATCCATGGAGATACTTTTTTTCATTCAAACTTGGCTGTAAATACGGTTTAAGTGGCGCTAGCCTGCAGTTAGCTTTGCCCGTTAGCTTCTTCTTTGCGATTCTATTAGTGTGTATTGGTGGCTCCTACCCGGATGTAGGCAAGTTGCAATTGTGGTTTTCTGGCCAGAGACACCAGGGGCAGATGAAAGACCCCCCAATCGTCTCATTAACACTTGTGTTACCCCCAGAGGGACTACGGAAAGGATTTATTAAGTAAACAAGTTACTTAGTACTGCTTTAAGTCCAGGAGGTGACATGCTTTCGAACGCGCACAGATGAGTGGGAGGGGAAAAGACAGAGCCCAGAGAGATATAAAATACCTACGGTCAGGAGTTGTGCTTCTCCTCCTCCACAGCAGCCATACCTCCTACTGTCAGACGAGAATATGGAATGGAGGAATGTTTCATTGTGTGTCATTAGCAATTCAAAACAAACCCAAACGTATGGTTTACTGTAATGTATCCAGTTTGTTAAAAAAAAAAGTGCCCTCCTTGTTACGATCACGATTAAGGCAGTGGCAGGGACTATCTGACAGTCCAGATTTTAGGGACGTAGTGTAAAAAGTGAAAGATTGTGGTTCAAACCAAAATATGCATGTTTCAAGTCCGGACCTTGGTAAAGACTTCAAGGTGTGAAAATGCCCTTAGTTGATGCAGGTTCTGGAAAGGAAATAAAAGTACAGCGTCCGTCTCAGTTTCTGCTCATCAGGACCAATATGAGGTTCAGCAGGAGGAATATCATGTTAAAGCTAAAACGGTAGCCCCTCTCAATCATCATTGGGCGTCTGGTTCTACGTGACAGGGTTTCGATGTAGTTACTAGAAAGCTATTTTGGTATCGCCGTCATGTCTTGTAACACCTGCACACTTACTCTCGCCCTCACAGCACTTCAAGAATGGGGACGTTTTTTAATGTGGAGAGTCGATTTCCTGATGACGGAACATCATCAACAGAAGTGCCTCTTTCTTATATCTTGATGCCAAAAAAGTGAAGGACCTTGTATCCAAATGTGTATAATTTGACTGCTACTTATGCTTCAAAGTTTGTTTTATAAATGATTCAGGAAGAGCAAATCCCGTTTTGACTCATTTCGGTTTCATTTACAATTCAAACCAGCGCAGTGCATCTGACAGAGACATTACTCAGCCCCATCTGAATATGTATTTTGACAGCAGTAGCCTTTTATACAATTACAAGTCTCCCGCTGGCGAAGAACAGACTCGGAAATGAATTTTAATGTTATCTTTTTAAAGGCTTGAAAAGTGATTGCATTTTGCATTGGAACTGGAAACGGAACTGTTTTTGCAACACTCTCCTATGAGACTAGGTCAGCCGTCAAATTAAGTGAAACGGGTTAGGGTATGTTATATACTTTAAACAGTTTTTTCACTAGTAAAAGCGCACTCTTCCTACCTTTCCATTGAAGTGGAAATCTTCTCTTTCGCAGAGCACCGACAGGCAAAAACATCCACCGAAGCTTCACTACGTAAGTAAACTGCACCAGCCCGCTATAGACTAGTCTGGACATGTCCCAGCAATACGCTACAAAGGTTTGTTCTGCAGGGGAGCACGGCCATAGGTTGCATTCGCATGACATCACAACATTCTAAACAGCCTATAAAGCTCACGATTGTAGTGTCATATTGCATTAGCATTTGCAGCAATAAAAAAAAAATAGTGATTTTAAAAGGTAAAATACTGGAGTTATTGTTCACATTAAAACATTTCAACACTACAATGTGTTGGATGGATTTACCAGCAGTGACTCAGCAATTGTTTGGGTAAATCTTGAGTAAAACTAAACACATTGTCATTCAAAGACTAGAATTAAAACTAAACTAAAATGCTTTCAAAATGAATAGTCCACTGACTGGATTTCACAATATAGCGGCAGGAACAAAATGGTACAAAACTGATTGAAATTCTTTGAAAAACAATATTTTTATTCTAATAAAAACAGTTTTATAATGAAGAACAAATGAAGGCGCTGAAAAATGTAATGAAAAAGCAACAAAACAGTTACAAAAACTTGAAAACTGATTTAAAAAAAAGGTGATGACAACGTGGCAACAACTTCTTAGATCAGTTTTGTAGGTCTATGCTTTCAAATGAGGGATAACACTGTAAGCTTCAGTCAAGAAGCTTCTAGATTTGGGTAAAGCCGAAGTGAAAAAAAATTATTGGTTCAGGTGGGGGTTAAGAGGTTAAAAAGTGTAAAGCTTTACATTCCATCAACACTAAAACATCAGCAAGTCTGAAACATTAGTTTGAAATAGAGTCAACTCAATAAGTCTCTGTGAACGACACAAACATGAATGAAAAAACACATCAGGAAAAATAACACAAGGGAATGATGAGACTATTTAAAGGATCATTTTTAGAGTGCGCAGAACAAAGATTTGTTTGGACAACTTAATATTTTCTTTTCAAAATGTGAATTCTGGACTTGTAACATTTCCACTGCACTTCTGAAGGTGACACAAATATAATACCATATTTATGGGGGGAAAATCTCAAATAAGTAAGATTTAGTTTAAGATTTACATTCTATGACCTCCCTAAAAATCATCAGCATTTGTGAAACATTAGTTTGAAATAGAGTCAACTGGATAAGTCTCTGTGAACTACACAGACATGTTCATGTCATGAAGCACATTTGATCTTAAAACATCTGAAGGTCTGACCAAACTTATCACAGCTGTTTCTCTCCAGTGTGGATCCTCTTCATGTGTGTTTTGAGGTGGGATGACCGACTAAAGGTCTTGTCACACTGCTCACAGCTGTATGGTTTCTCTCCAGTGTGGATTCTCATGTGACGTTCAAGATGCTGTGACTGACTGAATGTTTTAACACACTGCTCACACGTATACGGCTTTAGTCCATCATGTACTCTCTTGTGTTGCCTGAGAACTGAAAGCTGATTAAATGACTTCCCACACTTATCACAGCTGTATTCCTTTTTCCCAGCATGTATCTTCATGTGTGTTTTGAGGTTGAATGACATAGTAAAGGTCTTGTCACACTGCTCACATCTGTATGGCCTCTCTCCAGTGTGGATTCTCATGTGATATGCAAGATGCTGTGGCTGACTGAAACTTTTCCCACACTGCCCACATCTGTGTGGCCTCTCTCCAGTGTGGATTCTCATGTGAAATTCAAGATGCTGTAACCAACTGAATGTTTTTCCACACAGCTCACACTCGTACGGCTTTATTCCATCATGGACTCTCTTGTGATGTGTGAGACCTGGGAGCTGAGTAAATGACTTCCCACACTCATCACAGCTGTAATGCTTTTCCCCAGCATGTATCTTCATGTGGTCTTTGAGGTTGGATGACTGAGTAAAGGTCTTGTCACACTGCTCACAGCTGTATGGCCTCTCTCCAGTGTGGATTCTCATGTGACATTTAAGATGTGCAGACAGAGTAAACACATGTCCACACAGGCCACACTCAAAGGGCTTTTCCCCAGTGTGGATCCTCATGTGTGCTTTGAGGCTGGATGACTGAGTAAAGGTCTTGTCACACTGCTCACAGCTGTATGGCCTCTCTCCAGTGTGGATCCTCATGTGACATTTTAGACTTTGTGATGTAGTTAATCCTTTCCCACACTCCTCACAGCTGTATGTCTTTCCCTGTGTGCGGGGAGTCTTCAGAGGCTGAGCTGGGTCCATTTCTCTGCAGGCAGAAACAGGAGTTGGTGTTGTGTTACACACATTATTCTGTAGTTTGCTGCAGACCTGGTGTGACCCTTCCCCTTCCTCTGTTCTCATTCACACATACAGCATCACCCCTCCCCCATCAGCTCACTGTGAATCAGCAACAAATCTGTTTTTAAATCACTGTCTGAGCCAGTGGGCAAGGAAAGCCCTTCTCTTTGGTCCTCATGGAGCTGACATTGCTGTAATACCATCCCCTGGTGGATGGCGACTCCAAAAGACACTTTGGAAACAGGATTCCTATGTAGCTTTGGTCCTCGTTTAAACTGCTTTAAAACCTGGCTCCAAAGAGTTTTACTTTTTCTAAAAATGTCAATGATCCATAAGACAACGCTGGGCTATGTATCATAGTTTTAACCATGCTGTTTTTTGTATATCAGCAATAAAAAGTGGAAGCTTAAATCTACAACTGACATGCTCTGGAGCTCTGTGGAGGCTCGTAGCCATGTTAATTTCACAGACCGCATGGGATCATTACTATGAATGGGGATGAATGGGACCCGCCAATCTCTATTATTTAGATCTATGGTCTGAGCGCTGGAGCTGCAAGAAGAAAGTCCAGTCTATTTTTCATTGTAAAACACATCTTGACTTGAGAACGGCCTTTGACCTCACCTCGCTGATGTGAGTGTGTCTTTGTGCAGATCCTCCTCACCTGTGTGCAGACAGACTCCTGGAGGGGCAGCAGTAGCCCAGACTGTGGAGCCGCTCTGTGAGTCCTGGATATTTCCTCCAAAACAGCAGAGTCCTCCGAGGCTTTCTCGTCGTCTTTGTGGCTCTTCCTCCCAGCTCACACAGACAGGGTGACACACAGGTCCAGAGTCCAGCTGGAAGTCACTGGGGGCTTTTATAGCTCTGTGTGGAAAGCCCCTCCCCAAAGGAGCCCTCCCTCACCTCTGTGGATGAAACCTCTGCTGCTGCCCCCCTCCTCCTCCTGTTTTCAGCTCATTGTTCCTGCTCCACACCTAAAGCTTTTCACATTCAAATGCACTGAGCCCACTCTGATTGGTCAGGCCTTTGGGTCAATAGTCGGCTTGCATATTCAAAGTTAGCTTTCTCTTCACAAATTTAAACCAGGCTCTGTCATGACTATAACATTTACTATTGTTAATCCATGTATTAAACGTAGCTGTAGAGTCCACTGTAGCTGATTGTAGATCTAATTTGGCCCATTATCTCCACGGAGACTATTCTTTCCTCCGCTTGAACCAACACTTCTGCGTGGATTAAATCCCTTCTCTCTCCTCCGTAGCGCGGTGGCTCGCTGGCTAGCTTAGCACGCTAGCCTAGCCCTGGCTACCCCGTCTACTTCTGCCTCTTTCGCGCTGTCCTGCTCAGTTTGCCGTATGTCGAGTCAGAACCATGCCTCCTTCACAGATGATAGGAGTTGCGTTAAGTGTAGTGTAGTGGTAGCTTTGGAGGCCAGGGTGTCCGAGTTAGAGGAGCGGCTGTCCGGAGTTTTAGTGAATGGCTAGTGTTAGCTACAGTCAGATAAGGCTCTTTTCCACATGCAGGCGCGTGTCAGCCGAATGGGTCTTTCACCCGCTTTGTCGAGCTTTTCCATAACAAAGGCCAGGGCCAAACCGGTCTGACCAGGTATAGGTTTTGGGACCGACCTCTGGCTGTGGCCAAAGCGGGCTAACCCATGTCTGATGTGACGTGAACAGACTGCTGGCCTCTGATTGGCAACGAGAGAGTGGACAGCCCTCACTATTGACACGCAGGTCATATGGATTTAATATTTTACAACATCATACGGCTGTGCTAAAAGGGGATTTTGCCGATATTAGCATTTAGCCGCTGTTAGACCAGCTTTAGCTGATGTTAGCATAACATTTGCATGTAGCTTACCTTCATAGTTGTATTTAGCAGTTTATTTTCTGTTTTAATACAGCTTGGCTCCTCTGAATGATTCCATAACTCCTATCAGAAGGCAGCATTTGTCCACATTTGTTCTCATCGCGGCTTACAAAACTTTTAATGACGATCTGTACAGCGTGCGCCTCTGTGCGGCTCCGCCTACAACAAATGCATGTGTGTGTGTGGTGGAAACAGAAAGGTCTGCGGGCTAGTGTCGATACATGCACATAGATCGTGGCGTGCGCGGCCGGTTCGCGCTATGTCGAACGACGCCTATAGTGGCAGGGACCGCAGTCCGCTCCAACAGTGCTACAGTGGTTAGTCAGGGGCTGTTTCCCAAAGCCTAGGTACCTTGGTGTGGAAGGCAGTGCCTCCAAACCAATGGCCGCTAGCTGCTCTGCTTTATGACCGCAACACTGGAGGCCGCTATTGCTCCGCCATTGCTGTAGTACCTCCATATAGCTGCTAGTCTCCCATTGAAAAGCATTGGACTTTAGACACATTAAAAACAACTTTAATGCCTGGTTTCAATTTTTTTAACACTTCCTATGGCTACATATTCCTCCTGAGATAACGCTGGGTTACTCACAAAAAAAGAAACCAGGCTGGTTTTCAAAATAACATTTTTTTTAATCTCCTACTTAACGGAGGTCTGACTGTTAGCATTGGAGCTGCGCGAGCTACATGTCACACAAGGGCCGAGTCTACAGTGAAAATCCCGCCCTTATGCCCTTATTAGGAACATGCTTCGTCAGAGCTGGGGAGGAGGAGTCTGTAAATCCGCCATGATTTCCCCCTCGAACGTGGTCATTATGGTAAACGGGGAGGAGTGAGGAGGAGTTGTCTATTCTTTTTAACGGTCTATGCTCCAAACTCACTTCCTTCCAGTCCAAGGCTTCGGTCCTGCCTTGGTCCAAAAAGAGCTGCTAATGGAACACACTTCAGAGCTAAAGGAAGTGACATCACGAAATAAAACAGGAAGTTGTGTTTGAACCCGGGACCTTCTAGCTGTGTCTAATTTAATTAGTTTTATGCACTGAATACAAACTTAAAACAACCAGCAGGCAAAAGCAGCACAACAAAGTTGGAAAAAATGGCATTTAAACAATTTGGGGAAGCCCAGATAACGATGTCATGTTCTTGGAAGCACAAGTCTGGGTCATCCTTGGGTGAAATTTCAAGACACTTGAAGGTCCAGGTTCATTGGTTAAAACAATGATGGAAATGACCAGTCATCATACAGACAACCCAGATCAGAAAGAAGCTGTGGTCTGAAATGTGAATATCAACCCAAGAACAAATGCAAAAGACCTGGTGAAGATGCTGAAACAGGTAAGAGTTTGTCATTATCCAGAGTGAAACAAGAACTACTGACATGGGCTAAGAGGGTACTCTGCCAGGAAGAAACCCTTACTCCAAAATAAACATTAAAAAAAGCCAGTTTGGAGTTTAAAAAACAATTTAAAAAAAAGGATAAAAACTTTAATTTTTGGAGACATATCCTGTGGTCTGACGGGGTGGGGGAAATGTATGTTTCTGTCCACATTTAGAGGATAAAGGGGGAATCTGGCAAGCCTGAGAACACCATCCCAACTGTGAAATACGGGGGTGGCAGCATCATGCTGTGGGGTTGTTTTGCTGTGGGAGGGACTGGTGCACTTAAATGCCAGTTATCAACCACTTCCTGCTTCTATAAAGGCCAGATTTGTGCAGTGTACAACTAATAGTAGTTCTGTGGACAGTTTCCCCCACCTGAGCTGTAGCTCTCTGCAGTTCATCCAGGGTCATCCTAGGCTTCTTGGTAACAGCTGTGGTCAGTGCTGTCCTTGTTCGGTCAGTAAGTTTAGGAGGACGGCTGGGTCTTGGTAGGTTTGCAGTGATGCCATCCTCTTTCCATTCCTGGATGGTGTATTTAACTGTACACTGAGAGATGTTCAAAGCTGTGGAAATCTTCTGATCCCCAATAGTCTCTTAACAAACCTCTGAGACCATCACAGATCAGCTGTATTTGAACTGGCATTAGATTACACACAGGCAGACTCTATTTAGTCATTAGATCAACATGTGATCATTCAGAAATCTTCATTCAACTTCTGAAGGCAATTGGTTGCACTAAAAGGAAATGGGGGCCGGTACTTATGCACATCCCACTTTTCAGTTTTTTATTTATAAAAAAAAACAAAAAATCAAAATCATGTATACATTTAATTTCACTTCACAATTGTGTGTCACTTAGTGTGTGTCTTTCACATAAAATCTTAATTATATATATTTATGTTTATGGTCCATAGCGTGGCAAAATGTCGAAATGTTAAAGGGGGGCCGATACATATGCAACCCACTGTATCTGCCTGCTTCCCTGGCCTTGTTGCTTGCCTCTTAATTTACGGTTCGTTTCTCAATGGGGGTTGGGGGAGCCGCCGGTAGCTTCATCACAGATCCCTCTTTAATTTCACCACGCTTCATCGGACGCCCGCGAGGTAACTGGCTCAGGCTGGCTATAAGCGTTTTGGCGTTCGAGAAAGAGAGGGAGACGGGGAGGGAGGGGGAATAGTTTTTATTGCTTTTTCCCCATCGTCGACAACAACCAATTTAGCCACGGCACACTCAGCCATTGTCGAGGCAGCTCATTACACATCTTTATACTCCAGGAAGTAGTCCCTCATGGGCCTTAAAGACGAGCTCACACAATGCGTCGGGAGGTAATTAAAAAGCACTTGTTGCTGTCAGACTGGCCTGTAAAAGTCATTCCGGATAGATGTTAGCGGAGTTAATTCTTCCGCTAATTGGCTGGCTATAACGCGTAAAATTTTTCTTTTCTTTTTTTTTTTTACAAGGGGCGCGCTCCAGCTTTTGCTTGGCTCAGCTGGGCGGAATTTACGGACCCTGACGGACCGCACCAGTGTGTCTCCACCTCAACAGGTAAACATCAGCTATCAGGTAGGTCTGGGTGATATGACGATTATTAGACCGTCTTGCGATCTCCCGAGCCTATGGTCATGAGATCTGGGTAATGACCGAAAGGACAAGATCGCGGATACAAGCGGCCGAAATGAGTTTCCTTCGCAGGGTGGCTGGGCGCACCCTCCGAGATCGGGTGAGGAGCTCATTTACCCAGGTGGATCTCGGAGTAGAGTCGCCGCTCCTTCACGTCAAAAGGAGCCAGCTGAGGTGGCTAGGGCATCTGTTCCGGATGCCTCCTGGTCGCCTCTCTCAGGAGGTGTTCCAGGAATGTCCTATTGGGAGGAGGCCTCGTGGAAGACCCAGGACATGCTGGTGGGACTATGTCTCCGAGCTGGCCTGGTGTCATCTCGGGGTCCCCCCAGAACAGCTGGAGGAGGTGTGCGTGGATCGGGAAGTCTGGGCATCTCTGCTGAGACTGCTGCCTCCGCGACCCGGCCCCGGATAAAGCAGAAGAAAATGGATGGATGGACGATGTGGGATCGTTTTATCACGGTTCTTAGCACTTCAGCACAGTTTACTCTTTTCACCGTCAGTGAAGGAAAACCCAGCTTTCTGCTAAACAATGTCAGACGCTAATGCGAGCATTTGACAGCGAGCCGCTTCTCTCCAGGGCGCATATACGACCAGGCTCCTCAATCTAGAGCTTTAAAAATGTTTTAAACCCAGTGTTCTGTCTCTATTTCAGCTGTATTTATATTAGTGTCTTTCCTCCCTAACGTCTGTGCGTGGATCCCAGAGTGTGTGTTTACCCTGGGCCATGTGTGAAGGAGCGAATGTGTCCTTCATCCTTACAGTTGTGTCAGACGCCGCATCCTTCTTATTTGTTTAATTTAAATCATGGGCCGTGTTCACAATTGCGCCCTCTATCCATGTCTGTGAAAATATAAAAGTTATCCCAAAACACCGTGACTCTCAGGTCCTTGTTGTCAAGTCGCCTAACAGTGACAAACCGATTCCTGTTTTACACAATAAAAGTTGTTATCACTTTAGTAAAACTCAGAGTGTTACATTTACAGTAGCTTGACGTCAGGAGATGGACCTCTCAGTAAAGATGCCAAACAGCAACAGACAAGCAACAAGCGTTCTTCTACTTACGTTTATTATTTGGAGTTTTATTGTGTTTTTCATTTATAAAGTGAGTTTGCTTTAGGTCCAAGTCTATTATTGCTGTGTTGATTAAATTAGTATAGTATTTTTCTTCTTCAGTGTGTAATTTAAGTTATATTTGTCATTATGAAAAAAATCGTGATAAAATCGAGATAGTGAGTTTATAATAAGCGGATTCGGCATCTCGCTGCGCGCAGAGTATGCTGTTCCGGGTCAAAGGTCAGGACTACCCAAAAATGTAAACATGGCCGAGTCTGACAAAGATATTGAATATTTTGAGCGTTGTAAAGTGGATGTTTTAAAAGAATATTGTAAGAGACGCGGACACAGTGTTACTGGGAAGAGGAAGAAAGAACTGGTGGCCCTCGCTTGGGCATTGTCATTTCAAAAAGCGCCTATAGTTTTAACAAAACAGCAGGAACGAGAGGCTGTCAACCTTGATTATATATCTCTGCTCGAGATCGATGTTGACAGTTGTCAGATGACAATTCCAGATCCCTTGCAGCTGAGAGAAGGTTGGGAGAACGAGTCGACAGCAGCAAATAAATGGCCCCCTGCATGTACATAGATATAAATAACTATCTGACTCGCAAGGACGAGCTAAACTTGCTAACAAGACTTGCTAACGACTATAAAGAAGGTAACTTAATTTTAGCACTTTGTTCTACCACTCTACATTTATGCTAACTTCCCCAACCCCTTTATATATTAATTGATTTAAATTATATATTTGTGTTTTACTTCTATTATTGTTTCCCTTTTTAAATCACACCAGCTTATTATAAAATAAAAATACAGTTTTCTTTTTCAGGCAAAGCATTTAGCTATTTTGCTTCTCAAAATGCTTGGGTGAAGGAGGTTTTCTACCATGAAGTTTCAAAAGATTCCAAGATATGCTTCTTGAAATGTGACTGCACGCCATCACAACGAGTCAACAATGTTCCACACAAGTTATGGGTGTGTTTTGGGAAAGCAAGTGGTACCATATACAGTGCTTATTGCACTTGCTTTGCTGGGTAAGTATGAAGTTGTTGTGTGTGTATATTTTTATCCAGTTTAAGTGCAGAAAATTAGGTCTACAGAACATTTTTTATTTATGTTTCTTGTTGGATTAAGTCTGTATTTCTTTTATTTCTTTTTCAGACTGGGTTCAACATGCAACCATGTCGCTGCATTGTTGTTTAAAGTAGACTATGCCTGGCAGCACGGATTAACCAGTGCACACAAGAAGGCATGTACGTCCATGGAAAATCAGTGGCTCACACCTGTGCTGAAGAGCATCGAACCAATGAAGCTTGAGGACATGGTTTTTGCAAAACCACATTATACACCCAAAAGGCGAGATGTGAAGCAGGGGTATGCTGTTCGCAAACTATTCTCAGTAAACCGCAGCACACGCCAAGAACCTGCAATGTCATTAGATGAATTTGCTGCAGTCCTCATGCCAGAATGCCCCTCTGCTGTGGCCTTTCAATATGCCCTTCCTGATGCCCAACCCACTTATGAAGTTTATGATGACATAAATGTTTGCTTAAGTGAAATGTGCATCACGTCAGTTAACCCCCACCTACTTTAACCAAAGTTGCAGAAAAGTACACGACAGCCGAGGAGTTGTGGAGCAACCTACCACAGTATTCCACTGAGGAGGTATCAAGCCTCGAGGCAGCAACAAGGGAGCAGGCTGTCTCAGAACTGTGGAAACAGCATAGAAATGGCCGAATAACAGCATCAAAGGCTCATCATGTGTGGAAGAGAATGAAAACTCAGGATGCTGAAAAAGGTTGTCATTCACTGGTATCTTCCATTACTGGAAAGGCCTTTGTAAATCCCAACATACCAGCACTCAAGTACGGAAGGGTGAATGAGCCATTTGCTGTGACAGCTTATATGTCATCACAAAAAGCATCCCACTCAAATCTTAAAGTCACACAGTGTGGCTTATTTGTGATGCAAGACCACGTATTTGCAGCTGCTTCCCCGGATCGTTTAGTGTCATGCTCCTGCTGCGGAGAAGGACTTCTAGAAGTGAAGTGTCCTTTCTCTGCTGCCGATCAGCCAGCAAATGTGAAGCATGTCACTTATTTGGAGATTGTTAATGGAAAGACACATCTTAAGCATATGCATGAATATTATTCCCAGGTGCAGTATCAAATGGGAGTCACAAAACGACTTTGGTGTGATTTTTTTGTGTACACCAAGTCGGACTGCTTTGTAGAACGAATCCTGTTTGATGAGACTCATTGGTTGGAATTACTAACTTCAGCGACAGACTTCTTCAAAACCTATATCTGTGATGCACTTGTGAATAAAGTTGAGTAACAAAGAAATGACCTTCTGGAGAAATACATTTATTTGCACAACATTTCATTTAGTGTTTTAATGCAAGGCAGAGAAAATGTAATGTTCCCGTTAACCGAAAAAAAAGAGGATGTTTTAATAATTCAAATTATTTACAAACAAATGTGGCCACTGACATTTTCTTATTGTATAACCTTACTCTTAGGTTTTTATTTAACAGTAGAGTGTAAAGAATAGGAAACATGTTCATTTCTTCTGTGAAAGCAACTGCACAATGTGAAAGTAACAAAGTCATTTAAATATTCATAAATATCGACTATGAGCTTTTGACAGTCATCAGAAAATTGTAAACCAAAAAAGATGGTGTGTAAATGATGTCTCTACTGTGAAGACTTTACATTAAGATTTACACTATTAGAGGTGGCAACAAATTACAAAGCGCTGCACAAATGATCAAGATATCATCAAATAAGTGAGCCATTGTTACTGGCAGTGTTGTGCTCAAAATTTGAAACCATTTTAGTCTGTTGATGGCTCGTTCTACGTGAATACGAACATTTGCCACTTTTTTGGTCTGTGCAACATTTTGTGAGCACATTTGTTCCAAACCTGAACTGGGTGGTGGAATTAATAATTTTGCCATTTTGAAAAGTAGATCTTCTTGAATTGGAAAACCACGGTCTGCCATGATAAGATCATGTGGGTCTACCAAATCTAAAAATCCTGACTGTTGGACAATTTGCCTGTCTGTTGTCCGGCCTCCCCATGCTTTAGACATAAATGATATGTGACCGTTTGGTGCAATACCAACTAAATATTTCATGGTATTATGTTTCTTGTAGTCAGACCATGTAGCTGCTTGCAGCTTTAGATCTCTGGGCCTGTCAATGAAAGTCTCACTACAGTCCAGTATGCACCTCAGGTTGGGATATTTCTCCTGAAGACTAGCTGGTAGCATAGTGCGGATTGAGTTTTTGTCTGGCCAAAAAACAAGCCCTCTGAGCTGAGCACCAAGGAACTTAATCCATGTAGTTATTATGTTGGAGCAAGACGACGCACCGATAGAAAATATGCTGGCCAAAAATTCATTTGTTAGACCTAGTCTAAGCTTCATCAAAACCATAAGGAACTCTGACTTTATGTTAAGTTTGCGTCCAGGTCCTGACTTTTGTGGTGTTTGAACAAATTTTCTAACTTTAGTAGAAATAACTCTTTGAGTTCCACCCCAGTACCTCATTTTTGCTGCTCTTGGGGTGAGGACCTGAAGCAGCTTGTTAAAGGTTCCTTTGTTAGGGAGACCGGTGTTTAGTTTTACAGACCGGTCGTCTGAAAGAAATCGGTCTGTGAAGTACCTTTTGTTCTCAGCATTAGCACTAATTGTATTGTTCATCATATCAGCTAGACTAGTGCCACTACAAGAACTTTCATTTGCTTTTATCCCTAACATTTTTAGTTCATTTTCCAATTGAATTACTTTATTACTAAGCCTAGTAATAGTGTCACAGTTACAGTTTGACTTACAGTTACATTTATTTGTGTTCATGTAAGTATGGTCCACATGGGCTTGAATTGTCGTTACATCAGTTCCAGGGTCATTTCCAGGGTCACTTCCACTGGTTTTGGGGGTATCTTCCTTGCTTGTGCCTCGATTCTGTGCATCTTCTGTGCTGGGGCCTGGAAGAATGTAATAAATGAATAGTATTATACAATCTGTTCAAACACACACACAAATTGTGTTAACAGATTGGGAGTAATCAGTATATTTAAATTTTTGTACTCTGGATGTTGAGTTTCTGCCTCTTCGATGCTCGGACTGTAACAGGTGTACGTGGTTTTGGTGGTGCCCGTTTCTTTCCTGTACTAGTTGATGGCACTGGGTATCCTGAAAATAAAAAAGTATATTTTGCATGTAAATAATATAGAGAGATTTGTGTAAGCTCATTTTTTTTACGGATGGAAACTAGCTATTTAGCTATAATCTGGTGCAGTGCATCTCTGTCTCTCTGAGCTTAATGTTTCTGTACATTGTCCCTTCAATAAAGATTAAAGTTTTTTTATTTATAATTTATGAAGGTGTAAAAATACCACTACATTGCAAAAGGTTCTGCCACATTACCTAGATTCAGTGTAGGGTTTGGAAAGGAGCGGGATGGTGCACCATCCGCAAAATGCATGGAGCAGACTCGGCTGTTCTTGTCTGGTGCCCACAGTTTTTACCTGTTTTTATGTTCTTTCTGTTCATCTGGAAAAAATAAATAAATAAAATGATAGAATTAATGAAAGGGTAATAAAATTAGGCTGTGTATGTATGCCAGCTTACATCTATAATACTATAAAATGTTGGTTTCAAACAGATCCTTGTTAAATGATAATATATCCATGCCAGATTGTATACTTTATAAAGTTAAACAAAACACACTTTAATTCAGGGACTTTCAAAAAGTCAAACCAAAGTTCTGATATTTGACATAAAATATAGTAATGATCCTGGGGGATCGGGCATATTGTGGCGAGAAAGAAAAGGACGCAAACAAACCCCGAAACCTGCTGGGTGAGAGACACCTCTCTAACATGTACACCACAATATAATATTTATATACTAGTTAGCTTTAATGTACAGTATATGTCAAACTTACTAATTTAATCCATGCGACACGACGTTCTGGATCTTTTCTTTCAGTAGGAAATGGGATGAGTACGTATGGCGGGTCGCATATACAACGTGAGGTTCCTTTATTGCACTCGTGAACAGAGCAAAACTCTTTCATCCACTTATTAAGCCCACGTGTACCGTTGGAACAGCCACGCACTGAACAATGGGACCCTGGCATATTGCCTTAAAACGACCTTAAGCAAAGTAAATGCCTAAAAGTCCGTATAAGTAGCCGGTTGTTCCGCTAGACAGTGGCTTTGTTGACACGCTGGGCAGTCGTGAACTCTGACCCGGATATATTGACCCGGGAACCGCGCATGCGTACTGATAATGCTGATTTGGCTTATTCAAAAATCGTGATATTCTATCTTTGCCATATCGCCCACCCCTACTATCAAGTCATTTGAGAAATGTTTAAAATAGACAGTTGTGGTCCAAACGCCAAAACTCATTCCTGACACATTTCTGACACTCTGATTCTTCACAGGGATGAGTTTATAAACCGCGATAACTAGCTGCTCTAGTTCACCATCGATAAATTGCTGTAATCTGTTGATGTCACAAGATGATTCTAACATGACCCCAGTCGTTCTGATCATTTCCGTGCTCATACTGCCTACCCTGCAAAGTCATATGATATGATAAAGGGGGGAAAGAAAGATTGAGGCACTACTGGTATCGGAAAAAAAAAGTATCGGAAGCAGGTAGCGAAAAAAGTCTTTAAAGGCCTTTAAAGTGTTGATGCCTGTTGGCTCCTGGGACAGTATTAAAGGAGGTTTCTTGGTTGTTTCAACTCAAATAGATGATACAAAAAAAAAAGTTTTATTGAATAAATTAATATTATTGTTCTGTTTTCTGGTTCTATATGACAAATATGGAGCAGTCAGGGCTGGGATCAAACCACCGACCGATGGATCTGTAAACACATGCTCTAATCACTGACCAACTGATGATTGAATAAGAACCATGACGCCAAAGATACAAGAGAGAAGCTTTTGAAGATAGCAGCCAGCCCAGGTCAGTTGAAATATTGATACTATAAAAATCTCTTTAAAGTCCAGTTTACAGAGTTGAAATTGAGCATTTACTTTTGTTTAGAAGAACAGAGGTATGAAATCGAAAGAAAAACACATTTCGAGAACCTGTTCTTGAGGCGAATACAAGTCGGCGTTTTGATTAGTAGCTCCAGAAAGTACATTTAGCACATGCCCACGCTCCACAGATTTCAGTGTGGCCATGTAGCTCTCACATTATACGGAGATAAGTGGGTCCGCAGTCGTCTGGAGGATGTCTAATCTTGTAAAGGCCAGCTGAATTAATTCTGATGGACTTGTGAATAAAGGCAGAGGAAGTGGCCATGATTGTAGTGGAAGTGGTGTGTTCATTTGGTGCAGCGAGCGAGAAAGGAATCGAAAGCACAGTGGAGCGAAAGGGACTCGCTGCACTGCGTTGTTTCAAATGTGACTTATTTGTGATTTTAACCATGTTATAATGTGGCTCCTCCGTCACCGACATACCTGGAGAAGTAATGTGCTCAACACAATGGATGTAAACTCTCTTTACACCAACATTGCGCATGAAGAGGGATCAGCAGCTTAGAGCTTTTATCTCCGTGATCACTGAAATGCCACCTAATGAGTTTTTGATATCACTTAGCAAATGGTACAATCATATTTTTGGAGGATAAACTTTTTAGAAAGGTGAATCGTGCAATGGGCAATTTTTATAGCCCTTCATACGCAGCCCTATACCTGGGAAAATGGGAACAAGACTGATCTTCCGCCTGGTGCAAGGACTGTGCTGCTCCAAATGAGTTGGTCATCTTGCGTGTGCACAGCTGTTATGCTATGTGCCTGGCAAGAGGGCTTATTAAAAAAAAAAAGAGGTCGACTGAGGCATGGTTTATTACAAGAAGCACGGAGCGCTGCTCTTCTTTTTGCAGCCTACATCTTTTCCTATGTAGAACTATGTTATGTATGCACTTTAAAGGAACAGGCCACTGTTTTTCCATACTGAGATATGTTGCGTGCCTGTGGAAGAGCGTGGTCGCTTCTAACTTCACCCCGTTTGGAGCCATAGAAATATACTGGGAGAGGCCAAATGCTAACAACATCTTTGGTCGTTTTGCATGACTGAGGGCACACCTTACCTGAGCTTAGATGAGTTGATACGTGCCTGTCTGGTCTTTGTGCATGCCCATGGAAGAGCGTGGTCGCTTCCAACTTCACCCCCGTTACATACATTGGGAGAGGCCAAATGCTAACAATATCTTTGGTGTTTTTGCGTGACTGAGCACACGCATATAGACAGACAGGTACGCATCAACTTGTCTAAGCTCAGGTAAGAACATATCTCGGAAAAATGGTGGCCTGTTCCTTTAAGACAACAGCGTTAATCAGCCGAGGACATGTATAGTTGGTTCAACGTGTGTGTTACCCAGAATGTGGTGGTGTCTCGAGAGAAAGACAATTTCTGCAGTCCCACTGTGGCACACTGTGTCTAATTATGGTCTGCACTCAGCCGAAACGCGACCCAAACAAAAGCACGTGTTCACCCCCACTCTCCCACAACCCCTCTCCTTTCCCTCACCCCTTCCCAGCAACGAAAAGAGTCTGGTTGGGGGAAAAGGTTTGTTGAACATAACATTGCCATTGGCCATGGGTGTCTGTACAGCCCACGTAATTTTGTCTGCCTCTGGCCCACTGATGTCACACGGACAATGCCGTCACTCCACTGTGCCTGTGTATCAAACATTAAGTGCTTTGTTTTTCACCACCAACAGGCGACTTATGTCTGAAATACTGACTCAGTGATGACACGGATTTCCTGGGGGGTGTGAGGGCTGTCTGTAATGTAATACACGGATCGCTATGTGATAACATAATTGCATTGGATCTGCAAATAATGGAATAGACAAATACATGATGGCGGCATTCATAGGCAACGAAAGAACTTCGTAATACCTTTCAGCAACCACGGCCGATTACATTCACCTCCATCTGATCAAATTCAGTCCAGTTTCAGATGAATGAGCTTATTTAGTGACAAACCCTGAGGTTGGTGGCTCAATTTCAGTCATGACATGTGCAATGTATTAGTGTTGCAATCGTATTTGACTTTTTGTCTTCAGTCAGTGGCAATACTGGAACCTGTCCTGTCCCTGTTTGGGTCTTTTCTACTCTACACTAAAATAGATGATCATAGTATTAGTAGTGAATTATGGACTGTAATTAACTAATCACATTTAAGCATCGCTTATATTTATTTTTTAGCGGTAGATTCTAGATGCTTCTTTGTATTTTCCTACATTTATACTGATTCGAAGTGGAGATGTGAGGCCTGTGTGATCATTTCAAACACCTCAAAGACAATAGCAGTTTGATTTATTTTGGAGAATAATCTTTTGAAATACTAGGTTCATGTCGGCTTAACTGTGAGAAGGACTGCGCTAAACTTAGTGTGATTCATTTCGATTCATATTTTTAATTGCATTAAACCATATGTAATTCATTAATCGAAAAACGTCCCGGCCCTAAATAACATATTACAAGATTCTTCTGAAAATTATCCGTACAAAACAACCAGGCCCAGTGCTATTTCCGAATGGATCCTAAAGTTTTTATATCCCTCATATCTTGAACGCCTCATAAGCCTCCATGTGGTGCGTTTTAGCATCTAATACAGAGGCCAAACAGACCTGACAGATCCCTGGATGAGGAACATGGGGATTTCATGAGGATTTCAACTGCAGCTGATCTGGAAGGTCAGATGGTTTTCCAGTGCACAGTCTTAACTAAACTAAACTAAACTTAAAATGATCTAAACTAAACTAAACATAAGATAAGATCAGATAAGATAGCCTTTATTGATCTCACAACGGAGAAATTGACAAATTGAAACACTCAGGGTGTGCAAATAGGCAGGAAATGTGAAAAAAAAAAAGTAAATGGTGGTATCTTATATACAATGACTACCAAGGAATTTGTGGGGACAAAAAGTATAAACAGTAAATAATAATAAAGTAAACAGACTATAACAAAAAAAGTTATTGTCAGTATTATCAGGTTTACCTCATAGTGCAAGTGGTTGATAAATTGACGCAGATAAGTGATGTAAATATAGGGATTATTGCATGTGTTCTGCAAAGGGGTTATTGCATATGTTACTTTACAGTCTTGTTGTACAGTCTGACAGCAGTGGGGATGAAGGCCTTTCGGTAGCGCTCCTTCTTGCACTGAGGGTGCCTCAGTTTTCCACTGAAAGAGCTGCTCAGCTCCTCTACAGTCCCGTGCAGTGGGTGGGAGGTGTTGTCCATGATGGAGGTGACCTTGGCTAATACCCTCCTGTCCCTCACCTCCTCCACAGAGTCCAGGGGGTAGCCCAGGATGGAGCTGGCCCTCCTGACCAGCTTGTTCAGTCTGTTCTTGTCCCGCTCTGTGCTGCCCGGGGTCCAGCACACGGCAGCGTAGTGGAGAGCAGAGGCTACCACAGAGTCATAAAAGGTCCTGAGCAGAGGCCTGCTCACTCAGAAGGACCTCAGTCTCCTCAGAAGGTGGAGGCAACTTTGGCCCTTCTTGTACAGGGGGTTGGTGTTGGGACCAGTCCAGTTTACTGTTGAGGTGAACACCCAGGTACTTGAAACTGTCCACCACCTCGATGTCCTCCCCCTGGATGTTTAGCGGTGTGTGCGGTAGTGACTTCCTCCTGAAGTCGATCACCATCTCCTTCGTCTTACTGGTGTTCAAGCACAGATGGTTGCGCTCACACCAGTCCACAAAGTCCATGATCACCGACCGGTACTCCAGGTCGTTCCCCTCAGACCCGCAGCCCACGATGACAGAGTCGTCGGAGAACTTCTGCAGATGAAAGCTGTCCGTGTTGTGTGTGTGAAGTCCGACATGTAGATAGTGAAGAGAGGACGGTGCCCTGAGGGGCCCCAGTGCTGCAGACGACCACCTCAGACTCACAGCTGCCAGCCGCATGTACTGTGGTCGGTCCGTGAGGTAGTCGATGGTCCATGCAGTGAGATGTTCATCCACTCGCGCGTCCTCCAGCTTCCCCCGCAGCAGCGCCGGTCTGATGTTGTTGAAGGCGCTGGAGAAGTCAAAGAACATGACCCTCACAGTGTTCCCGGCGATGCTAACTAAACTAAACATGATGCTAACTAAACTAAACATGATGCTAACCAAACTAAACATCATGCTAACTAAACTTAACTAAACTAAACATCATGCTAACTACACTTAACTAAACATGGTGCAAACTAAACTAAACATGATGCCAACTAAACTAAACATGCTAACTAAACTAAACATGATGCTAACTAAACTAAACATGATGCTAACTAAACTAAACTAAACAGCATGCTAACTACACTTAACTAAACATGGTGCAAACTAAACTAAACATGATGCCAACTAAACTAAACATGCTAACTAAACTAAACATGATGCTAACTAAACTAAACATGATGCTAACTAAACTAAACAGCATGCTAACTAAACTTAACTAAACTAAACATCATGCTAACTAAACTAAACTGTTGATCAGTTTCTGGCAACTAAGTCAATGGAAATCTGTCTGTCATCCACATTTGTATTTTTGTATTTTTGTTTCACTTTTTCAGCCTGGTACCCCGTTTTCCAAAAAGTAAGTAAATAAGTCAGTAAGTGCTTTATTCGTCATTGTACAATTGTACAACGAAATTACTTTGCTGCGAATCTGCGCGCCGCCACTGTGGGCCAACCTGACCAGCATGTCTTTGGAGGTTGGGGAAACCGGAGTACTGCCTTCAGTGCTCCTCTGAAACGGTGCACCGCCTCCTGGGTTTGTCCCTGTTTCAGAGCGTGGTGTCCTGCACTGGTTACCTCCTTCTTTCTCTTCCTCCTGCGCAGCTCCCTCCGCACCACAACAGTCTTTCACCATCTTCTCGTTTGCCCCTTTTTTATTTCCTGTA
Organism: Neogobius melanostomus; assembly: GCA_007210695.1. Taxonomy (NCBI): domain Eukaryota; kingdom Metazoa; phylum Chordata; class Actinopteri; order Gobiiformes; family Gobiidae; genus Neogobius; species Neogobius melanostomus. Next base: position 960,955 of record VHKM01000355.1, read on the forward strand.
GCGCCTCTTGTGACGCCTCCACTGAGCTGCAGCTGTGGGGGGCTCTTGGTGCCTCTTTGATGTTTCAGAATAAGAATTGTGTAGGCCTCAAATGTCTTTAGCTCATAAGCTAGCTGTTTGTTTACCTAAAGAAAAAAACCTGGGTTCTTCATGGCTCGTACTGACTCTCTGTAAAAAATCCTGAGTTGCTATGGTTTCCCCATCGACCCAAGTACAAGCTCGGTACTCCTGACCATGACCCAAGCTCACGATCTGGCTACGGGACCCTTACTCCTAAATCAAGATTGAAATCCACATTGGTATCATCCCCCCCTGGCGCAGTGCACTCTGGCTTAGAGCTTGTTGTAGCCCGTAGTACAGTACATACTTGCAGGCGAAATCTGAGCTTCACTTGTCAAAAAGACTGAGTATTGAAGTTGTAACGATTTTGCTTTGGGACATATGCCCTAACCGTCGTGCCACCCTCCGACAAAACACTGCAGCTGTCAGATTTCACGAATGCTCTATTGTGACAGCGAAGAATAAAAGGCCTCAAATACACGAGTGTCTGGCTGCGGGTTTTTTGTTTTGTTGCCGTGGGTAACAGTGGTGGTTATTGTGTGCACATGCGCCTCTTTGGAGCAGCGGGAGACGAGTTGCGTTTGTCTTGTTCTGTTTGCAAAGGCGATATTCAAGACGGCAAACAAGGACGCAACGGATGAGAGAATGAGGGGGGATTTTAGAGAGATCTAAATATTTGCTTCTGAGAATCAAACCGCTTATTGATCATTCTCTCCGGTGAGGTAACCAAGCGGATTATTTGGTATTTTTGCCAGTTGAAAAAAACACAGTGATAGTAGTTTGTATGCTCCTCCTGGGTTTGTTCTGACTGCTTTTGCTTTCCCATACAACCTTTAGCAAACTCTCCGTGTTCGCCCAGCACTCCGCAGCAAACACCTTGCTATTGTAATGATTGAGAAATGTTCCACATCCTCTCTCTCCACTCTGAGGGCATCTGTGTCCGGCCCGTCACAGCTCTTATTATCTGCTCCAGCAGAGTTCAGCCAGATCAAGCTTCACAGTTTAGATCGAACCACACAGGAAAGAAAAGGCCAACAGCACCCGTTTCGCAGGTCAATACTTTGTTTCGGCGTTCTTTAATATTATTATAACACATTTTTCAGATTTTCTGTGCATTTCACAGCCTTCATTGTTTCTTCACGTTATACCTCAAAACGTTCAGCATGTTTAGGAGAAGTGTGCCCTTTGGAGAGTTCTGAGAGTTACGTTTTTTTCCGCAAACAAAATTCAGCCATATTTTCCCCATTGACTTGATAATGGGGCTTCATGGTTTTCAGCATTTTTTTCAGTTTCAACAGTTTTAAGCAATTTCAGCAATTTACGGATTCCTCAATTCTTATCTAGCTCGTGTTGTTTGATTTTCAGGAGTCTCCAATTAGTGCAGTGAGATAAGCTGTAGGCTCTGGTGCATGGGGTTCGGAGTCCAAATCCCAGCTGGGACACATTGTGGGATCTTAAATGCAGTCTGAGGTTTATGGATTTTCAGAAATTCAGCAATTTTTAAGGCGATTTTTCAACGATCTAAACAGTTTCAGCATTTGCAGCTGTAAATTCCGCAGTCAGTTGCTAAAGCCGTTGCAAAAAGTTTCCAGTTCCACTCTGTAGGAGTTTATCACTTTTTACTGCTCCTCTGTCCAGCGCACACAGGAGTAAAAAAAATGAAAGTGAAAAGGGAAAGAGCTTTGCTTTGAAGCTGTTTCACAAACTTGTTGCCTGGTGCATTCTCTCTTCAAACTCCTGGGGACCTGCAGCCTGACGGAGAGTCGAGGTAGTGGCCGTTGATTTTGCTAGGGGATAATCTTCCAGTGCCATGCCATTTGTCCGACAACCCATTAGTCCGACGTCTCATTATTCCGAAAATGTACCATTGAGCAGAGGTGCCATTAGTCCGATATCTCTTTAGTCAGAAAAAAACAGGCCCATTGGTCCGACGTCCCATTGGTCTGACCATACAGTAGACACCCTAGGGCTGGGCGATATGAACCAAAAGTCATATCCCGATATATTTAGGTTGAATAACGATATACGATATATATCCCGATATTTTTTCCACAAAGTGAGAGCTGTGAAATGAAATGTTAAGTCAAAGTCACTGCCAAATACGAGTTGTTTTAATATTTAATATTGCGATTTAGATTTAATTTTTTTTACCCCATTTGCTGTTAATAACTTTATGTTGCATATAACTAAACTAAAGCCTAAACTGAGACAATGAAATATGACTTATGAAAGTATTACTTACTTTTTAGTCCTTAATAATCATGAAATATAATTCAAAATAGTCCACATGCTCATTTACATAATTTACAATAAACTTATACTGATTTTTTTTATTTTTTGCAAATAGCCCAAATAATGTCTTTATATTTGCTCTTGATTTAACTGTGTTGTAGTCAGTGGTTGTGAGATAAGTTCTTATCTTTATCCAAAGCATTCCCAAACATAAGCCTCTTAAAATGAGCCACAAACGACTCTTTACTCTTTACAAGCGTATGCTCACCTTCATCTTTGTAGAGGGAGGCACAGACGGAGTTGAGGGAGTTTATGATCAGTGCATCAGAGCGGGTATCAGCGAGGGAATGGAGTGATTAGCGTTGCGGCTAACGCAATGCTAACGAGGAAAAGGCAATAGTCCTTCGCGGTGGCAGCATTATAAACGCTGATATTTTCACAGTACATCCACGATCTACCGCAAACCTTAACTAGACTGAGAAGTAAACAAAAGCACATGGCGCAGCGCACACCATATCTCGCCGCTACATTCACGTCTATATAGGCCGTGTGCCTCCCTACATATAACGTGGTTTTGTTGCTATCTGATTGCTCTGGTTTTTGTTTTACCAACTAAGGGGCTCTCCTCCGCACGCTTCACAGCCACTGTTGCTTTCTCCATGTTTGTTGAAGAGTGTCTGAGGAGGGGCGGAGCCGCGGCGCTGGGAGCAGTGCAGAGAGCTCCGCTCAGCGGCTTGCCTGAAGCAAGTATTACAGCGCAAATTTGGACTATATCGATATATACGATATGGTCTAATTCCATATCTCATTAAAAAAAATATCGATATATCTTAAATATCGATATATCGCCCAGCCCTAAGACACCCTAACCCTAATATTAATTAGCATTACAAACAATCCAACGAGCTGGGGCGGTTCTAGTGCCAAATAAATGTCATGTGAAAGAGCTATTCTCTTCTCTTCAGCGGACTTGGAGCAAGCAGAAACTCCGAAGATGCGTGCGTAAACTCCGAGCACATCTCTGCTGTTTATGTCTGACTAAAGAGATGTCGTACTAATGGCACCCCTACTCAATGGGACGTTTTCGGAATAATGAGACGTCGGACTAATGGGTTGTCGGACTAATGGGTTGTCGGACTAATGGGCCGGCCCAATCTTCCAGTGAGGCACCCAACTCCTGACCAAGATATCAGCTTAAGACCTGGATCCCTGGTGCTGCAGACGCCTGAACTAGGGTGACCAGACGTCCTAATTGATCTGGGATTGTTCCAGTTTGAGGCCAATAGAAAAAGCAGTTATTTATTGTCTTCTGGAGAATCTTCAAACAGAGCACCTTGCTGGAAACACATCTGTAATCATTTCCTATGTTTCCAGGTCTCTGATGGACCGCAGTAAACTTTGAGGACTGAGGACTAGAGCTGTGCAGAGGCAGAGAAACTCCAAATGTGCTCCAAACTGAATCGTCTGTCTTTCTCTCACTAATAACCTGCTAAAACAGCCGCCCTCTCTCTTTGCTCGCACATCCCCGCGATACAGTTTAGTTGGCGAATTGAGGATGAAACACTTGTTTAAAGCACTCCTCTGCTCTTGTGAAAGCCTTTTCAAGAACCTGATGTGGTGCGCTTTAAAGCTGGGCCCACAGTAAAATACTTTTTTCCCATTTTGGGGCCTGAATTGCCTCTTATTGAGTTTGAGAAGGCGTGGTAGGAGTAGTGCTTCTTGCTATTGATTATTTGTCATGGCAATCCTTATACGTGTGTCCTTGCAATTGTGTCCCATATTGATTTGGTGGCAGCTTCCAAAAACCCTTAATTGTAAATACCCAACATTATTGTCTACTCTCCTATGGGATTTCCTCATGCTACGGGATTGAGTGGTATAGAATTGGCCAACACGAGGCCCCATGGGGCTACAGTCATGCCGGTTAATGCAGAGTGAGAACTGCTTAATGCTTTTTGCCAATTTGTTTTTATATTAATTTCAAGTCTGCCCCTCTGTGTTACATTTTAACAACTCATAAGGCAAAGCGGTGGATTTTTACAAGCGGTAGATGCATTCTTAATGTTTCCAAACAAGAGATGCATCAGGACTCCCCGAACAGATCTAAATGTGTTGAGCTAAATGTGTTGCTACACTCAGAATACCACACCAAAACAGGTAAGCACTTAGTTAAAGTTCCATACTGAGATATGTTCTTACCTGAGCTTAGACGAGTTGATGCGTACCTGTCTGGTCTCTGTGCGTGCGCTCAGTCACGCAAAAAAGACCAAAGATGTTGTTAGCATTTGGCGCCTCCCAGCAAATTCCTATGGCTCCAAACGGGGGTCAAGTTAGAAGTGACCAAGCTCAGACCAGACAGGTACGCATCAACTCGTCTAAGCTCAGGTAAGAACATATCCCAGTATGGAAAAACGGTGGCCTGTTCCTTTAAATATGACAACTGTATGTGTATATGCCTTTAGGCTTGTGAAATTTCCTCAAGTGCATCCTCCCTCGTCGAAATCATAACTTAGCTGTAGCTATGTGTTGCTTCTCTTCCCCCCACCCCCTTAAACCGGTCCAGCAATCAAACCGCTCCTCACCCCAAGGCGGAAGTGGTCTAAGGGTTGGCGCACATTGGACCCCCCTTTGGGTCCCGGTCCGCTCCTGTCGAAAGTCGACTTGTGCGACCAATGAATGAGATCAGCTGACTACCTGAACATCCTGAATGACCAGGTTATTCCATCCATGTATTTCTTCTTCCCTGATGGCATATTCTAAAGATGACAATGCCAGGATTCAGGAGTGTTTCAGGGAGCATGAGATGGATTGGCCACCACAAAGTCCAGATCTTTGGGATGTGCTGAAGAAGGCTTTGCGCAGTGGCCACACTCTCCCATCATTAATACAAGATCTTGCTGATAAATGAATGCAACCCTGGACCTTTTGAACGAAGCTTACAGCGAATGGTGCTGTAATCAATGCTACAGGCACTACAACCACACATTGGAGCGTGTGAACTTTTTTTTGTGGTTGTACATTGTATATTGTTTTCTCGCCACTGCATTTCTCTTTTTCATCGTCTTATGTTTCGGCAGTATCGCCCTGCTCCTCTTCGCCCTCCACGATTATGTCACTCCCCCTAATGTTCCGAGTGCCACCTTTGCGTCGAAGGTGAAGCGTTCGTTAGTCCCAAACCCCCCTGTTCCCTCCCCGCCGTACTGCCGCTGCTGCCCGTAGGCCCCGCGCCGTCGTGTGATGACCATTAGCGCTTGCCTGGTTGCCTTTTGCTGATAACAGGTGATTTAGGAGCCTGTACCCCGGCCCGGCCCGAGAGTGATGGTGCTGCTGCGCCTTATCTCTCCCCCTGCCCGACTCCACAGACTTTTACATTAGGCTACCCTATTCACGGCCATCTGTCTTCCCAGTCAGCGGCTTGATAAAAACCGCACCGAGCGCCTCGCGTTGGGGGTTAGGGGGAGGGAGGGGGGAGGGGGGGGGGGGGGCAACACCTGAATACTTATATGTACACACTCTCACAGCAGAAGCCGACAGCAGCGAGAGGCAAAGGGTGAATTCTTCATTCAGCAGCAGCGGGATAGCGGTGGAGTGGGGAGGAACCGGCAAGAAGGGTAAACATGTTGGCGGGTGGTTTAAGGCTATTGTTGACACAATAGCTGTCTGTGCTGTGTTTACGTTATGGAAGGCACACGTGAAGACCAGACACGTACAAATGAACTCGTCTAAGCTCAGGTAAGAACATATCTCAGCATGTAAAAACGGTGGCCTATTCCTTTAAGGGACAATGTACAGAGACATTAAGACAGAGACCGATGTCATCAGTGTTGTTTTTGCCAGCCCCCCAAGTTTTAGTCTTAGTATTTTGGTCGAACATTCTTTTTGTTTTAGTCACATTGTAGTCATTTCTAAAGGTGATAGTTTTAGTCTATTTTATTTATTTATTTATAGACACAATTCATGTTTCACCTGTTCAAATATAAATTCAAGCAAATGATTTTTGCAAAGTATAGAGAAGAAGAAATTAGATGCCACTAGGGGGAGCAATAGGATCAAATTGCTTTTGTTTTAAGGAAGAATGTTGTTGCTCTCAACGGGTGTCATTCTATTGCTCAAAATTACAAATAGAGAATCAGGGTAGGCGAGCTATGGATCTGTTGAGAAGGATCCTCCCAACGGGCTCGTAACCCTCGTCTTTTAACGCACCACACAGCATAGGAACATTATCTACAAAATCAGCTAGTAGGGCAGCTGCGTAGGGGTTTGTTGATGAGGAGCTACTGCCCTCTACAACTGGCCCGCTCTACACCTGGCTTTTTAACGCACTACACTGTGTAGGGCTTACATAATAAATGCACAAAATAATATTCACGGAGTATAATATGTATATTAATCTGTCTTTTTAACATAAAACCAGTGACTTTTGGTAATGCTAACAATGTTACCATGGTAACCATCTGAAAGAAATGTAATGAACGCCTTGTGTTATTTGCTTTGTACTAGACTTCGTACATGAAACTAGACCGTTGTTGTAATTGTGCTTCTTTTCTGTTGATGTACGAACACTTCAAACAGTGTTTTGTAAGTTATAGTTCTTTGTAAATAGTTTGTAAGTATGTGGCATTATCATAGTTGTTTTGTAATTAGTTGTTACGTAATCAGTATTGCTCCGTTTTGGGGTATGGTCGGATGCTGCGGGTGTGTAGGGTCTATTTTGTTTTACTGTTGTTTCCTTGTTGCTATATTGTTCCTTTGTTGTTCCACTGTGTTCTTGTGAAATTATGATTTAATTGTATTGATTTTGGGGGTGGGCGCTTATAAGCTCTTGCTTCGTCCCACCCCTTTTGAGCAGAGTGTTTGCTGCTCAAATAAACAAATAAACTAAACTAAAATAATGTTTGCAGCTGATGCGATGCATGAAGAGCTTTTAGTTAGTGCTATTTCGCAGCTCATGTCTCTGGTTGGGCCCTGGTATAAAACTTTCTCTCAGTGCTATTTACAAATGGGTACAGCTTTGGTTTGTTTTCAGCCAAGACAGGTATGGTTTTGTAAGTTCTGTGGGTAACGGACCTGAGTACGAAAAGGCAGACTGACCGAATTAAGTCTTAAGGTGTGGAATTGTATAGTTGTGATTGATAGAGCTAGATAGTGAGTACTAGAAGCCTATTTCAACAAAGTAAACAATTATTTTAAGTCGATACGTATTGAAAAAAAGGATTGGAAAGGTGGATGAAGGTTGACAGGCTGTACTAAGCTTTTGGCAGTCAGATTACACCGCAAAAGGCAGAAGTGTCCTTGCTTTTCCCAAAAGCGGCCGTTCTCCTCGTCCTCTGATCATCGCTTCGAGATTTGTGTCAATTTTTTCAATAGCGCTGTCTGCACAACCGTTCATCAACATGCTTTCTGCATACACTTGGGGGGGGGGGAAACTGTCCTGAGTGACGGCCCTCCTTGACCAAAGCCTGAAGATATTATGAGTATAACTTACCAGAATATTATCACTAAATGGGACCAAGCCACAAACCTGAGTGGGGCATTTGCATGACTCAGGGCTTTGACAGCGAAGTCCCAGTCAACTAAAGCTGATCCACTCAGCAACTAGCATGGCCGTATACAAATTCTATCGTCCCAGAGATGAAATTTGTCTCAATATAGTGGTCCCTCGCTATAACGCGGTTCACCTTTCGCGGCCTCGCTGTTTCACAGATTTATTTTTAGTTCAATTTTGTATGCTTTTTTACAGCGTATGAACGCGAAAATAAACCCCGCTAGCATGTGGCGCTCGCCTCAGCTAAACACTCGCCTTCTGAAGCCTGAAACTGCTACGATAAAACTTTGGTTGTAGCTTTGACTGTCTCTTAGTTTGAACAATCGCACAGCGGAGACGAGAGCAGCTCATGATGTTTCCATCCCCATGTGTGTAATGTGTCATCTACAAATCTTATAAGACAAAAAAAAATCACACGTTGTTCACCAGGCATAAGGAGAACTAGTGAGAAAAAAGTATAAAGTGTGTGCTGAGAGGTTTTACTGTCCTAAAACATATATTATAATTGTAAAAAATAAAGCTGACTACTTCGCGGATTTCGTCTATTGCGGGTTATTTTTAGAACGTGTATGAACGCCGCGATATCAGTACAGGACAACCGGCGTGTGTTGTTTGTTTGTGGAAATCTCGCAAATTCTCGCATTCTCGCATTCTTCCGCTTTCCAGCCCTATTCTTTCTTTTAGCAGACGCAGAGCCTCCTCAGTGAGATTAAGCTGCTGTGGATGTTAGCATTAGCCGCCTTAGCATTAGCGAGCGCGTTGCGAGTGCATATCTTCTTTTGTAAGGCGCATTGAGTTGCCTTGTGTATGAAATGCGCGGTATAAATAAAATTGCCTTGCCTTGCGATTAGCCTATTTATTTATTATGACCCAAGGTTATGGCTGTACTGCAGAGATGGTTTGGCCGTACAGCATGAGTCAAAATGTTAAATAGTACCTTCATTTAAATGAGCGACTGAGTGATACTGACAGTCACAGTGACTCACTGCTAACCAAACTCTCCGCTTTGTGGGAATGTTCCTGAGGCTCGAGCTCAACGAGGTTTTTTTTCATTCTACTTTACAACACGACTGTTAGACTCGGATTACCCTGTGCCGCAAATATTTCTACAGTTTTTGCACATAAGTTGCACTGATGCTTATGTCCCAACCTCCGGTCCCTCTCGCGTGTCTGCGCATGCGCAGCCCGACTCGACATTGACCCGGCACATACTGTGTTTGTTTCGGGGAGTGAGGAATCGCCATAATCCGTTAACATGGAGAGATTATAAACAGTTTGAAGCTCACACAGTTTTCAATTTACTCAGAAATGAACTTGCACACACCATACTCCCCCCCCCCCCCCCCTCCAGGAACCTGCAACCTCACCCCTGGACTCATTGCAAATCAATAGCCACGTCTTAGATTGATGTGTCCGGGGTAAGAACAACCGCAGGGAGGGGGTGGGGGGAGTAGGAAGGCCTCAGCACATCAACCAGTCACTGCCAATCCCTAATCACGGCGGGGCGCCATAAAGAAAACCCTCTCATACCCCCCACCCCCTTCCCCGTAAAGGCAAGTGCGCTGTCCCCCATTTAAGAGCTTTCTTGCGTGAGGGGCTTTGACAGAAATATCATTCCCACTTATTGCGGCGATGGCTTTGGCCTGTCTATAGACCGGTGATTAAATCTTAATGCCAGAACATATTGGCCAGCCTCCAGCCCGAAATGGGATTACTCCATCTTCCTTTCTCTTCCATATGTGATGAAATCGTCTTTCTTTAGGGGGAGGGGAAGAGAGGGGCCTCCATTATCTTTGAAGAAAAAGAAAAAACAGGCAGAGGATCCAGACTTGTGTAATTGCTGATTGGTTGCCGCGGAGAAGCGAAGCGGCGAGTGGTTGTCTTTTCTTTTGCGCAGTAATTATGGTGTCATTGTGTGACGGCGGAACAGCCCCGGCCTGGAGAGTGAAAGGACACAAAGTTCCCCCCGCGGACAAGAGGGAGGAAAAGGGCCTGTCAGTTTGCTTAGGAAAGGTGGACGAAATAATCAAATTACTCCTGTTGGTACTACAACTATTACTGCTACTGCTGCCGCTACATCTACTATGACAGTTACTACTACTACAGCTGCTTCTGTGAAAATGCTGTTCTGAAGAGTTCTTTTTTTTTTTGTCAATTTTTTTTGTCAAGTTGCGCACACACACCTAACCGGTCAAATCACGTTCCTCGCTTCTATTTGGTCGCTGAAAAAAAAAACACTTGAAATCAGTCGCTCGCATGTGTTCGCTTCAGGAGATGCCAACTCCAAGCGCTGTTGCTGAGCACAAAGTTGTGGATGTAAATTGTTTCCTGATTCCTTTAAAAAAAAAAAAAAAATTAATTACTTTTTATGCTCATGTCAAGGAAGAATATTCATGTTACATGTCACATCGTATACAATAAACATGTATTTTTTTCCCTTTTTCACCCGTTCCCTCCACCCTAATAAATATAGCACGACAACAACAATATATAGACAGGAAACAGAGAAAATATAATGATATAATGATAATAATAGTAATAAAGTGGATAAATACATATATAAAAATATATATAAAAAGAAAGATAATAAAAAAAGTAAATAAAAAATAAAAAAATATGTAGAAAAAAATATAAATAAAAAACACAACCAGCAATAACAACATCTCAAAGGCCTCGTTTTCAATCTCCTGTATGTAACAAAATGGGTATAGAAAGAAAAATCTCAAAAAACAAGTGAAGAGAGGAGAAAATAAAAAAAATTCAATTTTTTTGTTTTGTTTCCTGATTCCTTTGATTGACAGTGGAATAGTTTTACTGCCATCCTCTGACACTTAACGCAAACCTCGCCCGGCCTTATAACCTCCTGCCCCCCGGCTGTGGCTAAATCTCCAAGGTTTGTTCGCCCACAAACCCAACTCCTACTCCCTATGAACATAACTTCATCTTCTTCAGGCCTATTTCATATTATTTCAATAACACAAGTGTGTTTTGGAGTGTGCTGTACCTGTCTGTCCCGTGATCTGGTCATAACAATCATAAAGACACAAGTGAAACAGAAACACAGACTGAAAAGAGGAGGTTAAAGCTTTATGACAGTGCAGCCTGCGGTTGTATGAAATGACTTATGAAATGAATTATACACGCAATAAAGAACGCACTGGATTACAGGTTTGAAACGGGATTTTATCATGACATGAGGTACTGGACACTCCAACCCACATTTAATTGGCGAATTAAATGGCGAAAGCAAATGAAATGATGTGTGGATGGATCTGGAAGTTAGTGGGCTGCTAAACCGGGGAAATGTCCCCACAGTCAGGGGCGGGAGGCTACAAACCCGTGTTGGCAAAGGGCAGTGTATTTGCTTGCTGCTCAGGTGCAGGAGGGGTCTAGAGGCATGGCTGAGAGAAGAGCGTGTTAGGGAGGGCATCTCCAAGTGTCCGGGAGCGGCAGGAGGCTCGAGCTGGGTAAGGTTTGCAAAAAGTAGGAAGGTAGTAAAACTATTCCACTGTCACCAAAAGCACAATCAAAGAATCAGGAAACAAATCAAGCAGCCTGAGCAAGCAACACGGTCTAAAGCTTAATTTTTAGACCAAACAAAAGTGTCCACCAGGAGGATGTAACTAACTGTTGTGAGCTGCAGTTGATCAGGTCTACGTTCAGCAACTCGATGTGCCCAAAGAAAGGGATGAGCTGACGACCTGAACATCCTGAATGATCATGTTATTGCTTCTTCCCTGATGGTACAGGCAGATTCCAAGAGGACGATGCCAGGATTCATCGGGCTCACATTGTGAAAGAGTGGATCAGGGAGCGTGAGATGGATTGCAGCCACTGAGTCCAGATCTTAACCTCTTAACCCCCACATGAACCGAGCACATTTCTTTTGTAAGCTCCAGTCAAGAAGCTTTTAGATTTGGGTAAAACTGTTGTAACCCCATTGAGAATCTCTGGGATGTGCTAGAGAAGGCTTTGCGGAGTGGTCACACTCTCCCATCATCAACACAAGAGCTTGGTGAAAGACGAATGTAACACTGGATCTTTGGACGTTGCAGAAGCTTATTGTAACAATGCCACAGAGAGAAGCTAAAGGCAGTCCAATGAAATACCGGAGCATGTGTGGCAGTGTATACAACTGGATTTCACAAACTATACCTATGCTGTTTCCCCTACGAGTTATACAACAAACAGTGGCATTTTTTCATTGAATTTCATGTTGGGACCCCAACCTTAGGCCTCTTGAGCCCCACTTTGGGAACAGCTGTAACTAACAAACCGAGGCTGGAGCTACGGCACTTTGAATCGTTCCTGTGAAAGATTCAAAGATTACTCAAACATAAAACTAAAGGCACAACATTACAACACGATCGAAAGGTCTAAAAGTCGATTTTGCGTGAATAAACCTATTTAGTTCCTACCCACGCGTAGCTCCTTGCTTGTCGCGACCACTCCTGTAATTAGTCTAAATCTGCACTCTTAAGCCATCCATCTTCTCCCCCCACCCCTTTGTCCCATTAAAAGCTGATGACCAAGCTCAAATGAAGAGCTCTTTCCTCAATTAACCGTATTCCAAAGGTTAATAAGGTTCCTGGCCGTGTTAGAGAGGTGTAGACTTAAGTGCTGGAACATTAATATGAGGTTTTATCTTCTTCTTCAAAGTGTCTTCTGACCCGTGGACTAAATGTACGGTGTGTGCGAGAGCCAGCTTTTCGGGCTGACGGAAGCAAAGTGGACACAAGAGTGGAAGGGATGGGAGGAATGAAACGTTGAAAGCTGAGGGAGTGGCACAGTTTGAACCGTCATCCTTCTGGTAATGCACATCGGGTGACAGTGGCTCAGATGGTAAAGCAGATCGTTGTATAATTGTAAGGTTGATCAATCGATTCCTATGGGGGGCGAGCTGTTGTGGTTTCGTACACAGAGGTAGAAAAGCCATATATACTGTACTGCCTGACCAAAGAAGAGTCGCCACAAAAGAAAGGGTCACGATCTAATATTTGGTTGGAGCGTCTTTAGCTTTGACGACATCACATTCGCTGTGCCATTGTTTCAATGAGCTTCTGCAGTGTCAATGATGAGAGAGTGTGACCACAGTGCAAAGCCTTCTCCAGCACATCCCAAAGACTCTCAATGGGGTTAAGATCTGGACTCTGAGGTGGCCAATCCATGTGTGAAAATGGTGTCTCATGCTCCCACTCTTTCACAATGTGAGCCGGACGAATCCCGGCAATGTCATCTTGGAATACACCCGCGCCATCAGGGAAGAAGAAATCCATTGATGCAACAAATTAGGATCAGGATGTTCAGGTAGTCAGCTGATCTTATTCCTGTGACCAGACATGTCTTGTTGGCCCCCAATAAATTGTATTATTAAGACGTTAGAACTACATTTCCCATAAGCCCCGTGGCAGATGTAGCGATGTTAATGCTGACAGTGAGGAGAAGATACGGCTTTTTCCAGAGGTTTCCCGCTCTTTAAACTATTTTTCAACATAGAAATGGACAGAGGGCAGGAGGACAGAGAGCGCGGATGCTTCTGAAACCGATGGGAGACAGTGACTGAAGACGAGGAAACTTTCTTTGTTCAGATAATCATGTGCCGGTTAAGTTTACAGCCGCATGGCATTGCAAAGCGAATATCACAACTTGGAAGTTCAAACACAGTTGGAAAATGTTTGTCCCCCGCTCCAAATGAGTTTGACACCCCTGCTTTAGACCCGTAGGGCCCGATCTTCTGCCTCGCGCACAAACAGAGTTGCTCAAGACGAAGTTAGAATCTTCACCAGTGCTTTTGCCGGTAGCCCGAGGGCGTTGGTTAGAGAACAACGGGGTCGGCTGAGGCGTGGTGCGCTATGAGCTGACTGCAACGAGCGCTTACTGCTTCCTCTTCTTCACCTTAATATCGCGCCCTCAGGCCAGCAGGACTACCAACTATTTCTCTCACTGTGAGTTAAACACAGTCTCCTGAATATATATTAATGGTCCCGTAGGCCAGTCTAGTCTACAGCCTTTGACACTTTGTTTTGGCACGGTAAACTCGTTTTTTTTTTTCTTTCATTGCACATTTGTCTTTGCCGTTCCAGTCTTAAATGATGATGAGGGGGAATTTTAAGCTCTTTAAAGAAGACTTCCTCACAATTCTACTAAATCACAAAGGTTTCCGCTCTTGCCAACTGGCGCTTGCCCAACTTGAGATCTAATTCACGGCCCACACTTCAACAGCTACGATAACTTAACCGCCAAATGTTCTCTTTAACGAAAAAAAGACGAGAAAAAAAGACCCCCGTTTCGAAAGGTAAATTTGGCTATAGCTCTATGGAAAGTTTCCATGTCAGTCTGATTATGCACACTTTAATGTTATGTTAATGTGCTCCTACAATTATCCAGTTAATATTGGGCTGAGCAGGTGTTAAAGAATCCGGGGATGAGTGGTATTAGCAGTAAGCCTCATTATGGATAAGCCGCTATCTTTGGGTAATTCCACTGGGAACGTTTTATTCACTCTCAGGTTTTAGTCTCGCTTTTAGTCGCTACTTTGAAGGACTTGTGCGATGTACGGCCATTTCATTCAGCACGACCTCCAGAGCTAAAAATGACAACCACTACCTAGGGCAGTGGTTCTCAAGCTTTTCAGCTCTGGGGCACCTCTACACGTGCTTACCCGAGTCTGCAGCACCCCTATTGTATATGTTATATCTGCACTTGTCTTAGTGTCTCACAGCTGTTTTAATTCAGGGACATTGATAGAATGATGCAGGTTATGGTGGACACAATTACCTTCATTTTTTTAAAGGTTCTTATTTAGTTATCCATGTGAGGCTTAATTCTTGTCTTGACAGTTTTGAAACACCGTGTGTTGCCGGGATCGATCGATATCGCTAATTATCACATGCGCATTTAAACAGCCTATTTCGGATCGAAGACTTTAACTGGATGTTTCTCAGCCGTCCATGGGCCGATTTGAGCCAAATAAAAACTCAGGGAAATGGTAAAATGTCAACTGTTTTGATCTCTTCATTGGAACTCCCTGAGCGAGAGAGACGTGTCGGCTCCACAACTGATCGCTGTGCAACGCCACACCCCTCAGACTAAATACTTTATTGTAGTGAAGTAGACTAAATATCTTTTAATACATTTTTTATTTCATGGCAAAACCAACTTAAACGAGTGTCTCACTGGGTTACAGATGAATTTCAGCAATTCATTGAATGAGTTTTGATAATTTATGCCTATCTGGATTTGTCATGTGTATCAAAAATTTCGGTTGAGAACCCCTGACCTAGGGCTGTGGCATTATATCGATTTTGTGATATATATCGTGATATTTCAGGGTGCGATATGATGCTTTTCACGCCGATATTGATACTTTAGATGATGTTCTGCATTTTAATTAGGTTCCATCCATTTCACGCTCAATAGAGGGCCAACAATGGTGAAAAAACAGTTTGGACAGTAGAGGGCTGGTTTTGGCCAAAACTAAAGATTTCACAGTGTGAAAAGGAAGAAAATCAGGCACCTCAGCTTTAGATAATAACAAAATAGCTTTTTTACCATCTTGACCACTTTGGATGGAATCCACATAATCTCAGCACTGCCAAGTGGTGTTCCAAAGGAACGAAGGATGCACTTGTGGAGCCAGGTGATTCTGACCATCAGCCTGGGTCTAAATCATGGAGATGGGACACCGGGCGCGGCACTGCTGTCCTTACGGGTTGCCTCAGTGGCATCGAAGGATGGGTCAAATGCAGAAGACAAATTTCCCTACGGGGACAATAAAGTATACAAACAAACAATAAATACAATAGCGAATAACTGCTGCACAGGATCTTACATTACAGTTTACAAACATTTCACTTGCATTCGAATGTCTTGGAACCTTCAGTAAAATTCTCAGAGAATCATTGTATGCGACATTCAGCTTACACAGGCTCCTCTTTTATATAGAACGTCAGCTTAGAAAACATAAGGTTGTTGGTTCCGTTCTCTCTCTCTTTTCACCGGCCGCTACATATTCTGGGCCTGACACGTCTCCACAGTTAGCTTTGAGTTAGGCAAATTAAAAATATATTATTTATGCCCTTTTTATACATTGGTCACAACTGCCTTTCATTCTTTCTTTTCTTGCCTCATCAGCCTTTTTTCTGTCCACTTCTTTTCTCTCCGCTGGATTGCACCAACCTAAAATAAACTACTCTGCTCTGAGTCAGGTTAGCGTCCAATGGCATCTCCCTGCTTCAGCTCATCGATTTGCATGATGCAAAAAACTTTATTGATGTCTCAAACAGCAGCCCAGGCTCCTGCTGCAGCACAGTTAAAGCCCTTTGGACCTGTAATTGTACAACTGTGAGAGTCTGGGAGTGCGTTTATGTCATAAAAGTCGTATTTATGTCGTCGTATTTTGCTTGTCCCCGTGCGCTTTGAAAGATATGTTTTGTCTTCATAGCAGCGCACGTTTATTGATTCTCAGCCAAGACCAATTACCCTGTTTCACCGTGTTTTTTTTCTTTAATGAATGCTACATGTTGATGGGTCTTATTGTAGACTGTTACTGTAGTATAAATGCATAAATAAAGCCCAAAGGAGATGATTTATCACGCTGTTATTCATGCATTTCCTGATATCAATCTGTTGTTTGTGCGGTTTAGCTTTTACAGCTGCTCAGTTTGTGATGCGGAGCTTTCAGCGCCGGAAAACATAATGGGCAAATATAGGCTATGTATAACTGTTCCCCATTGGTAACACAGGAGCACGCTTAAAGAGTAACTCCCCCCGCCCCCTTCCAGAGCCTCTGCCTCAGAGCCTCAGATTTGAAAATCTCAACAGAAAAGGGCCAGAGGACTAAGGAGCGAGCGGGAGGGGTGAGGGGTGGGAGGGGTCTGGGTCGGTGATTGACAGGCCTGAGTCATCTGACTTTTATTTACTTCAACTCGTAAACAAAGTCCGAGCATGGAGTTCCAGCGACTACACAGTAGTACAACACAGTACAACAAACAATATAAATATAAAATTACACACGATATTGAATTCTAACACCAATACTAACAAATGTCCTAAACTATTTTCAGCTAACTAACTAGCAATAAAAGCAACTAATGACTAAAACTACAATATTCAACAACAAAGCTATAACACTACACAATTATTTATAATATAAAATGTTATGCTAAAAAAAAATCTACCTAAATGCTATAACTAATCGCAAACCTGACAATCGATGAAAATACTCTCTCGCTATTCCTTCTCCAACTCGCTACGGGGCATGAGCGAGACTTGGCCGCTTTTATAGCCCAGAGCAGCAGGGCAACTGACGTCCGGCTTCACGCCTGCGCAAATACTGGCGCCAAATTCAAAAATCAAATGCAGTAAAGACAGATCGCCTGTAGATGGCGCCTCACTGACGGTTTTAGGCATAAAGTTGATCTTTCAACTAATTTGCACTAAAGTTCCAAAATTATGACCAGGACATGTGGACAACACTATTGGACACTCATTTATACAGTTTATCAGGAAAAAAAGTGGATTTGAGTGTGAGTTTTCCTTTAAGGTACTATGTACACACCTAACGGGACGAATCGTGCTATAGGTTCTATTTGGCCTCATTATAAAGTAGCGTCGTAACATAAGGCTTCCAGACGAGTAACAAGGCAACTTACTGTTAAAACTAATGCAACTCAACACTGACCACTAATTACAACTACTGCTGCCACTCCTACTCCCATAATACCTCTTCCACAATAAATACTTCTATAGCCCTACTTCTGCATGTGCATTTAAATCAATGGCTTTCATTCTAGGAGGAATACGCTGCTATCGTTTGCTTGTTTCATTGGGGAGGCTTGTTTGGTTTCTGTTTTCTGGAGTGGTTTAATGGAAGAGCGTGTAGGTCTTTGATTCAGACAGATTGCTCGAAGTGTGTTTTGTTATCTTTGTCGTTCAAAGCACTGAAACAGAGGCCCAACAGACAGCATGGTGCTACGTGTTTGAAGTTTGCTTTGGTAAACTGGGCTGTTCATTCTCGTTTTGGACTTTTTATGACACTTCATTTTGCTTAATTTGTTTTTAAGATGACTGGTTTCGTGCCTTCGCTTTATCAAGCTTCAAAACACCTCATTTTGCTGAGCTCTTGAGGAAAAAAAAACACTACTTACACGTTTCGCTTCTCTTTCATCGTCTGCTACAGGAAGATACCATTTGATGAACTAGCCCGCTCAACCCGTCTAGTCGCTCTTATTTATTCTAAACGGGAGAGTAGTTTGGACACAAAGCTGAGTGAAGGAGCTTCAAGCCGAGATGGGACTTATGACCGAAGCATGACTTAGGCAGAGCTGCAGAATCAAACATGCACTGCACCGGTGGCTGTAGTTTGTCTGAACACGGAAAATGAGAAAAGGCCAATTCTAAAAGGATTAGCATGAGCAACATGAGCTAGCAGCGCAAGCACGGAGGCACGGAGGCAGCTTCTTTGTTGATGTCAGGCCAAGGCTAAGAATCTTTATAGTCGTCAGTTGCTGAAGTTTACGTGAAAAAGCTCAGGTCACAGAGGCACAAGACTCCACAGCTAAGCTAGCCCCACGTTAGCCCCGGCAGCCTAAGCAGATAAGCAGAGCGTTTCAAACACTACAAAGACGCTCGCCCAGAGAGCAGCTCTGATTGGCTCGGTTGACTTTTGACACAGACGTCACTTCTGTAACTGCGGCTTTTTCCCAGGGTGCCATGCCATTGGTCCAACAGCTCATTATTCAGAAAATCACCACTGAGCAGAGGTGCCATTAGTTCGACATCTCTAACCCAGTTGTGTTGTGGATTAGAGAGCTATATACAACCATTGGCCCTAACCTTAAGGTCAGTGGACTCCTGCCTGAACCTAATTTTATTTTTCAACCCCTACTCAATGGGACATTTTCGGAATAATGAGACGTCGGACTAATGGGTTGTCGGACTAATGGGCCGACCCCTTTCCCAGACCCACTATTTCTCGATCAGGAAGAAAGTGGGTCTGGGAAAGTATTTTGTTTTGCGCCACTTAGTACGAGATGATTTGTGTTTTGTAACCAAACCAGAACAAAGGCAGAAGGGTTCCTCTCTTTCATGTACAGTATTAGACCAGACCTTCTATGGTTCCATTATGGGCCTCAGAGCCACAGGTTTAAACCTGTGTAAACTGTCAGACAAATGATCCGGTTAGAAATAACTGCGCAGCTTACGTATTGATGAGTCCTCCCTGTAGCAACTGCAGCTCCTCTGTTTCACTCAGTGAATGAAAGACGTTCCCCTCACATCTTCTGTCGTATGGTCCTGAATCTTCTCTCCATCAAATGTCCACGTCCTGGGGCATAACTGTCTGTCCAAGTCCGCGAGGGTTGTCCCAAAGTTTTAAATAAACAAGCAGTAGCTAAAGCAGATGAGCTAGTTAGCATCGTAATGCTACCTCCAGAAAAGTCAGTTTAGACATGACTTCTGACTGAAGAAAGTTGTTAAAAGTCCATTAGTTTGACAAAATCCTTTCAGCTCCTCTCAGGCAACAACACAAAGCTTCTCCCGTCTCTCAAATAAGTTGTTAGATCATCCGTGAGTTCAGCGCTGCTACTAACAAGCTACTCACTCAACGATTGTTTACAGTAAAGTCCAGTGTAATCGGCTGATATTAAACTCCCATGGGTGCCTGAAGTCAGCCCCGACACCGAGCAAACGTATGCCGTTTATTGGCTAATTAATTACTACACACTGACGTCATAATGTTTTATCAAGTTTTGATTGGGTGGATTGATATCACGCCTTTTCGAAGGGCGCTTCTCCTCACCGCCCTGAGCAGCAAAACGCCAACGCAGGAAGCACAGGTTTTACACAGACAGACAAAGTAAACTATTTTCTCATGTTCTGTACAGCTTATAACCAACATTTATACACATTAATATTACTGAATTAGTTCATCAATATCCCTTCCTTTTCACACATACATTGGATAGATTGGCAGGAGGGGCGGTGCCCTACCGTCCATAATTGGGGTGATACAAATTTGGAAAGTTTGGAATTTTTGGACCACAACTAACATCCTCTTTCATTGTTTGCTATAATAATAAAAAAAAATCATATCCATGTGTAAAACCTGGAGGTCCCAGCACACTGCACCTTCTGCTCTTCATAGCAGAAACTCATGAATATACTACAACAATCCATCCACCTTGCACCATCTACAGCACATTCCCATAATTCATGACTTTGCCGATGACACGCAGAACTTGTCATTTCACCTGCAGATTGCCTGCTCCCTCCAGACTTCCACTGCCTATTGTTAGCTGCACTGTGCGGGACGGGCTGCTGCTCCACTATGGCCTTGGTGACAGCCTCCACGGTGATCGATGGGCTCTTTTGCTTCCATTTGGAGGGCCATTACAGGGACATGCAGTTTATAACTTGGCTTTTATTTTGGCTCTAATAAATTCCGACAGCACGGCTACAGTTTTAATCGTGACAGTGTGAAGTGATTAAATGCTAGTGCTCAACGGGGTCTTCTCAGGGAAAGCCTTCTGTATTTTGGCCAATTTATGTACTAGCATCCTTTTTTACAGTCCTGATCAAAAGTTTAAGACAAGTTGGAAAATGGCAAAAATTCAGATTTTGCATGGTTGGATCTTAACAAGTACTACTTGTTAAGATAATGCAATATACAACAACAAATAAACTGAAAACATGCCTTTAAAAGGCAAAATTTTTGAAAAATGGGGATTCATTGTCCTTTTCTGTCAGGTATTCAATCAATCAATCAATGGTTTTGTATAGCCCAATATCACAACAGGAGTTGCCTCACAGGGCTGTCATGACGTCCTGATGGCAAAGGGAAAAAAACATTCTTGTTTTGAACTGCTGAGGTGTGACGTAGTAAAACAGTCATTTTGAATGTCTTAAAAGATCCTGAGGGTTATGGAACACAAAAGTCAAGAACCAAAAAAATGTCACCCACACTGAGCCGGAGGATCTGATTGGCTGTCCGTCAAGACACTGGGCGACTCTCGACCCAAATAATAACCTAATAACCATCAGAGGCATCTGCGACTGAAGAGCTTCAAAAACAAAACACATCTTCATAGGCCACAGAACTGTCCGTTTGGACTTTGGAGAGAGACCAAACATGGGACATTGAAAGGTGGAAGAAACCTTGAAGGTCCTGATGGTTTCCAACGTTAACTGGCATGACAAGCAGATCCACCTGAGATGTTTTCTATGCGCCACAGTGGAGGGGGCACCATAATTATCTGGGGTGCTTTTTCCTTCACTGGAACAAAGGAGCTTCAGGTGGTGCAGGGGCGGCAAACAGCAGCTGGCTCTGTGCAGATGTTACAGACCCACCTCAACCCAACCACGTTCAAAATGAGAATGTTTTTTGTCGTTGCTATCAGGACGTCATGACAGCGTGAATACCTGACAGAAAATGACACTGAATCCACATTTTTGCACAGATTTGGACTTTTAAAGGCATGTGATCTGCTGCAGAACAGATGACTTCAGTTTTGGTGGTTTTCAATAAAAGGTTAACTCCATTTTTTTTGTCTCCCATTTCTTCTTGTTATATATTGAAGTTCTACTTGAAACCTTGTTAAGATGCAACCATGCAAAATGTGAGTTTTATTTATTTATTTTTACCATTTTTCAACTGGACTGTCGATCGGGACTGTATTTAGACAATCTGTTGCTCGTTTGCAATTTTTATTGTCTTATCAGATTTTGAGATGTCAGTTAGAGACGAGGGGAATGTCTGATGGTTGAATTGTAGTTATGATCAAGAGTCTGTCAGACTTGGAGAGGATTCAGGCTCAGGGTGGCATGACTTGATATTTAGCTTAATTTCACAACAATGTGCTGTTTACAATCAAAAATACATCAAAATTCATCTCAGAAATGTACAAAATATTGTCTCAAAAATCATCTTCCGACCCCCACTTCAGTGTCCCGTGACCCCCGACTTTGGGAACCACTGCTGTAGCCAGTGTTGTATTTTTGCGTATGGCACAACTGACACAGATCGTAGACGCCCGGCTTTAGTGCAACTACTGTATTATGAAGTGTATTGTTTATGTTCTCGCAAGACGCATTATTCTGTTATTCTCTTCAGATTCCGTAGTTTGTCATTGTCAGGATAATAACAAAATTTGATTTAGGGCACCGTTCATCAGGGCATAGAAATGTTTTCTCGTGCAAGTGTTCTCAAATCATAAAGAACACACGTATCCTCCAGTCATTTATTAACACCCCAAGTTAAGTTTGTCAGTGATTATCCATCAGCACCTTTTTAAATATTGATTTATTCACCAACAGAAAAACAATGGGACAGGAAGTGGGCATCCCTGAGATTTGAGTAAAAGGGTGCTTGTGTCATGCTTCGTGAAAAGAGTCAGTTATTAGCACTAAAATGATGAATTGGTCATGTGAAGCTAGCAGAGGAGGAGGAGGAGGGCCACACCCCATGACCTCATTGCCTGGCTCTGCCATACCATTAACGGAACGGTAACGCAGCAATTTAACAGTTTGAACGGGTTGGCATAAAGTGCACAGATTGTCAGTGAAATAAACCAATTAGCAATTAGCGGATGTGACAACAGCTGTAGTCCAACTCACAAAATATGAACTGAATATAAACTCACGAGAACGTGGAGACAAAATCCTCGACTTCTTCATCCATGATTAGTTTTGGCTAATGTTAATGTTAATTGAACTAACAACATAGCAGTGCATTGAGTGACGTAACCTTGTCACTTCTCTGTGACCGTCGTGATTGGTTCGGCCTCAGCCGCCAATCAGACACTTGTTTTCGTGTATGTCTAGACCCACCTTCTTTCGTGCAGAAAAGAAGTGGGTGTGGTTTATCAGGCTAATGACCTCATCCAGTGGAACGCACACAATTCAGGGAATTCTCAATGTCAGAAAATTGCCATGGGAATTAACAGGAATTAATGGGAATAAAGGTTGCTTACTTACAGACAGATATAAACTGAACAAGATTCTGAATTTCACTGAAATTTCTATCACTGCAGAGATGAAAAGTCTCAAAGAAATAATCTTCCGAGTTTGAGGAGGACAGTGTTTTAGGGCTATGACACAAAAACAGGCTATGGAATAAATAAATAAAGTTATTCCATGTTTGTTTCCATCTTGCGTATATTCACCAGTGTGTGCAGTATATCAATATTATATTGTTTTAATTGCCTGTTGGTCTGTTCTGTTTAATGCTAAGACTCAGGCATCAGTTTCCACCCACTCCTGTACAGTATTGGTCAGCGTTTGTTATTATCTGAGTGAGAAAAAGGTGAATTTAACTAATAAACTAAATTATGATATACAGTATAACTTTGCAGTTTGTCCCACCACGAGTATTAAGCAGAATGTAGGTTTTGTAAAGTTATGTTTTACCATGAGAATTTTCCACCCCTTTGTAACCCTACTCAGAACAACTCCAGGTCAGTTATTTGCATTGAGTAAGATCAGTTGTCCAATTCATTCAGTTCTTCCCAAGTGATTTTGTCATTTTTAGGAGATAAACACTAGCCTGGCTAACCACAATTGTTTGGTTTTTTTCGTAGGAGAGGTGTGGTTTACGATCGTCCAGAGCCGTTTATTGGGCGTTACGAATGTCTATCATGCATCTGCATGTAGCCATAGCCAATCGTATCATCGTATCAGATGACGTATGACTTAAACTAAACATACGTAAACTTTCGAGCTAAACTATTTAGAACACAGTCTAAAGCTTGATCGAAAGATGGCGTCGCGTCTGCTGCTGTCATGTTGGATCCGTAAATACATTTTTAAAAATGGTTTTTATCCCCAAACAAACAAACAAGCTTCCGACTGTCGAATAGTGCGACATCGTCTTGCCGTCCCTCGTTCTGTGATTGGTCCCCAAATCCATGCGAGGATTTCGGCCATGGTTTTTCAGACTGCTGTGAAGTTCGAAATGATTCGAGCGCAATTAATATTAGGGCCTCTTTATTTGGTCTATATTGTGTTCATAATACTAGATCACAGTTTACGCGATTCCCATGTTTAGCACTCGTGGTTTGTCACTCCCCTTGAGTTTTCATCGTGACGCCAGGGCACGTTATCCGTCGGCGGCGCGGCGCAGCAGAGCATTCAGGTTATTCATATCAGCCGGTGTGTTGTTGCCAATTGACTTAACATCTGTAAAATATCCGTAATGCACTCCCGCAGCAAAACACGCGCCGCCTGGCTAATCACCGGTTACTCACGGAGAGGCGGGGAAAGCACCGGCTGCCAGACAACTCATGTCGTTCCAGTCGGGGGGGAAGAGAGCTCGGCGGTAGTAAATATAGTGCTGCCTTGAATTTGAGGAAAAAATTGGGGGAAAAAAGACCAGGTGATCTACGCATTGGTGTCAACATATAATGCCAGTGTTAGCCATCAGTTTTGAGGAAGGAAGGAACAGGAGGAAAAGGAAAACCTGGAAAATTCCACTGAGATTTCTCTGTGTCAGGCGAGTCTTGTACATTTTGCAGTACATGACACCTGCGACTTTCTTCAGGGTTCCCGCGGGGCATTGAAAGTCATTACATTAATCAAGGCCTTAAAGCTGAACCTGAATCAAACCGTGAAAGTCATAGGTTAGTTCATTAAAAACTCATCCTAGCCGGAGTTCATTGCGAGACAGAACGGCTTTGGGCAAAGGCAGTGACGGGTGCGGGCTAGTCTGTATTTTACAACAAAGCGCTGAAGTCCGCGGGAAAGACGCCGCATAGATTGTTTGAAATGTGTGTTTTACGCTCAGACACTGGAGCTATCGCTGAAGGATTGAACGAGACTGTAACGTGGACGCAGCGGTTGTGGCCGAAATTGTGATCTGGTCCATGAATATTAAAGATCGGTCCGGACCATTACGGACCATGACCTCTAGAGTCGCTGTGCACTGGTCTGAGTGGTCCGGACCAGTCCCTGAGATGGTCTTTCGGTCCATCAAATGGTCTTTGGACTGAATTAATGGTCCCTGTGGATTATGTGTGGCAGGAGTGGAGTCCTGAGTGGTCTATAGCAATATGTTTCGTTCATTTTGAGGAAAACCAACGATTTGGGTTGGGAAGATTTTTTATTTCAAATACTAATTGTATAATTATCCACAAAAATAATCATAGTGTGGATTAGCATTTGCGTCCTTTGCTCTCTGCTGTTCTTTTAGCTTTAAAGGGGGGTATTATGTAAAATCGACTTTTTCAAGCTTTATATCATGTTATTATGTCATTCCCTCATTAAACACATGCCTGGAGTGTTGCCTTGGCTCATTCACATATTTTTGAGTAATCAGTAAAAACTTAGACGGCAGCCATTTTAGGTGTAGCTATGCCTCAGTCCTCCTAGGAACGCCCCCACCTCCTGGAGACGCCTCTGGACCTTTCGTCACCAGCCAAGCCACCAACCACTGCTCCTCAGCTCAGCAGAGCCCCCTCCCCGCACAGTAGTGTTGTTTAGATGCCACAGCAGTGTGCTGAAGGGGGTGTGTCGGAAAGCTTCTTAAAGAGACAGAGGCCTATTTCAAGACGTTCAGTACAGCCATTTTGAGAGAGCAATTTTATTCAAGGCAGTTATTTTAATTTACTGCATATACAGACCAACAGAAGGTTACGTCATCATTGTAGTATGCTATAGACTGGTGCTATGTGATTGAAAAAAAGCATAATACCCTCTCTTTAATTGAAATATGATCAAATTGTTGTCCTGGAAGCGGCAAAAACTATTCCTGGGTATGGTGAAAGTCACTGGGAATGATTTGATTGGAATTGTGATTGTGGGAGGGGATTGATTGCAATGGGATTGGGTTTGAAGAGCACACACTCTTATGGAGAACAATGAACTTGGAGGGACACAAAATCCAGGGGGTGGCGGTAATGCAACATTTCTGGACGCCAACTGCCATTAAGCCACACGAATGAGAAGAAAAAGCACACAGGTGTTCTGCTGGTTGGGGGAACACATGTCGCCAACGTTGCCAGAGCTGTGAAGAGGATTAGAGAGATGGTGTTGGAAAAAGTGTGCAAGTTGTGGAAGAGTTTTCGCCAGGATGTGGAATCTGATGGTGTCGAGCCACTGTGATTGATTGTCCCTGGAGGTCTCAATAAGAGTAGGTCAGAAAGTGTTTACAAGAAAGAAGTAAGAGTAGTTAATGAAAACAACAACGAAAAAGAGAAATTGCCTCTTTTGACCCAGC
This sequence comes from Neogobius melanostomus, assembly GCA_007210695.1. Taxonomy (NCBI): domain Eukaryota; kingdom Metazoa; phylum Chordata; class Actinopteri; order Gobiiformes; family Gobiidae; genus Neogobius; species Neogobius melanostomus. The sequence continues at coordinate 987,000 of VHKM01000355.1, forward strand.
AAAAAATCATTTCTTGGATAAACTGCAGTTGTTGGGAGCTGTGCAGCTTGATTGCAGAAGAAATCTCATCCATAAAAGATTAAAGGTTAAAGATTAAAGATGGCCGAAGCAGTTGTGTTTGGACATTTGGGCCTGTCTGACATTGTTCTACCCGTTTAGTAGTGTCTTTCTTGTTATAATGTGGGGATGGCGTCAAAAGTTTGAAGACCATTGCTTCAGATCGCAATGTACTGATTTAAATGGCACTGCTTTGGAATTACACACCTGCACCTCTAAGCCCTTTTTCATAGTATCACCTCGCTCGCTTCCGAACAAGGCTGAACGTGTTATTTTTGCATCCCGTTTTGTTTGCGTACACCTACTTTCATTTATTTTAGCTGAAGGATATCGGCCTGACAGATTTGGTCGTCCCGGGCTCCCGCGGAGATTCAAAGCCATTCCAGATTGGAGCATTTACCGACCGATAAGCAGTCTTCTTCTCTCAGCGTCTGTTCGAACATCATGCGGTTGGATTAAGAGCTCTTCCAACAGACCAAATCTCAATTTTTCCTCTTTTCTCATTCCCTTATATCTACATCTTTTGCAAACCTACGCGTCTAGGAAGTCCATACACGGGAGTCAACGCCTGCCGTGCTAAAACGACCCCGCGGGATGACGTATCACTGGACAATAATTGTTCCTGGCATTTATCGCAATGGTTGAGAGCTGATTGATTGGGACAAAAGTGTTTTAAATGAGGATTGTACAACTGGAGAGGCTCTTGGGCAAATCAAGGAAGGCCACATGCTTGGTAAAAACAACAGACTGTGAAAATGGAAGGGCACATTCATTCTCACATGGACTACACAGAAATTACACTTGACTTCTTTCTGGACAGTCACACAGGGGCATCCTTTCCAATGAGGGCTCTCACACAGATAAATATTCAAAGATTCCACGGCGAACAACGAGTTATGGATAGTAATATCCATCCATCCATCCATCCATACATCCGTCCATTCGTCCATTTTCTTCCACTTTTCCGTTGCCGGGTCGTGGGGGCAGCTGTTGGAGCTGCCCAAATCACATTGCACAAGCCCTCTATGGCTCCTCCTGCAGGTGGTGGGTCCACAGAAGGACGGCTGGTTCTAATCGGGCCTGTTGGTCTCTCATAAAGGACTTCTGAACCGCTCTTTGTCTGACCCGTCAACTAGGACCTGTTTGCCATGGGAGACCCTACCAGGGGCACGAAGCCCCCGACAACAGAGCTCCAGGATCATTCGGGCGCTCAAACCCCTCCACCACGTTAAGGTGGCGGTTCCAGGAGTAATATAGTAATATAAATAATAATAAATGCCTCACATGCGAGGAAGGCCGTTGTCCAGGCAGAAGTCACGTGGCATACAACCCTTTGATTGATGTTGTAAATACCTAGGTGGCACGAAATTGACCAAAGCCAAGTCACCCTTTAAGAAGAACCAAAGAAGAAGAGGTGGGACACTAATCGGGCATGGCACTTCCAACAGCTGGATTCTGGTGTTTGTACCTACAAATGTAAAACCTATTTTCTAACTTTGTGGCTTGGTTTCGTGGCTGCTTTTTTGCTGTTTTTGCTGTGCTCTTTGCTGCTTGCTGGTTTGGTGAGTTGTCGGGCTTGAAAAATGTTGATATTGTTTGATTCAGCTAGGTGGAACTTGGCTTTCAGTGCTGGGTAGTTAAATGGACTCTTGTGACTTTCAATCGTGCAAATAACAATAAATGCGTTTGGCAATCCAATCCCACTACACCATTTCATATTGTTGTGGGGGACAATGAGGCTGTTTTGCTCTTTGACAACACCTGTACCATTTTTCTGATAATGACACTGGCAGGGTTTTTTTTTCAGCCCAGACTGAATTAGGACCTGCACCAGCTCAAAGATAAAATGCTGGAGCTTAAAGGTTTAATGCAGTCAAGCTTTTAAAACGAAGATCTTAGGTATTTATGAAAAATAAGCAGCAGATGGCGCAAAGCATGTTGTACCTAATTAAATTGCTTTAAATTTTCCGTTTTGGGTCAGTTTACGCTCTCTAGATTCGTACGAGAAATTGTATCTTCTAAGCCCTTTTTCTCAAAATGATTTCTTCTCACATTGTGGTGATGGCATCTGCTCTTCAGATAGCACCTACACACAACAAAAGGTCCAGTCTTGTACTTCTTTTCCGTGATATTTTTTTTCCTAGCCTGATTTATTGAACAAGGAAAAAAAAAATCATATTTATTTTTAAAACATTTTTCAGCAATAACTAGTTTATTAAAAAAAAAACTAAAGATATCCCAAAATCCCCTCAGAAGACAACTTTATATTATGCCAACACGTGTGCATGTACATGCACACATCCCTGATGTTACAGTGGTCACTCCTCTCCCTCGTGGTTACATACAGTGAGGCTGATACGGGAAGCGAGCAGAAATGCACTTTAATCGTCTCATGAAGATTGAAGTTTTACTGCATTAGGAAGGGAAAGACGGGAAAGACAGACGTACCTTGATGATTTAAAGTTGATCCATTTTGTCTCGTCAGAGCAGTAATCCAAACGTCCTCAGCATGTAGTCATTCTTTCTTCGTGTAAAAAACAGGCGTCAAAGCGAGAGAAGTTAAGCCAGAGCTGCGCCGCATTCACACCACATAGACCGGCCCAAAGTGGATTAACACAGACCTAAAAGTGCCGCTCTCTGGTCGAGAGCCCCTTGAGGTCGACCTAATTAGAGCCTGTGTGAAAACGCTCTAAAAATAATTTTACTCAAGTAGAAGTAAAGTAGTGGCCCAAAAATGTACTCAAGTAAGAGTAAGTACTTGGAGAAACTTTCACTTGATTACTGTGAGTATAGTGAATAACTGAGTGTAAAAGTCTGATTTATATTTCAGTAGTGACATAAATTATGAGAAACAAACCATGTAATAATGTGAAAATTGTAATATTAAGAAAATACCATAAAGTATCTAAAAATAAATCATTCTGAATAATTAAGTAACAAAACACAAAATTAATTTTAATTAACATTTGTCACTCAAAGAATTACTCACAGTGGCACGAGTTACTATTATTTTTACTCAGTAGTACAGATACTCCATTTTAATATTACTCAAGTAGACGTAAAAAGTACTGTATGAAAAGACTACTTGCAAAAGTACTTCAAAAGTGACTCAAGTAGCCTACATGTACTTAGTGTTCTGCCCTATGTAGAAGTGTGTTTCATTAAAAAGGTTAAAAGTGGTTCTTAATCATTTGGAAATATGTCATAATTCATCTGTTACAATGCATGCTTAAAGGTATTTCTACACAGTCAGCATTGGTTCCAAACTTTATATTGAAGGTGTAATCAGAATGCATTATGGGTCAGTCGGAGAAATATGTGTTGCTGGAAAACCTGCCTTTCCATGTGAAAACTTGACCTCCTGTGTTCTACATCTTCATTTCACATTTGAAAGTAGCTGTAAGTTTATGTGTGTTTGGTGAACTTTACAAGTGTTTTAAGAGATCGTTTTTGTGTTGTCACCAGGAATTAGCCCTTTTCCAAGAGCCTGTGTTTAGCCCAGTGGCGTAGCCAGAAAAAAGACACTGGGTGTGCACCAGCAAACACTGGGTGTGCCAAATTTATTCTCAACAAATATAACTTGTTTTCTTACTGTGTACATGTAATGCCCCTCTGACGGGGGAAAATGTTGCCAGTTTCATAATTTGCTTAAAGCAGAGTGGCAAGGGCTCCCCCTGCAGGCCTGCAGGCAAATCTAATCAATTCCGACTTACATATTCAAAATCAATGGCTGGCATTAACTTGTATAATCAAACACATTCTCAACTTCTGAAATACATCATAATAACTGTTCAACCTTTAAACACGTTTTTAACGCGATTTAAATGAGTTAACACTTTTCACATGTATTTCCTGTCATATTTATAAGTAAACCTGTTTATCTTCTATCCTATTTATTTCAAAACGAGATTTGTGTCCTTTGAACCTAAAATATTAGCAACATTGCAAACACTCCCAGCGTCTGGGACATTGACGCTTTTTATTTTGTAGGGACAACAGGAAGCGTTTCGCTGCTGTTAGCGGAACTTTGACATCAATGTCACGCCATGGTTTCTCTCTTTTTTTTCTTTTCTTTTTTTTCTTTTTTTTTTTTTACCGCGGACCGGATTATTTGTTGTTATCTGGTGTAAAGGCGAGTTTAGACGGAGCGTTTGTGTTTGTGATCGATCATAAAACAGACCTGAGAGAAGACGAGACGCTCGCGCCGATCGGAGGAGTTACTTTGAGGTGTGGAACTTACCTGCACACGGAGCCGCTGGATGAGCTTTGAGGACTTTATTAAAACCCTGGAGGGTCACACAACATTTGTTGCTTGCCCTGTTTATAGTCACAGAAGGTTTGAAAAGTGGCTAAATCTGTCTCAAAGTTACGCTTGGATCAGCTCCGCAGCAGCGTTCCCTGTCTCGGCCTGGGTTCCCGTTTGTTTACATCCTGCATGTGAGTTATCGTTTACACGAGTATGAGACAAATTCCGAACATGGGAAATATTTCTACCGCTATAGTTTCTAATAATAGCCCCGGCCTGTTTTAGAGACCGGATTTTATTTGCCTCAGCCAGCTACATGGACTACAGGCCATTAGAGGATTTACGTTATATGTAAAAAAAAATAAATAAAATGCATTCAGTTTTTTGGGTGTGCCAGCTGGCTCTGTGGGTGGCACTGGCACACCCTGGCACACCCGTGGCTACGCCAATGGTTTAGCCTAGAGCTCCGTGCATTAGCATTGTGATGCTGCTAACGATCTAATTAGCATTATGTAAAGATCGCAAACATGTTAATTAGCAACGGCTAATGCTAACTTGATATCTAGTTTCTGGCACTAGCCATTTTGTGGTGCATTTATTTCTCATGGCATTGCATTGGAGTTAAAGCAGTACTAAGTAACTCATGCCCCTAGAGGCCATAAGTGCCGCTGCAGGTGTCGTAGCATGTTGCGTTTTTTTACTCATTAATTGTCCGTGAGAGTAAATACTACGCTGACAGAAAAGACAAAGGGAGAGAGGGATATTGTACATCCAATTACACAATAGAAATATTTTTTGGTTGTAAATACGGGCTATATAATAATAATGCATTAGTCTTATATAGCGCTTTTCCAGACGCTCAAAGTCGCTTTACAATTTGGTGCATTATTCATTCACTCCATACTCGGTGATGATAAGCGAGGCAACCAGTCTGCGCACATCAGCCACCACCACCAACCACTCACTCACTCACTACATTCGCTAGGCTTCCTGGTGTTACTGAACGGTCTCCCATCCAAGTACTAACCAGGCCCTACCCTGCTTAGCTTCCAAGGTCTGACGGGATTGGGCATCGCAAAGGCGGTATGGCCACATACTACAAATCACTTAGTTCTGCTTTAATGCATATTTTATCACAATGTATCCAAAACGCAGTGATAACAGTACACTTAATACTACCCACCTCTGAACGTGTGGACAGCAGTTTCATTGGAGCGGTGAGCCTCCACTTCTGATGTAAATGTGCACATTTGGGGAGGGCTCGTTCGAAAGCTTGAAATGTTTCATTTCCAGTGAAATCTTTATCACTTTCCGTTCCAAAGTTATGTCTGAAAGTCAACAATGGTATAGATTACGGAGGTGTGGACTGTTTGAAATATGAAATTGCAATTTAGCACCCCCTGCAGCAGATGATGGCCACCTAGGTCGCCTATGCCTAGTGCCTTACTTTTATGTGGAAACCAGGGCTGGGACTTTAACACATTCATTTCAGGGAATGCATAACATTTTTGATATCCAGATGAAGCGTCGCAATAGGCACAACGGTTTCCCCTTTCTTTACGACTGATAGCTTAAAGACATCACAAACATTCACATCTCTGCCCACAGCCCGCTATTTTGCATCCGTCTGAAATGCCTTTGTTTGCCTGTTATCCTCCAGCCCCCTGCTTTCTTCGGTGTAAGGCCTTTTTTCTAAGTCCACTCGGATCTCCTTCATTATCCCGGTGTTTGACGTAAAGACGCAAGCACCCTCTGCGTTTTGATCACAGTGGGTGGAGACCTAAAAGATCAAAAACGCTTTTTAGGGGGCAGCTGGCGTATTTGATTGTATAAATTTATACTGTAACCAAAATGTGGACACAAAAGGAATTCTATATATTCCCAACCGGAGTCGGCCTGTGCATGCACGCTCACCTCCCGCCATGTACCCTCCCACATATCCCTTTCATTCGGAGCCATACTGGACCCGGCGGGTACAAAAACACACACACAAAATGTTAATAATGGGAAGCAGCTACAGTCTCCACCCACTGTGATCAAAACCGTCCTTTCGTCTTTCTGTGGAACAGCTGAAATAATGAAGGAGATCTGAGCGGGCTTAAAAAGGCCTAATGCCGTGGTGGGCAGACGGGTTGGAGGATAACGGGCCAGACAAAGACGTTTCCGACGGATGCAAAGCAGCAGCCTGTGCGCGGAGGTTTGAACCGCTAAGCTAAGTTCTGTATGAAATCACAAATGTCGCTCTTAACTATGCTACAATGTTTCTGTACCTTACCCTGCATCCTGAGCAGGGGTGGGAATCTCTGGAGACCTCACCATTTCATTCCAGACGCGATACATGGCTCACGATAATAATATGTTACTATTTTCAAAGAAACATGCGATTTTTAACCTTTTTAAACATGTTACTTTATAAACAGCTATATGCTCCATATGATTTACATTTGTTTTATTTCCTTTTTCCTAAAATAAATGACTAAATAATACCTAACTTACTGAAAATGGGCTTCTGATTGTCTGGTGTCAGTGGCACCATTTAATTTACATTCAAATACACAAGAAACCCTCGTCCTGTTTCCAAAAGGAATGCATTAACCAGTGAATCTTATTTATGATTATCAACGCTATGATTAAAAGTAATAGTTTAGTTTATTTGTTTATTTGAGCAGTAAACATTCTGCTCAAAAGGGGTGGGCTGAAGCAAGAAGCTTATGAGCGCCAAACTCAATGCAAAAAAAAAAAAAAAAATTCTCATTTCACAAAAGTACAAAATGAACAAAACAACAAGAAACAGCAAAAAAAAAAAGGATTACATACACTTACAGCATCCGATCATGGTTGAAATGTTCATTTTCAATATGGCATTTACATTAAGGAAGACAGATAATACATAGCTGAAACTCATGTACTGCATACATTCCCCAAAAGGAATAACACTAATTACGAATAATAAGCTACATAAAGAAACCATAATCAGTCGCATGCACGACCCACACAGCGTGCACACATACTGTACACACAACGTACCTGGTAATGAATTAACATGATTTTATTGTAATTACATTATCCATCATACAATTAGTAGCATCATAGTATAGTTAGTAATATAGTCTGTGTTTGGACTTCAAATTGTAATGCTGCCCTCTACTGTTCTGACTGAAATCTTGACCATGATTGGCCTCGATTGACTGTGAACACAGTGGGTCACTGCAGTCTCATTAATATGCATGATGATCTTTAATATGCATGACGATCTTTAATATGCATGACGATCTTTAATATGCATGACGGCATCAAAAGTATCAATATGGGAATAAAAAGTATTGGTTTCGTATTGTGCCGCAAAATATCTGTAAATGTATGTATTGTCACACTCCTATACTCCCGAGAGCTGGAAAAGCTTATTTCCCATGTTCTCCATAACACAGTGGGGTCCTAAGTCCTCCTGATTCTTTACAGTCACACTTTATCAGTCACTTCATGAAACCGATCATTTCATGGTTTTGCCTTCCTCACGAAGTGCCTTTTACTGCTCCTATGGGGAAAAGTCTGTGTTTGCTGCGGCTAATCAAAGAATCAATTAGGTTAGAGAGCCTTACCTATTTAAATGTCAAATTCAGCTGCCTCTAGTCAAGACGAGTTGGAGACATCCCACTACCAGTTGAGTCACTGTCAGGTCTTTGGGGAGGTGAGAGTATATTTAAGCCACTGAAAAATAATACAATAAATGCTTTGTATTTCATTATATTTATTGGCTGAAATCTTACTGCAGCTAAATTTTACTCAATATGGTCATGTTGTATCTCTATATTTTGCATTTACTGAGTACTTCTTAGCTAGCCTGGCTAATGCCAGACTGCTGTGTGTGCTCGAATCAGTTCAAACTGCACAGCAGCCTGGGGACCATGGCCGAAATCTTTGCATGGATTTGCTCGGCCTCTCTTGCTTATGACTCTGGCGGTCCTGAGGTGTTGACGGGACACTGACAGAGATCCTCTCTGCAGTGAGAGGAGGCTCACTCTGCGACTAGCCTTTCAAAATATCAGACACTGCTTGACATCAGCCGCAGCTCGTCTTTGGTCGTACAATGCTTTTATTTTAAATCTTTGTCTCTGTCTCACTGTACGACCTAAGGCCTGCGATTTTCAGCTAAAACCTAAGATTTTACCCCACGACGAATGATCTAAAATCGTGCAGTGTACACTCAGCTTTAAACACAGCCCCCATACTTCAAATGCCCTGTATTTTCACTCATAAATGCTCTTGACACTTTGTCTAACATTTTTCTTGTGATGGGCACAATTCCCTTTGAGTATATTATTATATATTATATCAAAGTTTGGGAAAGGCCATTTGTATTGGGCTCGTACGCTTAGCCAACATTGTTATCATTCTTGGTGGGTCGTGGTCGACAGATTATACAAAATGACTGCAAATCCCTTGTTTCGATGGCCTTTTATTATTTGAGTCGCAGTTCGTCGTGATACTTTGAAGGTGAATCCTGACTCTTCGCCAGTTGAGAGCCGCCGTCATAAAGGGTGTCAAAAAGCCCAATTAGGTGCAATATATTGGAGTAAAGCCCATTTTACGAGAGCAGTTTGATGGCTACAGGATGTCCACAAGGCAGTGGAGGCTGTATAATGACTCGGGCCTATATGTGTAAGTGTGTAGGAGGACCTTGGTTTCTTATTCATTGGGGAGTGCGTTTCGCTGAGCTGGCAGCTCTTTTGCATATGCAGTCTTTTTATAGCCCCGCTCCACAGTCCTCCTCGTACATCCACTTCTCCTGGGGACCGCTCGACCTGTGGCTCCCGGCACTGGCAGTATTTATGGTTCGTTTTAACCGGAGCCAAAACTTTGGGATTGGTTCTTTAAGGAGTGAATGAATGAAGGTTTAAATGATTACAAAACGTAGAACAAAAAGAATGTACAGCAAATTCATTGCAAACAAGGAGGGTAACTGAAAAGGTGTGTACAGAGCAACATCTACCCATCAAAAATGAAACACATACAGTATATACCTTTTTTCTCAAAAAATAAAGTTAATTTATATTCATACTGTTACAAATGTTTGTTTGTTTGTTGCTTGCTTTGTTTCAATGTATGCACAACAACTCTCATAAACATATCTTTTTTCTTAAACATCCATAGTTGTACCAATACGTTTGGATTATTTTGGCCATTTCTCAAAGAATATGAATGAAAAGACAAATACTTATTTATTGCGAAGGGAAAAAAAGTGTGAACTAATTTCAAATCACCATTTAGCATCAATGACAGTCTTTTGTGGTAGTGGTGGAGAAGGTTCTGTATGATAAAGCGGCTCATTCTTCTTGGCAAAAAGCCTCCAGTTCCTGTAAATTCCTGGGCTGTCTTGCATGAACTGCACATCTCTGCTGATTGATATTCTCAGTACCTTGGATATCTTTTTTTTTATAACCCTTTCCCCTATAACCCATTTTATACAGTTCAACTACCTTTCTTGCAGATCCTTTGACAATTATTTTGCTTTCCTCATGAAACAGAAACGTCAGCGCAGCACTGGATGAAAGATGCAAGGGTCTGTCAGGAGCCCATGTACTCCCTGACCTTTTATACACACACAATCATTACAAACACAGGTCACAGGTGAGTAGCCATTAAAACCTGTTTGTCAACTTGTCTGCATAATATTCTCTGGCCAAGATCACCAGGGTGTGTAAACTTTTGATCAGGCATAAATTTAGAAGGTTATGTTTTAATTATGATTTGAAAAGAGCAAACTCTGTTGTTTGACCATAAATGGCTTCACACAACCACTAACTATGACTGAAAAAAAAGTATTTTTGTTATCTTTCATATTCTCTGAAAAATAGTTAAAAAAAATCTAAAATTACAACAAGAGTCTTATTATAGAATATATTTTGAAAACATTCACACCAATTTGCTTTCTTTAGATACAGCTAATCATATTCTATTTCCTGTTCCAAGATAAATGTTGTCATGCCCAATATATCCCAATGATCTCCTGCATATTTCAACCCGTGATGTACGTCCGCGACTGACGGCTAGAAAGTTGGATTAAAAAAAACATCCACCCTGGCCTCCATGGCGGATAAATAAATGCAGAGAGCACTAAATAATTTAAATCTAGACCCAAAATAAAAATCAAAAAGCACGTTTGTAGAGATTGCGGAGATGGGCTGAGCGCGTTCCCGGCGGACCGGAGACAAAGTAGCACGGGGCGGGGAACCGAGCTCGAACACGACAGAGCGCTGGTCCCGGGCTTTCATCTCGCCTCCCGTTAGAGCTACATGATTCATAAGTGCTTAATTAACATTTATACTTCATCACAGCCTTCATTTGGTGCGTTCGGCCTAATTGCGACGGATTTGGTGAGGGGAAACTGTAGCTTGATTAAGACCCCGCGCGGAAGCCTGCATAACACAAAACAGTGGTGGGTGATATTGTAGAGTGAGAAGCATATACAGTGGCGAGAAAAAGTAAGTACACCGTTTGGAATTTCTCACATTTCTGCCTAAATTGGTCACTAACTGTGGTCTGATCTTCATCAAAATCACAGGAATGATTAAACAGTGTCTGCTTAAACTAATGCCACCCACACATTTACATTTGATCATATTTTTATTGGCCATAACATGTAAACATTCACAGGACAGTGTGGAATAAGTAAGTACACCGCCGGAATCTCACTGAACTGCAGCAGTTTTGTAAAGAGGAATGGTCCAAGATTCATCCTGATCGTTGAGCGTCTAATCTGCAACTACAGAAAAGAAGTTATTGCTGCAAAAGAAGGGTCAGCCAGCTATTTAATACAGGGGTTCACTTACTTATTCCATGCATGTTGTGAATGTTTCAGGTTTTTCTGCAAAATATCTTGATAAACTTGTGAATTATTTTTTCTATTGATGATATCACGTTGTCCAGGCCCTGAGGTAACAAAACAGCCCCACACCATGATCCTGCTCCAGACTTCACAGTGAGGATAGGGTTTTGATGTTGGTGTGCTGTTCCATTTTTCCTCCACACATGATGCTGTGTGTTCCCCTCAGACTGTTCAACTTTGGTTTGCGAAAGAGCTCTTGGATGCTCCACAGCACTACTGGATAAATATTCACTACACAGTCATCAACTGCACCTGCCGTGCGATCTGCGTTAGGTGTGAAGGCACCTTAACCTTAACTTAACTTGTTTCAATAAGCTTCTGCAGTGTCAAAAGACCCAGCGTTCATTTCTCACCAAGATCTCGTACTGATGATGGGTGTTTGGGAAAACTGCCATCTCCAGCGAAGCCTCTCAATGGGGTTAAGGTCTGGTCTCTTTGGTGCTCAATCCATGTCATGCTCCTTGAACCACTCCCGCTCCCGTCTTCACAGACATTTTCAACACCTCCCTGGAGACATGCCACGTGCCGTCTTGCTTCAAATCATCCACCATCATTCCTGTCCCCAAAAAACCACGGATCACAGGACTTAATGACTACAGGCCGGTGGCGCTGACGTCTGTGGTCATGAAGTCTTTTGAGCGCTTGGTCCTGCCCCACCTCAAGGACATCACCGCCCCCTTCCTGGACCCGCTGCAGTTTGCCTACAGAGCCAACAGGTCTGTGGACGACGCAGTCAATCTGGCTCTCCACTTCACCCTGAAGCATCTGGACTCACCAGGAACCTACGCCAGGATCCTGTTTGTGGACTTCAGCTCTGCCTTCAACACCATCCTCCCTGGACTGCTACGAGACAAGCTCTACCAGCTCAGCGTGCCCGACTCTGCAGGTGGATCACTGACTTCCTGACGGACCGGAGTCGGCACGTGCGGCTGGGGAAGATCGTCTCGGACACTCGGACTACAAACACTGGAACTCCTCAGGGCTGTGTACTTTCCCCCTGGCTCTTCTCCCTGTACACAAACTGCTGCACCTCCAGTCACCAGTCCGTTAAACTGATCAAGTTTGCGGACGACACCACCCTCATCGGGCTCATCTCGGACGGTGATGAGTCCGCCTACAGGAGAGAGGTGGACCGGCTGGCGTCCTGGTGCAGCCACAACAACCTGGAGCTGAACGCCCAGAAGACAGTGGAGATGATCGTGGACTTCAGGAAAGACACAGCCCCACCGTCCCCCCTCGCCCTGACAGACTCTCCCACCTCCATCTCCATCGTGGACTCCTTCCGTTTCCTGGGCACCACCATCACCCAGGACCTCAGATGGGAGCCGACCATCTGCTCCCTCATCAAGAAGGCCCCTCAGAGGATGTTCTTCCTGCGGCAGCTGAGGAAACTTAAGCTGCCAACCAAGATGCTGGTGCAGTTCTACACGGCCATCATCGAGTCCATCCTCACCTCCTCCATCACCGTGTGGTACCCCGGCGCTACAGAACGGGACAAGCATCGACTGCAGCGCATTGTGCATGCTGCTGAGAAGGTGATTGGCTGCGCGCTCCCATCTCGCCAGGACCTGTTCACCTTCAGGACCCGGAGGCGTGTGGGTCGGATCACAGCTGACCCTTCTCACCCTGGACATGGACTATTCACCCCTCTCCCCTCGGGCAGAAGGCTACGGTCTATCCAGACCCATACCTCCCGTCACTTGAACAGTTTTTTCCCCTCCGCCATCAGACTCATGAACAATAACAAGACCCAATAACCCAGTTAAATGGTCACAAATGGTAAATGGTCACATTTTTATATAGCGCCTTTCTACCTGCTTTAGGCACTCAAAGCGCTTTACATCAAGGAACCAGTCACCCATTCACACTCTCATTCATACACCAGTGTACGCAGACACTGGAGGCAAGGTGGGTGAAGTGTCTTGCCCAAGGACACAACGACAGTGGGCACCTGCGGGATTCGAACCGCCGACCCTTTGGTCACAAGACGACCCGCTCTACTCTCTGCACCACCGTCACCCCCAGTTACAGACTCATGGATGTATCTGCACTGCACTGTGTGGTGTGTCCACACTTAGACACGCTGCTATCACTTATCACTAAATCACTTTATCACTTTATATGCCTACATCTGTTAATACAATCCCGCTGTTGTTCAATGTCAAATTGTTGTCTATATGTCATATGTCACTTTATTTTATCTTATTTATTTAATATTTTTCACGCATGCCCTTAATAGCCTTATAGTTTTAAAGTTTTTTAGCTTATTTTTATCTTACTGTAACTGTGTTATATGTTCTATGTCGCACGTTTGCACCGAGAAAAATTCCTAGTTTGTGAACCTGTTCTCAAACCATGGCAATAAAACCCATTCTGATTCTGATTCTGATGAATCCTGGCATTGTCCTCTTGGAATACGCCCTTATCGTCAGGGAAGAAGAAATCCATTGATGGAATAACCTGGTCATTCATGATCTTCAGGTGGTCAGCTGATCTAATTTTTTGGGCACATAGTTGCTGAACCTAGACCGGACCAACCGCAGCAAACTCCGGATCAGAACAGTTTGTCAAACCCAAGTGGACACTTTGTTGAAGACTTTGTTGTGGGAAAGTTAGCACATGTAACTCATTTCCCGTAGTCTCCCGCGCCATTTTGAAACCGTGCTTCTTAGTCTGTTGTGCCTTTAAACTCCTCAAGAGTTTGTAGAGAAGTCTTTGAGAGAAATGAGCCGCAAATTTAGGTCCCCATTTACCACTGCAATGTAATCCATATGCGCTAATAAGATGGCGGCACTGGCTCTCTACCTGCCACACTCTGTGACAGACCGTATAAATATATTAATGCACAATGGCCTTTATTTGAATCCCATTGACGTCTCATTACACATTCCTTTTGGTATGTTAATTTGCGGGAAGGGCTTATAGGAAAGGCATGGCATACGATAAAGAAGGCATTTACCCAAACACTTTTCAATAGTCTCCACCGCAGCAGCAGAGCAATCGACCTCTTCAACCTTTTTCATCTCCTCCATCAATGTCTGGAGCTTAAGGGAGGACTTTTCTCGAACAAATTCGTCGTCTTGTTCTCCCTTTATAAAATCGCAGATGTCTTTCTGTGTTTTGAATCCGACAAGTGGTTAAACATGCATGGGAGTAAAGTACTTTTTGGAAGCTAAAACTCGATTGGCTTTTGAATAATACATCATACGCAATTCATAAAACCTCACCAGACCCGTTTTGTTGCCAGATACATGATAAATATCGTTTTAGAGTCCGACTAAGCCTCTGTATTCACCGACAAACTGACCCTGGTTTCAGTATTGAAGTCTCCCACTGCGTCCCCTGAGTGGCCGAATGCCCGTGCAGACAGACCGCTTCTGTTTCTACACGCTTGTTTGTAAAAATGTCAATTTAACGTTGAAGTGACAAATTTGGACCCGTCAGATGCTAATCATAGGAGCTACTTCACCGCTCTGACCGGGGGAAAAAGGAGAGAAACGCAGTAGGTGCCCAGTTTAATTGCGTTTGTTTGTGGAGGGTTTTGTCGGGCTGTCTCTGTCCAAACAGCCGACTGTTGTTTTTGGGGCTGGCCGCCCTTCTGACATCTGTTGTGCTGTTGAACTGCGAGCTCTGCACAGTCTTACATTATATGGGCCAGGTTTAGTTGTGATTTCGTCCTGGTTCAGACAATAATTTAGTCTTGGTCTTGATTTTAGTTTAACCTGGGTTTAAAACTTTTGTGCTTTTGTCCTCATATTCATCAAAGCCATATCATCACAATACACTGCTGTGGAAACAGAATTATTATACAGTGGGTTGCATCAAGTATCGGCCCCCCCTTTAACTTTTCGACATTTTGCCATTCTTTGGACCATAAACATAAATATATTTAATTTAAATTTTATGTGAAAGACACACACTAAGTGACACACAATCGTGAAGTGAAATGAAATTTATACATGATTTAGATTTTTTTTTAAATAAATAACAAACTGAAAAGTGGGATGTGCATAAGTACCGGCCCCCTTTCCTTTCAGTGCAACCAATTGCCTTCAGAAGTTGAATGAAGATTTCTGAAGGATCACATGTTGACCTAATGACTAAATAGAGACTGTGTGTAATCTAATGTCAGTTTAAATACAGCTGATCTGTGATGGTCTCAGAGGTCTGTTAAGAGACTATTGGGGAGCAAACAGCATCATGAAGTCCAATAACACACCAGACAGGTCCGGGATAAAGTTATTGAGAAGTATAAATCTGGGTTAGGTTATAAAAACATTTCCAAAGCTTTTCCAAAGTACAGTTAAATACACCATCCAGAAATGGAAAGAGTGTGGCATCACTACAAACCTACCAAGACCCGGCCGTCCTCCTAAACTTACTGACCGAACAAGGACAGCACTGACCAGAGCTGTTACCAAGAAGCCTATGATGACCCTGGATGAACTGCAGAGAGCTACAGCTCAGGTGGGGGAAACTGTACACAGAATAACTATTAGTCGTACACTGCACAAATCTGGCCTTTATGGAAGAGTGGCATTTTTAAAAGAAAACCATAAGAAGTCCCTTTTTCAGAAGCCACCATGTGGCCTCCATGTGGCTTCTGGCAAACAGCAAATGGTATTTCTTATGGTTTTCTTTTAAAAATGCCACTCTGTGTACTCACATTTTAAGAACACTCAGGGATAAACAAATATCACTTTTCTTACATGGCTTCACTGATCGCTGTTCAGAAAGCGAAGTCAGTCGGACTTTACTTTAAGAAAGTAAACAGTAGCTCCAAAATACTTGCAAAGAGACACAGCCGTGATCGTATAGTGGTTAGTACTCTGCGTTGTGGTCGCAGCAACCCCGGTTCTATTCCGGGTCACGGCATTATTGAAGAGTTACTCAATGCCATTTGGCATTGCTGGAGACTAATCAAAAAGGTATAGTTTTGGAATTAATGCGGCCTTTGATATTGGCAGTGCAATTGTTTTGAGGCAGATTTCAACCAGAAACTAAAGGACTAAAGCTTTCAACCCCAAGGCAGCGTTTTTTTAAATTCCTAAGAGCACCACGCAGACATTACTTTTAAGGCCTTGTTACACAGGGAGGCGCGTATCAGCCCAACGCCTGGTCAACCTGGTTTGTCAAGCTTTTCCATAGCGGAGGTCAGGGTCAAAACGGTCTGACCAGGTATACGTTTTGGGACCGACCTCTGACTGTGGCCAAAGCGCTGAATCGTACTTGCGTGACGTGAACAGACTCTGGCCTCTGTTTGGCACATTTGTTCACATCGCGGCTTACAAAACATTTAATGACGATATGTACAGCGTGCTACTCTGTGGGGGCGCCGCCCACAACAAATGCGGGTGTGTGGACTGAAAAAAAGATCGGTCTCTTTTCACAATTGAGATCGGGTTCAAACCATTCACCTTTTCACTATCACTATTTTTTAGCATTGCCATTGCTTGTATTACCTTTAGTTATAAGCCACAAGCCAAAACGATGCCTGCATGGTCCACTTTAAGTCAAGCGATTTCAACTTATAGCTATTCTTGTTCCATTAGTTGTCAGACGAGGGGAAATGCCGTAATTCTTCACTGTAAACTGCCTCTCTCTTCATCTCATCTGCCTCTGCAACATGAGGTCAGGAGTGCCCTTGAGGCGCTGATAGAGGCCTGGTTTTAAGCGTGCACATGTGGCCCAACAGCCTTGATGGATTCATGAAATACAAGCGCAGGTCGCAACCTTCGGAGCATCATCGCAAGCAGCTGATCAGACGGGAGCGATTATCCCCAAACATCCATCGCATCAGCTAATACACCGCCAAGACTTACATATATACATTTATATTGCATTTTATATACTAATACGCTTTCTTCTTCATTTCTTTGCTTTATCGTCAGGGATTTCTAGTTCATAAATATGAGATACAAAAAGTAAAAACTACAGTACCAAGAGGCACAGCTCGATAAAAAAAGTCTAGATAGGACATTCCAGCCGGCGCTGTGGCAAATGTGGCGGCGGCCATCTTGGAATTGTCTGTTTAAACAAATTCTAATTGAAAGTAATGTAAAAAGAGCAGCTGATATTTCTAACACGAGGAAAGTTAATCTGTCTCTGTCAGGACATAGTCAGTATGTCTCCCATAAAAATAAAAGCTACTACAATCACAACTCAACCTGCCAAACTTCAAAGGAAAAGGGTAATTAACTGCTTGTGTCAGGGATGGACCCGGACCGATAAGCTCCAGCCTTGACGGTCTTCTTAACGGGGCCACTGCATTGCTGCGCTAAGTAATCACGCACACTCAAATAATCACAAAAAAAAAGTCTCTCTCCGCTCTCATGGATGCGTTCGCTGCACTGGATCTGTTCATCCCCGCTACCCCGCACGAGAGCGCAGGGTGTCGGATCATCCCCGCGTTCTTCCTCCCTATCAAGCGCGAGACATGTGCGTGCGGGAAAAACACACGGTGTAAAAAACTTGCCTATTCTCAGAAACCCCCCCGAGCTGCTGCCGCTATCCCGCTGTAAAAAATGAAACGTAACGACTTCTTATTAAAGGTCCTATATCATGCAAAATCGACTTTTTTGAGTTTTTAGCCATGTTGTTATGCTATTTCCTTATCAAAAACACCCCCAGAGCGGTTTTTGGCTTCATTCACGCAGTTCTAAGTAATCCTCCTGAATCCTGCTCTCTGAGCAGCTGCTCCACCCTCTCCTGGAAAACGACTGAGCTGTTCAGTTGTGTCGTCACAGCGGAACGGAAGTGCTCTACGTCTGTAATGTAATGCCTTACGGCCTGATTTTTATTTATAAAACGGCTTTTTTTTTTTTTTTTTTTTTAAAAACAAAAAAAACAAAAAAACCAACAAAAAAACAAAAACAAAACAGCAACCCTCCGAAGCGTCTGTGCTGTCCCATGACGCTAATCAAGCGCACCCACGGCTGGAGGAGCCATGGATCCGAGCATAAGTGTTGTTTTTGAAGACTGAGCTCTTTCTAACCTACTCTGGACACCGCCTGCTCTTTTTTCTTACCGATAATGCCACGGATGCGCGTTTGGCTACGAGAGGAACAGGGCTATTCAACCTTCCTAAAGAAGAGTGCACTCGCCAGAAGTTGGAATTTCTTTCCGGGATTAAGCTAGCTACTATATCAACCAACCTGATGGATGCTTGGTGAACCTTGGCCAGAATCAAAGTGGATTAACTTTTATAACTTTTATAACCAACGCGATCTCATGGGAGTCCAAACTGAGCGGTGAGTCAATCAAAACGCATGTTAGCGTGTGTGTTAGCATGTGTGTTAGCCATTTATGAAACTGCTTTGCACATGTCAACTCCTTATAACTGCATTATGTGAAGTAACTTCACTTTTTGCAGCGATATTTATATTTATAATACTGCAAATGTGGAATGAGCAGAGAGAGGGGCGGAGTTAACTGAATCGAAGCGTCTTATCTTCCGGGTAGGGAAAATACCCCCCAAAAATACTTATATTTCTCTCAAAAATGAGTACTCCATAGTGATAGAGGTACAATATATCATATATATGCCTATACTTTACTTTGGAATGGCTAAAATAGCATGATACAGATCCTTTAAACAAACAGACGAGCCTCGCGCACTTTTCTTCTTTCACAAATACTCGAACTGAAGAGTTTCAGGTGCATGGATGAGTCTCTCTAAGTCTGGTTTTGACACTATTCCTCTGATCTTAGCAATGTTTTTCAGATGGTAAAAAGCTGATGATGTTATTGCTTTGATGTGGCTGTTTAAGTTCAGGTCTGAGTCCATGATTACTCCTAGATTTCTAACCTGATTTTTTGGATCAGATGACAGATCCATTCACATACTTCGAGGTACAACTGGCTTTTTGTCTATGCAGCTCATGTTGTGCTCAGCCCCCCCAAAAATTACACTTGTTTTTGACTTATAATTTCGTACGGTTATGAGACACTATAGCCTAGAGAAAGGGTATCCAGCTCAGGACCGACCGATCATGTCTCACTCTAAAGGTTGGTGAAAAGTTGACAGCCCGGCAGGTCTAAAGTACCAAGGTTGCAACTTTGCAAATATGCATTTCTCTAAGATTTCAGACACCAAGGGTAATTTGGAAATTGGGCGATAATTTGATAAAATTGCAGGGTCAAGACCAGGTTTTTAAATCCAGGTTAAAAATGGTCTCACGTGAAGTGCTTTGTGACCATGTCTGTGAAAGGCGCGATATAAATAAAGTTCTTCTTCTAAATCAAAAGCTCAACAACAGATTTTTTTTTTTTTACGAGAGGGCATTGTGCCATAAGTCAAGCTGCTGTTGATTATCTCCCCGACAAAAGAGCCGATAGTGTCTCAAACCTGTTTGGAAAAGGAAGGAGGGACTGTGTCTGCGGGGCAGGAGGAGCTTTAGTTTGTTAACTATCCCTGTGAGCAAAGACAGTGACACAGACTCAAACTGACAATAAACAGCAGAGCACTGAATGGTTCAGTGATGCACTGACCATCGTTTCCAAGCAACTAGTGCTGCACTAAAATATAATTTGGTTTAATGAGACTTGGAACTTTTAGAACCTAACATTCAACAATCAGATAATACATCCATGATGTTACATACGTGAACAAGCCATATCTCATTTAACTATTGGATGCCTGCACTATCAAGCACTCTTTAGGACTTGACTGAGGTGTTAGGACTTTGGGAGTGAGACAATAATTCTTTTAAAAGACAACTTCTTTGAAACTTGTTCAGACGTAAGTGTTGGGATCTCCTTACCTCCAAAATAACCAAAATAACAACCAAATACAAACATACCCAAGTTTTACATTATAAAAAGTGTTTTTCTTTTTGCTGTTGGAGGTTGCTATATCGGCCATAGAAATCGCAGAAATGTCTAGCTTTTAGAGCTTGTTGCGCACATTTGTTAGCAGCTCCCGGACCAGCATTAAATTAAACGTTCCATCCCCATTATGGAAATGAACAGGGAAGCCCGGCGCCTATAGTAACGAATTGGGAGGTATTTTTTTTATCCTTTTCATGGCATTTCTATCATTTCTGTGGTTTCTTTATCATTGACCTATTGAAATTATGTTTTAATGGCCATTGTATTGTGTATCTGACCCCACAAAGAGCAGAAACTTGACTGAAATTGAGTTAACATAAGGAAATTGAGGACACTTTTAGACACTAATTTGTATCTAAAGTAAAATCTCGAAAGGTCTGTACATTCATTGATGATTTCTAACAAGACTTTGACCTCATCTAAATGTGGTCTATGAGCTGAGAACAACTGAAAACGTCTGAATCGTTCATAATTTGCGATGTTTGGTGGCTAATGCTAACGGCTTGACAGGTGTGCTGGAAGGGGGATCTACGGGCGTGGCCCTGGGAGAAGGCTGTGAGCAGTGTGAGCAGTGTGAGAGCAGTGAAGCAGCTAACATTTTTGCGGAGTCCGGCTGAGAGAGAGCAAAATGCCTAAACCGACAAAAACAGAGACGAAGCAACTGCCAGAAATGGCGGCGGATGAGGATTACGTGAGCCTCAGTCGAGTCACGGAACTCATGGAGCAGCAAAGGGACATGTTCAGGGAAATAATACAACAACAACAGGAGAACTTCAAGGGATTCATTAAAATAATCATGGAAGCAACAAACACCCGAATGGATTCACAGATAAAGGACATTCAAGAGCTAAAAACAAGCCTACAGTTCACGCAAGGTGAGGTGGACACTCTGAAAGAAGGAACATTGAAACTCACTGAGCGCACAAACACAATACAAAACGATTTTTATAAAGTATGTGACAATTTGCATATTATCACGGACAAACTGGAGTATCTGGAGGGACAGAGCCGCAGAAACAACCTGGTCTTTGAGGGAGTGTTGGAGACGCCTGGGGAGACCTGGGCCGACGCAGAGGAGAAAGTTAAACATCTACTGAGGGAGAAGTTACAACTACAACACCCGGTGGAGGTGGAGAGGGCCCACCGCGTAGGGAAACCCGACGGCGGGAGAGACCGGCCGAGACCCATCATCGCCAGACTGCTGCGTTGGAAGGATCGCGAAGCAATCCTGCAGCGCGCTAAACACCTCAAAGGGACCAAAATCTTCATAAACGAGGACTACACGGAATCCATCCAAAGGAAGCGAAAAGAACTGATGCCGGAGCTGAGAGCTGCCAGGGAAAGGGGGAGATTGCCTACTTGCGCTATGATAAACTCATTGTACGTCCGCGCACCAGTACACCAAATCAAGTATAAACACAGGAAAAGCGTATGGATTTTGGTATGTAAAAGCACATAACTTCACATGTCCTGTAATACATATAGTTCTATAGGAAGCATCGACTTGGACCTTTCATTAAGGAGAATTGCTGAAGCAAATAACCAGGATTTTACATTATCACAATATGACTTACAGAACACTGAGATCGACATCGACCCTGAAAATAACTTCTTTACTAGAGCTACTAATGACTGTCAATATTATACAGAGGATCTTTACAATAGTAAACTTAAGAACATTAAGGCATTCACTGTAATCCACTTCAATAGTCGTAGCCTCTATGCAAACTTTAACCACATCAAAAGCTTCTTAAAACAGTTTTCTAAACCATTTAGTGTAATTTTAATCACAGAAACATGGATTAATAATGACAGAGAAATTGAGTTTTCTATTGATGGTTATGAATTTATAAGTATGAACAGACGAAACAAGCATGGTGGGGGTGTAGCTATGTTTGTAGACTCCAACTATAGTTATAAAGTAATGGAAAATAAGACTATGGTAGTGGATGATGTACTTGAATGCCTTACTGTAGAAATTACAAGGCAAAAAAAGAAAAATATTATTGTAAGTTGTATTTATAGAACACCTGGCTCTGATATAGATGTTTTTTCTAATTGGATGGAGGAGCACTTTTCAGGTTTAAATCATAAAGTCATGTTTGTGGGGGGAGACCTTAACATCGATCTGTTAAACCCATATAAACACAAAAAGACTGACGAATTTATAAATACTTTATTTAGTATAGGTCTGTTTCCTCTAATAACTAAACCGAGTAGAATCACAACCCACAGTGCGACTTTGATTGATAACATTTTCTCAAATGAAATAGATAGTGATACAGTCAGTGGATTAATGATAAATGATATTAGTGATCACCTGCCAGTTTTTGTATTGTACAAACATGGATATTTAAATATTGATGATGAAAAAATGTATTGGTTTAGAAGGGTAAAAACAGAAAAAACTATTGAGGTATTTAAAAAGGAACTATTAGCTCAAGACTGGAGTATTGTATATAGAGAGAATGATACTAATAAGGCATATGATGAGTTTACGCAAATATTTCATAAAGTATATGACAAAAATTGCCCAATGAAAAAACATTGTAAAAACAGAAAGTGTAAAGAAAACCCATGGATGTCTAAGGGATTACTAAATGCATGCAAGAAAAAAAATTCACTCTACAAAAAATGTATAAATGATAGAACAAAAGAAGCTGAGGATAAATATAAGAAATATAAAAATAAACTGACAGGTATCATTAGAAAATGTAAACAGGATTATTATAATAAGTTGTTAGATAGCAATAAGAATAATATTAAAGGTTTATGGAATATCTTAAATAGTATAATTAGAAATAAACCAAGATCGATTAATTATCCAAAATATTTCAAAGATGAGGATAACACTTTAAATAATATGAATGAAGTAGTCGATACATTTAATAAATTCTTTGTAGATGTTGGACCGAATCTTGCTGCAAAAATTACAAATGTTGAGAACTTTAATTGTGAACTGATAGACACAAATCCTCTGTCCATGTTCCTCAAACCTGTGGAGGAAAAGGAGATACTGGACATTGTTAAAGGGTGTAAAAATAAAACCTCGACAGATTACCATGACATGGATATGAAAACTTTAAAAACTGTTATTGAAAGTATCTCTAAGCCGTTAACATACATCTGTAACCTATCGCTGCAAACTGGACAATTTCCTGATGGTATGAAAGTAGCAAAAGTGATTCCTCTGTTCAAGGCAGGAGATAAACATCTCTTCACAAACTACAGGCCTGTTTCCCTTTTACCGAATTCTCAAAAATCTTAGAGAAGGTTTATAACTCTAGACTTGACAGCTTTATTGAAAGGTGTAATTTACTCTCGGACAATCAATTTGGTTTTAGGAATAATCACTCAACTTCACACGCTCTCTTTGATATAATTGAAGAAATAACTAATGCTGTAGATAACAAGAAATATGCCATAGGGTTATTTATTGACCTGAGTAAAGCGTTTGATACAATAAACTATGATATACTAATTAATAAACTAGAACATTATGGGATTAGGGGGTAGCTCTACAGTGGGTTACCAGTTATTTAAAAAATAGAAAACAATGTGTGAAAATAGGTGATTATCGGTCGAGTTGTCGACAAATTGTGTGTGGTTTACCACAAGGTTCCATTCTGGGCCCAAAATTGTTTAATATGTACATCAACGACATTTGTAAAACGTCTCAAGTACTTAAATTTATCTTGTTTGCTGACGATACAAATATTTTGCATCAGGTGACGACTTACAGCAACTGTGTCGGATTGTTAACTTGGAACTCAAAAGTGTCAATAAGTGGTTCAAACAAAATAAATTATCTCTAAATCTGAGTAAAAGCAAAATGATGATATTTGGCAACTGTAATTCCAATGCTCAGGAAGCAATTCAGATAGAGGGTGTTGTCATAGAGCGAGTGCATGAAATCAAATTCCTTGGTGTTATTATAGATGACAGAATTACTTGGAAAGCTCATATTAAATATATATCTACGAAAATTTCTAGAAGCATTTCAGTAATAGCAAAAGCAAAGCACATTTTAAACATCAAAGCTCTACATATCTTATACTGTTCTCTGATTTTGCCATATTTATATTATTGTACTGTGGTTTGGGGTAGTACTTATAAAAACACATTAAAACCAATAGTATTGTTGCAAAAAAGAGCTATCCGAGTAATTCATAAAGTTGGGTTTTTGGACCACACAAACTCATTATTTTTAAAATCAAAGATCATGAAGTTCTGTGACATTGTTGAGTTCCAAACTGTACAGATGTTATACAAAGCAAGATACAAACTGTTGCCAGGCCAAATACAAAGAAGGTTCCAAGAACGTACTGGTTGTTATGAATTACGTGACGAATTAAACTTTAGGACTCAGAAACATAGCGCAACTTTGAAAAGTTTTAGCCCAACAGTTAATGGTGTACAATTGTGGAATAAACTGGAAATGGAGTTGAAACGAAGTCCAAATATCAACCTGTTCAAATATAAATACAAACAAAAGACTTTTGAAATATACAGAGAACAAGAAATGTGTTGCCACTAGGAGGCGCAGTAGGATCAATTATCTATAATCAAGGAAGAGTGTTGCTGCTTGGAACGGTTGTCATTCTATTGCTCAAATTTACAAATTGAGAATTAGGGTAGGCAAGTTATGAATCTGTTGAGAGGGACCCTCCCAACGGGCTCAAAACCTTGTCTTTTAATGCACCACTCAGCATAGGAACATCATCTACAAAATCAGCTGTTAGGGCAGCTGGGTGGGGTTTGTTGAGGGGGAGTTACTGCCCTCTTCAACTGGCCCGCTCTACACCCTGGCTTTTTAATGCACCTCATTATGCAGGGCTTACATCACACTTCACATATAACTCAATTAAACAAATATAATAATAATGATAAATAAACCCGAATTAAATTATATTAAGGATGGTATTGACAACTGGGAAGTAGCAAGATCTCAGAATATAATATGTATTAATGCACCTTTAATAATGATAATTAATGATAATTAAACCCAAATTAAATTATATTGAGGATAGTAATGACAACTGGGAAGTAGCAAGATCTCAGAGTATAATATGTATGAATGCACCTTTATAACATAAAAGTAGCACATTCTTTTGTTCTTTATTTTGCTGTTGTTTTTGTCTTATTCTTCATCATTTATTGTTACTTTGCCCTATGTTCCTTTGTTTATGATTTGCTACCTTGTAAATATTAAATGTAATGTTACTATTTTTATTTTGGGGTGGGCGCTTATAAGCCTTTGGCTTCAGCCCACTCCCTTTGAGCAGGTTAACTGCTCAAACAAATAAATAAACTAAACTAAACTAAGCTATAGGGAAAATTTCAGGCTCCCGGACTAGCCGACTTGCTCAGGCCGCTTCTCCTTTTTATTTCTATGATATCGGCGCCCTTTCATGTCACACCTGTCCATAGCTGAGTTGGTTATTGCTATGCATTTGCCAGACACTTAAACTGCAATATTAGAATTCTGGCAGCATGAAGAGTCAAAGAAATTGTTGTTTATTGGTTTATTTGGTAGGGACAGTGCAAGTTAATGAACAAGCCACACCGGATTGTAGCCTTGGGCTAATTTCCATCCGTCGTCCCCCATGTGCACTCTCAAACACACTCACACTCATCCTGGCCTATTGTACATGTTTTTAGTGGTAGGGGAAACCAGAGTACCCGGAGGAAACCTACGCAGACACGGGGAGAACATGCAAACTCCACACAGAAAGGCCCCGGCCTTGGTGGGAATCGAACCCGGACCTTCTAGCTGTGAAGCACAAGCGCTAACCGCTGTGCTACCGTGCCGCTACGTCAAAGTGAGAGACACTGAATTAAGGGCTGTTATTTAAAATGATCTCAATGAAACAATGAACACCTTTGGTGAGCTATTGATGCAATTTCCTCTCGCCACCCAATCAGCCAGATATATCGTGATGTGGAATTGACCGATCAGTAAGACCAATACTAGGTGCCCTGTGTTTCTTTGATTTAACAAGCCTTCTTAGTTGCTGAGGACCAGTGGCGGCTGGTGAAATAAAAACCAAGGGGGGCGCTGTTGTCTATACCTTCTTTCAATTATATTTTAAAAGACATTTATAAACATTGTTTTAAGCTAAAAAAGAAAGTTATCTTTGGAGCATTTTATTTCATTATTTTATGGAGAATATTATGAATAGACACAAGTAAACAATAAAGAAGCATGAAATGAATTTGTACTTTTGGAAAATCTTTTTTCTGACAATGAAATAAAAGATAATCACTCACTATGCATATTTTAGTTTTGCACCACTACGAGATGATTTGTGTTTTGTACCAACAGAACCAGAACAAAGGCACGAGGTGCGTTATTTTTTCAGATTCCCTCTTTGATTTCATGTACAGTATTAGAGCCAGATCTGCTATGTTTGCATTATGTGCCTCAGAGCCACATGTCTAAACCATAGTTTAAATGTATAGTTTAAACCTGTAAACTGTCAGACAAATGATCCGGTCAGAAATAACCGTACCTCTCCGTAGCACCTGAGCTCCTCCTCAATGAATGAATGAAATACGTTCCCCTCACACCGTCCTCACGGTCCTGAATCTTCTCGCCATCAAATGTCCACGTCCTGGGACATGACTGTCTGTCCAAGTCAGCAACAGTTGTCCCAAATTTTTTTTGAAACAAGCAGTAGCTAAAGCAGACTAGCTAGTTAGCATCGTAATGCTACCTCCAGTAAAGTCTGTTTAGACGCGGTGTCCGACAGAAGAAAGTTGTCCGAAGTCTATTAGTTTGACAAAATCCTTTCACCTCCTCTCAGGCAGCAACACGAAGCTTCTCCCGTCTCTCAAATAAGAAGTTTTTCCTCCCCTGAGGTCGTACGTGAGCTCAGCGCTGCTACTCGTATATTGTTTACAGTCGAGCACCTCCGCCCCTCGGTTAGAGACAATGTATTCACACACAGTAATGAATGAATCCTTTTTAAAATAGATCTCCGAAAAGCATTTCTGCAAAATATAATGCAATATTTTGTATTATTGATATATGATAATGATAATATTTTTGGAAACATTTTTAGGGAGGGCGGCGCCCCAGCCTCCACTGCTGAGGACATACCCAATGATACCAAAAGATGCAACAGCGTTTGGAGAGAAGAATGTAACAAAAAGTCACTTGGGTAATTATGCTTGGAGGCTGATGATATGTGAAAAGCTATTTCACTATTTGTCCGCATGACCATCGATGAAGCTTCTCTTCTCTCTCATCGTGTCAGCGCTGTCATCGTTTTTAGCTTGTTTCCAATTCTCTGTGGATAACTCAATTCCACACACAGACTAGTGCCCCCTGCTGGTGTTCTGTTTGACTACACTCCAAACAACGAAGTCCGAGAGCCAGTGCACAGGCTTCGTTCCTAATTTATGCTACAAGACGGCTAAGGTAGACAAAGTAGTGTGAGGAAAGCATAATATAGGCCCTTTTTGAATGGATTTGTGGAGCGCGGCGTGATGACTGATCTTGTCATCAGTGAATCTCCGCTAATCCTGGGTCTGATTACTGATTGCTAATGAGACGGAGCAGCACCTGTGGAGACGTTTGCAGCTGCACCCGTTTGAGCAACTTTGTCATTTCCCAAAAGTTGCAAAATGTGTCGTCATTTTTCTTATTCATTCATTCATTTTTTTCTATTATAGCGTTTAACCTCACATTTTTCTCTTTATAGGGTAACATTCTTTTGCCCCAAAAGAGTATGATCCGTGCAGCCGGCATCGTATTGTGATTTGTCGATGTTGTGTATGGTCAATAAAAATAACCTTTCTTCCCAACATACTGTATCTCCATTAGGCCCGAGCGCCATCGGGGCTGGCGAAGGGCTCTTGAAATCGTACAGAGTGTCCGTATACAGTATATCATATAAAGCGGCGGCTTTGCGGCTATATTTTTCACATTTGTTGTTGCTTTCTTCATCACATTGCACCAGCCCCTATGGCTCCTCCTGCAGGTGGTGGGTCCACAGAAGGACGGCCTCATGGTTCTAACCGGGCCTGTTGGTCTCTCATAAGGGGCTTCTGAACCGCTCTTTGTCTGACCTGTCAGCTAGGACCTGTTTGCCATGGGAGACCCTACCAGGGGCACGAAGCCCCCGACAACAGAGCTCCCAGGATCATTCAGGTGCTCAAACCCCTCCACCACGTTAAGGTGGCGGTTCAAGGGGTTTTCAAATTTTAAATCAAAAGGTCCAAAAATAAAATTCACAGAAGTCAAATGTCCAAATAATTTATTTTGTGCTCATTGCACTGAAAGAATCAGAATTGGTTTTGTTGCCATTGAAACATATAACATAAACTTGGTAGATAAATAATACACATTTAAAACTTTTAAACTCTTAGAATATAAGGGCATGTAAAGTAGATTAAAATAAAATGTGATAAAAAGCAACAATAATCTGACAAGAGTGTGAATGTATTAACAGAGGTACAGGTGCATTAAGTGTTAGCAGCAGATATGACATAACGTAACATTTAAATAGTAAAAATATAAAATGCATGTGTAAACATTACAATTCAAGGACCAGAGTGCATAATATTGGAATTTATAAAAAATATCACTCAGACTGCTGTGATTGGAGTTCTTTATAACACTCATGGTTGGGAATGCACACTCACTATGATAAAGTTTAGTTTTTTCCCCAAAACTTTTTCTTCATATTTCTGTTCAACCAGATCACTGCTATATTTTCTTACCAAACTTTAAAAGCCAATTTTCCCCAAACTAAACCTCTGGCTGAGCGTCATTTATTTTCCAATAAGAGGAGCTTCATGTCTCCAACCATAAATTAATGTAAAGTCACAGCTCTATGATCAGTTAAGGGTGCTGAAAGAATATAATCTATAATACTATCTTTATTAAATGATTCTGATACAAGCCAATAATCTAGCTGTGTTTAAAGGGCATTCTATTCTGCTACATATACTTACTTTTAGCAATGAGTGCCGTTTTTCGCTTCTACTGAACAGTTTTCTGTGAAAAAAAAAAACATCCATATTTTGGCTTGACTTTATTGGTGTGTGATACGAATGTTTATAGTCTGTCAGAAAACGGCTAAAAAGAGGGGAAAATTGAAATCCCCTGAGAGGTTTCTTCCCCCTTGACTAGGCCACACCCCCTTGTATGACGCGCT
This sequence comes from Neogobius melanostomus, assembly GCA_007210695.1. Taxonomy (NCBI): domain Eukaryota; kingdom Metazoa; phylum Chordata; class Actinopteri; order Gobiiformes; family Gobiidae; genus Neogobius; species Neogobius melanostomus. The sequence goes on from VHKM01000355.1 coordinate 1,016,182, forward strand.
GCTGTCTGTATCTATGGGTTCCAATGGATTACCATGGCAACGTCCCTAGAGTTATATCACAGCTGTGTGGAATGTTTACAGCTGTTCTAAATGATGTCACATGCTTAGTCATTATCATTACATCACCAAGTACTTCACCCTGTCATTCCCGTCACACGAGCGAAGCCTTTGACTGCATTTCGACGCATTTCGACGCATTGGACTGCATTTTGTTGCATTTCAACGTATTTTACACGTTCTCCGACACAGTTTGTCGTTTATGAACGCATTTTTAAGCTTTTTTCACCAACGCAAACAGATTTTCAGATTTCAGATCATGAAACTGTTTGGAAAGAAGTGTTCTTCAGATGCCGCGCTCATACAAGAGCTCCGGCTTTCGCTCTGTTCAGCGGAAAGGGTCATTCTCTCTTTGCAAGAGCAGGTGCAGCGTGAGCGTCAAGATAAGGACTTGTTAGCGAGCGATCTTGGCCGTTCACAGGACACGCTGTACATCGCCAGCGAGGCTCTGAGGGAGAGTAGAGCAGACGTCACAGCTCTACACGCCCAAAACGAGGGTCTGAATGAGGAGAACAACAGGCTTCGAGCCGCCGTGTCTGAGCGAGATGCTAAAATTCTCCTCCTTCAACAGGAAATGGATGACCAGAGAGACAGTACACAAATGGTTATCAGTGCCCTCAAGACAAACTATGGTCAGCTAAAAGTAGCAGACGCGAGTCTTCGTAAGAAGATTAAAGACCTGGAAGACCAGGTCGGACAAAAATCGCTTTTGCTTCAACAGCAAGACACGGAGCTGACCGAGAGTCGTTTCAAGCTTGAACATTTTGCGCTGCTTGAGACGAACCACGTCGCCCTGACGGACGACATCCACCAGATAGAGGGGAAAATAAAGACTCTACAACAGGAGCAGCTGTCCATGAAGGAGGCCAATAAAACCGCCGCAGAGGAAGCCAAGGAGACCATTTCTGCATTGAGGAAAGAGATTAAAGTCCTCAATAAAGGTCTAGACTCACAGCAGAGAGCTAACCAGACTCTGCAGCTGACCTTCGACAAAAAAATGGTCTCCTGCAAAAAGTTACAAGACCAGCTCCATCAGACGACACAAAAGCTGATAGAGGAGCAGCAGAAGAACCTCGTGCTCCAAGATGAAGTGACCGAACATTATGACAGCCTGCAGGAGAGCATGAGAGACAGACTCCACGCTCTCCAAGAGTCTAATCGTATGTTTGAGAGGTTTCAAGAAGAGAAACAAATATTGAAAGCTGCCTGTGAGAAGAATAAAGGTGATTTCGAACAACTGGAGTCAAATCTCAAGGACAAAGTCAAAATAATCAGAGTCTTTGAGGAGAAAAACAAGTCGCTTGAGTCTGAAAAATGCGTCCTCGCACTAGAAGTCCTCAGGTCTAAATCACACACATCAGAGACCGTATCACGCCTGGAAACACAGCTCCAGGAGGCCAAGGCGGAGCTGGGAAAATCCAAGAAACTCAAAGAGAATGTGGAAACCGACCTGACTGTTAAGAGACTCCAAGAAGAGAATTTAGAAATGAAGGCAGCCCGTAACAACGCTATGGCGGAGGCCGACAAGTTTAGGGAGGAAGCAAATGTTCTCCAGGGACAGGTTAAGGAGCTGTATGAGAATCTGGAACACAGTGTCGAAGTCGTTGTGAATTTGAAGTTGGACAACGAGGCACTTATGAAAGGAAAAATGATCCTTTTAGAGACAATCATGAAGTATGAGAAGGCAGAGAAAGCAGCCGCACAGCAGGAGTCGAACAAAATACAACCAGCTCAGCTGAAAACCAAGGAGCCAGAGTGGAGCACAGCACCGCAGGACATACGGAGCAAAAACAACGCCTGGAAAGACCACGGGAACCAGAGAGAGAAGGACAAGAACATGGAAACTGACCATAAGATGCCCAACGTTTATGGCCAGAGGAGGAGTAATGGCTTTAACAGGAGACGTCAGGGGGGCAGGGTCAGAGGAAAAACGCTCCCTGGGTCTGAGGTGGACAGATTTCTCTCATGAGTTCTGCGGGGAACAGATCTGTCTCTCTTCCCTTTTCTTACTCTTTTTTCTCCCCTCTCTTGTCTTTCATTCTTTTCACTTTCTCTCCCTTTTCTCCCGATCTTTCTTCCATTTTTTTCTGGGGTGACAGCGGCGCTGGGTCGTCGCATGAGCGGAATGTCCTGTAGGCGCACATTGTTATTGTGTCCTTGGGCAAGACACTTCACCCGCCTTGCCTCCAGTGTTTGACGCTGGTGTATGAATGAGTGTGAATGGGTGAGTGGTTCCTTGATGTAAAGCCCTTTGAGTGCCTCGAGCAAGTACAAAGGGCGCTACATATATGGGACCATTTGCCATCTCCCTTCTCTCTTCTTCCGTGTTTTATTTGTATTTTCCTGGGGTGACAGCGGCGCCGGGTCGTCGCATGAGCGGAATGTCCTGTAGGCGCACACTGTCGTTGTGTCCTTGGGCAAGACACTTCACCCTCCTTGCCTTCAGTGTCCGGCGCTGGTGTATGAATGAGTGTGGGTGAGTGGTTCCTTGATGTAAAGCTTTTCTCTTTCTCTCTCTCCATTCTCTCTGTTCTTTCTTTTCCCCATCTTTCTGTCCTCTCCTCTCTCCATTCTGGCTTCTCTCTCTTCCCCTCTGTCCCCTTTCTCTGTCCTCTCTCCACTCCTGTCCTCATTCTCTCCTGAAGACCATCTCGTTACGTCCACAGACCTCCTCTCTCTCAGAGCCTGTAGTCTTCTCCTCAAGCAGAACCTGTGTGTCCTCATCGCTGAACATCCCGCTCCTCAGATGTGACTCTTAACGCCTGACTTCTCTCATCCCTCGTAAATCTCTCTCTTTGTCTCTCTGTTCCAGGTGGCCGGTCGTTCAGTCTTCAGCGACTGGACAACAAGGACTGAAACACCAACAACTGGACGTTTGCCACCACGATCAGAGGGACAGAGGGACTCCCATTAGCCCCCGTAACTGCTGACCGAGATGCTGGTTCAGTTCTCCACGGCCATCTTCACCTCCTCCATCACTGTGTGGTATCCCGGCGCCACGAACCGGGACAAGCATCGACTCTGCAGTACATTGTGTGCGCTGCTGTGAGCTCCCATCTCTCCAGGACCTGTACACCTCCAGGACCCAGAGGCGTGTGGGTCGGATCACAGCTGACCCTTCTCACCCTGGACACGGACTATTCACCCCTCTCCCCTCAGGCAGGAGGCTACGGTCCACTCAGACCCAAACCTCCGGTCACATGAACAGTTTTATCCCCTCCGCCATCAGACTCATGAACCAATAACTCTGTATCAGACTCATGAATGGAATAACCTGTTACAGCAATTGCACTATTTTTATAGTCAATTATTAATATTTATCACATATACTTTATTATCTAAGTTATGTGTTAAATGTTTTATGTTTCATGATCTATGATTGAACCAGAAAGAATTCCTTGTTGTGAACCTGTTCATTAACAATGGCAAATAAAACATTTCTGATTCTGATTCTGATAAGTCTAAGTGTGCTTTCTGGTCATATTAGCATAATTTATCTCAGCTGAGGGCTTCACTTTTGTTCGTTTCCTTTGAAACAGTTCGTCCTGGCAACTAAGGGCCTATATTAAATGCTTGATGTCATGAAACAGGGTTGAATGAACATCTAAACTACAGGCATACGTGGGTAACAAATCCCAATCGAGATGGATTAGTGAGTTTCATATTACTGATTGAAGTGCACGCACTCGGATCCACAAAAATATATCAACAAAATAAAACCATACATTTAAATCTGGCTCTGTTATTTAGGTTTTGTCACTGAAAATGTAGACAATTTTGGCCATTTTTATGCAAAATAATCTTTTCATCTCCCTATATGAAAGTATTGACTATTCACACAGTGGTTGAAGTGGAGATTTGTCAGGTTTTCATGTCAGAGTATAAAATTTGACAAACTTACCCGTACGATGCATATTTTGTGATGTTTTGTTGCGCGCGAGGCAGAGATATACCGGAAGTAGCTGCAACATCTGTAGGTAATATTGACATATTCTATATCCACGTGTCCAGTGAAGGGTGTCTAAGATGACGCTGTAAAACAAATAAGGTATGTTTCCTTCTGCGAGACACTCGGCTGAGAAGCTTCAGGGCTGGTTTTCTCAAAATGAGGTTTTTGCTCCACTCATGCAACAAAATAACCACTACAGTAGCAAACTTTCCAGTCTTGAGTTTAAGTTTTTTTTCCAGAAGGATTTTTAAATATCTAATAACATCTTTATTGAGCTTTGAACCCCAAAAAACAAGGCAACATTTGAGTCTTTACAGATTTTTAATAGCTTATTCAAAAACTAAACAAGATCCAAAATGAAAAAACTTTGTAAATAATACATCAACAAAATAACCATACCTTTGTTTGTTTGTTTGTTTGGTAGGGACAGTGCAAGTTAATGAACAAGCCACACCGGATTGTAGCCTTGGGCTAATTTCCATCCGTCGTCCCCCATGCGCACTCTCAAACACACTCTCATACATCCTGGCCTATTGTACATGTTTTTAGTGGTAGGGGAAACCTACGCAGACACGGGGAGAACATGCAAACTCCACACAGAAAGGCCTGGTGCCTGGTGGGAATCGAACCCGGACCTTCTAGCTGTGAAGCACGAGCGCTAACCGCTGTACTACCGTGCCGCCACGGTAAAACTGGGTCTATCCATTACTTTACATTTCATTGCTGAAACTATAGGCTATTTTGGCTTTTTATGCACAAAATGTCTTCTTATATGAAAACCCAATGGGCGAGGAAAGCCCTTCTCTTTGGTCCTCATGGCGGGGAGCTGACACTGCTGTAATACCACCCCCTGGTGGCCAGGGGAGACTCCAAAAGACACTTGGTAGACAGGATTTCTATGAAGACTTTGACATGGTTTTGGACGATGGGGTAGGTGTCATATTTTTAACCACACTGGTTTTTGTATAATATAAATAAAAAGTGGAAGTCTAAATCTATGTTTGACAGGTTCTGGAGCTCTGTGGAGGCTCGTAGCCAGTTCTCGCCTTTTTGCCCTACGGAGTGAATGAATAATGCAACGTAAAGCGTCTTTGAGTGTCCAGAAAAGCGCTATATAAAACCAATGCATTAGTATTATTATTATAATAACCCCCGCCTGAACCGAGCACATTTTCTCCAGTTCAGCTTTACCCAAATCTAAAAGACACTAGAGAGTCAGCGTAACGCCTAATTTGAAAGCTCAGACCTACAAAACTGGTGGTCACATTTTTGTTGGGTTTTCTTCGTTTCTTTTGTTGTTTTTTTTCATCGCTTTTTAATTGCTTTTTGTTGTGTTTCCGGCACATTTTGTCACTTTTTTGTCACTGTTTTGTTGTGTTTTTGTTGCTTTACCGGTACAATTCTGTCGCTCTTTTGTTGAGGTTTTTTTGTCACTTTTTTGACGTTCTTTTGGGGCTTTTTCATCACTTTATAGTCATGTTTTTGTCGCTTGTTTTAGGTAAAGCCGAAGTGTAGAAAATGCACTTGGTTAAGATGGGGGTTGAGAGGTTAAGGTACAGGCTCTGTAGGAGGAGACTGCTCGGCCATGTTAATTTCACAGACCACTCGGGATCAGTACAATGGGTCTGAATGGAACACTGGTTATCTCTTCTATTTTATATCTATGATGAAAACATAAAATGACAGAAAACTTGCAATCACATTATTGTCAGTAATCTACAGCAGAAGTTTCAAATTGATACCACTAAATGTCCAGCTCAGCTTTACCCAAATCTAAAAGCTTTGGGTAAGCTTTACAGCCACTAGGCCAGACTAACGCCTCATTTGAAAGCAAAGACCTACAAAACTGATTGTGACTTTTCTGTCACGTTGTTGCCGCAGTTTTGTCCCATTTTTGAAGCTTTATTGTCCTGTTTTCGTCTCATTTTAGGACCGAGCATCATCAGGGCTGGTGAAGAGGCTCTTGAAATTGTATATAGAGTGAGTGGAGCGGAGCGCACAAAACAAGTGCGAAGCGCTCCCCTCCTCTCAAACACTCACTAGCACGCTCTTCTTGTTGTGCACGTCCCGTGCACATACATACAGTGCCTTGCAAAAGTACCAATACACCTTGAACTTTTGCACATTTTGTCATGTTTACAACCCTAAACGTAAAGATTTTATTTTGATTTTTTTCCTGAAAGTTCACACACAAGTAACAGACAACTGTGATCTGATTTTTGACTATTTCCAAATTTTGAATTTAAAAAAAAAAAGGCGCAATAGCGCCACCTCAGTTTTTTTTTAACATTGCGAGATAGGACGCGGGCAAAAATGAAGTTTGTCGTAGAATCATACAAATCGGTTCAGACGTGCATCATGACAAGTTGAGCAAAAAATATTATTACGGCAACGCCGTCCGCCATATTGGGTGTCGGCCATATTGGATGACAGCCCGCGAAGCGAGAAACCGCCTTTTCACTTCGTACAAAATCTATCTCCTCCTAGAGCAGGGGTGCCCAAACTTTTTGTCTCCGAGGGCCAAAATGAAAAAGTGCCTGTGGGTCGCGGGCCAAACATGGCGATGTCAAGCGTGAGACACATATCACTGCAAATAATAATAGTTACTTTATTTTATTTTTCGGTGTACATTTGCATTTGATTATATCTATGCAAATAACATGCTATATACAAACAAATGTTAACTATGGCAAAAGCCTAGTTTTAGTAGAACAAAATCAACAATTGTAGCAATATGTAAAATGTAAAAAAACAACACCTGTATCTACATTACCTACATTGACTTTACCTTATTCATTTGTTAACTCAAAGAAAATGCCATATTAGATCATTTTGAAAGTGTCAGTTCAGCATCAATTCTTTTATGTTTATGTCTTTTAAGTCAATTTTTACATGACCTATGTTGATGTCAACAAACTTTGCAATAAAAGTTGGAAAACCCTAACAGTGTTTCCTTTACTTTGCGAAAGGAGTGACGCCGGTGGCCAAAGAGTGTACTGCATCCATATTTACCATTGAGAATGAATGGGAGAGAGTTAGTATTAACCATACAGCGCAAAAGTAGGTCACTCTTTGGCGGGCCAACAGAATTGTTTCGGCGGGCCAAATTTGGCCCGCGGGCCCCACTTTGGGCACCCCTGTCCTAGAGCGTTTAGTTTATCGGAACAAGCTAATTTTGGGTGGAAAATAATCTTGAGAAGTAGAACTTTCAAAGTTATCCAAATTACTTTTCTAAGTTTTACGGTTTTTATGCGGCGAAGTCGCAAACTGTACGAAGTATTTTGTGATTTTTCGCAAACAAAAAATGGCTCCCATTCGCACATATGAAGCCCGATTTCGATCATTTTGTTATCAGTTGTTAAAGTCACAGTGCTAAACACTTTCATTTGGCAAAATTCAAATTGAAATAGGAATTATATGAAGAGTACACATTTTTGTTTTACGAAAATTAAAATAATTTGGCACAAAATTCTATTTGGTCGTTCTGATCAGAAAAGTCAATAACACCCATGCCATATTTTTCACGTTGTTGCCGTAGCGATGACCAGAACGTCCCATTTTATTCTGATGGAAAAATGACTAAGACCGAGTGTGAAGCGGCCGGGATGAGGATCAGCACCTCCAAATCTGAGGCCATGGTTCTCCACTGGAAAAAGGTGGCTTCCCCGCTTCAGGTCGGTGGGGAGTCCTTACCTCAAGTGGAGGAGTTCAAGTGTCTCGGGGGCTTGTTCACGAGTGAGGGACGGATGGAGCGTGAGATCGATAGACGGATCGGTGCAGCGTCAGCAGTGATGCGGACTGTTGTGGTGAAGAGGGAGTTGAGTCAGGGGGCAAAGCTCTCGATTTACCGATCGATCTACGTTCCCACCCTCACCTATGGTCATGAGATTTGGGTAATGACCGAAAGGACAAGATCGCGGATACAAGCGGCCGAAATGAGCTTTCTTCGCAGGGTGGCTGGGCGCACCCTCCGAGATCGGGTGAGGAGCTCAGTTACCCGGGAGGAGCTCGGGGTAGAGTCGCTGCTCCTTCACGTCGAAAGGAGCCAGCTGAGGTGGCTAGGGCATCTGTTCCGGATGCCTCCTGGTTGCCTCCCTCGGGAGGTGCTCCAAGCATGTCCTATTGGGAGGAGGCCTTGAGGAAGACCCAGGACACGCTGGAGGGACTATGTCTCTGCTGCCTCCGTGACCCAGCCCCGGATAAAGCGGATGAACATGGATGGATGGACTTTCAACAGATGTTATCCACCTCAAATAAGTAAATATTTACAAAAGCAAAAACCTGTCATATGCACTTTAGAAGTCATTAAAACATATCTAATTCAACTCAAACAGGCACTGAATCCATTATAATAATGACATAGCCCTACTATTCAATGAAGGTTCTTAAGTCATCTTCTGTGCTCTGTAGTTGAAGTGTAGGACGTTTCACCCGAAAGGCTTCGTGAACGACTCAATGCGAGATGAACATTCTGAATTCAAGTCATTCAAACCCTTGCTTGATATACCGTCTTTGTGGCGTGCCCGCTCTTAGCTAACCTTCTTTCCCCTCCTTCCTCTGAGTCTGCGAGAGATCAACGGTTTTTAACACCGTGCACTCGAGCGACAAATCCTCAACATCTAAATCTGCTTGGGCGGATACCTGCTTCTCAAATGTTTATGCTCAGATCTGATGAAGAGACCATTTTGTTCCATGTGCCATGTGTCTGCACTTCAACTCCCGTCCCTGCTCTCATTCCTCACGGCACCTCGCTGTCGATGAACCGGCATGGAAATATCATGTATACATCCAGGGAGAGGATCTTTTATTACTGGGTTTCACAGCCGACCTAGTCATACATATATGAACAAAGTGCACGTTATATGAGAGGGATTATTGGGAATGAACTGGAAGGATGAAACAGAACTTCTCTGCGGATGTAAATCAAGGCTGTGGAGAAATGGATCAATAATGTGAATGTCTGAGGTGGCCAGCTTTTCATTTGTTTATAATCAATGTGTACTAAACATATGAACATATTGAGATAAACGATATTAATGAAGACCTTTTAACCGCACACCAATGCTAAGGCTTAAACATGACAGCAAAGCTTTGTTAGAGGAGCACATCATCTTAAAATATCCCGTGATAAACATGGGATACAATGAAATACAGCTTACTTATGGTGGAAAAATAAAGCTTTGCATTAGAAAAATGTGACATAAAATGACCAAAAATGTATTATTGTTGTAAATGTATTTATTGAACGATAAGTCGATATAGTGATTACTGTATATAGCCCACTGGTGGTGCGTAAAAAAAGAGATGCGCTCTTGTGCCCCAGCCCGCAGTGGCGTTTCTAGATATCTGCTGGAAGAATTTATTTTATTTTATTTGTGGCAGTGTTTTCTCATGATCACCCCTCCCCCACCTGCACAATCATCAGAAACCACTGTGTGAAATCACTTCACAATCCAGCTACAGATGATGATAAGAGATATCATCTCTTCAGAGAGATAAGAGAGAGAGACCCCCAACAGCATAAAAAAGGCCACTGGACAAGACTGTGGCCACATACACCGGCATGAAAATCCCCATCCCTTATGTGAGGCACTTTGGGTGAGTCTTGTCATGTGGGAAGCGCTATATAAATAATTAAAAGTCCAATCCCTTTTTTTTATTGGACCAGAAAGCAAATAACCAATGAACAAATGGTACAGGAAAAATATATTTTAAAGGGTCTATACCTGATTGTTTTTCTAGTAGTGGAACACAATTTGTTTTGTAATCCTTTAGTAAACTCAGACATTTATGGGAAAAACATTGTCCATGTAATTACAAAGCATTTGTATCAATTTCAGGATCGTTTTGTAGCATTTCTGTAACCCTGAAACGTGACCCTGGAAGTTGAAATGTGCCTATAAACACGTCCCTGTGAATAATCTGGATATTATAAATATCCAGATTATTCACATCCCTTGGATGGTATTTCCTCTTTCGGTCCATCTGCGCTCAGCCTTATGTCCCCCACTTTATGTCCATTTTTATTAAAGACTTTTAACTGCTGGGCTGTCTGTATGTTATGTGTCTGTGTGTGTGTGTGGGTGGGGGAGGTAGGGGGTTGTTGTTATTTATGTATATTTGCTGGTGGGGACGATTTTAATGATTTTTTAAGCACTGTAAAGCACTTTGTGTTACATATTGTATGAAAAGCGCTTTATAAATAAAGGTTGATTTGATTTGATTTGAAATATGTTGGAAAAGTTAGAAATGAGTTTGGACACAACTAACATATTAATTGTGGGCTTCCTCTTTCATTGTCTGTAAAATCCAAAAATAAAGAAAACTATACACTTGTAAAACTGAGCAACCTTGTAAATTTGATAAATTGAAACCACAGAAATAAAAGGAGATTCGATGGGAGCGTTCGATCCCAACATATGCAGACAGTTAGCAAGTCGGCTAGCCTGCTCAGTGTATTTTTCCAATAGCCATTAACATTAGCCCCCAAACGGCCTAGTTAGAAATCATCAATTCATGCACAGAGCTTTTGAGATTTGACTTTAGATACAAATTAGCGTCTAAAAGCGTCCTCTGAGCTAAACGCTAACTCAAATTCAGTCAGGTTTTTGCTTTTTCTGGGTTAAAACCCGACAGGACTGTAATAAATAATAATAACGGCTTAATTGTATTGCTCTTTACAAGCCTGTGTCAGACGTTTCTCGAAGTACACTGTAGTCATTATACTGTAGTCATTATACTGTAGTCATTATACTGTAGTCATTATACTGTAGTCATTATACTGTAGTCATTATTCATTCACTCCACACTCTGTGGTGGTAAGCTACTATTGTAGCCACAGCCGCCCTGGGGCAGACTGACCATTTACCACGTGGCTGTAATGTGTTACCCTGATCTCTTATTATGTCAGTGCCCTCTACTGGACACGTGTGAAATTATTTTCTTTTTAAAAAAAAAATCTAAATTGCCCCTAGAGGCTGGAATGAGCACAGGAATGGGCTTACTTATTTTTTTTTTTTTTTTGACATACTCAGGAATTTGTGCTCTACAAGTCAGGGGCCGGATGAAATAATCCTGGCCTTAGTTTTGCCCACCTCTGCTTTATTCATTGCTTTTGTGTTGTGTTTTCATCACGTTTTCAATCCTTGCTTTCGTCACTATTTTGATGCTTTTTTCAAACGGGAGAAAATGCACTCGGTTCAAGTGGGGGTTAAGAGGTTAATAAAGCATTGCTTTTTAACTATAGTGGGATGAAAAAAGAACAAAGTAAAATTGAAAACTCTGTTCAGCCTGTGCCCCATTACTTTTCCCTGATATGGGAGCTAATTTGAGGACTATTCACCATTCGGAATATGTATTTTTGATTTGATTTGATTATGTTTAGTTGCTACTATAACTTCCACATACTTATCTGTTCCCTTTGGACCCACTAATTAGCTTTTGGGAATGTTAAGATTCCAAATGAGCGCAACCCTAGGGGGCCCCCTAATCCTACCTTGCCCTTGACCCCTGTAAAGCTGGAACCGTCCCTGTTTTTTTTTCTTTTCTCTTTCTTTCCTCATAAAGCTTGTGTTGTCAGAATAAATTGGTAATAATTCCTCCTGTTCCCCGGAGGCCACATCATGTCCAGGTAATTGGAGATCAAACTGAACAAAAAGCCCGGCTATTACTCCTGCGCTACCGCCACGTCAGTAACGATCTCTATGATAATGTGAGTTTTCCCGGGACGTATCTATAACATATTAGATTACACACTTAGCCTTTATAGCCTTGAGGCCGGCGGAGTCATTTAAATGTGCACTTTTTAATATTGGTTTTTCCTTGGTCCCTTTGGCGCGGGGCAAAATAATGATTTATGTCGGAGAGCGGGGGGTGTATTCGGTCTCATCCCGAATACAGCCGAGCAGCGCGGGGGAGCCTGGGGACTTACGGTTATAAAGACCGCACTAAATCTGCCGCTTCAGTAACGTTTGTGGAGGAAATCAAAGTCGGTTGGAACGGTTGGAGAAAAAAAAAAAAGAGGCATCATTCTAGCCGTAAATAAATTTGAGAAATGATCGGGTCACGTTATTTTTTTGGGAATATTGGGCTGCACATTGAAAATTTATTTGTCAGTCAATGCAAAAGTGGGGGCCTGTTTTCAGTATGCTGGTGTTCATTTTTTGCGTGGCGAGGGTTAGGGCATTGCGTCCTCACTCCTCTCCCAGTGCCGCCCCCTGCTTTACGCTCATTACGCACTGTGCTTCCGTTAATGCTCCGACCGAGGCACCCCACTGAGGCCACTGCGACTGAATGTCATTGAACAGTATTTGCGTCGCTGTTTTATTAACGGTGAGGAAGAGGAGTAAAAGAAGAACACGGTCAACGATCAGGGGAGACTTCACCCACTGGCATCCTGCATGAAGTCTCTGTTCAATGGTCGGGCAAAACGTAAAACAATCATCAGCAAATAGTTAAGCGGCATGTAGTGGAGCCAGTCACGGCAGGGAGAGAGAGAGAGAGAGAGAGAGAGAGAGAGAGAGAGAGAGAGAGAGAGAGAGAGAGAGGGGGAGAAGGGGGAGGAGAGAGGAGAGAGAGAGAGAGAGAGAGAGAGAGAGAGGAGAAGGGGAGAGAGAGAGAGAGAGAGAGAGGAGAGAGAGAGAGAGAGGAGAGAGGAGAGAGAGGGGGGGAGAGAGGGAGAGAGAGAGAGAGAGGGGGAGAGAGGGGAGAGAGAGAGGGAGAGGGAGAGAGAGAGAGAGAGAGAGAGAGAGGGGGGGGAGACGGGAGAGAGAGAGAGGGGAGAGGGGGAGAGAGAGAGAGGGGGGGAGACAGGGGGGAGAGAGGGGGAGAGAGAGAGGGGAGACAGAGGGGGAGAGAGAGAGAGAGAGAGAGGGGGGGAGAGAGGGAGAGAGAGAGAGAGGGGGGGGGAGAGAGGGGGAGAGAGAGAGAGAGAGGGGGGAGAGAGGGGGAGAGAGAGAGAGGGGAGAGGGGGGAGAGAGGGGGAGAGAGAGAGAGGGGAGACAGAGGGGGAGACAGAGAGAGAGAGAGAGGGGGGGAGAGATGGGAGAGAGAGAGGGGGAGAGAGAGAGAGAGAGAGAGGGGGAGAGAGAGAGAGAGAAAGAGAGAGAGGGGGAGAGGGGAGAGAGGGGGAGAGAGAGAGAGAGAGGGGGGGGGAGAGGGGGGAGAGAGAGAGAGAGAGAAAGAGAGAGAGGGGAGAGGGGGAGAGAGGGGGAGAGAGAGAGAGAGAGAGAGGGGGGAGAGAGAGAGAGAGAGAGGGGGGGGGGAGGAGGGGGAGAGGGGGGGGGGGAGAGATGGGGAGAGAGAGAGAGAGATTTTTTTAAAATTTTTAATAAGACCTTTATTTAGCTTCCATATTCACATCCACACCTTGTGCTAATTACAAAAAATTACAATGGAATTAAAAACATACACAAAAATACACTTACAAAATTATGTAAGATAAGGCCCAAAACAAAGCTGTCCAGCACTGACTGAGGCTAGAACCCCCTCAAGCCTCCAATCGCCCTCGAACTCCCCAAACTCCAGCAGGAGCCGAGCCGAGGGGAATGACGTGTCTCCTCACATGAAGTGTGAACTTCTGCCTGTACGAGCCTATATGTCGTCACACCTGGGGCGGTATAAAGGTCGGTAGGCAAAACAACACGAGATAACCACGAGCGAACTAGATGCAATGCCGACCAGCTGCTGTGCCATAAACTGTACTAACCGACAATCTAATGATTGCAAAAAGAGCTTCTTTCGTCTGCCGTTGGAGCCAGAAAGAAGGAAGGCTTGTGTGAAAGCACTGAGGCTGCAAAATCCACAAACGACGACCCCAAATGTCCGTCAGCGCTGGAGCCTTGACAAATCTGCTGCCAAAGCTCGTCAAAGGGAATGTAGCCATGTAGTTCTGTTTCCACATGTTGTTGTTGTTACCATTTTAAGAAAGAAGATTGTCATCTGATTTTGAGTTTACTTTTGACTACTTTTCTGAAGACTTACCAAGGTGACTTATGAGCTGAAAAAGAACTAATGAGTCATGTTTCGAAATGTAATAGGAATCATACAAACAGTAAAACATTGTATAAACAAGTTTGGCTCTTAATTTTGGGAACATAACTTAAATGCAGTACCTCTGAATGCGTAGTAAAGGTTAATCACACAGATGTACACTTAACAATCTTTACTTTTGTTGCCTTGCTCTCACTATGCTGCCGCATACAGTAACTCAGTAACAGTAGTTTTGCTCTCATCAGTCTACTCTCTAAACATAGAAACTGAACCCAAATATGACTGAACATAACCTTGTAACATGAACTACAAAACTGTCTGTTTTTCCAGCCATTATACTGACACCAGCATCTACTTGAACGCAGAGTGTGTAGGCCTACTGCCAGTCATGCAATACAAACAGCCCAGCAGCTCTTGCCTATTTACACTGCGCATGTGCCGGAAAATACAGAAGTAAACAATAACAGCGATCACTCGTATACATTTGCGTCTTTGGGCTAAAAATAAGTTTCCAACGCTAATTTTATTTTTTCATCCTGCCAATTGTTTTGTATTTTCTCTTGTGAACCGGTGGAGACGAATGAGAGTGGAGTCTCCTGTGAAGTGTGGGCTAATGTCTGTAAACAGTGCACCTCGATTTAAAAGAAGAAAAAAAATCCTCTTGCTCTGAAAACCCCTGGACCCCTAGGAGTTTTTCTCCTAAAAGTTGGTTGTATTCATAATTTCACCTCCCATAAGTCCTGTCTCATCGCTTGTTATGCTTCACTGACCCGCAGAAAGCTCATGCCTCGGAAACAGACTGTATATATTGACAGTGTATTGTACTGTGGGTCTCGATGGGCTGCGGCTGTCTCCGCTTTGTGCTGACCAACACAAATCCATTTATTTGATCTTCCGCTGGACTGCTGACCTCACAGACATGCAGTCATTTCTACGGACAGAGCATAACTGCATTAGACTGACACAGGGATCAGCTTCATCCCCGAAAACAGCAGCGGCGCGCCAGGAGGGAGAGCGAGAGGACGAACCAAACAAAACGAAGAGACAGAGCCAGTCTTGTAGTCAGAATGTAAGCACACGGGTTAAAGAGGGGTATTATGCTTTTTTCAATCACATAGCACCAGTCTATAGCATACTACAATGATGACGTAACCTTCTGTTGGTCTGTATATGCAGTAAATTAAAATAACTGCCTTGAATAAAATTGCTCTCTTAAAATGGCTGTACTGAACGTCTTGAAATAGGCCTCTGTCTCTTTAAGAAGCTTTCCGACACGCCCCCTTCAGCACACTGCTGTGGCATCTAAACAACACTACTGTGCGGGGAGGGGCTCTGCTGAGCTGAGGAGCAGTGGTTGGTGGCTTGGCTGGTGACGAAAGGTCCAGAGGCATCTCCAGGAGGTGGGGGCGTTCCTAGGAGGACTGAGGCATTGCTACACCTAAATGGCTGCCGTCTAAGTTTTTACTGATTACTCAAAAATATGTGAATGAGCCAAGGCAACACTCCAGGCATGTGTTTAATGAGGGAATGACATAATAACATGATATAAAGCTTGAAAAAGTCGATTTTACATAATACCCCCCTTTAAAGGATTATTCAAACTATAGGCAGACCGCTGGCTTGTTTGTTTACTAGCCTTACATCTGGCTAGGAAAGGAAAACGTTTAAATCTTTCACTTTACTTAAGAGATCCAGACGGCACCAGTAATGGCCGTCATTTGGGTGGAGGATCATCCTATGTCTCAGTACTGGGACATTTTTTGGGTCTTCCACTTTTTTGTTCCATAACCCTCAGGATCTTTTAACGTGTTACTTGCGATCACCCTGATCAGAGTCCTAGGGTTAGGTTTAGGCTCAGGGGTTAGGACTATGATTAGGTTTAGGGATGGCAAATTTGATGTCAGTTGGGTATGGCTCCGATCTATCTCCAAGACGCTATCGTTCCATATCGGCCAACCAGAGACTCCGCTCTCAAAACTCAGGGCTACTAGTGATTCCTCAGGTCTCCAAAATCAGTGTAGGAGGAAGAGCCTTTAGCTACCAAGCTCCGGTTTTATGGAATAAACTCCCAGCTCACGTTAAAGAAGATTGAGGCTAGGCTCAAAACGTACCTCTGAGAATGAGCTTATGATCAGGTCAGTTAGGTAAAGCTCTAACCCACAGCCTGAAGTAAAGCTGCCTTAGAAGAAACACTGCTGTGGGAAGTAAGGTACACTGAGCACTATCCTCTTCTTACTGCAGACTTTGTCTTATTATGATACAATAAATCTTTTTATCTGAAGTTTTTATTTTTATTACATTTTAATACAATTACAAGAATGAAAACATAAAAGAAAGAAAAAGTTATATTCGAAATCTAATATATACAGTATACAAATACAGTAGGGGGGTGGGGTTGGGGGGGGAGGGGAGAGTATAGTAAAAACAAATTTTAAAAAATTATTCGGGTTGCGTTTTTATTGTTTCAGTTCTGCCTTGGTTTGTGGAGTTTCTGTGTATGTATGTGAATGTGTATGCAATGCAGGGGTGCATAGGTGCTATGTCAAATGTGGTCAAATTAGACTATATGTAAGTGTAATATATTAAACAAAACATACCGTAAATCCTCTAATATAGGCCGGGGCCTTTATTTACTCAAGCACATCAAGGACCAGGCCTTTATTGGAACCAGGCCAATATTAAAGACAGGCCTTTATTTTTATTTGAGCAAAACGGACGACCAGTAGAATGAAGAAAAACGTGATTTGTGTCCATTTGAACCTAAAATATTAGGTTCATTTATTAATTGATTGACTGCGGAATCTTCCGCAGTCAATCATTGGTTTTCATGTTCTTTAATTGATTGACTGCGGAACTTTCCGCAGTCAATTATTGGTTTCCGTTTCTTTATTATTATTATACCGACACATTTTTCCTGATTTTCTGCAGCTTTCAGCACTTTCATGCTTTGTGCAATTTCTGCAAGTTATGCATCAAAATGTTCCGCATGTTGAGGAGAATCCTGCTATTACTTTTGGGACTTCTGCAATTTACGGTTTTTCCGCAATCAGCCGATATTCGGACGATTTTTCCCATTGACGCATAATGGGGCTCCCGCAAATTCATGCTTTTCCGCATTTTTTCTGCAATTTCTGAAGTTTGTGCATGTTCAGCTTCCACAACTTGTGGTTTTTGAGAAAAAATTGGCCTTCTGCAGTTTTCCAGTTTTTTTCTATGGGAATTTGAAATTTTTGCATTGGTGTGTATGTGGTCTCTGCCCCATTAGTGTGTATGGCGAATCCAGCCAATGCGTTTTAATAGGATTTCTGGCACTCCATGTGTTTCAGCCATTTGTGCAGCTTCTGCAATTTCAGCATTTAGGCGATTTCAACAGTTTGACCAGTTCATGGAATTTAAAAAGTTTATGCAATATAAACAATTTATGCAAATTAACCACTTTATGGAATTTAACCAGTTACGCATTTTAACCAGTTTATGCAACATAACAATTTATGCCATTTAGGATTCATGACATTTAAACAGCTAATGCAGTTTATATAATTTATGCAAATTAATCAATTAATGCATTTTACCGTTTTTTTTTTGCAATTTAACCAGTTTATGCAACATAACAGTGCAATTTAAACTGTTCATGCATTTTACCGGTTTATGCAAATTAGATTATGCAAATTAACCAATTTATGCATTTTACAGTTTTTTTGCAATTTAACCAGTTTATGCAATTTATCCAGTTTATGCATTTTACCGGTTTATGCAATTTTACCAGTTTATGAACATTAGATTATGCAAATTAACCAATTTATGCAATTTCTGCATTCAATTCCCGCAGTTCCGCAGTCAATCGCAATGGCGCAGCCATTGCTGCATTTCTAGTATTATTGATTGACTGCGGAATCTTCCGCAGTCAATTATTGGTTTTCATGTTCTTTAATATTATTGATTGACTGCGGAATCTTCCGCAGTCAATTATTGGTTTTCATGTTCTTTAATATTATTGATTGACTGCGGAATCTTCCGCAGTCAATCATTGGTTTTCATGTTCTTTAATTGATTGACTGCGGAATTTTCCGCAGTCAATTATTGGTTTGCGTTTCTTTATTATTATTATTATTCCGGCACATTTTTCCTGATTTTCTGCACCTTTCAGCACTTTCATGCTTTGTGCAATTTCTGCAAGTTATGCATCAAAACGTTCCGCATGTTGAGGAGAATCCTGCTATTACTTTTGGGACTTCTGCGATTTACGGTTTTTCCGCAATCGGACGAAATACCGCACATTTTTCCCATTGACGCATAATGGGGCTCCCGCAAATTCATGCTTTTCCGCATTTTTTTCCGCAATTTCTGCAATTTCTGCAACTTGTGCATGTTCAGCTTCCGCAACTTGTGGGATTTGAGAAAAAATTGGCCTTCTGCAGTTTTCCAGTTTTTTTCTACAGGAATTTGAACTTTTTGCATTGGTGTGTATGTGGTCTCTGCTCCATTAGTGTGTATGGCGAATCCAGCCAATGTATTTTAATAGGATTTCTGGCTCTCCATGTGTTTCAGCCATTTGTGCAGCTTCTGCATCTTCAGCATTTAGGCGATTTCAACAGTTTGACCAGTTTATGGAATTTAAAAAGTTTATGCAATATAAACAATTTATGCAAATTAACCACTTTATGGAATTTAACCAGTTTACGCATTTTAACCAGTTTACGCATTTTAACCAGTTTATGCAACATAACAATTTATGCCATTTAGGATTTATGAAATTTAAACAGTTAATGCAGTTTATATAATTTATGCAAATTAACCAATTAATGCATTTGACCGTTTTTTTTGCAATTTAACCAGTTTATGCAACATAACAGTTTGTGCAATTTAAACTGTTCATGCATTTTACCGGTTTATGCAAATTAGATTATGCAAATTAACCAATTTATGCATTTTACAGTTTTTCTGCAATTTTACCAGTTTATGCAATTTCACCAGTTTATGAACATTAGATTATGCAAATTAACCAATTTATGCAAATTTATGCAATTTCTGCATTCGATTCCCGCAGTTCCGCAGTCAATCGCAATGGCGCAGCCATTGCTGCATTTCTAGTATTATTATTCCATCTTTTTCCTGATTTTCTGCAGCTTTCAGCACTTTCATGCTTTGTGCAATTTCTGCAAGTTATGCATCAAAACGTTCCGCATGTTGAGGAGAATCCTGCTATTACTTTTGGGACTTCTGCGATTTACGGTTTTTCCGCAATCGGACGAAATACCGCACATTTTTCCCATTGACGCATAATGGGGCTCCCGCAAATTCATGCTTTTCCGCATTTTTTTCCGCAATTTCTGCAATTTCTGCAACTTGTGCATGTTCAGCTTCCGCAACTTGTGGGATTGAGAAAAAATTGGCCTTCTGCAGTTTTCCAGTTTTTTTCTACAGGAATTTGAAATTTTTGCATTGGTGTGTATGTGGTCTCTGCTCCATTAGTGTGTATGGCGAATCCAGCCAATGCATTTAATAGGATTTCTGGCTCCATGTGTTTCAGCCATTTGTGCAGCTTCTGCAATTTCAGCATTTAGGCGATTTCAACAGTTTGACCAGTTTATGGAATTTAAAAAGTTTATGCAATATAAACAATTTATGCAAATTAACCACTTTATGGAATTTAACCAGTTTACGCATTTTAACCAGTTTACGCATTTTAACCAGTTTATGCAACATAACAATTTATGCCATTTAGGATTTATGAAATTTAAACAGCTAATGCAGTTTATATAATTTATGCAAATTAACCAATTAATGCATTTTACCGTTTTTTTTGCAATTTAACCAGTTTATGCAACATAACAGTTTGTGCAATTAAACTGTTCATGCATTTTACCGGTTTATGCAAATTAGATTATGCAAATTAACCAATTTATGCATTTTACAGTTTTTCTGCAATTTTACCAGTTTGTGCAATTTCACCAGTTTATGAACATTAGATTATGCAAATTAACCAATTTATGCAGATTTATGCAATTTCTGCATTCGATTCCCGCAGTTCCGCAGTCAATCGCAATGGCGCAGCCATTGCTGCATTTCTAGTTATTGATTGACTGCGGAATCTTCCGCAGTCAATTATTGGTTTTCATGTTCTTTAATATTATTATTATTATTCCATCTTTTCCTGAATTTCAGCACCTTTCAGCACTTTCATGCTTTGTGCAATTTCTGCAAGTTATGCATCAAAATGTTCCGCATGTTGACGAGAATCCTGCTATTACTTTTCGGACTTCTGCGATTTACGGTTTTTCCGCAATCGGACGAAATACCGAACATTTTCCATTGACGCATAATGGGGCTCCCGCAAATTCATGCTTTTCCGCATTTTTTTCCGCAATTTCTGCAATTTCTGCAATTTGTGCATGTTCAGCTTCCGCAACTTGTGGGTTTTGAGAAAAAATTGGCCTTCTGCAGTTTTCCACTTTTTTCTACGGGAATTTGAAATTTTTGCATTGGTGTGTATGTGGTCTCTGCCCCATTAGTGTGTATGGCGAATCCAGCCAATGCATTTTAATAGGATTTCTGGCACTCCATGTGTTTCAGCCATTTGTGCAGCTTCTGCAATTTCAGCATTTAGGCGATTTCAACAGTTTTACCAGTTTATGGAATTTAAAAAGTTTATGCAATATAAACAATTTATGCAAATTAACCACTTTATGGAATTTAACCAGTTTACGCATTTTAACCAGTTTACGCATTTTAACCAGTTTATGCAACATAACAATTTATGCCATTTAGGATTTATGAAATTTAAACAGTTAAGGCAGTTTATATAATTTATGCAAATTAACCAATTAATGCATTTTACTGTTTTTTTGCAATTTAACCAGTTTATGCAACATAACAGTTTGTGCAATTTAAACTGTTCATGCATTTTACCGGTTTATGCAAATTAGATTATGGAAATTAACCAATTTATGCATTTTACAGTTTTTTGCAATTTAACCAGTTTATGCAATCTTAAGTTCATGCAACATGAAAGTTTATGCATTTTACCGGTTTATGCAAATTAGATTATGCAAATTAACCAATTTATGCATTTTACAGTTTTTCTGCAATTTAACCAGTTTATGCAATTCATCCAGTTTATGCATTTTACCATTTTATGCAATTTCACCAGTTTATGAACATTAGATTATGCAAATTAACCAATTTATGCAATTTATGCAATTTATGCATTCGATTCCCGCAGTTCCGCAGTCAATCGCAATGGCGCAGCCATTGCTGCATTTCTAGTTATTATTATTCCATCTTTTTCCTGATTTTCTGCACCTTTCAGCACTTTCATGCTTTGTGCAATTTCTGCAAGTTATGCATCAAAACGTTCCGCATGTTGAGGAGAATCCTGCTATTACTTTCGGACTTCTACGATTTACGGTTTTTCCGCAATCGGACGAAATACCGAACATTTTTCCCATTGACGCATAATGGGGCTTCCGCAAATTCATGCTTTTCCGCATTTTTTTCCGCAATTTCTGCAATTTCTGCAATTTGTGCATGTTCAGCTTCCGCAACTTGTGGGTTTTGAGAAAA
Source organism: Neogobius melanostomus (assembly GCA_007210695.1). Lineage (NCBI taxonomy): Eukaryota > Metazoa > Chordata > Actinopteri > Gobiiformes > Gobiidae > Neogobius > Neogobius melanostomus. The sequence continues at coordinate 1,037,741 of VHKM01000355.1, forward strand.
AATTGGCCTTCTGCAGTTTTCCAGTTTTTTTCTACGGGAATTTGAAATTTTTGCATTGGTGTGTATGTGGCCTCTGCTCCATTAGTGTGTATGGCGAATCCAGCCAATGCATTTTAATAGGATTTCTGGCACTCCATGTGTTTCAGCCATTTGTGCAGCTTCTGCAATTTCAGCATTTAGGCGATTTCAACAGTTTGACCAGTTTATGGAATTTAAAAAGTTTATGCAATATAAACAATTTATGCAAATTAACCACTTTATGGAATTTAACCAGTTTACGCATTTTAACCAGTTTATGCAACATAACAGTTTGTGCAATTTAAACTGTTCATGCATTTTACCGGTTTATGCAAATTAGATTATGCAAATTAACCAATTTATGCATTTTACAGTTTTTCTGCAATTTTACCAGTTTATGCAATTTCACCAGTTTATGAACATTAGATTATGCAAATTAACCAATTTATGCAATTTATGCAATTTCTGCATTCGATTCCCGCAGTTCCGCAGTCAATCGCAATGGCGCAGCCATTGCTGCATTTCTAGTTATTGATTGACTGCGGAATCTTCCGCAGTCAATTATTGGTTTTCATGTTCTTTAATATTATTGATTGACTGCGGAATCTTCCGCAGTCAATTATTGGTTTTCATGTTCTTTAATATTATTATTATTATTATTCCATCTTTTTCCTGATTTTCTGCACCTTTCAGCACTTTCATGCTTTGTGCAATTTCTGCAAGTTATGCATCAAAACGTTCCGCATGTTGAGGAGAATCCTGCTATTACTTTTCGGACTTCTGCGATTTACGGTTTTTCCGCAATCGGACGAAATACCGAACATTTTTCCCATTGACGCATAATGGGGCTCCCGCAAATTCATGCTTTTCCGCATTTTTTTCCGCAATTTCTGCAATTTCTGCAATTTCTGCAATTTGTGCATGTTCAGCTTCCGCAACTTGTGGGTTTTGAGAAAAAATTGACCTTCTGCAGTTTTTCAGTTTTTTCTACGGGAATTTGAAATTTTGCATTGGTGTGTATGTGGCCTCTGCTCCATTAGTGTGTATGGCGAATCCAGCCAATGCATTTTAATAGGATTTCTGGCACTCCATGTGTTTCAGCCATTTGTGCAGCTTCTGCAATTTCAGCATTTAGGCGATTTCAACAGTTTGACCAGTTTATGGAATTTAAAAGTTTATGCAATATAAACAATTTATGCAAATTAACCACTTTATGGAATTTAACCAGTTTACGCATTTTAACCAGTTTATGCAACATAACAATTTATGCCATTTGGATTCATGAAATTTAAACAGTTCATGCAGTTTATATAATTTATGCAAATTAACCAATTAATGCATTTTACTGTTGTTTTGCAATTTAACCAGTTTATGCAACATAACAGTTTGTGCAATTTAAACTGTTCATGCATTTTACCGGTTTATGCAAATTAGATTATGCAAATTAACCAATTTATGCATTTACAGTTTTCTGCAATTTTACCAGTTTATGCAATTTCACCAGTTTATGAACATTAGATTATGCAAATTAACCAATTTATGCAATTTATGCAATTCTGCATTCGATTCTCGCAGTTCCGCAGTCAATCGCAATGGCGCAGCCATTGCTGCATTTCTAGTTATTGATTGACTGCGGAATCTTCCGCAGTCAATCATTGGTTTCATGTTCTTAATATTATTGATTGACTGCGGAATCTTCCGCAGTCAATTATTGGTTTTCATGTTCTTTAATATTATTATTATTATTATTCCATCTTTTTCCTGATTTTCTGCACCTTTCAGCACTTTCATGCTTTGTGCAATTTCTGCAAGTTATGCATCAAAACGTTCCGCATGTTGAGGAGAATCCTGCTATTACTTTTCGGACTTCTGCGATTTACGGTTTTTCCGCAATCGGACGAAATACCGAACATTTTCCCATTGACGCATAATGGGGCTCCCGCAAATTCATGCTTTTCCGCATTGTTTTCCGCAATTTCTGCAATTTCTGCAATTTGTGCATGTCAGCTTCCGCAACTTGTGGGTTTTGAGAAAAAATTGGCCTTCTGCAGTTTTCCAGTTTTTTTCTACGGGAATTTGAAATTTTTGCATTGGTGTGTATGTGGTCTCTGCTCCATTAGTGTGTATGGCGAATCCAGCCAATGCATTTTAATAGGATTTCTGGCACTCCATGTGTTTCAGCCATTTGTGCATCTTCTGCAATTTCAGCATTTAGGCGATTTCAACAGTTTGACCAGTTTATGGAATTTAAAAAGTTTATGCAATATAAACAATTTATGCAAATTAACCACTTTATGGAATTTAACCAGTTTACGCATTTTAACCAGTTTACGCATTTTAACCAGTTTATGCAACATAACAATTTATGCCATTAGGATTTATGAAATTTAAACAGTTAATGCAGTTTATATAATTTATGCAAATTAACCAATTAATGCATTTTACTGTTTTTTTTGCAATTTAACCAGTTTATGCAACATAACAGTTTGTGCAATTTAAACTGTTCATGCATTTTACCGGTTTATGCAAATTAGATTATGCAAATTAACCAATTTATGCATTTTACAGTTTTTCTGCAATTTTACCAGTTTATGCAATTTCATCAGTTTATGAACATTAGATTATGCAAATTAACACATTTATGCAATTTATGCAATTTATGCATTCGATTCCCGCAGTTCCGCAGTCAATCGCAATGGCGCAGCCATTGCTGCATTTCTAGTTGATTGACTGCGGAATTTTCCGCAGTCAATTATTGGTTTGCGTTTCTTTATGATTGACTGCGGAATTTCCGCAGTCAATTATTGGTTTTCGTTTCTTTATTATTATATTATTATATTATTCCCGCACATTTTTCCTGATTTTCTGCACCTTTCAGCACTTTCATGCTTGTGCAATTTCTGCAAGTTATGCATCAAAACGTTCCGCATGTGAGGAGAATCTGCTATTACTTTTCGGACTTCTGCGATTTACGGTTTTCCGCAATCGGACGAAATACCGCACATTTTTCCCATTGACGCATAATGGGGCTCCCGCAAATTCATGCTTTTCCGCATTTTTTTCCGCAATTTCTGCAATTTCTGCAATTTGTGCATGTTCAGCTTCCGCAACTTGTGGGTTTTGAGAAAAATTGGCCTTCTGCAGTTTTCCATTTTTTTTCTACGGGAATTTGAAATGTTTGCATTGGTGTGTATGTGGTCTCTGCTCCATTAGTGTGTATGGCGAATCCAGCCAATGCATTTTAATAGGATTTCTGGCTCTCCATGTGTTTCAGCCATTTGTGCAGCTTCTGCAATTTCAGCATTTAGGCGATTTCAACAGTTTGACCAGTTATGGAATTTAAAAAGTTTATGCAATATAAACAATTTATGCAAAATTAACCACTTTATGGAATTTAACCAGTTTACGCATTTTAACCAGTTTACGCATTTTAACCAGTTTATGCAACATAACAATTTATGCCATTTAGGATTTATGAAATTTAAACAGTTAATGCAGTTTATATAATTTATGCAATTAACCAATTAATGCATTTTACTGTTTTTTTTGCAATTTAACCAGTTTATGCAACATAACAGTTTGTGCAATTTAAACTGTTCATGCATTTACCGGTTTATGCAAATTAGATTATGCAAATTACCCAATTTATGCATTTACAGTTTTTCTGCAATTTAACCAGTTTATGCAATTCACCAGTTTATGAACATTAGATTATGCAATAACCAATTTATGCAATTTATGCAATTTCTGCATTCGATTCCCGCAGTTCCGCAGTCAATCGCAATGGCGCAGCCATTGCTGCATTTCTAGTTATTATTATTATTCCGGCACATTTTCCTGATTTTCTGCACCTTTCAGCACTTTCATGCTTTGTGCAATTTCTGCAAGTTATGCATCAAAACGTTCCGCATGTTGAGGAGAATCCTGCTATTACTTTTGGGACTTCTGCGATTTACGGTTTTTCCGCAATCGGACGAAATACCGCACATTTTTCCCATTGACGCATAATGGGGCTCCCGCAAATTCATGCTTTTCCGCATTTTTTTCCGCAATTCTGCAATTTCTGCAACTTGTGCATGTTCAGCTTCCGCAACTTGTGGGATTGAGAAAAAATTGGCCTTCTGCAGTTTTCCAGTTTTTTCTACAGGAATTTGAACTTTTGCATTGGTGTGTATGTGGTCTCTGCTCCATTAGTGTGTATGGCGAATCCAGCCAATGTATTTTAATAGGATTTCTGGCTCTCCATGTGTTTCAGCCATTTGTGCAGCTCTGCAATTTCAGCATTTAGGCGATTTCAACAGTTTGACCAGTTTATGGAATTTAAAAGTTTATGCAATATAAACAATTTATGCAAATTAACCACTTTATGGAATTTAACCAGTTTACGCATTTAACCAGTTATGCAACATAACAATTTATGCCATTAGGATTTATGAAATTTAAACAGTTAATGCAGTTTATATAATTTATGCAAATTAACCAATTAATGCATTTGACCGTTTTTTGCAATTTAACCAGTTTATGCAACATAACAGTTTGTGCAATTTAAACTGTTCATGCATTTTACCGGTTTATGCAAATTAGATTATGCAAATTAACCAATTTATGCATTTTACAGTTTTTCTGCAATTTTACCAGTTTATGCAATTTCACCAGTTTATGAACATTAGATTATGCAAATTAACCAATTTATGCAAATTTATGCAATTTCTGCATTCGATTCCCGCAGTTCCGCAGTCAATCGCAATGGCGCAGCCATTGCTGCATTTCTAGTTATTATTCCATCTTTTTCCTGATTTTCTGCAGCTTTCAGCACTTTCATGCTTTGTGCAAATTCTGCAAGTTATGCATCAAAACGTCCGCATGTTGAGGAGAATCCTGCTATTACTTTTGGGACTTCTGCGATTTACGGTTTTTCCGCAATCGGACGAAATACCGCACATTTTCCCATTGACGCATAATGGGGCTCCCGCAAATTCATGCTTTTCCGCATTTTTTTCCGCAATTTCTGCAATTTCTGCAACTTGTGCATGTTCAGCTTCCGCAACTTGTGGGATTTGAGAAAAATTGCCTTCTGCAGTTTTCCAGTTTTTCTACAGGAATTTGAAATTTTTGCATTGGTGTGTATGTGGTCTCTGCTCCATTAGTGTGTATGGCGAATCCAGCCAATGTATTTTAATAGGATTTCTGCTCTCCATGTGTTTCAGCCATTTGTGCAGCTTCTGCAATTTCAGCATTTAGGCGATTTCAACAGTTTGACCAGTTTATGGAATTTAAAAAGTTTATGCAATATAAACAATTTATGCAAATTAACCACTTTATGGAATTTAACCAGTTTACGCATTTTAACCAGTTTACGCATTTGAACCAGTTATGCAACATAACAATTTATGCCATTTAGGATTTATGAAATTTAAACAGCTAATGCAGTTTATATAATTTATGCAAATTAACCAATTAATGCATTTTACCGTTTTTTGCAATTTAACCAGTTATGCAACATAACAGTTTGTGCAATTAAACTGTTCATGCATTTTACCGGTTTATGCAAATTAGATTATGCAAATTAACCAATTTATGCATTTTACAGTTTTTCTGCAATTTTACCAGTTTATGCAATTTCACCAGTTTATGAACATTAGATTATGCAAATTAACCAATTTATGCAGATTTATGCAATTTCTGCATTCGATTCCCGCAGTTCCGCAGTCAATCGCAATGGCGCAGCCATTGCTGCATTTCTAGTTGATTGACTGCGGAATCTTCCGCAGTCAATCATTGGTTTTCATGTTCTTTAATTGATTGACTGCGGAATCTTCCGCAGTCAATTATTGGTTTTCATGTTCTTTAATATTATTATTATTATTCCATCTTTTTCCTGATTTTCTGCACCTTTCAGCACTTCATGCTTTGTGCAATTTCTGCAAGTTATGCATCAAAACGTTCCGCATGTTGAGGAGAATCCTGCTATTACTTTTCGGACTTCTGCGATTTACGGTTTTCCGCAATCGTACGAAATACCGCACATTTTCCCATTGACGCATAATGGGGCTCCCGCAAATTCATGCTTTTCCGCATTTTTTTTCCGCAATTTCTGCAATTTCTGAACTTTGTGCATGTTCAGCTTCCGCAACTTGTGGTTTTGAGAAAAAATTGGCCTTCTGCAGTTTCCAGTTTTTTTCTACGGGAATTTGAAATTTTTGCATTGGTGTGTATGTGGTCTCTGCCCCATTAGTGTGTATGGCGAATCCAGCCAATGTATTTTAATAGGATTTCTGGCTCTCCATGTCTTTCAGCCATTTGTGCAGCTTCTGCAATTTCAGCATTTAGACGATTTCAACAGTTTGACCAGTTTATGGAATTTAAAAAGTTTATGCAATATAAACAATTTATGCAAATTAACCACTTATGGAATTTAACCAGTTTACGCATTTTTTAACCAGTTTATGCAACATAACAATTTATGCCATTTAGGATTTATGAAATTTAAACAGTTAATGCAGTTTATATAATTTATGCAAATTAACCAATTAATGCATTTTACCGTTTTTTTGCAATTTAACCAGTTTATGCAACATAACAGTTTGTGCAATTTAAACTGTTCATGCATTTTACCGGTTTATGCAAATTAGATTATGCAAATTAACCAATTCATGCATTTTAACAGTTTTTCTGCAATTTTACCAGTTTATGCAATTTCACCAGTTTGAACATTAGATTATGCAAATTAAGCAATTTATGCAAATTTATGCAATTTCTGCATTCGATTCCCGCAGTTCGCAGTCAATCGCAATGGCGCAGCCATTGCTGCATTTCTAGTATTATTATTATTCCATCTTTTTCCTGATTTTCTGCAGCTTCAGCACTTCATGCTTGTGCAATTTCTGCAAGTTATGCATCAAAACGTTCCGCATGTTGAGGAGAATCCTGCTATTACTTTTGGGACTTCTGCGATTTACGGTTTTTCCGCAATCGACGAAATACCGCACATTTTTCCCATTGACGCATAATGGGGCTCCCGCAACTTCATGCTTTTCCGCATTTTTTCCGCAATTTCTGCAATTTCTGCAACTTGTGCATGTTCAGCTTCCGCAACTTGTGGGATTTGAGAAAAAATTGGCCTTCTGCAGTTTTCCAGTTTTTTCTACAGGAATTTGAACTTTTTTGCATTGGTGTGTATGTGGTCTCTGCTCCATTAGTGTGTATGGCGAATCCAGCCAATAGGATTCTGGCTCTCCATGTGTTTCAGCCATTTGTGCAGCTTCTGCATCTTCAGCATTTAGGCGATTTCAACAGTTTGACCAGTTTATGGAATTTAAAAAGTTTATGCAATATAAACAATTTATGCAAATTAACCACTTTATGGAATTTAACCAGTTTATGCATTTTGACCAGTTTACGCATTTTAACCAGTTTATGCAACATAACAATTTATGCCATTTAGGATTTATGAAATTAAACAGTTAATGCAGTTTATATAATTTATGCAAATTAACCAATTAATGCATTTTACCGTTTTTTTTGCAATTTAACCAGTTTATGCAACATAACAGTTGTGCAATTAAATCTGTTCATGCATTTTACCGGTTTTATGCAAAATAGATTATGGTATGCAAATTAACCAATTTATTGCATTTTTACAGTTTTCTGCAATTTTCCAAGTTTAGATGCAATTTCACCAGTTTATGAACATAATTTATGCCAAATTAACCAATTTATGCAAATTTTCTTTTCCTGCAATTTCCTGCCAATTCGATTTCCCGCAGTTCCGCAGTCATTCGCAATTGGCGGCAGCCATTGCTCGCATTTCCTAGTTGATTGACTGCGGAACTTTTCCGCAAGTCATTATTGGTTTTCAATGTTGCTTTTATATTAATTATTATTATTATTCCTACTTTTTTTCCTGATTTTTCTGGCAACCTTTCAGCACTTTTCATGCTTTTGGTGCAAGTTTTCTGCAAGTTATGCAGTCAAAACGTTCCCGCATGTTGAGGAGAACCTGCTATACTTTTCGGACTTCTGCGATTTACGGCTTTTTCCGCAATCGACGAAATACCGAACTTTTTTCCATTGACGCATAAGGGGCCCCGCAAACTATCGCTTTCCGCATTTTTTTTCCCGCGCATTTTTTCTTTCTGCAATTTCCTTGCAATTTGGTGCATGTTCGCCTTCCCGCAACTTGTGGGTTTTGAAGAAAAAATTGCCTTCTGCAGTTTTCCAGTTTTTTTCTAGCGGAATTTTAAAAATTTTTGCATTGGTGTGGTAATGTGGTCTCTGCCCCATTAGTGTGTATGGCGAATCCAGCCAATGGCATTTTAATAGGATTTCTGGGATCTTCCATGTGTTTCAGGCATTTTGTGCAGTCTTCTTCTGGCAATTTCAGCATTTAGGCCGCATTTCAACAGTTTGACCAGTTTATGAATTTTTAAAAAGTTTATGCAATATAAACAATGTATGCAAATTAACCCTTTATGGCAATTTAAACCAGTTTACGCATTTTAACCAGTTTACGCATTTTTAACCAGTTTATGCAACATAACAATTTATGCATTTAGATTTATGAAATTTAATACAGTTAATGCAGTTTATATAATTTATGCAATTAAACCAATTAATGCATTTTACTTGTTTTTTTTTTTGCAATAATCAGTTTATGCAACATTAAAAGTTTGTGGCAATTTTAAAACTGTAATGCATTTTTATCCGGTTTTATGCAAATAGATTATGCAACATTAAACCAATTGATGTATTTTACATTTTTCTGCAATTTAACCAGTTTATGCAATTTATTCCAGGTTTATCGATTTTACCAGTTTATGCAATTTCACCAGTTTATGAACATTAGATTATGCAAATTAACCAATTTATGCATTTTACAGTTTTTCTGCCAATTTTACCAATTATGCTATTTCACCAGCTTTATGAACATTTAGATTATGCCAAATTAAACCAATTTAATGCAAAACATTTATGCAATTTCTGCATTCGATTCCCGCAGTTCCGCAATCAATCGCAATGGGCGCGCACAGCCATTTGCTGCATTCTAGTTAATGATTGACTGCGGCAATTTTCCGAGTCAATTATGGTTTCAGCTTTCTTTATTGCATTGACTGCGGAATCTTTCCGCAGTCAATCATTGGTTTTCATGTTCTTTTAATATTATTCCATCTTTTCCTGATTTTCTGCACCTTTCAGCACTTTTCATGCTTGTGCAATTTCTCAAGTATGCATCAAAACTTCCGCATGTTTGGGAGAATCCTGCTTATTACTTTTGGACCTTCTGCAAATTTACGTTTTTCCGCCAATCGGACGAAATACCGCCACAATTTTTCCCATGACTTATTAATGGGGCTTCCCGCAAATTCATGCTTTTCCGCCATTTTTTTTCCGCAAGTTTCTGCCAATTTCTGCAATTTGTGCATGTTCAGCTTCCGCAACTGTGGGTTTTTGAGAAAAAATTGGCCTTTCTGCGTTATCCAGTTTTCTACGGGAATTTGAAATTTTTGCATTGGTGTGTATGTGGTCTCTGCTCCATTAGTGTGTTAGGCGAATCCAAGCCAATTGCATTTTAATAGGATTTCTGGCTTGTATGTGTTTCAGCCATTTGTGCAGCTTCTGCAATTTTCAGCATTTAGTGCGATTTCAAAACAGTTTTGACCCAGTTTATGGAATTTTAAAAAAGTTTATGCAATATAAACAATTTATGCAAATTAACCCACTGTTATGCGATTTAACCAGTTTTACGCATTATTAACCAGTTTACGCATTTTAACAGTTTATGCCGCAACATAACATTTATGCCATTTAGGTTTATGAAATTTAAAACAGTTAATGCAGTTTATATAATTTATGCAAATAACAATGTAATGCATTTTACAGTTTTTTTTTGCAATTTTAACCAGTTTATGCCAACATAACAGTTTTGTGCAATTAATCTGTTCATGCAATTTTTACCGGTTTTATGCAAATTATGATTATGCAAATTAACCAATTTATGCATTTTCTACAGTTTTTCTGCAATTTGGACCAGTTTTATGCAATTTCACCAGTTTATGAACATAAGTTTATGCAAGATTAACCAATTTATGCAAATTTATGCAATTTCTGCATTTCGATCCGCAGTTCCGGCAGTCAATCGCAATGGCGCAGCCATTGCTGCATTTCTTAGTTATTATTATTATTATTATTATTATTCCCGCACATTTTTCCTGATTTTCTGCAACCTTTCAGCACTTCATGGCTTTGTGCACATTTCTGCAAGTTATGCATCAAAAAACGTTCCGCATGTTCGAGGGAGAATCCTGCTATTACTTTTCGGACTTCTGCGATTTACGTTTTTCCGCAATCGGACGAAATACAACATTTTTCCATTGACGCATAATGGGCTACCGCAAATTCATGCTTTTCCGCATTTTTTTTCCGCCAATTTCTGCAAATTTCTGGCAATTTGTGCATGTTCAGCTTCCGCAAACGTCCCCCCTGTTGGGTTTTGCAAGAAAAATTGGCCTTCTGCAGTTTTCAGTCTTTTCTACGGGAATTTTTGAAATTTGCATTGTTGTGTATGTGGCTCTGCCCCATTTAGTGTGTTATGGCGGAAATCCAGCCAATGCATTTTAATAGGATTTCATTGCACATCCAAGTGTTTTCAGCCATTTGTTGCAGCTTCTGCCAATTTCAGCTTTAGGCGATTTGCAACAGTTTTGACCAGTTTATTGGAATTTAAAAAGTTTTATTTGCAATATAAACAATTTATGCAAATTAACCACTTTATGGAATTTAACCAGTTTACGCCATTTTAAACCAGTTTATGCAACATAAACAATTCCATTGCCATTTAGGCGATTTATGAAATTCTAAACAGTTTAATTGCAGTTTATATAATTTATGCAAATTAACCAATTAAATTGCATTTTCCTGTTTTTTTGCAATTTAACCAGTTTATGCAAACATAACAGTTTCTGCAAATTTAAACTGTTCATGCATTTACCGGTTTATGCCAATTAGATATGCAAATTAACCAAAATTTATGCCATTTTTGTACAGTTTTTGCAAATTTAACCAGTTTATGCAATCTTTAAGTTCATGGCAACATGAAGTTTATGCATTTTTACCAGTTTATGCAATTTTCACCATTAATGAACATTAGATTATGGCAAATTAACCAATTTATGCCAATTTATGCAATTTTTGCATTTGAATTACCGGCAGTTTCCGCGTTCAATCGGCAATGGCGCAGCCATGCGGCATTCTAGTTAATTTATTCCATCTTTTTTCCTGATTTTCTGCACCTTTCAGCACTTTCATGCTTTTGTGCAATTTCTGCAAGTTATGCATCAAAACGTTCCGCATGTTGAGGAGGAATCCTGCTATTACTTTTCGCCGACTTCTGCGATTTTACGGTTTTTCCGCAATCGACGACAATACGAACATCCATTGACGCATAATGGGGCTCCCGCAAATTTTATGCTTTTTCCGCATTTTTTTCCGCAATTTCTGCAAATTCTGCAATTTGTGCATGTTCAGCTTCCGCACACTGTGGTTTTGAGAAAAATTGCATTGGTTGTGTATGTGGCCTCCTGCTCCATTAGTGTGATATGGCGAAATCCAGCCAATTTCATTAATAGGGATTTTCTGGCACTCCATGTGTTTCAGCCATTTGTGCGCTTCTCAATTTTTCAGCATTTTAGGCGATTTCAACGTTTGACCAGTTATGGAATTTAAAACAGTTTATGCAATATAAAACAATTTTATTGCAAATTAACCACTTTATGGAAATTTAAACCAGTTTACGCATTTTTAACCAGTTTTATGCAACATAACAATTTATGCCATTAGGATTTATTGAAAATTAAACAGTTCATGCAGTTTATATAATTTATGCAAATTAACAATTAATGCATTTTACTGTTGTTTTCAATTAACCGTTATTGCAACATAACCAGTTTGTGCAATTTAAAACTGTTCATGCATTTTACCGGTTTATTGCCAAATTAGGATGTATGGCAAATTAACCAATTTATGCATTTTACAGTTTTTCTGCCAATTTACCAGTTTTATGCAATTTCACCAGTTTGATGAACATTAGATTATGGCAAATTAACAAATTTATCGCAATTATGGCATTGCAATTTTCGTGCATTCGATTCTCGCAGTTCCGCAGTCAATCGCAATGCGCCAAAGCCATTGCTGCATTCTAGTTATTTGATTGACTGCGGAATCTTCCGCAGGTCAATTATTGGTTTTCATGTTCTTTAATATTATTATTGATGGACTGCGGAATCTTCCGCAGTCAATCATTGGTTTTCATGTTCTTTAACTATTATTATTATTCCATCTTGTTTCCTGATTTTCTGCAGCTTTCAGCACTTTCATGACTTTGTGCAATTTCTGCAAGTTATGCATCAAAACGTTCCGCGATGTTGAGGAGAATCCTGCTATTACTTTTGGGACTTCTGCGATTTACAGGTTTTTTCCGCAATCGACGAAATACCGCCACATTTTTCCATTGACGCATAAGGGGCTCCCGCGCAAAATTTTCATGCTTCTTCCGCATTTTTTTTTCCGCAATTTCTTGCAATTTCTGGCAAACTTGTGCATATTCAGCTGTTCCGCACTTGTGGATTGAGAAAAAAATTGCCTGTCTGGCGCAAGTTTTCCAGTTTTTTTTCTACAGGAATTTGAAATTTTTTGTCATTGTGTGTATGTGGTCTCTGCTTCCATTCAGTGTGTATGGCGAACCAGCAATGGCATTTTAATAGGATTCTGGCTCCATGTGTTTTCAGCCATTTGTGCAGCTTCTGCAAATTTCAGCCATTTAGGCGATTTCAACAGTTTGACCAGTTTATGGAATTTAAAAAGTTTATGCAATATAAACAATTTATGCAAATTTAAACCACTTTATGGAATTTTAACCAGTTTACGCATTTTAACCCAGTTTTACGCATTTTACCAGTTTTATGCAACATAACAATTTATTGCCATTTAGGATTTATGAAATTTAAACAGGCTTCAATGCCAGTTTATATAATTTATGCAAAATTAACCAATTAATGCATTTTTACCGTTTTTTTGCAATTTAACCAGTTTTATGCAACATAACAGTTTGTGCCAATTAAACTGTTCATGCATAACCGGTTTATTGCAAATTAGATTTATGCAAATTAACCAATTTATGCATGTTTTACAGTTTTTCTGGGGCGCAAAAAAATTTACCAGTTTAATGCAAATTTCACCAGTTATAACATTAGGATTATGCAAACTTAACCAATTTATGCAGATTTATGCAATTTCTGCATTTCGATTCCCGCAGTTCCGCAGTCAATCGCAACTGGCGGCAGCCATTGCTGCATTTCTAGTTGATCTGCCGGAATTTTCCGCAGTCAATTATTGGTTTGCGTTTTTATTATTATATGTAAATTCGGCACCATTTCCCCTGATTTTCTTGCCACCTTTCAGCACTTTCATGGCTTTGTGCAAATTTCTGCAAGTTATGCATTCAAAATACGTTCCGCATGTTGAGAGAGAATTCCTGCTATTTACTTTTGGACTTCTGCGATTTTACGGTTTTTCCGCAAATCGGACGGGGAAATACCGCACATTTTTCCATTGACGCATAATGGCGGCTCCCGCAAATTCATGCTTTCCGCATTTTTTTCCGCAATTTCTGCAATTTCTGCAACTCCTGTGCATGTTCAGCTCCGCCAACTTGTGGGATTTGAGAAAAAATTGGCCTTCTGCAGTTTTCCAGTTTTCTTTTCTACGGAATTGAACTTTTTGCATTGGCTGTGTATGTTGTGGTCTTCTGCTCCATTAGTGTGTATGGCGAATCCAGCCAATGTATTTAATAGGATTTCTGCGCTCTCATGTTGTTTCAGCCATTTGGTGCAGGGCTTCTGCATCTTCAGCATTTAGGCGATTCAACAGTTTGACCAGTTTATGCAATTTAAAAAGTTTATGCAATATAAACAATTTATGCAAATGTAACCACTTTATGAATTAACCAGTTTACGCATTTTAACCATTACGCATTTTAACCAGTTTATGCCAACATAACAATTTATGCCATTTAGGTTTATGAATTTAAACAGGTTAATGCAGTTTATATAATTTTATGCAAACTTAACCAATTAATGCATTTGACCGTTTTTGTTTTTTTTTGCAAATTTTAACCAGTTTATTGGCAACATAACAGTTTTGTGCAATTTAAAACTGTCATGCATTTTACCGGTTTATGCCAAATTAGATTATCAAATTTAAACCCAATTTATGCATTTTACAGTTTTTCTTGCAAATTTACCAGTTTATGCAATTTCACCAGTTTTATTGAACATTATTATTATGCAAATTAACCAATTTATTCAAAATTTATGCAATTTTCTGCATTCGATTACCCGCAGTCGCAGTCAATCGCATGCGCAGCCATTGCGCGCATTTCTGTTATTATTATTATTCCATTTCTTTTTCCTAGCATTTTCTGCACTTTTCAGCACTTTTCATTGCTTGTTGCAATTTTCTGCAAGTATATTGCATCAAAACGTTCCGCATTGCTTGAGGGAGAATCCTGCTATTACTTTTCGGACTTCTGCGGATTTACGGTTTTTCCGGCAATCGAACGAAATACCGAACATTTTTCCATTGACGCATAATGCGGCTCCGCAAATTCATGCTTTTCCGCACTTGTTTCCGCAATTTCTTGCAATTTTCTGCAAATTTGTGCATGTTCATGCTCCGGCCACTTGTGGGATTTGAGAAAAATTGGGCCTCTGCAGTTTTCCAGTTTTTTTCTACAAGGAATTTTGAAACTTTTTTTGCATTGGTGTGTTATGTGGTCTCTGCTCCATTAGTTGTGGTTATTGGCGAATCCAGCAATGCAATTTTAATAGGATTCTGGCACTCCATGTGTTCAGCCAATTTGTGCAGCTTCTGCAATTTCAGCATTTAGGCGATTTCAACAGTTTGAACCAGTTATGCGAATTTTAAAAAGTTTAGCAATATTAAACAATTTTATGCAAATTAACCACTTTATGGAAATTTAACCAGTTACGCATTTTAACCAGTTTACGCATTTTACCCAGTTTATGCAACATAAACAAGTTCTATGCCATTTAGGATTTATGAAATTTAAACAGTTAATGCAGTTTATATAATTTATGCAAATTAAACCAATGTAATGCATTTTACCTGTTTTTTTTTTGCAATTTAACCAAGTTTATGCAACATAACAGTTTGTGGAATTTAAACTGTTCATGCCATTTACCGGTTTATGCAAATTAGATTATTGCAAATTAACCAATTTATCATTTACAGGCTTTTCTGCCAATTTTACCAGTTTATGCAAATTTCATCAGTTTATGAACATTAGATTATCAAAATTAACACATTTATGCAATTGTCTATGCAATTTATTGCATTCGATTCCCGCAGTTCCGCAGGTCAATCGCAATGGCGCAGCCATTGCTGCATTTCTAGTTATTATTCCATCTTTTTCCTGATTTCTGCCACCTTTCAGCACTTTCATGCTTTGTGCAATTTCTGCAAGTTATGCATCAAAACGTTTCCGCATTGAGAGAGAAATCCTGCTATTACTTTTCGGACTTCTGCGATTTACGGTTTTTTTCCGCAATCGGACGAAATACCGACATTTTTCCCATTGACGCATAATGGGGCCCGCAAATTCATGCTTTTCCGCATTTTTTCCGGGCAATTCTGCAATTTCTGCCAATTTGTGCATGTTCAGCTTCCGCAACTTGTGGTTTTGACGAAAAAATTGACCTTCTGCACGTTTTTTCAGTTTTTTTTCACAGGAATTTGAAATTTTGCATGTGTGTATGTGGCCTCTGCTCCATTAGTGTATGGCGGAATCCAGCCAATGCATTTTAATAGGATTTCTGGCACTCCATGTGTTTCAGCCATTTGTGCAGCTCTGCATTTCAGCATTTAGGCGATTTCAACAGTTTGACCAGTTTATGAATTTAAAAAGTTTTATGCAATATAAAACAATTTATGCAATTAACCCACTTTATGGAATTTAACCAGTTTTTACGCATTTTAACCAGTTTATGCAACATAACCAATTTTATGCCCATTTAGGATTTATTGAATTTAAACAGTTCATGCAGTTTATATAACTTTATTGCAAATTAACCAATTAATTGCATTTTACTGTTGTTTTTGCAATTTTAACCAAGTTTATGCAACATAAACAGTTTGTGCAATTTAAACTGTTCATGCATTTTACCGGTTTATGCAAATTGAGATTATGCAATTAACCAATTTATGCATTTTACAGTTTTTTTCTGCAATTTTACCAGTTTATGCAATTTCACCAGTTTATTGAAACATTAGATTATGCAAATTAACAATTTATGCAATTTATGCAATTTCTGCATTCGATTCTCGCAGTTCCGCAGTCAATCGCAATGGCGCAGCCATTGCTGCATTTCTAGTTGTTGACTGCGTGAATCTTCCGCAGTCAATTCATTGGTTTTCATTTCTTTAATTGATTGACTGCTGGAACTTTCCGCAGTCCATAATTGGTTTGCGGTCTTTATTATTATTATTATTCCCGGCAACATTTTCCTTGATTTTCTGCCACCTTTAGCACTTTCATTGCTTTGTCAATTTTCGTGCAAGTTATGCATCAAAACGTTACCGCATCTGTTGAAGGAGAATCCTGCTATTACTTTTGGGAGGTCTGCGGATTTACCGTTTTTCCGCAATCGGACGAAATACCGCACATTTTTTCCCATTGACGCATAATGGCCGGCTCCCGCAAATTCATGGCTTTTTCCGCATTTTTTTCCGCAATTTTCTGCCAATGTTCTGCTCAATTTCTGCATGTTCAGCTTCCGCAACTTGTTGGGATTTGAGAAAAAATTGCGCCTTCTGCCAGTTTTTCCAGTTTTTTTCTACAGGAATTTGAAATTTTTGCATTGTCGCTGTGTATGTGGTCTCTGCATCCATTAGTGTGGTATGGCGAATATCCATTCCAATAGGATTTCTGGCCTCTCCAGTTTCAGCCATTTCTGCAGCTTCTGCATAACTTCAGCATTTTAGGCGATTTCAACACCCACCTGTTTGACCAGTTTATGCGAATTTAACAAGTTTAATTGCAATATAAACGAAATTTATTGCCAACATTAACCCCTTTATGGAATTTAACCAGTTTACGCATTTTAAACCAGTTTGACGCATTTTAACCAGTTTATCAAACATAACAATTTATGCCATTTAGGATTTTATGAAATTTTAAACAGTTATGCAGTTATTATAATTATGCAAATTAACCAATTAATGCCATTTATACCGTTTTTTTTTGCAATTTAACCAGTTTTATGCAACATAACAGTTTGTGCAATAAAACTGTTCATGCATTTTTTACCGGTTTATGCAAATTGATTATTGCTAAATTAACCAATTTATGCATTTACAGTTTTTCTGGCAATTTTACCAGTTATGCAATTTCACCAGTTTATGAACATTAGATTATTGCATAATAACCAATTTTATGCAAATTTATGCAATTTCTGCATTCGATTCCCGCAGTTTCCGCAGTTTCAATCCAATGGGCGGGCAGCATTGCTGGCCATTTCTAGTTATGATTGACTGCGGAATTTTCCGCAGTCAATTTTAATTTGTGTTTCCGTTTCTTTATTATTATTATTATACGACACATTTTTCCTGATTTTCTGCAGCTTTCAGCACTTTCATGCTTTGTGCAATTTCTGCAAGTTATGCCATCAAAACGTTCCGCATGTTGAGGGAGAATCCTGCTATTACTTTTCGGACTTCTGCGATTTACGGTTTTTTCCGCAATCGGACGAAATACGCACATTTTTCCCATTGACGCATAATTGGGGCTCCCGCAAATCATGCTTTTTCCGCATTTTTTTTCCGCGCAATTTCGTGCCAATTCTTGCATTTGGTGCATGTTCAGCTTCCGCAACTTTGTGGGATCTGAGAAAAATTGGCCGTTCTGCAGTTCCAGTTTTTTTTCTACAGGAATTTGAAATTTTGCATTGGTGTGTATGTCGGTCTCTGCTCCATTAGTTGTGTATGCGCGATTCCAGCCATGTATTTTAATAGGATTTTCTGGCACTCCATGTGTTTCAGCCAGTTTGTGCAGGCTTTCTTGCCAATTTCAGCATTTTAGGCGATTTCAACAGTTTGACCAGTTTTATGGAATTTAAAAGTTTATGCAATATAAACAATTTATGGAAATTAACACTTTATGGAATTTAACCAGTTTACGCATTTTAACCAGTTTATGCAACATAACAATTTATGCCATTTTAGGATTTATGAAATTTAAACAGTTTAATGCAGTTTATATAATTTATGCAAATTAACCAATTTAATGCATTTTACCGTTTTTTTTTGCAATTTAACAGTTTATGGCAACATTAAACACGTTCTGCTGCAATTAAACTGTTCATGCATTTTACCTGTTTATGCAAATTAGATTATTGCAAAATTAACGCAATTATGCATTTTACACTTGTTTTCTGCAATTTTTACCAGTTTATGCAATTTCACCAGTTATGAACATTAGATTATTGCAAATTAACAATTTAAATGCAAATTTATGCAATTTCTGCATTCGCATTCCCGCAGTTCCGCAGTCCAATCGCAATTTGGCGCAGCCATGTGCATTTCTAGTTGATTGACTGCGGAATCTTCCGCCAGTCAATCATTGGATTTTCATGTTCTTTAATAGTTATCTTCCATCTTTTTCGCCTGATTTTCTCAGCTTTTCAGCAAGCTTGTCATGCTTTTGTGCAATTTCTGCAAGTTATGCATCAAAACGTTCCGCAAATGTTGAGGACGAATCCTGCTTATTAACTTTTGGGACTTCTGCGATTTAACGGTTTTTCCGCCATAATCGGAACGAAAATACCGCACATTTTTCCCATTGACGCATAATGGGGCTCCCGCAAATTCATGCTTTTCCGCATTTTTTCCGCAATTTCTGCATTTCTGCAACTTGTGCATGCTTCAGCTTCCGCAACTTGTGGGATTTGAAGAAAAAAATTGGCCTTCTGCAGTTTTCCAGTTTTTTTCTACAGGAATTTCGAACTTTTTGCATTGTGTGTATGTGGTTCTCTGCGCCTCCATTAGTGTGTATGGCGCGAATCCAGCCAATGTATTTTAAAATAGGATTTCTGGCTCTCCATGTGTTTCAGCCATTTGTGCAGCTTCTGCATCTTCGCATTTAGGTTTGATTTCAAACAGTTTGACCAGTTTATGGAATTTAAAAAGTTTATGCAATATAGAACAATTTTATGCAAATTAACCACTTTATGGAATTTAATCCAGTTTACGCATTTTAACCAGTTTACGCATTTTTAAAACCAGTTTATGCAAGCAGTAACAATTTATGCCATTTAGATTCATGAAATCTTTAAACAGTTTAATGCCAGTTTATATAATTTATGCAAATTAACCAATTAATGCATTTTGACAGTTTTTTTGCAATTTACTAACCAGTTTATGCAACATAACAGTTTGTGCAATTTAAACTGTTTCATGCATTTTACCGGTTTATGCAAATTAGATTATGGCAAATAACCAATTTATTGCCATTTTACAGTTTTTCTGCAATTTTTACCAGTTTATGCAATTTCACAGTTTATGAACACTAGATTATGCAAATTAACCAATTTATGCAAAATTTTATGCAATTTCTGCATTCGATTCCCGCAGTTCGCAGTCAATCGCAATGGCGCAGCCATTTGCTGCATTTCTAGTTATTATTTCCATCTTTCTTCCTGATTTCTGCAGCTTTCAGCAACTTTCATGCTTTGTGCACCAATTCTGCAAGTTATGCCATCAAAACGTTCCGCATGTTGAGTAGAATCCTGCTTTACTTTTGGGACTCTGCGAATTACGGTTTTTCCGCAATCGGACGAAATTACCGCACATTTTTTTCCCATTGACGCATAATGGGCTTCCCGGCAAATTCATGCTTTCCGCATTTTTTTCCGCAATTTCTGCAATTCTGGCAAACTTGTGCATGTCAGGGCTTCCGCAAACTTGTGGGATTGAGAAAAAATTGGCCTTCTGCAGTGTTTTCCAGTTTTTTTCTACAGGAATTTGAAATTTTTGCATTGGTGTGTATGGTGGTCTCTGCTCCATTAGTGTAGTTATGGCGGAATCCAGCCAATTAGGATTTACTGGCTCTTCCATTGTTTCAGCCATTTGTGCAGCTTCTGCACTTCAGCATTTTAGACGATTTCAAACAGTTTGACCAGTTTATGAATTTTAAAAGTTTATGCAATATAAACAAATTTATGCAAATTTAACCCACTTTATGGAATTTAACCAGTTTTACGGCATTTTAACCAGTTTACGCATTTTAACCAGTTTATGCAACATAACAATTCATGCCATTTAGGATTTATGAAATTTAAAACAGTTAATGCAGTTTATATAATTTATGCAATTAACCAATTAATGCATTTTAACCGTTTTTTTTTTTGCATTTAACCAGTTTTATGCCAACATAACAGTTTGGTGCGCAATTTAACTGGTTGCATGCATTTTACCGGTTTTATTGCAAATTAGATTATGCAAATTTAACAAATTTATGCACTTACAGCTTTTTCTGCAATTTTAACCAGTTTATGCAATTCATCCAGTTTATGAACATTAGATTATGCAAATTAACCAATTTCTGCAATTTATTGCAATTTATGCATTCGATTCCACCAGTTCCGCAAAGTCCAAACGCAATGGCCGCAGCCATTTTGCTGCATTTCTAGTTATTGATGACTGCGGAATTTTCCCGCAGTCAATTTTTGGTTTTCGTTCTTTATTATTTATTATTATTCCCGCACATTTTTCCTGATTTTCTGCCACCTTTCAGCACTTCATGCTTTGTTGCCCCAATTTCTGCAAGTTATGCATCAAACGTTCTCCGCATTGTGAGCGGAGATCCTGCTATTACTTTTCGCGACTTCTGCGATTTACGTTTTTCCGCAATCGGACGATAATACCGAACATTTTTTTTCCCATTGACGCATAATGGGGCTCCGCAAATTCATGCTTTTCCGCATTTTTCTTCGCAATTTTTCTGCAATTTCTGCAACTTGTGCCATGTTCAGCTTCCGCAACTTGCGGGTTTGAGAAAAATTGGCCTTCTGCCAGTTTTCCAGTTTTTTTTTCTACGTGAATTTGAAATTTTTGCATTTGGTGTGTATGTGGTCTCTGCTCCATTAGTGTGTTATGGCGAATCCAGGCCAATAGTTATTTCTGGCTCTCCATGTGTTTCATCCATTGATTGCCAGCTTCTGCAATTTCAGCAATTTAGCGATTTACAAACAGTCTGACCAGTTTATGGAATTTAAAAAGTTTATGCAATATAAACAATTTTTATGCAAACTTAACAACTTTATGGAATTTAACCAGTTTACGGCCATTTTAACCAGTTTACGCATTTTAAACCAGTTTATGAACATAGGCAATTTATTGCAATTTAGGAATTATGAAATTTAAACAGTTAAGTGCAGTTTATATAATTTATGCAAAATTAACCAATTAATGCATTTTTACTGTTTTTTTGCAATTTAACCTAGTTTATGCAACATAACAGTTTGTGCAATTTAAACTGTTCATGCATTTTACCGGTTTATGCAAAATTAGAGTTATGCAATAACCATTATGCATTTTAAGTTTTTTTGCAATTTTTACCAGTTTATGCTAATTTCACCAGTTTATAACGAACATTAGATTAGCAAATTAACCAATTTTATGCAAATTTATGCAATTTCTGCATTCGATTCCCGCAGTTCCGCAGGTTTCAATCGGCATTGGCGCAGCCATTGCTGCAATTTCTAGTTATTGAATTGACTGCGGAAATTTTCCGCGTCAATTTATTGTTTGCGTTTCTTTATTATTATTATTATTCCGGCACATTTTTTCCTATTTTTCTGCACCTTTTCAGCACTTTCATGCGTTTAGTGCAATTCTGCAAGTTATGCATCAAAACGTTTCCGCATGTTGAGGAGATCCTATCTCTCTCTTT